>OZ023262.1:307471826-308671826 GCA_964006375.1 Tillus elongatus | reverse complement strand
GGGCCTCGAGGTGCACCAGTGGCCATCAATACTGTTTTTGGTTGGGTGCTTATGGGCAGTGTAGAACAGTCAAAGTCTCATTCTGTTGTGAATAGTTTATGCACGTTGGTCGACTTGGATCATACCTTGAAACAGTTTTGGAGCTTGGAACAGGTACCACAAGGTTTAGTTATGTCTCCGGAAGATAAAAAATGTGAGGAAATCTTCAAGAAGACTCAGCACCGAAATAGTGCTGGGAGATATATTTTAAATATGCCCTTTCGTGAGGGTACTCCGTGTTTGGGAGAATCTTTCAGTGTTGCATTGAGGCGGTTTTACTCCCTGGAAGCACGTCTTAGTAGGGATCCAGCGTTGCACAAGTCCTATTCGGAGTTTATCAGGGATTATTATGAGTCTGGCCATATGTCTCTGGTATCAGATGTAGCTGTGGAACCATCTGATGCATACTATATTCCCCATCATTGTGTGTTGCGTCCTCACAGCCTTTCGACCAAACTGCGGGTGGTATTTGATGCTAGTTCCAAAAGTACGAATGGTGTATCTCTGAACGATACGTTGTTAGTGGGAGCGAAGTTGCAGACAGATATTGCCACTGTGTTGTTGAAATTTCGCTCAAACAAAATTGCATTTACTGCTGACATTCGGCAAATGTATCGACAAATTTTGGTTGTAGATAATCATAGGGATTATCAAAGAATTCTCTGGAGGTTCTCAAAGGGGGAACCTGTACAGAAATATCGCCTTAATACTGTCACATATGGGGTCTCCTCAAGCCCACACATGGCAATCCGAACAATGATGCAGCTTTGTGATGATGAGGAATCATCTTTTCCATTGGCAGCAAAGCTAGTTCGGTCCGATCTCTATGTGGATGATGTAGTCAGTGGAGTCGACTCATTGTCAGAGGCTTTTGAGTTGCAACGGCAATTGATTGGGTTGTTTGCTAAGGGGGGTTTTGAATTGAAGAAGTGGGCCAGCAATAATTCGAAACTGTTGTCCACAGTATCAGCTGATAGTCAGCAACCTCGATCGTTAGATTTAAATGATCCATCAGTGTTGAAAATTTTAGGATTGCAGTGGTGTCCCATAGGTGATACATTCTCTTTTAATGTTGAACCTATTGATCGTCCGTGCACAAAACGAAATCTTCTTTCGGAATTGGCAAGAATTTATGACCCCCTGGGTTTTTTGTCTCCTGTTACCCTGTTGGCAAAATATCTTATGCAGTGCTTGTGGGAGCAAAAAGTGGGATGGGATGATAAGCCCTCAAAGGATATTGTTGGTCAGTGGTCTCAGTATAAATCACAACTCAGTGCGCTAGCAGGTTTATCAATTCCCAGAGGCGTAAAACACGATAATATCATCAGTACAGAACTCCATGGGTTCTGTGATGCATCGGAGCGAGGGTATGCTGCAGTTGTTTACTTAAGACAAGTATCAGAGGAGGGTCAAGTTTGGATCAATTTTCTGTGTGCCAAGTCCAAGGTATCACCTTTAAAAAGAATATCGATTCCACGTCTCGAATTGTGTGGGTGTTTATTGTTGGCAAAGCTTCTGGAATTTGTGTGTCGGGTGTATGAAGGTCGTTTTGAGTTTAACTCTATGTATGCTTGGTCAGACTCTATGGTGGCACTTGCCTGGATAAAATCATCTTCCAATAGGTGGAAGACCTTTATTGGGAATCGAGTAGCAAGCATACAAGAGAAGATTCCTCCAGAGTCATGGCATCACGTAAGTGGACAAGAAAACCCAGCTGATTGTGCATCGAGAGGCATGTTACCTTCTGGGTTTTGTGAGCATCCACTATGGTGGGCGGGACCCGCCTGGCTAAAATTGGCAAGAGAAAATTGGCCCAAGTCGTTGCGTTTTGAGCCGCCAGAAGAGTGCCTGGCGGAGCAACGAACTCTCCCCGTACTAGTTACTTTGGCAAATGAGGAGTGGCTCAGTAAACTTTTGAATCGCTTTTCGCATCTACGGAAAATTCAGGGTGTTGTTGTATATTGTCAGCGGTTTGTGCGAAATTGTAGGGTGTCTCCATCTGACCGAACTACTGCATCTCTGACAGCCACCGAATTACAGGAGGCGCTTCATATGCTTATCAAATGTGCTCAAGGTGAAGTATTTCAAAGGGAAATAGCATCCTTGGTTAAAGGTGAGAGGTGTGCGAGGGCAATAAATAAGTTAGCCCCCTTTCTGGATACAGAGGGTATCCTCAGGGTGGGCGGTCGCCTTCGTCAAGCTGATGTTCCAGTTGAAGTGAAACACCCTATATTGTTGCCCCGCTCACATCGTCTCACCGAGTTAATCATTGCACACACACACCATGTCAATCTTCATCCTGGTCCTCGCACATTGCTTCATTTGCTTTCGCAACAGTTTTGGATTTTGTCCCCTCGGAGAGCTATTCATCATGTTTTGTCAAGGTGCTATCGTTGCTTTCGAGTGAATCCTACTCCCATGGCACCGATGATGTCTGATTTGCCAGTTGCCAGGGTTTCTCAGTTGAAGCCGTTTTCACACAGCGGAGTTGATTTTGCAGGTCCAGTTTTTGTGACACAGGGCAGATATCGAGGTGTCCGAAAGGTGAAAGCATATATTTGTTTGTTTGTGTGCATGGCAACGAAGGCCCTCCATTTGGAAGTAGTGTCTGATCTTTCAGCTGAAGCCTTCTTGGCAGCTCTTCGGAGGTTTGTGGCTCGCAGAGGAAGATGTGACAATTTGTATAGCGATAGAGGTACCAACTTCGTCGGCTCAAATAAGCAGCTCTTAAACTATGCAAAGGGGGCAGCAGATGCTTGTACCATTAAGTGGCATTTCAACCCCCCATCAGCTCCGCATTTTGGAGGTCTGTGGGAGGCAGGAGTGCGCTCAGTCAAGACTCATTTGCGAAGGGTGATCGGGTTGCAGATTCTGACCTTTGAGGAAATGTCCACGTTGCTTGCTCAAGTGGAATCAGTTTTGAATTCTCGACCATTGTGTAGTGCGAGTACTGATCCAAATGATCTGTTAGCCCTATCCCCAGGACATTTTCTTACAATGGAACCGTTAGGTGCTCCTCCTGATGCTGATTTGACTTTGTTAAGTATGAATCGCTTGTCACGCTGGCAGCTGGTGCAAAGGATCCACCAGGACTTTTGGCGCCGCTGGAAGAACGAATACCTGCATACACTGCAGCAGCGTGGTAAGTGGGATACTGTGCAAACGTCCCCCCCGATCGTAGCTTTAGTTGTGATTAAAGATGAGACTTCGTCACCTCTTGTTTGGAAGCTCGGACGCATTATGCAACTATACCCAGGCCGTGATGGTATAGCTCGGGTAGCTCAAGTTCACACTAGTAGTGGCACTTTTGATAGGCCTCTGACGAAGTTATGTCTGTTGCCATCGCAGTAATACGTCTGCCTTGAAATTTTTTGTACAGTTAATTATAAATCCAATAGCTTCAGTTTTTTGTGCTTATTGTAAATTTTTGTTTTGTTTGTTTATTTGAGAAACAATATAATTGTGAAAATAAATCCTTATTTTGGTGGGCGGAATGTTCATGCTCGTTGTTCTGTCACTTTTAAATTCAAATGTCGCGCGCTACACTGACATAGAGTAAGTGTTACTAATGGTTTCCGCCAGAAGACCAGAGAGGGGGAAGAAGAATGAGAGAAGGGAGAGAAGCTTGCATCCCTCTGCCACTTGTTTTTGAGTCCTTGAAGAGGCAAGAGGTCTCGAGAAAGCGAATTGCTTTCAACCCCTTGAAGAGACACGAGGTCTCTAAATATCCATTTTGTTTGTAAGTCCTTTGGGAGACACGAGGTCCCTAGAGGTGTTGTGTGTGAATACAGAAAAACGAAGCTTATGTTCCTGCATTATTGGAGAATAAAGGTAGGTAACTTTGCTTATTGTCAGTGCCCTATTTGTTCTGTTTTTTTTTGTTATTCATTATAAAATAAATACACGTGGTATTTACATATATATATATATATATATATATATATATATATATATATATATATATATATATATGGGTTAGCGACATAATTGTTATACACACTTCTTTGATTTAACACTTTAATGAACGTATATATTTACAAACTTAATGGTAGCCTAATACTTAAGGTGAAACTAAAATATATGTTCTGGGGTATAACTAATTAGTCACACACGTAACTACACTTTCATCGTCTACTCTCACGTCTTGATTAGTCTACTTCTTCGTCTTACAATCGTCGTCCGTCTTTACGTCTTCCCTACTTCGACGCCTACTCTAGCGTCCTTACAACCTCTCTTCACCACTGTTCGTCGTACACTCTACCTAACTCTCTCACTGCTCGGCGCTCACCGCACTACCAACCTGTGGTCGTACCGCGTCACCATACACGGCCGCTCCTGGGTGGATATAACATATATATATATATATATATATATATATATATATATATATATATATATATATATATATATATATATATATATATATATATATATATATGAACACACACACTGAAATAATAGAGGGTCAATGAAAAACTTACAGTGCATCAATTATGACGATTTCAAGTTTTTGTTTCATGGTTAAAACGTTTGTTTTCAGTACCGAATCTAATAGAAAATAGACTGTGAACATACAAACCCGCTTTGCCATCGGAAATCAATTGACGAACTAAATAATTTCAGTAGCCTTCATCAATTGAAAAGAAAGTGCATTTAACAGCTGTGTTTTTCTCAAGAAAAGTTTATCTTGTTCCTTTCTGTCGTGCCACCCATTCAATCTCGGATGAGATCAAGTGTAAAAAGATAGGGGCAATTAAAATTTATGAAGTTAACATGAACATTCCAGGATATGAATCTTTCTCTGCGTTCGTATTGTAGTGACAGTGGCACAGTCGGAGATAAATAGGAATTCATCACAACAGCATAAGCAATCTATGACAGTTTATTCTGCATATACATACTGCTATGCTACCTGCAGATTCTAATAACGAATTTTAGTTTTATTTTCCTCATGATATTTACAATGTAGTAATTACAATAGGCAGACTCGTACTTAGATGGTCATTGTTTTTTTAAGGGATATTTATTGTATTTGTGTGAGAGGAAACGAAAAAAACTGAAATTTCAATCTATTCATAATATATTCAGCAAACCGGATATTCCTCACACGAATAATCGAGAGTATAATGTATTATTCAGGTTCTTGCAAACTATGTCAATCTGATTCTGTCATGATAGACTGGCATCTAAATGTACACCTAAATACTTTACAGTGTCCACCAGAGTAATGCCGATATTATTCAAGGACTTCCTGTTTATGAACTCTACATATATATATATATATATATATATATATATATATATATATATATATATATATATATATATATATATATATATATATATATATATATATATATATATATATATATATATATATATATATATACATACCTGAATAAAGCATATTTTGCCATACTACAGATGAAAAACATTGTAAACTTAAAGAGCATAATAGACATGTATTACTCCTTGGCATACCCTCACATAAGTTATGGTATTATATTCTGGGGTAGGGCGGTGACTGTGAGAAGAGTTTTTGTATCTCAAAAGCGATTACTGAGGTTAATGTTTAATCTAAGGCCAGCAGAAACATGTAGAAATGTATTTCGAGATCACAGCCTGCTTACAGTTCCATGTATTTACATCTTAAAATGTGTCTGTTTTGCAAGGAATAATTTGGAGTTGTTTACCTGTAACTCCTCCTATCATGATTATGAGACGCATCACCAGCCTTCATTAAGAATACCGCTTCACAGAGCAACAAAGTATAAACATGGCCCCTATTACAACTGTATTGTGTCTTTCAATGCTTTACCAGCCGAGTATAGAAAAATAAGAACTTTTGATGCATTTAAGAGGGAAGTTAAACGATTTTTAGTTGAGGAAGCATTTTACAGTCACGAAGATTTCCTGGATTTTGCTAGTCAGTGATTCGGGGTTCATTATTTGTGGGGTATCTTGATTTGTTTGTGTGAAGTTTGTCGTTGTTTATATTAAACCATTTGTTTGTATATTTTATTTAGTGACTTGTTTGTGAATTTTTGAGTACATATATGTTGTTTATATTTGTGTGTGTTTAGGTTCTTGACATGCTGTTTTTTATTTATACATATGTTTTCTTTTTTGATTGTACATGTTTTAGACTTTAACTTGTTCTGTCTTTGTTTACAGACATTTAACTGTTTAATTAGTCTTTGTTTTATCACTTGTTTTGGACTATATTTTTGTTCATGTATACATATGACCTGTCACATGTACTGCTTGTACCCAAGGTGACCAATAAAAATTATTATATATATATATAAATAATTTATATATCGCTATCCTGGACTCCACTCAGAAGAGAGCTAAACGTCTCATCGGTGACCCTACCCTCACCCAAAGGCTGCCATCCCTCTCTCTTTTTTATAGATATCTGCACGGGCTCTGCTCAGAGGAGCTTTCTTTCATAGTTCCTCCACCTGCTGCCCCCAACATATCTACCAGGGGAACAGAGTGAATGCACCCTTTTACTGTCCAGGTCACCAGACAGAACATCTTGTTATGCTCGCTCTTTTGTCCTGCGGGCTTCCAAGTTGTGGAATTCCTTGCCGTGACATGTTTTTCCTTCTCCATCGAACCTCCAAACCTTCAAGTCCAGAATTAACAAGTTGCCTCTTTCCTCCTTGTCGACACCCACAGTACGATAATTTTTAAGGCTGTAAGCCCTCGTGGTGTGTTGTTGAAATGTATATATATATATATATATATATATATATATATATATATATATATATATATATATATATATATATATATATATATATATATATATATATATATATATATATATATTGATATGGTCGAGTGGTTGAGTGGTAACGTTGTGATTTGCTCGGCTCGTGTTTAATTCCTTAAAAACGTTGGTTATAAGTTTTAAAAATAGCCGCAGAATAAACTGGTGATAGTGTAGTAGATGAGCAGTCGCATCAGCGGACTCACGCCGGACTTAAGTGGTGGATAAGCTCTAATTTCTAGTTAGAAGAAGTATAATATATTCCAAAACTTAAAGGAACGAGAAAATAAAAGATCTTATCTTCTGTCAATTTAGGCGAATTTCCTTGAATATTTCAATATAAAGGTTTCCATACACTACAATAGTATGTCCGAGACTAAACTGGGCAACATTACAGGTGAGCAATTATACAACATCATTGATAAGGTTATGAGAGAAAGAAATTCTGAGCAGACTGCACAAATACAACAGGATTTAATTAAATTAAACGAAAGCTTGCTGAGTGAAGTGAATGAAAATAAAAAACAAATAGATGACTTAAAAAAAAGGTGTCAATACCTTGAGAAGGAAAACAGGTACTTGGAGAGTAAAGGCAAGAGAAACAATATAGTGGTTTATGGATTACAAGTGCCGAAGGAGGATACTCTGCACGTGGTGATAACAAAACTAAACGACTTGTTGGGTGTGTCCTTGGGTTTGCAAGACATTAACAATATAAGGCTATTGGGGAAACGGGAGCGTGACCAGCCTATTCTTGTTGAACTGTTATCATTCCTTAGAAAACAAGAAGTTTTAAAAAATACACACAAGCTTAAAGGAAGTAAAATCTATATTACGAAGGATTACACTAGGAAAGAACTAGAAGAAAGGAAGAAGTTGAAAGAATACCAGAAAGAATTTAGATCAAAAGGAATGAATGTGTTTGTAAAGCAGAACAAAATTATAATAAACGATGTTGCTTATACACTTAAACAACTTATAGAAGAGGAAGAATTTGCATTTGAGCTACCTATTAGGTCACACAGTGACCCAGGAACACCGCTCTCATCAAGACAACCAATACTAGACGAACTAGAGGAAAATTTGTCACAAGATAATACAGACATTAAAGCAAAGGGAGGAGGAGAAGCTGCACAAGCATTATTGCAGAACATTAAAATTGGCAAAACGTCAGCTGAAAATTTGCAGGAAGTTCAAGACAAGCTTAGAAGAACCGAGAGGACAGGTAAACACAGCAGGATAAATTCAGCTTCATCAACTTCGGGTGCACACACAAGGCAGGCATCCAAAATAAGTAAGGCCAATTTTGCGTAAAAGTGATACACCTCAATAAGTTTAGAAAATATACATTTAAAGTGTTCGTGTGTGGGTAGCTTAACTGTCTTCTCGCACAAGTAAAAATCTTATAGAGATAGCAGTTTTTTGTTTCCTCCTATCGACACTTATTTATTCTTAAATTAAAAATTGGTATTTTTGTAACTTGTAGGTACTGTTTGTTTGCTTTGTATTTGGTTGCATTTTATTGTATTACCTTTTGGGGAGTTTATCTTATGCTTTTGTACTGAGTTAGGTTATAGTTTTTTTTTTCTTTTTCTTGGATGGTCTGAAACTTTATTACACGGTTTCACTTACTGTGTGAATTTATATTTTTACTAACAAACACCAACAAACATATGTAAAGATGGACGAGTATATAAGAGACTTGCAATATGAGTCTGTTTCAACACTAGAAATTGAAAGCGTGCATGCCTATGAGCAACTGTCAACTTCCACCAACTGTAATTTGAAGATATTTCACAATAATATACGTAGCCTAGATAAGAATAAAGATGAACTTTGTGTACTTTTGCAATTATTTTCGCAGAAGTTCGATGTCATTATTCTAACTGAAACTTTTGTCTTACATAATCTAGGGCTTTATAGCATGCAGGGATATGATCTGGTTTATAATGAAGGGAAAGCTAATAGAAATGACGGTGTGGTAATATATATTAAACACAACTTAAAATATAAACTTCTAAGGCTTACGTTTGAACGTACGGGGCTTCTTCAGATCAGATTTAAATATGGAAATGTAGATACTTTTATGATTACCGCTGCATACAGGTCACATTCAATTCCGGTACAGACTTTTAACTCGGAACTATTCAACTATCTAAAAAATGTGGGAAACAGTGTAGACCACCATATATTTGTGGGTGATATAAATCAGAATATCAACAATGACAATTTGGTCGAAGTACAAGACTATTTAAATATTATGGGTGAGTTTGGGTTTAAGTCGTATATTAATGGATATACAAGAATAGAAAAGGAATCAAAATCGTGTCTGGATCACATATTTATTAAGCACAGAAGAATAACAGATAATTTATTATTTTACCCTATAATTTTACACGTTAACATAACTGACCATTTCCCAATTATTTTGCATATAGAGGGTAAACCTTCCAGTCATGTTAACTTAGTCCGCCAGGAGCCTAAAAAAACGTGCAAAAGATACATTAGTTATCCTAAACTCAAGAATGACTTAAGGGATGAAAAATGGGAAAGTGTGTATAGGGATATAGATGATGTAAATAAGGCAGCTGATTCCTTTTTAAAAATATTAAAGATGCATATAAGTATTAATACAAAAAATAGTTATGCCAGAACTCAGCGTGATAGAAGAAAGGATTGGATAACTCCAGCCTTACTAAAATCAATTGTTAAAAAAAATAAATTATATAATGCTATTAAAAAAAACAATTTTACCAATACTGTAAAGATAAATGAATATAAAACATATCGAAACATGTTAACCAGGCTGATAAAAGCTACGAAAGAAAATTATTTTAAAAACCTTCTGGGTAAGAATATTTCAACAAAACAATTGTATAATACTGTAAACCAAATTTGTAATAAAGAAATTAAGAAAGAAAAGAGTATAATCGAAATAAAGACAACTGAAGGTCAAACACTTGTAAATAAAGCAGATATAGCAGACCACTTTAATGAATACTATGTAAATGTAGGAAAAAATCTGGCGAAAAGCATAAAAAAAGATCCAACCAAAGGAAAATCACTGCCTAAAAATAAAATAAAGAAGGTTAATTCTACAATTTTTCTGGAACCGTCTACTCAGCAGGAAGTGGAGAACGAAATAAGATCTCTAAAGGATGGTAAAATGCCTGGTGATGACGAGATAAAGGCTGAAATTTTGAAAGAGATTGCTGCAGAAATTTCTAATATTCTGGTGGAACTGTTCAATGCTACGCTTGTACAAGGGGTGTTTCCTACGGTACTTAAGAAGGGAATAATTATTCCTTTATATAAGAAAGGTGATGCCACAAATGTCGTTAATTACAGGCCAATAACATTGCTTTCAAGTCTGTCAAAAATTTTTGAGAAGATAATAAAAAAGAGATTAGTCAAATTTTTTGAGATGCAAAGTGTGCTATCTGACTTTCAATTTGGTTTTCGAAAAGGTAGATCGGCACAGGATGCGGCTGCCAGCTTGGTGCGTAACATATACAAGGCATTAGATGAGAAAAGAGTGGCTCTATGCATTTTTGTCGATCTGTCAAAAGCCTTTGATACTGTAGATCATACAGAACTTATTCAAAAGTTAGAAGCATATGGGATAAGAGGGCAGGCAGGGGCCTTAATCCAGTCATATTTGACTAACAGACGACAGTGTGTCAGGGTGCATGATGAGATCAGTGAAGAGAGAATGATAAACTCTGGGGTTCCACAAGGATCAGTTTTGGGACCGATATTATTTACCATATATATTAACGATTTATTAACGCAAGAGTCACAAGGTAAACTAGTCAGTTATGCTGACGACACAGCAATATTTTATAGCGCAGAAAGCTGGGATATACTAAAACATAAAGCTGAAACAGATTTTAAGACGATAAAAAATTGGTTCTCTGACAACCTACTTACCTTAAATCCTGATAAGACGGTGTACCTTCCCTTCACATCTTACCAAAAATATATACCCACTTTCAAGTCTCTTACAGTGGGAGAATTAGAGATACAATCGCAAAATCGTGTTACATACCTTGGTATTATTCTCGACAGTCATCTTAGGTGGAACCACCACATGGAGCATCTCGTTAAACGGTTGCGCTCATTTATTACTAAATTCAAGCACCTAAGTGGAATTCTTAGTCTAAGTTGTTTGCGAACATTGTATTTTTCATTGATCCAAAGTCAACTTATGTATGGTATATTAAGCTGGGGCGGAGTCGATCCTGTGTATTTAGGGAGGCTGAGTGTTATTCAGAAATGGATTCTTAAAGTTTTGTATCGCAAAGATAGATTGTATCCCAGTGATCAACTTTTTGATGAGTTGGGGATTCTAGATTTGCGGCAACTGTATGCTAGGTCTGTGTTGTTGTGGTTTTTTGGTAACAAACATACTTATCTGCGGGTTGAACACGGATATAACATGAGAGTGCAGAGGTGTGAGGTTGACAGAATCCATAAAACCATAGGCAAAAAATATTATAGATACTATGGACCAAAACTATATAACCTGTTACCTGACTCGGTCAAAAGTATTGGTGGTGTGGGACCTTTCAAGAGGGCTGTAAGTAAATGGCTTATAAATACTCCCAGGGATAAAATTGAGAAAACTATTACTAGTTGAATCAAGGATGTATACCACTCATAAAAAAGGTTAAGATGTAGAATAAATTGACGTATATTTTATGCATATAAGCTAAAAGCTTCTGTAATAAACTTGTAGTTTATTCGTCGTTAACTAAAATCATGTGCTGATTGGAGTAATTTTCCATTTGTAATTAGAATTAAGTATGTAGAATTTTGGATGAATAAACTTATTATTATATATATATATATATATATATATATATATATATATATATATATATATATATATATATATATATATATATATATGGAATCCTAAGACCTGCTGGTCATATATACATTCTAAACAGGGATGGCAGGTGTTCCACTCCACATGCATCTCGACTCAGTCTAATTGACTGACCCTTAGCATATCGTTGATACCTTTGCTGATTACTTTTCTAGAACTCATCAATCAAATGTTTTCTCTTATTCAGCTGAAGCATCTAGAATGCAGGGTCTACTGTCTAATTCTGTTCTTAGAATTGGTGTTTGTTTTTATATGGTTTTATGTGTTTTTATTTGTAAGTAATTATTGTTTAAGTTATAATATTGTTTAATTTTAGGTTCAAATATTTGTATATTTAGTTAGCAAAGTGTGTATATGTTTTATTTTCGTTTAGTTTTGAATGTTAGGTGCTTTTGTCTTGTTTATAATCATTATCTAATTATTTCCTTTGTAATATGACTTATCAAGTTACCAATATTTTAATTTATATCAATAGTGCCAATTATTTTCGGAACACTTGTTATAATGCACCTAACCTTTACTGAATGTGCCAAACTATCCCTATTTCGATATACTAAGTCAATACCCTACAATGTAATATATATATATATATATATATATATATATATATATATATATATATATATATATATATATATATATTCATTTGAATTTAATGACAATAAATATTTACCTTGTTGTTGCTGTTTCTCTGCCACAGCTTTACACTCTTTCTTTCTACAGGGAATATTTAATTTAAAAGGGTTCAAAAAATTCATTGCACAAATTCCAACGCTCTTTCTTTTTATATATTTTTTAACAGCTTGTCATTTAACCTTTATAGATTCCTGTACTTGAAACCTCTCCACTTTAACTATATGTTTTTACTTAGTCAATGAAACTTTAAACATTTTATGAACAGACTTATTTGTTTTAATTAATTAATAACTTATTCAGGATCCTTTTCTATATATATATATATATATATATATATATATATATATATATATATATATATATATATATATATATATATATATATATATATATATATATCTATATATATATATATATATATATATATATATATATATATATATATATATATATATATATATATATATATATTAAACCTCTGGTATCCTTACTTTACTTTACAATGAATCTAATTTCAAATTACTTTGTTATTTGAGCTACTGCCATTTTTAAAGTTCCCGCTAAATGACTCAACTTTTGTTGTCATGAGAACCGTGCATTCTTACTTTCGCATTGTCTTTGAGATAATTTAATTCAAAGATGGATATGAAAGATTAACATTACCCGAAGATGTCGTCCGTGGCTCCATCTGCTGATTTCCCTGTTTACCACTGGCCTTTTATTGGGATTATTTAATTTTTGTACTATTGACTGCTTTAAAACTTATATCCGTGCCAAATTTTTACTTCTGTCTTATTTGTTTGAGGTTATAATGTTATTATTATTCTGTAAATAAACAGACAAATGCAAATTACGTTATTATGTACCTTAGTTTCATGGGGCTTCGGTTTGTATCAACTTCATTTATGTCGTATCGCTTCTCTGTGGACTTTATTTGTTTCTAATACACTTCTGCAATCTGGTAAGTATTATATATATATATATATATATATATATATATATATATATATATATATATATATATATATATATATATATTAATGTATATATCACATTTCACATCGACTTCGTCGACTTTCTTCAAATATTCTCACTTTTTAACGTATTTTTACTAAAACTTCTGTCCACTACCGAGTGCTTTCTTTAGATCTCGTCATTGTTGTCTTGGTCTCCTTCCTGGATCTCCTCAATTTTTTTATAATCAACCAATAAGCTTGACTTTCAACAGTTTTAAATGTTTTGTTTTGCTTCTTTTACAGATACTGTCCAATGGCTTGGTAGATTCTCAAAATACTTCAAAATGTATGTTAATTTCCCCAAGTTCACATCCTTATAATTCCTATTTTCTAACCTATTTTTCTGAACTCAATCAAATTCTTTTACATCATTTATAACTTATGATTGAAAGGATATTAACTTTGCTTACATTAATCCCTATCCAAATTTCCCTATATTAACAAAACAAGCATGATATTCTACTATTCCATTAACAAATTCATTCTAACCAAACTAACAAAATATTTTCCAAACTTATTATATCTATGCTAGTCTTTTCAAATGTTTTATCTTCGGGCTTTACAGTTTTTCTCATTCTGTATACAGTATCACTTCACTTTTTTATATAGTTTGTCACCTTTTATATTTACTACAGTCATGGTTTAGCTACATGCCTCTTTCTTAATAACTATGGGATTTGCTATCTCAATTACTTTTGACTATATAAAGACATATAGTTGACAATTGCTTTGAACTGATGAGTGTGGATATTTATCTCAATGTGTCATTTAAACTTTGATTTTCATACTATTTATTTTTGTTTTAGTTCCTACAAAAAAAAAAGGATTTCGTTATTACCTTTGACTCGCATTTACTTATGCCTTGTCATTAGAACTCTTGGCTTTGTGGAGTTATTAGACGGCATTCTTCAACAATGCGTCGTCGTAATTCTTCCAGAGACTGCGGTTCTGTTGCATAAATTCTACTCTTTAAATGGCCCCATAGAAAGAAATCTAAAGGAGTTAAATCCGGTGATCTAAGTGGCCATTCAACAGCACCTCTATGTCCAATCCATTGCTCTGGAAACTCTCTGTTCAAAAACTACCTAACACGTTGTGAAAAATGCGGAGGAGCTCCATCTTGTTGAAACACTAATTGATTTTCTTGATAGCGATCATCATTTTCAACAATGTCAATTAGTAGAGGGTAAACGATATCTTCTAGTAACTCCAAATATGTTTCGCCACTCAAATTACCATCAAGAAAAATTGGTCTGATTAAACGGTCTCCAAAAATGCCAGTCCAGACATTCAATTTCTGTGGAGTTTGAGTGTGGACTTCGTGAAAATTTCTTGGACTATTATCTGCCCAATAACGACAGTTATGAGGATTGACTGTAGAGTTTAATAAAAACGTACACTCGTCTGAAAAACAGATATTGAACAGAAATTTCCCGTTATCAGCTATTCGTGCAGTCATAACTTCACAAAACTCCAGCCGCCGATCAAAATCATCTTCATTCAATTGTTGTACAAGATGAATTTTATACGGCTGAAATTTATGATGCTTCAATATTCGCTGAATAGTTCCTCTTTTGATGTTTGAAACAGTGGCCAATTTTCTCGTGCTCAAAGTTGGGTCTGCAGCAATTTGTCATAAAACTTCAATCTCAATAGTCTCATTTCTAACCGGAAATACACGTTCAGGATTCCGTTTTTTGTTGGCTACTGAACCACTTTGTCGAAGCTTTGCAACTAACTCCAAAATGTATTTTCTGTTAACATGTCTGTTCGGATGTCGTTCATTAAACAAATTTGTGGTACGGTTGGCACAGTCATCGTTTTTGAAAAAAAGAGTAGTTATTTCAACTCTTTCTTTTACAGAATACACCATTGATAAATTAATTTTCGGTAGTACTATCAAGTATCAAACCGACCGATAAACTGAAATAATAAACCGCATTTCTCTCATTCCGATAAGAAATGTTCTGATAGTCAATTTTTTGTTTACAAACCAACAAAACATTGACCATCAGCACATTTCTTATCGGAATGAGTGAAATGCGTTTTTGCATCTTCAACTGTAAATAATTTTTGAACGACTTCCAGAAAAAAATTGTGTGCTGAATTCAGAAAAGAAAGAGCTTTCAAATGATGTAACACTCGACCCATGTTCCCTATTTAAAATATAAGGGTTGTTATCACCACCCTTAAGGGGTTGATGTGACAAAGTTGAGTTTTATGTCAAAACATGTCCCCCTCAATATTAAAATTGCCGTGTTTCAGCATTTCTTAAAAAAAAATATCTCTGGGCGCAAATCGGTCTGTTTCGTTTTAAATGCACCACCCTATATATATATATATATATATATATATATATATATATATATATATATATATATATATATATATATATATATATGTATATAGTTTCAGTTTCCCGCCACAGTGTCCAACCTCGTCTTCTACACCTATTGAGATTATATCAAATATAGCAACTCTATTATTATTATGCCTCAATCAAGGAATTAAATCAAAACAGAAATAATTCTAAAGATTCAAATTTCAACTGGCTTTCATTATATCGGCATGATCTTTTAACAACATAACATCTGTGTGTGTAGCAAAACAAACTTTACAATTTCATACATACTCACACATAAGGGTTTTTCAGTTCTTCAGTCATAAAGTTCAAGTAATTCCTGAAAACAAATCAAGTAAGCTAGCCGATCAATGCATAAAATACAGATAACAATACCATCCTGAATATGAAAATATTCCAGAGTAGAATGCTTTAGCTATTTTACCAGGATTTGTGTTACTGCCCTCAAATGGATGATGAAAATGCTCCAAATGTCCCAGCGACATCCAAACAACTCCAACAAGGATGACAATGATAAGGGCACCAATCTTACAGAACATGAATACATTTTGCACTTTTGTTATCGCCTTTACATTGTACCCATTCAAAAATGTTAGGAAACCTGAAACAGAATTATTACATTTGTTATTTCGTCTAAATGATCAAATCCAACTGCTGACAAAATGAAAAAATCTTATGGTGGATGTTTAATTACGTTTTGTACTGATGTACCACATTTTATTTGTTTTTGTTTCTTGATTAGCTCGAAGGTCCTGATTATGTTTTGTTAAATTAAACGCTGATTTTAGTAACACTTAATGTTTAATAACAAACTGTAAACTTATAGAAAATTACTTATATTATGGTATGCTTTAGAGTCCATTCCACTCTACGAAATGAGTAGTGATTATGCTAGCACAAGCGTGTTGCTTGTTTCGAGTCTATAGAAGAACTGCCTTGAATAAATATCGAATTTTCCTACACTATCTACCTGAGATAGGTTAGCAGACTTATAGTCAATTGTAAACAAGAAATGACCCTTGTTGGGTTATTCCTAATCGCCTTTTAAATTGCATTGTACAGTTGGTAAATATTATAACAAAGAAGGCTACTAAGAAATATGTAAATTTACGAGGTCTAATCCTCCAGACGAGACGCCTTAACAGTGGAATTTCAATTTTAAAAAAACATCAGCATTTCATCCATCATATTTTACCCTGTTAATGAGCAAAGACGTCGACGAAGTACCAGCCCTTCCATACATAGTTTCTTCTCAAATGCGAATCTAGTTAGAAAGTCATCCGGAATAAGTAATTTGTTTCAGGAGTTAATACTAACAAAAAGTCTGGACGCAGCAAGTGCGTTATGGTAGTGAATTTTCATAGAAATGATCTGGCATTAAATATTTTTTTAAAACTTTTTTTTCTTCTAGAATAGAATTCTAAATTTTGGCATATGGTTTACTTTTTATATCGTAAACCTATGTACCAAATTTGGTTACCATAGCTTATTTTATTTTTGGGGATTAAAATGAAAGAAAACCCAACATTTATCTGGAAAACCTGGTCCGATTTTTCTGGGTAACGAACTTATCCAAGCCACTTACAAAAGAAGCCAAATTTAGCCCAGTAATTCATGTGATATATATATATATATATATATATATATATATATATATATATATATATATATATATATATATATATATATATATATATATATATATATATATATATATATATATATATATATATATATATATATATATATAGGGTGGCGCATTGAAAACGAAACAGACCGATTTGCATCCAGAGAATTTTTTTTTAAGAAACGCTGAAACACGTCAAGTTTAATATTGAGGGGGACATGTTTTGACATAAAACTCAACTTTGTCACATCAACCCCTTAAGGGTGATGATAACAACCCTTATATTTTAAATAGGGAACATGGGTCGCGTGTTACATCATTTGAAAGCTCTTTCTTTTCTGAATTCAACACACTAATTTTTTTGGAAGTTTTATCAACTCGTTTAAAAATTTTTCACAGTTGAAGATGCAAAAACGCATTTCACTCATTCCGATAAGAAACGTGCTGATAGTCAATATTTTGTTGGTTTGTAAACAATAAAATTGACTATCAGAACATTTCTTATCGAAATGAGAGAAATGCGGTTTATTATTTCAGTTTATCGGTCGGTTTGATACTTGATAGTACTACCGAAAATTAATTTCACAATGGTGTATTCTGTAGAAGAAAGAGTTGAAATAATTATTCTTCTTTTAAAGCAATAAGTGTGCCAGCCATACTGCAAATTTGTTTAATGAACGACATCCGAACAGACATGTTAACAGAAAATACATTTTGGAGTTAGTTGCAAAGTTTCGACAAAGTGGTTCAGTAGCCAACAAAAAACGGGATCCTGAATGTGAATTTCCGGTTAGAAATGAGACTACTGAGATAGAAGTTTTAGAACAAATTGCTGCTTTGAGCACGAGAAAATTGGCCACTGTTTCAAACATCAAAAAAAGTACTATTCAGCGAATATTGAAGCATCATAAATTTCACCCGTATAAAATTTATCTTGTACAACAACTGAATGAAGATGATTTTGATCGGCGGCTGGAGTTTTGTGAAGTTATGACTGCACAAATAGCTCATAACGGGAACTTTCTGTTCAATAGTCCCCTGTGGGTCCGGGGACTAATTAAAAGAATAGGCCCAAGGTAACTCCTGCCTGTCGTAAAAGGCGACTAATTGCAATTAAACACTGGCGGGGGTCTTGTCCATGTGGGCCTGGAGGGAGGCGGATATCTCTGGGGAGTGATGTACACCCGAATTTTGAGGCCTCTACTCTGGGCTTACAAATGGACAATTGATCTCGCACAGTTGTTACTCGGGAGCGGGGTTCCGGATGGGTGCCGCCTTGGGTTAAGTGCTGGCGGGTGTCGTGTGTCTAGACGACCCGGAGGGGGTTGACAACTCTGATGAGTGGTAAACACCCGGAGTTTGAGGCCCCCACTGTGTGCTTCGGAACGGACAGACGGCCTAGCTTGTGAGATGCTCAAGAGCAGGGCTCGATGGGATGTCGCCTTGAGTCTAGCACTGGTGGGTGTTGGGTCTAGACGAACCCGGAGGAGAGCTGAGATCTTTAGGGGTGGAATACAACTAAGGGTTGACGCCTCTTCTGTGAGCTTCGAAACGGACAAACGACCTCACTTGGATGCTGCTCGGATGCAGGACTTCATGATATGGAGTCAAACACTGACGGATGTCTGGTCCAGACGAACTCGGAGAGAGGTTATCTCTCTTTGAGCTTTGATACAGGCAAGTGACTTCGCTCAGATGGCAGTACATCTGTCAAACAAAGTTTCACCTCGCAGGTGTCGTCTCCTGTCAGAAGCTCGATTTGTTGGGTGAAATTCAAGCTAACACTGGCGGGTGTTGGGCCTGGACGAACCCGGAGGTGGCTGGGGTCTCTAGGTGTGGATTGCACCTGGAGACTTGGGCCTACTCTGTGAGTATCGATACAGGCTAACGACCCCGCCTGGATGATGCTCGAGGGCGGGACTTCATGATACCGCCTCGAGCCAATGAAACACTGGCGGGGGTCTGGTGCAGATGAGGCTAGGGGGAGGCGGATATCTCTGGGGAGTGATATGCACTCGGAGTTTGACGCCTCCACTGTGGCCTCAGAGACTGACAGTTGGCCTCGCTTAGTTGTTACTTGCGAGCGGGGTTCCAGATGATACCGCCCTGGATTGAGCCCTGGCGTGTGTTGTGTGTCCAGACGTCCCGGGGGGCTCTGATCTCTGATGAGTGGTGGACACTCGGAGTTTGGAGCCCATACTGTGTGCTACGAAACGGACGGACGGCCTCGCTGGGGTGATGCTCGGGAGCGGGACTCAGTGGGATGTTGCCTTGAGTCTAACACTGTTAGGTGTCAGGTTTAGACAAGCCTGAGGGGAGCTGTGATCTCTATGGGTGGATTAAAACTGGAGATTGGATGCTGCTCGAGAACGGGACTTCATGATACCCTCTCGAGGCAAACACTGATGGATGTCGGGCCCAGACGAACTCAGAGAGAGGTTATCTCTCTTTGAGCTTCGAAACGGGCAAGCGACTTCACTCAGATGGCAGTACACCTGCCAAACAAACTTTCACCCTCAAGAAAAGATCGACTCCCTCAGGGAGCTGGAATTGATGAGTGAAATCTAAATAATTAGACGTGAGCCACAATACACCTAAGGTCGCGGTGGAGGGACTGAAATAGCCCACTCACAATAAAAATCTAATTTTCTGTTCAATATCTGTTTTTCAGACGAGTGTACGTTTTTATTAAACTCTACAGTCAATCGGCATAATTGTTGTTATTGGGCAGATAATAATCCAAGAAATTTTTACAAAGTCCACACTCAAACTCCACAGAAATTGAATGTCTGGACTGGCATTTTTGGAGACCGTTTAATCGGACCAATTTTTCTTGATGGCAATTTGAGTGGCGAAACGTATTTGGAGTTACTAGAAGATATTGTTTACCCTCTACTAATTGACGTTGTTGAAAATGATGGTCGCTATCAAGAAAATCAATTAGTGTTTCAACAAGATGGAGCTCCTCCACATTTTTCACAACGTGTTGGGAAGTTTTTGAACAGACAGTTTCCAGGACAATGGATTGGGCGTAGAGGTGCTATTGATTAAGACTTCTTTCTATGGGGCCATAGAAAGAGTAGAGTTTACGCAACAGAACAGTAGTCTCTGGAAGAATTACGACAACGCATTGTTGAAGAATGCCTTCTAAGAACTCCACAAATGCTCCAGAATGTCAGAGCTCGTTTTGAGCAAAATTTGTACTTTTGTATGGAAGCTGGTGGTCAACAATTTGAACACTTACTTAACTGAACAAACATTTTTGAATGTTTGGTTTTGTTTTTTAATTTTTTTAACGAAAAATTGGCTAATTAGTGCATTTATTATCACACTGAATGAACTACGTTCTTGAAACTCCAACTGTGAATAATTTTTAAACGAGATGATAAAACTTCCAATAAAATTAGTGTGCTGAATTCAGAAAAGAAAAAGCCTTCAAATGATGTAACACGCGACCCATGTTCCCTATTTAAAATATAAGGGTTGTCATCAGCACCCTTAAGGTGTTGATGTGACAAAGTTGAGTTTTATGTCAAAACATGTCCTCCTCAATATTAAAATTGACGTGTTTCAGTGTTTCTTAAAAAAAAATTTCTCTGGATGCAAATCGGTCTGTTTCGTTTTCAATGCGCCACCCTATATATATATATATATATATATATATATATATATATATATATATATATATATATATATATATATATATATATATATATATATATATAGTGTGTGAAACACCCTTATGGAACAGAATTCATTATCCAGCAAAAAATAGTTTATGTGGAAAACGCTGAGACACGTGAAGTTTAATTTGTCGAACATTATCTTATAATCAGTTAAAAAAATTAAACTCCCACCAGTTTACCACCACCACTTTATTTTTTTTTTAAAATAGCAACCCTACATTTTTCATCACAATTCGATGGATCAAATTTTTCTGAATGCGGAGATACCCCATATGTATGTTCTAATATTACAGTTTTCAATACAGGGTGGAAATTTAATACCGGAATATTAAAACTAAACAGTTTACCCTGAAATTCAAATTTCGAAAATAAACTTAATAAAAACGTCCCTTTCTTATAATAAATGTTCAAAATGTTCTTCATTCACTTGTACACAACTAAATAATCTGCTCTGGAATTCTTCCCTAACTCTGTTCAACATGTCAGACGTTACATTTCTAATTTCTGTTGTTACTATCATTTTCAAATCATCTAAAGCAGCAGGTTGCGTTTTATACACTCTGATTTAAGGTATCCCCATAAAAAGAAATCAAGAGGTGTAAGATCTGGTGATCTAGCGGGCCATTCTACGAAACCTCTTCGTCCAATCCATCTTTGTGGAAAGATTTCGTGTAAATACTCCCGTACTTGGCGAGCAAAGTGGGGCGGTGCACAGTCTTGTTGAAACCATATACTTTCATGGGGAATATTAGGTTCATATGTGGTATCTCCGCAATCAGAAAAATGTGATCCATCAAATTGTGATGAAAAAATGTAGGGTTGCTATTTTTTTTAAATGGATAAAGTGGTGGGGGTAAAATGGTGGGAGTTTAATTTTTTTAACTATGATTATAAGATAATGTTCGACAAGTTCACGTGTCTCCGCGTTTTCCACAAAAACTATTTTTTGCTGAATAATGAATTTTAGTCCATAAGTGTGTTCCACACTGTATAAGATCTGACAATGGTTTAATAAGACAGGATTCGCCGTGAAATTTATGGGCTTCCATTTGGATTCTCACCTATTGTGGGGTGTTTATATTGATCATGTGGTGGTCTCTCACATTTAGAAATTATACGTTGCTGCAATTCAGCGATTTTTTTCGTGTTTAGGCCTTGTTGACATGCTACTATAGTAGTGTTCTAACATGCAGTTTCTTCCGGCGCATCTGTGTGCTTCTGGGGAGGGTTCTGCTAACGCAGAAGAGAACATCCAGATTATGTTTGACCTGGGATCGTGTAGATCAATTTTTTAAGCTATGGCATACTAAGAGTGACATGTCTATATAGGTCACTTTGATATGTTCGTTATGGCGAGTTTTACTACCTCCAGTGACATTTAACAATTTATATTTCCTCTTACAAAATTGAACAGATATCGGGCACCTTGCAATACTAAGTACACTTGGAGAACACCCAAATCACCACAACACATGTTTCAGAGACCTTACGATCGTTTCGTTGACAATGTCAACATCTTCAGAGGAAGAAATTTCTAAAATAAAAAACTAGCTCCCATGTATTTATATCGCGTCAAGGTAAACGAACTAGTCCGAAGTAAAGTTGTCGTCCAAGAACGATCGTTTGTTTATTGTGTAGTGAAACTACGAGGTCGAAGACCTGCTTTTAATCTTCTGGTCGACAAATTTATGAGCCCTTATCTAATATAGGTTTAAAGGACCCGAGTTATTTAAGGGATCAGCACGTTTCCTTTCGATCTAGAAATTTACTATGTGGATATTGGATTATGCCGACAAAGACATCTGGTGAGATAAACAACATCAACTCAACTCATCTTTTTGAAATAAAAACGAAAACCCAGGTGTCTGTCTCACCATGTTAACTCTAACAAAGGATAAATAATTCAACTAAAATACTACATAAAAACTATATTTATATTGATTTTAATTCTATGTGAAAGTATTTATATTGACTACATAGATACAATAAACCAAACAGGTCTTTAAGTCGAGATAAACATAGAGATTAGTATATGTATAGACCGGTAGAGTTATTGACAATAATTTATTATTCTACCAGACAAATTAGGAGTGTTTAAGCGGTCAAATGCAAAGAGAAAATAAAGGGCTTGAAATTAAAGGTGCTGCACGATTTAATGAAGTTTTGTTCTTAATAGACCTTAATATAAAAATACTGCAATTCGTTTGTATGATCATTTTCCTAATAACATTAAAAATCTAAGCAGCCTCAGACAGTTTAAACTTACTGTAAAATATCTTCTTGGTAGCATTCTTTTTATTCTATAGACGAGTATCTTAATTTGAAATTTTTGAGCTAACAAGGCTTTGTTGTTGGGGTTTTGTGTTTTGTGGATTTTGAGTGTTTTGATGTGCGTTTTGTTTACTTGAAGATTTGCATACAGTAAATGTTTCGGAATTTTTAGCATACTAATTTTGACTATTTTCTATATCTCGTAAAGGACCTATGAAGCAGTTTTAATAGAAAAGTAAATAATAATAATAAAATAAATAATAGTCTTTATTTTTTTTTTCTCAAGATCTTCTTAAGATCTCTATGTAAGATAAAATCTCGTGAAGCTTACATTAACTATGTTTCCGAAACTGAGTCATCACTATGTAATAATACCAAACCTTTCTGGAAATTTGTTAACTCCAAGTATAAGAATGCTGATTTTTCAAGTACTTTAAAATATAATGATCAAATAAGTTCATCGGGATTAGACATTGTTGACATGTTCGCTGAGTATTTTTCGTCAGTTTACAGCGGCGATAAGTGTTCTCCCCCTACCCATGAATTTTCTTATGCTGAGCTGAATCTGTCAGTGCACCACATTAAAATATCAGACATTTATACTAAACTTGCAGCCCTAGATGTCAGTAAAAGTCCTGGGCCAGACGGTATTCCCCCATCTCTTCTTAGGTGCTGTAGTTTTAATTTGTCTAGACCTTTATGGTTCATCTTTAATTTATCTCTGGAAATGGGTGTTTTCCCTACATGCTGGAAACTTAGTTTCATTCTTCCAATTTTTAAATCTGGTGACAGAGGTCTTGTTGAGAACTACCGACCGATAAGTATTCTTAGCGTTATTCCTAAAATTTTTGAGGATCTTCTGTGTGAGACTCTTACTTCTCTCCTTAGAGGTTCAATCATTGACCAGCAATATGGATTTATATCAGGTCGTTCTGCTGACCTAAACCTGTTGGTGTACAGTGCCTACTTGTCGGAGTCCTTGGCGGCGGGTATTCAGGTTGACTCTGTTTATACCGACTTTTCCAAGGCCTTTGACAGAGTGAACCATAACCTCTTAATCCATAAGCTACATATGTTTGGTGTTGGCGACCCTCTTCTAAGCTGGATAGGTAGTTACCTTTCTGACAGATATCAGGTGGTGCGGATAGGGAATTTTATGTCCAATGGGATAAAGGTTTTGTCTGGTGTGCCACAAGGTTCTCACTTGGGGCCCTTGCTATTTAATATCTTCATTAATGATATTCATGAGTGTTTTTCTCATTGTAGATTTTTGTTGTTTGCTGACGATCTGAAATTATTCTCCGGGATTACAAGTCCCTCAGACTTTTTTAAGATTCAGTACGACATTGACAACTTAATAAGCTGGTGTCTTAACAATGGGATGGAACTCAATCCATCTAAATGCCAATCAATTTCTTTTTATAGAGGAAGGAACAGACTTGAACATACCTATTACATCAACGGTGTACCATTGAAGTCTGTTGAATTAGTTAGAGATTTGGGTGTTACATTTGATTCATCTTTTTCATTTATTCCTCATGTTTCTAATGTGATTTCTAAGTCTCTGAAGTTGCTTAGCTTTGTTAAAAGATGTACCTCTGATTTCACCAACATCAGATCTGTTAAAATTCTTTATTTTTCTCTCGTACGTCCTCATCTTGAATATGCCTCTTCTGTATGGTCTCCCTACTATGCATGTCATTCAGTCAGTCTTGAACAAGTACAGTGCAAATTTTTAAAGTTTCTTGCTTTCAAAAGCCATCATGACTGTGGTGGTATCGATGATTTACTAACATATTTTAATATCATGCCTCTTGATGTTCGACGTAAACAAAAAGATTTAAAACTTTTTTATAATATAATTAACTTCGAGGTATCTTGTCCTCACTTACTTTCTATGATCAACTTCTTTGTTCCACCAAGAGTAACTCGTTCAAAGAGTTCGTTTCTTGTCGCCTTTCATCGTACCAACTACAGTCACAACTCTTATTTAATTAGATGCTCAGTGTTGGCCAACAAATTGTCAGATGAACTTGACTTTTTCACAAGGAAATCAGTTTTCTTAAAACAACTGTCACTTTGTAAGTTTAGTTAATCGGTACTTAATATTTATTGCCTATATTTTGCCTATATTGCCTATTTTTATTTTTTTTATTTTTTTTCATTTTGTCTAACTTGTAACCATTTTGTATGCTTTGTTAACTGCTTTTATTGTATATATTTTTCTTTTTGTACTTATCTAAAATGGGCTCCTGGCCCGTAAATAAATAAATAAATAAATAAATAAATAAAAAAGCTTGTGTTTTTTAGATACTGAATAATGTTATGATTATTTTAAATTATAAAAAAAAACTTACATATTGTCGCCGCAGCAATCAATGTTATACCATACTGAGGCATTACACATTGGGGAAAGAAAGGCTGTATCACATATTTTGCAAACGTCAACCCCATAATAGCATTCGTTGTTGGCCTGCAATAAAAAGTTTAAGATATTTACTTGCAACAGAGTATCTTTTTCAATAAAATTTATCAAAAACTTACACAAATATGAAATTGGCAGCCCACAAATATAGAAATGAAGGTAACGGACCGAAGGCCTCATATATATAAGCATAATCTCCTCCTGATTTTGGTATTGAAGTGCCGAGTTCTGCATAACATAACGCTCCTATCATAGAAAGTAGACCACAAAGGACCCATATTACCAGAGAAAATCCAACAGAATCTACCTCTTGAATGATACCTTTTGGTGAAATGAAGATTCCTAAAAAATGTTGTTCGTTAGTAAAGTAATGAAGTTTTTAAGTCATTTATGCAAAGAGTATTTTTTTTTAATTAGAAGATTTAACAAAGATGTTCCTAATTAATAACCTTAACACATTTAGTTGCCATCAAACAATTACATGGCATGTCAGTTAAATAATGTACGTATATACGTTAAATTACTTAAAATATAATGCGTTTTTCAATAGTGACATAAAAACTTTGTATTTTAATACCAACGCACCCTCAAACTTTTTTCAGGATCTGTCAGTGTCCAAATGTTAGTCAAGGTCTACATTTTTATCAGGGGGAAGTTCACGAATGAGCTACGTTTGTAAATTCTTAAAAATGACTACTGAAAATCTGAGACTGTGGTCGCAACTTTAAGGGGGCTTAATCTAATCTTCGGTCGTTATAATCGCCCCACCAGACAGTCTGTGTGTGCTATAGTGGATAAATTCTAGTCAAATTATGCACCATTGGATGTTCCTGTACCAGTGAGACAACGCAATGGTCGAAGTATCAAAAACATTGCAGCCGTAAGTGCTTCAGTTTAAAATGATCCAAATCAGCCCATTCCACGGCGTTCACACGAATTGGGAATCTCTCAAACCACATTGTGGCAAATTTTGAATAAAGATCGTGGGATACACCCTTACAAGATACAATTAACTCAAGAATTAAAGCCTCTTGATAATTTGAAGCGCCGAAACTTCTACGATTGGGCACTGTAAAAATTTGAAGAAAATCCTGAATTTCATCGAAAACTCATCTTCAGTGATGAAGCTTATTTTTGGCTTAATGGCTTTGTCAATAAACAAAATGTTTGGTATTGGACAGCAACAAACCGACATGTGCGTCAAGAGACACCATTGCATCCACAAAAAGTGACTGTGTGCTGTGGATTTCATGCCGGGGGTGTAATTGGGCCATATTTTTTCGTCGATGATAATGAGTGCAATGTTATGGTCTATGCAGTTTGCTATCGTGCCATGTTGGAAGACTATTTTTGGCCAGACTTGGATGTACTTGACATCAGTGATATGTGGTTCCAACAATGTGGTGCCACATTGTAACGAGGCCTGACTTGCGGGGTAAATTATGCGGTGGAACAGGTTAACGGACTTACGGGAACGGTCCCGGACGCCAGATTTTAAAAGGGTTTACTCCCTGCGAGGGTGTCTGCGACCTCGTCACAAGACTCTGGCCACGGTTGTGGTCAGAGTGCCTGGGTAGCTCTGTGGAGAGGGTCCGGTAGCCTGTGATGTAGCAGGCCGTATAGATACCTCCGAGGTGGCGGGCTTTAATCGCTCCCCCGGTATTGGCCTGACCTTCCGAAAGTTTGTATGGGTGTAGCAGATTTATTTACGATTATGAAATAGACTGAATGCAGTTTCCACACTATTTATTACATTATAAGACGTTACAGCACACTGGTATGCTCACAATATGAAATGTAGTTATCACACTAATTTACTCTAAGACAAGTTATGTTACTGGTGACGGGCCAACGAAATTACTTATTCCCCACGGAGAGCAAATGCGAGAGTCATGCGGATGGAAACTCCGAGTGCTGTGGTTTACAACCCGTGGATGCAGCCGTTAAGTGGGTCAATTGGAGGCACTCTCCTCAAATAGCTAAAATGGCGCCCATCCGTCGAAATCGGTACCACGAGATCCAACGCCTCGACGTCAGGGCGTCGATAAGGAACGGGAGGGTTATAGGGGAACACCCTGTAAAAGGATATTGTCATATAACAACTCGACCTTGGCCTGCTTGTGTACTACAGCGACCAGACCAGAGTCGAATTGGAACGGTCGTAGGTAACACCCTTGGAAGGTCTGTGTTGGCTACAGCATCACCTTCCAGAAGTATTACGACACGCCAACAATAATGGGATAGGGCTATGAAGAGGAACTACGCTAGATCTCGCGATCTCTACGTCGACGGGCAGGCGCGTGGGAACTGAGAAAAATATCCGAAAATTCGCTACAATTAAATTAAATAAGACAAACCTAAAATATTCTTACCTAGACGGCGTTCAGTAGGGTTATTAAGCCACGGAATTGCCTCTCACAACCACGGGGCGGAGGGTACGATGTCCTAATATTTTACTGCAATTTCTATGAACTGACTCTATTTATTGAATCTAACTTCCGGCTATATGTATTCCAACGCGCTACGGCAAATGGTGAACTATCTACTTCAGTAGTTAAATTCTCTCTGCTGTACCCGGCTGAAACATCTTAATCGGTGGAAAATTCCTTGTCTTCTGCAGATATGTTTTTGCTCCGCCGCGATAATTCGAAAATGCGTACTTTTAAGAAATATTAATGATAAAGATAATAATTTTTACTGCGTGGAATTTTTACTAGTGTGAATTATATTATATTTATTTTCGAACAGCCGTTTTTAATATATACAGCTGTTCTGAAAATATCGACTTTGTCACAGCTGGTCAGACAATTGATCTATTGAAGGGAAAGTTCGGTAACTTACGTAATCTCGAGCAATGGTCCGGTTGAAAAGCCACCTGGCTTATATGAGTTAAAGCCGTTGGAGTCATTTCTATGGGGTTACGTTAAGTCATTGGTTTATGCCAACAAGCCAACAACATTAAAGGAGTTCAGGAACAATATCACACATGAAATTGCCAACGTTCCAGCCGATATATGTGGAAGTGGTGGAAAATTGGCTCCAAAGATCGATCACTGCAAACCTGTTCATGGTGGTTGTGTGAGTGAAATTAAATTCCATATTTAAATGTAACATTTTTACTGTGCGTAGAATAAATTTCAGCTCAATACCTCAATTATTCTGTGTTTTATTCAAATACAAAATTGTTATGTCCTTATTGAAAAACCCTTTACAAACTACAAATTATCATATACATAAAATAAAAGTCGGGACGCAGCAAGTACATTATGGTAGCGAATTTTTATAGAAATTTAGGTTTTTGTAATGAAAGACATCAGATTTAGTAGATAGTATAACCTTTATAGTAGAAACCGTGTACCATATTCCATCAGAATAACTTTATTGTTTGGGAAAGTACAATAATTTCCCGAAAAAACTGTTGTGACTTTCCTGATGAACGATCCGGCCAAGCAATTTACACAAAAACTACACCTGCCTAGGTATAATCATTTACAGAAAGCTACAAAAGCTCAAAAACCATAAGACATACAAAGTTGGTTAAGCTAGATAAAAGTTACACAATTATAAAAGCATCTCAGAAGTGCTTTCAGGTTTAACACATTTTTCATAGGTCACCAGATATAGAAAAAAAAGTTTGGGACGCAGCAAGTGCATTATGGTAGTGAATTTTTATTAAATTCTTCAAATTTGAATAACTCAATTTTCTATAAACTTAGAAAGTTTAATTTTGGTATATAGCAAGGTCTTTCATAAGGCAAGATATGCGCCAAATTTTATTAAAATAACTTTGTAATTTTCGGAGAAAATTTTTTTTTTCGAGAAAATTCAAAATTTGAATAACTCAATTTTCTATAAACTTAGAAAGTCGAATTTTGGTACGTTGTAAGGTCTCTCCTAAGGCAATATATCCGTTAAATTTCATTAAAACGGCTCTGTAATTTTCGGAGAAAAAAATTTTTTTTTGAAAGAAAACCCAAAACTTTCCTGGAAAACCCCGTCCGATTTTCCTGGCTAACGAATTCATCCAAGCCATTAATAAAAGAAAGGCACCTGCCGAGTTTCATCGAAATCGGTTAATTATTTTTTGAGTTATCGGATTATCGGATGGATACATATACATACATACATATAGGGGCAGAAAATAAAAGCTAGCATTTATTTACTTTTCTTTTTAGCTTATTTTATAAATAGATAGACCTAGTAGGCCATGAGAATAACAAATGTGTAATACAAATACAACATACCTGACCCAAATATAATTCCCAATATAATGGCAATTCCTTCAAGTAAACCGAGCTGTTTCTTGAGTTTTACTTTTCCTTCATCTATAGGAGTTATCAGATTATTTTCTGTTGGTGAATTCAAGTCGTGTTTCTTTGAAGGCATCCTGGTTTGATGTGTATTTCCTTCGTGAAAATAAAACTAATATTACATCAGACACATTATTATTACCATAATAAGTAGGTAATAGATATAGTACCTGAAAATCTCTAATTGACTTGGGCAAGTTAAGACAGAAAATGTGGTGTTAATAACTTTTGTTTATTAAGTGAGTCACGGTTAAATTATCTACAGCCTACGGCATATAATAACAATATATTATTTTTATTTTTAATATCAACTTTCTCTTTCACATGTGTTATTTATATTTAGGTTTCTAGGTTATGGGCAAAAAGAAGAACAACTAGTTTCAAATTTTAAGATTGGTGTTTTAGAACTACTACCAATACGAATAATAATATTAATAATAATTATGATTATAAAACAAACATCTACAATCTCTAAATTGGAATTTCTTTCTAAAGCGGGTTCCTAAGTGCCAATATATATGTGGATATGCGATTTAGACCTCCCAGACCATTTAACTAAGTCAAAAATCAACTTACTGTCCCTCAACGGAAAGCTACCGAAATAAAATGTTTACCCAAACATTTTTAAATATAAAAAGTTCTGGGCGCAGCAAGTGGGTTATGGTGGTGAATTTTCATTAAATGCTTCAAATTTAAATAACTCAATTTTCTATAAACTGAGAAAGTTGAATTTCGGCATGTAGTAAGGTCTCTCCACAGGCAACATATCCACCAAATTTCATTAAAACAGCTTTGTAATTTTCGGAGAATTTTTTTTTCCCGAGAAACCTATGCCCGATTTTATTGGTTATAGAACTCATCCAAGCTATTAATAAAAGAAAGGTACTTGCCGCGTTTTATTCAAATCCGTTAATAATTTTTTCAGTTATCGGTTGGATACATACATATATATATATATATATATATATATATATATATATATATATATATATATATATATATATATATATATATATTAAAACGGAGAGGACCCAGAACATTCCCCTGTGGCACGCCATAATTTAGCTTTCGCGGTTCACTGCAGCGGTCACTAATAATCACGCATTTATTTCGATCACTTATATCATATAGCTCCTGAGGAGTTCCAGTGTAACACCACGAAAAGCCATTTTTTCCAAGCTTTCCAATAGCTTACTGTTGTCAATGCTGTCAAAAGCCTTTGATAAGTCAACAAATACATAATATATTGCTGAAAATATTGAGAGCGGTTGGGATGGGCTCGGAAGCTCTGGCGTTGATCAGAAATTACTGGAGGGAACGCTACCTTATTGTGAGAGTTGGCAGCTGCGAGTCGGATGCTCGTCTTGTGGAGTGTGGTGTGCCGCAGGGCTCGGTCCTTGGGCCCCTGCTTTTCGCTATTTACGTAAATCATTTCCCTAGGGTCATTCAGTATTCTAAAGTACAGATGTACGCTGACGACATTCAGATATACATTTCCTTCAATGCCGCGGAGCTTTCGGATGCACTGGGAAAGGTGAATTCCGATCTGGATTCATTGTACAAAGTGTCCAAAGACCAATCGCTGTGTCTAAATGCGAAGAAGTCGGCTGCTATTTTGTTTGGGAGTCAGATTCTTGTAGAGCGCTTAAAGGTAAATGTGAGGGTCATGATCAATGGGGAGCCTCTGGAGCTTTTGGATGAGGTGCGAAACTTGGGTGTGATAATGGATAACAAGTTTAGATATAAGCGGCATGTTGGTGCCTGCCTTCAGCGGGCCTACAACAACCTGCGTCTGCTGTACCCGCAAAGGACTTATCTTCCGACTGGTGTTAAGCTAATGCTTGGGAATACCTTAGTCCTCTCGCAGTTTGCCTATTGCTCGGAATTATATTCACCATGCTTGGATGGTTGCGATTATAATCGGATACAGAGACTGCAAAATTCCTGTCTGAGGTTCGCGTATGGTATTCGAAAATTCGAACATATCTCGCATAAACTAAATGAAGCGAAGTGGCTTAATATGCGTAATCGTTTCACTCTGAGAGCAGCTACATTGTTCCATTCTATTATTGTGTCTAGAGTTCCAACATACTTGTATAGAAAGGTAACGCACAGAACTGATGTTCATAGCATTAACATACGGTCGAAGGGCTTAATTTCACCACCTAAGTACAGGCTAACACTGTTTAAACGGTCTTTTACCTATCAGATATACGCTATATACAATGGTCTTGATGAGAGTGTTAAGAGCTGTTCTGTGCGTTCCTTCAAAAAGAAACTGTTGCTGATTATGCGTGGTGTTTGAGCAGGTTGCGGGGCTGGCTGTTGACTACCAGTTTTGCATATGGGCGTAAGTGGGTGAGCAGGGGATGATTATTCATCCGTCTGAACTTCGCCCAATTCACACAGTTTCTTATTATTTTTCTTTTAATTGTGTACATGGAACTGTGTTTTTGTAAACAACGTTGTATTGTTGTATTTTTTTTGTTCTTTTTAATTGTGCACTTGAGTATTGTATTATCTACTGTGTGAATAAAGGCTATTTTATTATTATTATTATTATTATACAGTAGCCGAAGGTCAACTGGAATCCATGTTGAAATTCATTAACGATGTTAATTTTGCCACCACATCCTGAGCGCATTTACCATTTCTAAACCCGTATTGTTAATCGCAGAGAAGCTGGCGCCTATCAATGTACACCAACATTCTTGACCTTATAATTTTCTCTAGTACCTTTGGAAAATGTAAAATAAGAGAAATAGGACGATAGTTATTAAGGTCCCCAGGACTGCCCTTTTTGTGGACTGGTTGGACCACAGCTGTTTTAAAAGCGCTTGGAAACACTGCAGAACTTAGTGACCAGTTTATTATATAAGTAAGTGGGTGAGTAACAATATATGCGCGGTCGAGGGGTCGCGGGCCAAAGGACTCCAGGGGGCAAGCTGAGGAAGTGGAAACAACAACATAAACTTTCGATGAAGCTTTCCCCAAGACCATCATGCGCGGTGAAGAGCCGCATCCTGCACGAGGTGACCCTGCTGATAACTAAACATGACGGATCTAGGCGTGGAGGTCGAAATAAACTCCCGCAATCTATGGTGTCACGTGACCCTTGCCTAGGGATGGATGGCACCAGGGTGATGGTGTCGTGAATGGAATCTCTGGAGTACCGGGAAACCCTCCAGAGTAACCCGCCTTGCATCACACAGGGGGTTCTGATGGTGTGGAGAGTGTTTCCCCTATTCTCGTGGGAACAACATGAAGAACATAAATATAAATAAAACCAAAACCAATGAGGATCGAGGAGTGGCTCCGGCTACAGACTCGTGCCGCCTACTAGGGAAGCAACCAGGGGTTGATGGTTCCTTCAGGTCAACCTCCAACACAGTAGGGCAGTCATGGCCGGACTACTGATGGCTCTGAGGAACACGGATGTGGCCCTCATCCAGGAACCGTACTCCTATAAAGGAGAGATCATCGGCGGAGCTGCTGGATAGCTCATCTACAGCAGCAGATCCAGCGAACACCCAAGGGCCTGCATTTTTGTCAGGGAAGGGGTAGAGTGTCTGCCTTTAATGAATTTCTGTTCCAGGGACCTGGCAACGCTCAAAATTCGATGTGGAGGAGCGGATGGGCCGAGGGACATTACTGTCGGATCAGCCTATCTGCCAGGGGACAGCACGGACCCTCCTCCACCCAAGGAATTGGAGCAGCTGATGGTGGATGGCAGACCATCATCGGCATGGATACGAACGCGCACCATGAGTTGTGGTAAAGCTCGAACACAAACTCTAGGGGTGAGTAACTTTTACAATTCTTTATGAAATTTAATTTAGACATATTGAATAGAAAAAATAAACCGACCTTCGTCACAACACGACGTGAGGAAGTTTTAGATCTAACAGTTTCCACCCAGTTTCTGGGTCACTTTGCTAAGAACTGGGCTGTGTCTGGGGAAGTCAGTAGCTCAGACCACAGATACATCCGATTTGAAATCGAACGTTTGTCGAAAGACAAACGTTATGGTACTGGGACCCCCGCAAGGCGGACTGGGAAGCCTACAGGGCAGACCTAGCAGTGCGGGGGGTTAAGAGTACCATAGACCTCGAGATTGCGGCAGCTCAAGTGCGAGACGCAATCACCTCGGCCTATAACGCCAACTGCCCACTCAAAATGAGGGCGTCCACCAGGAACGTCCCGTGGTGCAACGAGGACGCAGGTTCGTAAGCTGTTTAACGCGGCCAAAAGATCGAGAGCATCGGATGAATATAGACAAGCCCTAACGGCCTATAACAAAAGTCTGAGGGGTGCCAAGAAGGAGTCGTGGAGGAGGCACTGCGAGGAAGTGGAGAACACGTCCGAGAGTGCTCGACTACACAAGATTCTGTCTAAGGGCACTCACATCAACATAGGCTCCCTTAGAACATCCACGGGAGGCTTTACAAGCTCAGGGGAGGAAACTATGGAAATTTTACTACGAACGCACTTCCCCGGCTGTAACATAATAAACCAATCCCCTCTGGACTGGGAACACTTAGAAATAGAGGCGCCTTATAGGCGGGCATCTAGAGTAGACTGGACAGTCGCTAAAGAAGCGGTTACTTGGAGCAAAATCAGATGGATTATTAACAGTCTTAAGCCATACAAATCTCCTGGATTTGATGGAATAATGCCCATCATTCTCCAACGGGGGATAGATATACTGGCGTCGGCGCTTACCCTCATTATGAGGGCCAGCCTGGAAATGTGGTACATTTCGAGGGCATGGAGACTGGCCAGGGTTGTATTCATTCCTAAACCTGGGCGTCCAACAGACCAGGCGAAGTCCCTGAGGCCAATAAGTCTCATGTCCTTCTTGCTAAAAACAATGGAAAAATTGCTCGACCGACACATTAGAGGCGTTGTACTGGAAGCATATTCCCTACACTGCGGACAATATGCATACAGAGCAGGAGTCTCAACAGAAACAGCACTGCACCAACTGGTGCTGCAACTGAAGAATACGCTGGAGAACAGGGAGGTGGCTCTGGGGGCCTTCCTGGTCAAAGAGGGGCCTTCAGCAACACCTCATTCGAATCGGTTCTGGCAGCTGTCAGGAAGCGTGGAATAGAGGATACCTGCTGCAGGTAGATCGGTCCATGCTCTGGGACAGGGCGGTGTTCACATCACTCGCGGGGGGACTCTGCTGATGGATGTCGCGGGGGGTGTCCGCAGGGGAGCATTCTGTCTCCCTTGCTCTGGTGCCTAGTCGTGGACGGCCTGCTAGGGAGGCTCTCTGGGAGGGGGGTATGAGGTACAGGGCTATGCGGAGGATATTGTTATCATAGTCCGAGGAAAGGTTACACAGTCAGTGTGGGAGCGCATGCAGACAGCACCTTGGAAGTGGTGGAAAGGTGGACGGTTGGTCAAGGGTGAGGCTTGAGAAAGTAACCGTCATACCGTTTACGAGGAGGAGGAAGTGGGAGAGCCACAGAACTCTCACTCCATACAGTAGGAACATTCCAATGGCCAGGGAAGTAAAATATCTTGGGGTCGTATTGGACTCTAAGCTAACCTGGAATGGTTATGTTGAAAATATACTACGTAAGGAAGTCATGACCTTAGCCGTCACTACTCGGCTATATGGGAAAACGTGGGGACTAAGATCTAGTATGGCTCACTGGCTGTACACAAGGGTGGTCAGACCATCGTTAACATACGCGGCATGGTCTGGTGGCCTAAGGTGACACAATCCAGCGCCAAACAAAAACTAGGTAAGATCCAAAGGATGGCTTGCCTAGGCATCACAGGGGCCATGTCTTCAACCCCAACAGCCGCCGTGGAGGTGTTGCTGGATCTTAGCCCCCCCCCCCCCCTCCACACACACTTAGTTTTTATGGGGGAGGCCAGGCTAGGACTATACAGACTAGCTTGCAATGGTAGACTGAAGATGAACCCAGGCTTCAGGGCCCACTGCAAAATTCAGGAGGTCGTTAAGGAGCCCATACTTGAAATGAGGTTAGACCTCGCGAGCCCGCGAATCTGCAGGGAAAACAACTTTACAGTGGAAATCCCCGGCCGCGAGGCATGGCGGGAGGAGATGCCAGGCATACCACGGGACGCGCTCGTCTGGTTCACGAACGGATCCGGCGCGGAGCGTGGGCAGATGTTTATTCGGAAGGACCGAGGGTAAGTCATAGTATTTCCCTCGGAGCCCATGCAACGGTCTTTCAAGCCGAAAGGTACGCCACCCTGCACTGTGTGCGGGAGAACAAGAGGAGGGGCTACACCAACAAGCGGATCCTCATAGCCACAGACAGCCAGGCAGCCCTTAAGGCCCTAAGTGGCCCACGGGTAAATTCCTGGCTAGTGAGTGAGTGCCGAGACGAGACGAGCGACCTGGCTGGGCAGAATGAGGTCACCAACATCTGGGTGCCGGGTCAGTCGGGGGTCAAAGGCAATGAAGAAGCTGACAGTCTCGCGAAGAGAGGGTTAGCAGAACCATTTATGGGACAAGAACCGGCTCTGGGCGAAACAAAGAGCACTGCCAGGGAAGCCATTAAGTCCTGGGTCAGAAACCAACACAAGGTGTACTGGGTAGACTGTCCAGGGTTCAGACATGGGATTTCAATAATTGACGAACCCATTTCAAAGAGAGCTGTGGAGCTGCTAAATATTAGCAGAGGACAGCTCAGAAATATAACAGGCCTCTTGACGGGGCACATGGCCGTCAAGAAACACCTGCATCAAATGGGTCGGTTCGAGGGGGACCTCGCATGCAGACTCTGCGGCGAGGTGGAGGAATCAGCCCAGCACATCTTGTGCGAGTGTAAAGCCCTGTGCCGCAAAAGATAACTGATCTACGGTCAGTCTAGACCGGAGACAGAGCATTATAAAACCTCACCCTACAAATCGCTGTGCAGACTGGTTCAAGGCACAGTGATTTTGGAATGGGTGGAGTGAAGAGACTAAAGGCATGCACAATAGGCCAATAGGGATGCAGTGCTATCGGGGCGGCAAAGCCGCGGACGAGCCCTGAGGCAGAAAAAAATATGCGGTGTGTTTCAGGAAAGACCCATTAACTCCACATATACCTGGCGCTGCATTTGACTTTAATTGCTGAATACAAACTTCTTTTTCATCTACCGGGCTCAAGTAAAATGTCTGCGATACCCTCTTAGTTATAAACCTATTATGTTGTGTGTCTCTAGTCAGTTTTTAGTCATGCTCTCACCCACCTGCACGAAATAATCATTAAAGAAGTTTGCCACTTCACTCTATCTGTGACAAGTTTACCATCTCTATCATTTATCTTACCAGTTATATGTCGCTTTATAAATTTGTCTTTACAGGAGCGGTATTTTCGGCTAATCTAAAGAAATCGTTGGTTATTCTTGTACACAAAAATGAGGATATCTCTTTACCGACCCGTTTCGCTCATTGCCAATATTGCAAAAATTGTTGAAAAAATCTATGCAAAAGAATACTTGCCCTCATAATAAAACATCAAATATTTAGTGAAAATTAAATTGCATGTATTAAGAAGAGATCTACCAATAGAGCGATAATTCAAGCAATGAAATGTTTCAGAATGTTTTTTCTAAAAAGCCCCCGGGTGATAATCTGCAAATTAACCGAAAAGTTAATTTTTATTTATAAAACGAATGTACCTACCAAATTATAAACGTGGCAGGTATACGTTTCCTTATAAATCGCTTGGATGATCCGTTTCAGCCAACTCAATCGAACCACTTTCTGCAAACAAAATAACAAAAATGCTTTTCTAAAACAAATTTGTCGTTGCCTGTGAAGCTCATTATGTTATTTTTTAAATTTAGTACCCGCGCACGCTGCTTTTATATAGGTTTTAGTATGTATTAAAACTGAAGATTCTAGTTTAATGGGAAATTGAATTATCATCATTTGAAATATTTTTATGAAAATTAGCTACCATAACGCACTTGCTGTACCTAAACTCTTTTCAACACTTATTTATTATTGCTGCATCCATATCTTTTGAAAATGAAATAAATAAATATAAACAATGCAAATTTTAATGCTTAACGTCTGTTTATAGGTATAGATTAAACTACTGCATGATATTATGTAGTGTCATTTACCTCAAATTTTCCATATACCAGATGAGGTGTAAATAAAAACTAAAAGTAAACAATAAGTACTTATTCTAAGATTCCAAGGTATTACCGGCAGCGGAGTCGATTTCGAGGCTATCTTCTTTTACTTCTTTGTTTATGACGTCTGTAAACAAATAAGAACAAGATAACCGAATTCGACTCTCCCCCCTGCTGTCAGTTGGCAAAATAACAAATGACAAATAGGTAATTGGATTTAACTAGGAGAGCTAGATGGCTTTTAAATACCCTGAAGAATGGAAAGCTTAATATTTATACATAATAAAAAGTAGTTCTAGATTGCCTTTAATCACTTTCACAAAAAATGTTATTTATTACTATATATTTTTCTGATATCTTGCGTTGTTTATCTTGAAAGTTTTGGCAAATGGCAACACCGCTGATTGTTTATTGTGACATATTTTTGTAGCCTGTTCGTTTGAAGTTTGACTTGGAGCATTTGTTTGCAATAGCAGCGTAACCCTGATATATCTACCTGACCTTATCTAACATTATAGGCACCCATTCGGAGGTAATTTAAGGTTATATAGTAAATTATTTATTTTTTATTTGGTTAAAACTCAAAATTTACTGAACCGAATAACAAAACGAAGGGAACTGCCAAATTTGATTTCGATTGGTGAAGTATTTTTGGAGTTATCGGTTATATATATATATATATATATATATATATATATATATATATATATATATATATATATATATATATATAAACTTTTCAACTGATCTTGGATTTGGGTTCTAGGGGCCTAATTCGCGCTCATTTGAAGACATTTTTCAAAAATCTTACCATCGATACCTCTCTATTAGTGAATTTTCTTAATGAAAATTCACTAATACAATATTTATAAAGTTTGTCAATTGTAACAGTTATATCATTTATAACCTTACATTTTTGGGATTCACTTGTTACTGACCAAAATTTATAGCCTTTTATGGCAATGACAAGCATGGCTATTTCTTTGGCGAAAATTAAGCAACTCCCTTTAAATGTGACACAATTTCCTTACACAATTTCCTTATACAGGGTGGCGAATTGAAAACGAAACAGGCCGATTTTCGTCCAGAGAAATTTTTTTTAAGAAACGCTGAAAGACGTCAATTTTAATATTGAGGGGGATATGTTTTGACATAAAACTCAACTTTGTCACATCAACCCCTTAAGGGTGGTGATAACAACCCTTTAATTTTAAATAGAGAACATGGGTCGAGTGTTACATCATTTGAAAGCTCTTTCTTTTCTGAATTCAGAACACTAATTTTTTGGAAGTTTCATCAACTCGTTTAAAAATTATTCACAGTTGGAGTTGCAAGAACGTATTTCATTCATTGTGATAATAAATGCACTAATTAGTCAATTTTTCGTTAAAAAAAAACTAAAAAAACAAAACCAAACGTTCAAAAATGTTTATTCAGTTAAGTGTTCAAATTGTTGACCACCAGCTCCTATACAAAAGTACAAGTTTTGTTTCAAACGATATCTGCCATTCTGGAGCATTTGTGGAGTTATTAGACGGCATTCTTCAACAATGCGTCGTCGTAATTCTTCCAGAGACTCCGGTTCTGTTGCCAAAATTCTACTCTTCAAATGGCCCCATAGAAAGAAGTCTAAAGGAGTTAAATCTGGTGATCTAGAGGGCCACTCAATAGCACCTCTACGCCCAATCCATTGCTCTGGAAACTCTCTGTTCAAAAACTCCCTAACACGTTGTGAAAAATGCGGAGGAGCTCCATCTTGTTGAAACATTAATTGATTTTCTTAATAGCGATCATCATTTTCAACAATGTCAATTAGTAGAGGGTAAACGATATCTCCTAGTAACTCCAAATACGTTTGGCCACTCAAATTGCCATCAAGAAAAATTGGTCCGATTAAACGGTCTGCAAAAATGCCAGTCCAGACATTCAATTTCTATGGAGTTTGAGTGTGGACTTCGTGAAAATTTCTTCGATTATTATCTGCCCAATAACGACAATTGACTGTAGAGTTTAATAAAAACGTACACTCATCTGAAAAACAGATATTGAACAGAAGCTATTCGTGCAGTCATAACTTCACAAAACTCCAGCCGCCGATCAAAATCATCTTCATTCAGTTGTTGTACAAGATGAATTTTATACGGGTGAAATTTATGATGCTTCAATATTCGCTGAATAGTTCTTCTTTTGATGTTTGAAACAGTGGCCAATTTTCTCGTGCTCAAAGTTGGCTCTGCAGAAATTTGTCCTAAAACTTCAATCTCAGTAGTCACATTTCTAATCGGAAATTCACGTTCAGGATCCCGTTTTTTGTAGGCTACTGAACTACTTTGTCGAAGCTTTGCAACTAACTACAAAATATATTTTCTGTTAACATGTCTGTTCGGATGTCGTTCATTAAATAAATTTGCGGTACGGTTGGCACAGTCATCGTTTTTGAAAAAAAAGTGTAATTATTTCAACCCTTTCTTCTACAGAATACACCATTGTGAACATTGACTATCAGCACATTTCTTATCGGAATGAGTGAAATGCGTTTTTGCATCTTCAACTGTGAATAATTTTTAAACGAATTGATAAAACTTAAAAAAAATAGTATGCTGAATTCAGAAAATAAAGAGCTTTCAAATGATGTAACACTCGACCCATGTTGCCTGTTTAAAATATAAGGGTTGTTATCACCACCCCTAAGGGGTTGATGTGACAAAGTTGAGTTTTATGTCAAAACATGTCTTCCTCTATATTAATATTGACGTGCTGCGGTTTTTTAAAAATAATTTCTCTGGACGCAAATCGGTCGGTTTCGTTTTCAATGCGCCACCCTATATAGTTTCTGCCTTTCTTTGTTTTGATTGGTCAATTTTGACAAACCCCTTGTTTCAACTAATTTTGACATATCTGTCAGATTTCAAGATTTTCTGAATTTTTGTTTTTCCCATGAAAAATTTATGTTTATAACACATAATTCTAATGTTGCATATTTGCGTCTTATTTAATTACAGACATTTTTGCAGCAAGAATAGGTACTTTCTGTTACTAAAATTTCTAATTAAAAACTACTTCTATTAATTTTTTTCAGTTTTAGGTACTTATTTTACATATAACTTTCTGTATTGTTTAGTCACACTTTTACTGTTTATTGTCACTCTTAGCGTTCTATTAATACCCAAAAATCTTAACAGAAACCCAACTATACATACAATTTACATTTCTAAGCTTCGACCTCAGCTGTCGCATTTACCTCTTTATAAATTTTAAATAATATTTTCACTCAAATTATATACACATTTAAAAGAATAGCTACATACTTTGACTATTTCAGTCATATTTTATTACTTTGATGCATTTATTTGTCTGTAATTAAACTTAGCATCATTATATCTATCTTTTAAACCATTATATTGCCTTACAATGTTGATAGTTTACTGATTTTAGTGTATTTTCAGGTACAGTGACATTAGAAGGGACATCACAATTTTATCTTGACATGTTATTGCTTAGAACATAGAGAATTAAATAATCTATGTTCTTATATCCACCAACAGCTGTTTTGAGAGCAAAATATACCAGGTACATTGTTGTTCCTGCTAGCAAGATCGTGCCAGATTTAGCACTCTAGCACCCCTTTACACTTTTCTGGCAGATTTTTTTTTTAAACTACGCGCCATTCTCAAGCCAGACACGGATATAAAACTTACAACATACACACATTCATGGTTTCCGTATGCGCATCACCTACCCCGTCTGCCCGTGACTCGATGATTAGATTCATTATTATAGGTTGGCATACCTTTTCTACTTTTGTGTGTTTCTTACTGTCAACTGTCAAATGTTTATGGATTTTTATTTTATTTTGTAACAGAAAATATTTGTTTTTATTTATTTCAAACGCATTTCTTTAATTTTCAAAAAAATAAAATATTAAATTTTCGGTTTAATTATTGTCTTGTTATCACAAATATGCATAATTTTTCCATCTTTCATGAGACCTAGCGTAAAAACGTACAGTTAGTTACTTTTAATTTTGGTTCCAATTAAATCTGGGGATATTTTGATTTTGGCAATCAAACCGTAAATTTAGCACTGAAACGTCCCTAAATTCAGCACTTATAAACTCATGACTCATGACAGGAACACTAACCAGGTACCATTATTTCCTTGTGATTTCTTGAAGAACTTGTTGCTGCAGAGATAGCGTTTTAAGAAAATATAGTTTCACTAAGAATTATTTCCAACACAATCTGTTTCTACCCACCCTGTCTTCTTGACACTTTCATTTTTATGTAAATTATTGATGAAATTTAACATAAAATTTTAATTATACTCCGAAATTTGCTTCACCACTATCTGGTGGTTCTATTCGACAATGTTCAGAAATTAATTTTATGCAAATTTTTAAGCTTTGTTTGCACTAAATTTCCATGCCCTGCTATTACTATTTCATTACAGTATATAAAAACATATACAAATCAAAACCAACTCCGATAATGGGTTACAGGGGTCGTAGTTCGTGGTCATTCGAATTTTTTTTCAAAATCTAAAACATCTACGAAAATTTGCTAAAAAGATACCTACGGAAACAAAAATACCAAAATTCTTCATAGTTATGTTGTTTAATTACAATTTGGAGAACCCAGTTCATCACAACACAGTTTTCAGATCCGACGATCGTTTCGCTAACAAAGTTAGCGTCATCAGGCAGATCAATAAACTAAGTGAAAAAGACTAGAACTACTATTTATATTCATTGATTGTTGTTGCCCTTACTTGGTGAAACTTGTCCATACTACATACAGACTTCGAGACTACTTCTCAGGCTTCACTGTTGGTTTTTGTTTTTGTACGTGAAGAACGTAGCCAGCGCGTAAGCTAACTGGAGCAAGTGGCCTTTACGAATTCTGGATGTTTGTCACGTTTCTGTGACTATAGTTTCGCTGCTTGACAGCATTCTCAGACAGATAAAAATTGAATTAGTACGAAATCATGACAACTACAAATAAAGATCTGTTGCTATGTTATGATATGATGTATTGATTAAAAAATTTATCAAATTGAAAATAAAATGAAACACAGATGACAGATGAGGTTTTCAAAATGTCTATGTGATGTATGTTAATATTTAACATAAAAATAGAATTAGCCTATAATAACTGATAACAGTTACAACAATAAAATAACTAAACAATAACAGTATAAAAGCAGTCTCTATACAACGAAAATATCGACATACATCAACTCATTATCTTATTACAAATTTTTTGAAAGAATAGTTAAATTTATTTTCTTTGACATATTTAATTAGAAAGAAGAATATCCAAGAAAGGGGAATTCATTTAATCAGCGTGTTCCTTTAAAACAAGGTAGTTATTGACGTGTGTGTGCTATAATTTGACTTCTAAAGCTTCAAAAAAGTCTAGTTTACGTTTGTCATAAAAATGTAGTGGTTGTATGCGGTTATTTACTGTAGGTCCATGTTCGGTATCAATAATATGTTTTGCAAATGTATATTTGTCAGCGTGGTTATTTCTAAATGCAGAAATATGTTCTTTGTATCGGGTGTTAAAATTTCTAGAAGTTTGACCTATGTAGATTGCGTTACAATGTGTACAAGCTAATTTATAAACTCCAGCTTTTGTCAGGAAACAAGATTTTTCTTTCACGTTAAATAGCAAATCACGCGTCGTGTTGTAAGATTTAAAAGCTACCTTTGTATTTGTACAGGTATTTAAAATTTTTGAAATGTTTTCTGAAATGGTTCCAAAATAAGTTATCGAAACATATCTGTTGTCTCTAATATTTGGATAAATTAAATTAATCGCTAATTTGTATTCTTTTCTCTCTATCATTTTATCTATTATTTTAACAGAGTAGCGATTATTAAATGCTGTTTGCTTAATTATTGAAATTTCTTTTTCAAAATTGTTTTGTGACATGGGTTTTGAAAATGCACGATGTATCATAGAATGGTAGGCTGACCGCTTTTGTGAAAAAGGGTGACATGAATCATATGGTATGGTTGTGTCAGTGTAAGTTGGTTTCCTATATATTGAAAAGTCAAATGAATTATTTTCTAACTTTCTAATTGTTAAGTCTAAAAAAATTATACAACTGTTAGCTTCTTCTTCTAAAGTAAACCTAATGTTTGTGTGAAAGTTATTAATAAAATTCAAAAATTCATTTAATTCTGTATAACTAAAATATCATCTAAGACAATATTATGCGAAAGTTTGCATGTTAAAATTTGGTTTTCTAAGTTTTACATAAATATGTTGGCTAATAAAGGTGACAACGGACTACCCATAGGTAGACCTTCATTTTGCATATAAATTTTATTATTAAATTTAAAATAGTTTTGTTTTATACATTCGTTAAAAAGATTCATTATTTCTTGTCTTTTTATGACATTTACGTTCTTTTCTATTAAAACGTTTTCTAATATGGGTAAACATTCCCTAGGGGTACCTTAGAATACATGCTACAAACATCAAAGGAGACTAATTTACTATTTGTGGGAATAATTAAGTTATTTAATTTTTGTGTGAGTTCATAAGAATTCTTAACTGAATATTGTGAAAAGTAATTGTATTCTCTAATAAGTGAAACCAGTTTGCTCGCGATCTTATGATTAGGTGTATTAACATAGCTAACTACTGACCTCACCGGTATATTTGGCTTATGAATTTTCAGGTGGCCATACATTTTTGATGGTTGCGGGCTTTTATATAAAAGATATTTCTTTTCTTGTTGACTAAACAGACACATTTTTAAGTTCATTTTTTAATTTTGTCTGAAATGCGTTTGTTGGGTCTCTCCTAATTTCTGTCAAATTTTCTGTAGTAATAAAATCATTAATTTTAATGTTATATGTGTCCCTACTTATAGCTACAGTTGTATTTCCTTTATCAGCTTTAGTAAAAACTAGATCATTGTCTAATATTTTATGCTGAACAGATTTTAAAATTTGAGTTTCGTTAATTTGACGTTTGTCATATTTTGAAGTTAAATGTCTTAAACATTCACATATTTTTAATCTTTTATATTGCCTTATAGATCTGGAAGCAATTTCGTATTCAGAAGCTAATCTTTAATTTTGTTTGTAAATTTAAATTTTGGGCAGTATTTATATCCTTTATTTAAAAAAGAAATTTCTTCAGTTGTAAAAATTGTATCGCTTAGGTTTTCAAATCTTTTGTAGAACTTATGTGTTTGATAAATTTTTTGATCAAAACATCATATCATAACATAGCAACAGATCTTTATTTGAGTTGTCATGATTTCGTACTAATTCAATTTTTATCTGTCTGAGAATGCTGTCAAGCAGCGAAACTATAGTCACAGAAACGTTGAAGAACACCCTAGAACATCCAGAATTCGTAAGGGCCACTTGCTCCAGTTAGCTTACGCGCTGGCTACGTCCTTCACCTACAAAAACGAAAACCAACAGTGAAGCCAGAGAAGTAGTCTCCATGTCGGTATGTACTATTTATATGTTAGTTGCCAAGCAGTTGCGAACAGCATCCTCTAGTAAGGTATACAGACAGACCCCCCACTGTTGAGTCTTAAATCCCTGTAATTAAAACTGCATACCTGCCTTTGTTATACTGTGTGTCGTTATCAAGTATTCCTTCTAAGCACACGCTGGTTATTAAGACAACAGTTCGAACAATGGACTATATAGAACCGGACCTGCTCTATTCATCGAAACATTTTTGTTTAAATTTCTAATGATATATGTATACACTTTCGTAAGCATTAACTGACACGACTGCCTGACATTTTTGATTAACTTGAGATTTTCTTTATCTAAATAATGATTATTATCCCAAATATGCTGGGCAATGAATTATTTGTCAATAGTGCCATATCTCACTTGCGCCAAATGTTCTTTAAATCCAGTTTCAATAGTTCGTTTAGTTTGTCAGGCAGTCATGCCAGCTTGATGCTGATGAAAGTATATATATCGTTAGAAATTTGAACAAAAATGTTTCGATGAATAGAGAAGGTCCGGTTCTATGTAGTTCATTGTTCGAACTGTTATCCTAATAACCAGCATGTCCCCCTTAGAAGGAATACTTGATAAAGACGCACAGTATAACAAAGGCTGGTATGCAGTTTTAATTACAAGCATTTAAGACTCAACGTTACGATATGGTACGGTGGACAAATCATGTGTGGCACAACATATATGGGATAATAATCACCACATTGACATTGAAACTTGTCAAAAATGTTAGACATCAAACTATGCTTGATTCATCAGAAAGTATTTTTATATTAAGGTCTATTAAGAACAAAACTTCATAGAATTGGGCGGCACCTTTAATTTCAAGTCCTTTATTTTCACTTTGCATTTGACCGCTTAAACACTCCTAATTTGTCCGGTAGAATAATAAATTACTGTCAATAACTCGGCCGGTTTATACATATACTAATCTCTACGTTTGTCTCGACTTAAGACTTGTTCGTTTAGTTTGTATCTATGTAGTCAATATAAATACTTTCACGAACAATTAAAATCAATATAAATATAGTTTTTATGTAGTATTTTAGTTGAATTATTTAGCCTTTGTTAGAGTTAACATGGTGAGACAGACACCCGGGTTTAGTTTTCTATTTAAAAAAGATGAGTTGAGTTGATGTTGTTTATCTCAGCAGATGTTCTTTGTCGGCATGATCCAATATCCACACAGTAAATTTCTAGATCGAAAGGGAACGTGCAGATTCCTTAAATAACTCGGTTCCTTTAAACCTATATTAGATAAGGGCTCATAAATTTGTCGACCAGAAGATTAAAGCAGGTCTTCAACCTCGTAGTTTCACTACACAATAAGCAAACGATCGTTCTTGGACGACAATTTTACTTCGGACTAGTTGGTTTATCTTGACGCGATATAAATACACGGGAGCTAGTTTTTTATTTTAGAAACTTCTTCCTCTGAAGATGTTGACATTGTCAACAAACGATCGTAAGGTCTTTGAAATATGTGTTGTGGTGATTTGTGTTTCACCAAGTGTACTTATTAGTGCTCATCACAGGTTCCAGTTTTTACATAGTGCCTGGCAATTAACATATGAATAGTAGTTCAAGTCCTTTTCGCTTACTTTATTCATCTCCCTCATGACGCTAACTTTGTTAGCAAAACGATCGTAGGATCTGAAAACCGTGTTGTGATGAATTGGGTTCTCCAAATTGTACTTATCAGTGCTCCTCACAGATTCCAATCTTCACTCATTGAGTTATGTTGTTTGACAGTAATATTCAAAACATTTACTTTTAAAGTTTTATTATGAAATCAGATATATCAAAACATGTTTAACCCGTTAGTGCATTGAGTCCCCTAAAAAGGACGCCACTGTTTTGACCACAAGCACGCTTCAGATGATTTCCTAACTTCGTAACTTTATCTGAAGGTTCAGTCTTGTGGTTCATTCAACTGACGTGAAAGTATTGAAAACTGTTCCTTGATTGTTCTTGTATGTGGCCATGGATCTGGAACTTTACTCTACTCAAAATGGCGGGTATGTTTTTATTTTTCATTTTACTTATTTATAATTTTAGGACAATAAAATTGGCCAGACAGCTTGTGTATGTAGCTAGAATTGTCATGCTAGCTTCTATATTGAGACATAATATGTTCCTACAGCTGTAGACTGTAATATCTGTTCAGTTCCTTATAAGGGACTCCATGCAAAATGATCAATTCTTATCAGATATTAATTCATGCATTTTTTGCAGATTGTCACTTCATTAATTACAATCACAACTTAAACAAAATAATGATGATATTGATGAAAATATTGACGTCTATATTGGAATACCTGACAACCAAGGCGAAGATACAGAAGAAGACAGTGACATATCAGACGATGAACATGTTGGTGATGTAAACAATTTATGTTGTGGGATACTTCAGCAAGAGTGTGAAGTAAGAGTAAGGAAACAAAATGATTTCCACCAAGAAGATACACTTCCTCTAGCTCAGCTATTTCCAAACCGTAAAGGTCCATCTCAGCAACGTTTAGAAGAACTACATCCAAAATTCGAGAATCAAGAAAAAACAGATTTATCAACCAAACGCCGAAAATTATACAATTGGAATATGGATTCACCAATTTTTTCTACAAATAATAACTGTGTTCCATGTGAGCCATCTTCAGCAGCTAATATAGCACGAAATCCACTAGATTTACTTTGCGTTGTTTTTTGCTGAAAATCTTACATCTAAAATTGTTGGGGAGACAAATGGATATGGACATCAGAGGAATAGAGTTCTGAATGTCACTAAAGATGAGATATTTGTACTCATTGGTGGAATGCTTCACTCAGGCTACGCAAAATACCCCAACAAGCCAATTGTTTGGAATTCAACAGAAGATGTACCAAATATTTTGAGTAACAGCATGAGAGTAAATAGGTTTGAACTTTTACCTCGCCACATGCATTTCAATGACAATTCTAATATTGACTGTAGTGATAGGCTCTATAAGATTCGACCACTGTTGGATTTATTGAATAAAATGTCAACAAACACGGAGGCTTAGATGAACATCTTTCAATTGATGAAAGCATGATACCCTATTATGGAAAACATTATGCAAAGCAATATATCAAGGGTAAGCCAATAAGGTTTGGTTACAAAAACTGGGCACTATGCAGTACAAAAGGGTACATGATATCTTTTGAAATATACACAGGCAGATCTGATATAGAAAAGCAATTTGGTCTTGGTGGAGACGTGGCAATGTTGTTACTCAAAAAGGCAGATGTCACTCCTGATAAACTGATGAGCTGCCTATTAAGATATTGAAGGATAAAATGACATATCTACACCTCTTGCAGAGGCCATCAATGAATGTATGATGACTGGAGCTTTCCCAGATGATCTAAAGATGTGGTGTGCCGATCTAGAAAAAGGGTGATACCCCTGACCCCTCAAATTACAGGCTTATTATGCTAACCCCAGTTATAGCAAAGGTATACGAGAGAGTTATTGTTACCAGAATTGTGATTATTATATTGTATATTGAAAGATACAATATAATTAGAGATTTGCAGAATGCTTACATAAGAGAAAGAAGCACGACAAGAGCAATTTACCAATTGACTTCAGAGGTTCTTCAGGCTATGACTCTTGGAGAGGAGGTTGCTGGTGTTTTCGCGGATCTGTTCAAGGCCTTTGACAGCATAGACTGTCAGATACTTTATGAAAAGTTGGAAATGATTGGTGCAAGGGGAACGGTGCTGGAGTTGATGAAATCCTATCTGACTCACAGAAAACAGTGTATCTGTAGTAAACACACAACTACAGGTAAAAACATCTACTCTTCAGTAGACACAGTTAAGAGAGGGGTACCACAGGGGTCAGTGCTGGGCCCACTGCTGTTTATAATTTACATTAATGACTTGCCTACACTTCTCAACCACAAAACAATCTTATATGCAGACGACACTTCGATCATCTTACGCATGCGCCAGATAGATGAACTAGAATATCAGATAATTTCTGTCATGAGAGACCTTGACGCTTGGTTTAGTGCAAATCAAATGAAGATGAATGCTGAAAAAACACAGCTAATTAAATTTTCTGCTGTTGGAGGAGAAGCAATGACGATAAATTGTGGTAACACTCAGTTTCAGACTTCACAAAGCTGCAAGTTTCTTGGCCTAATTATAGACAATAATGTGAACTGGAGGAAACACATAGAATATATTGCTCCCAAGATCTCTAGTTCTTCATATGCCTTAAGAGTGTTGCAGAGAAGTGTGGATGAGGGCATATGTCTTATGGTCTATTATGCCTATGTGTATGCAATACTTAACTATGGCATAGTGTGGAAACTCTATGGATGTGGACCGCATATTCATACTGCAGAAGTCTTGTGTCAGGTCCATGTATGGGCTGAAACCTCGAGAATCCTGCAGGCGGTATTTCATAGAGAAGAAGATACTGACTCTTCATTGTGTATACATATTTAAATGTGTCCTGTTTGTCAAGCAAAATATGTCGTTTTTCTCAAAATACCTGCCGGAGCATGAGCATCATACAAGGCTCAGATGGAATCAGAAACTGCTACTTCCAAAAACACCATTAACAAAACTGCAGAGAAATGCAGAATATCAGATGATAAAAATATCCAATCACCTACCTCTCTGTTGGAAAAATATGGACGTAAAAACATTGAAAAAAGAACTAAAGGATATTCTACTGAGAAAGTGTTACTATTCCTGCAATGAATTCTTCAGACGGAGACATATGGCCACCACTCCAAGATCAAGATTCATACCTGTCACTTTGGCATGGCAACGTTCACCATTACATGCTTTCTCCGAGGGGGTTAATACAATATTTGTGGGGTGTATATGTGGGTGTGTGGTTGCTTTGTTAAGTCTGCAAGTTTTATATTGTCGAGTTAATACTGCTGCATTGACGGTATTTTATTTTGTTTAGATTTGTGTATACATTTGTTATTATTTATTATATATGTGTGTATATATATGTTTATATTTAGATTTATATTTATTATATTTACGAATGACGTGTTCTACACTCAATAGGGTATTTATGGAAAGTATAAAGTATTATAACTGAGACAAAGTTTTTTTCGATAACTATTTCACAAGTTTTAGATTACCAAACCATCTATCTGAAATCCATATTTGTGCAACTGGAACAATAAGGGAAAACCGAACGGAAAAGTGCCCATTTCCTGACGGTGGCTATTGTAAATCAAAACCAAGGAGCCATAATTTTGTCTCGCGATACTGTAACTTTTGTGAAATGATAAGATAGTAAAGTCGTGATGTTGGGTACAAACTTTGAGAATAATGATATTGTTATGACATCCAGGTGGTGTAAGGAAACCAAAACACACAAAACAAATTCCTCAACCAAAAATGATATCCGGTTACAACAAACATATGGGAAGAGTCGATAAAATGGATGGATTGATTGCGTTATACAGGACAAGAATGCGACAAAGAAAATGGTATTCGTCAATAGTTTCGTATTTACTAGATGCAATTATCTCAAATGGCTGGGTGCTAATGAAGAAGTTGAAACCAAGCGATCCAAACCGTGCATTTTTATTACATTTTCGGAGATTTATTGCCATGTGTAAGCTTCTACAGACTATGGTAAGAAACCGAACCAGAAAAAAAAAAAAAAACTACTCTACCTGCTCAAGTAGCTTCCAGATTTGACAACATTGGGCATCTCATTAGGTACAATGAGTCTTTCAGATGATGTCAAGAATGTAAAAAGAAGGGTAATTTCATATGCATTAAATGTGACTGTGGACATCATCCGAAGTTTTGTTTTGAAAAATACCATACTAAATAGAATACTGACACTTACTTAAAGTAAGAATAAGGCTCCACTATGTTTATTTTGCATAGAGTCCCGTTTAAGGGACAGTCTATAATACACAAACAAAAAGGCATATTGTATTTTTAAAAGATTTTCTGTACTTGTAACCCATTCAACTACAGGGCTTTCATTAATTCCCGAACCCCACGTGACCGCTTAAGTTAGGCAACCCGGCATACACGGTTGTACAACCTGAATTAATGAAATCCCTAAGTTGCCAGTGGTGTCTCTTATTTCCTTTGTGGTTTTATAAAAAATATAAAAATTATAATAAGGTGAAACAGTAAATGTCTTAAATGTATTTATTATTTAGTATTTTTAACAGCAAGTCTGTTCATGTATGGTTTACTGTTATTGGTTGTTAAAAAATAAATTAAAAACATAATAAAATATTACTTTTATTTTGTATAGATATCAAAATTTTATAATGTACGTAAACAAATTGAGGTCCAATTATTTAAAATTCTAATTTACGGTTTTAGGAATGTGTATTGTGTAACATGTAACAAATATGTACCTGTTTGGGCAGATTACCGACGAACAGATTTGGTAGGGCTTCGTTCCATGCGATGTCGAATATCGTCAACAACATAACTTTAACATACCTACACTTTTTACTTACGTAAAAACGCAATGAAAATGAAAAGTTTTGATAAAAACTGTTTGTTTTTATTGTCCAACAGATAGAAAATTATTTGAAGAAGGTAAACACTGGTCAAACTTGGAAAATGCACAATATACATACAAAATAGCCTGTCAAAAGGGAATTGAGCGCCAATCGACTAAACTGTCAATTGATTTAGTAACTTTAGGGTCCCTAGTCTAGTGTTTTTTTTGGTTACTTTTTGACTGCCAACTCATAAAATCATATTCCACTAAGAGAGAGACAGAATCCGGACAAGTGGGGTTCGGGAATTAATAAAAGCCCTGTATTTTGTAAGAAAATGCGTAAAAACAACTTTTTTGAGTTCATGCACTAATGGGTTAAACTACTACTTAGTGTAATAATAATGATAATAATAATAAGATAAAATTAACATAAAAACTTAAATAAATCACTTTGAATTGCTCATTAAAAAGGCCATCCCATGTACTCTAAAATGCCTACCGAGTTCAGTACGAGTTGGGAACTTTCTCAGACACACCCTGCACTGATTATCTTCAACGGAACCTTTAAACTGAGACCCAGTCTTCAACATTTCCACGAGTTGCTTTACAGCCTGCTTATCGAAACAATCATTCTCATCAAAGTATTTTTCAGTGTCCCTCACATTATGATAATGTTTCAGATGCTTCATAAGCGATGGTTTCACCACGAAGCATTCACCACATTCCATGCATTGATATGAGGTCGATATGTCTCTATGTACTACAATATGTTTATGAAACGCATTTCGATCTGTATTGCTGTACTCGCATACCTTACAAACGTACGTTCCATCAAACGGTTTCGGTATCTCCGCCTGTAAATCTTCAACGTCTGCACCGTTTACACCCACATTTACTTTTTTATTTCTGTTTGATATAATGCTACGTTTCCGTCTCTTTCTACCACCATCGTCAGATTTAGTTGGTGAACTGTTGGATTTTGAAGTATCTAGTTCGTTTACTGAACCATCTCTGCTGTCGATTTCGCTTTCTGAAGAACTCCTCCGCTGATTATTTAAACTAGGCTTGGGCATTTTTTTATCCAAAATGACAACTGGATTCGAATATATGCAGGTTCTTAAATGTAAGATTCGTTCGGTGGGTTGTATAATATGTTTGCAAAGAATACATTTTTCAGCCTCGTCTCTACTTATCGATTTCCTGTGATTACTTATAACCTTGCGAAGTTTGGGATTGTTTTTATCGGTAGTAACTGAATAAGTGTGGTCTTTGGGATTTGTGGAACTGATTTTATAGATGTTGCGATATGAAGGTAAGTAAGTCATGGTCCTACAATTGTTGCATTCTTTGGCTATCTCGGACTGTGTGAAAGATAAGAGCAAGCCACACAGCTTACACTTGAGAGTCGACTTCTGGGCCCTGGGGACACTTTTTTTTAATCCCACCTTGGAACACTTTAAAAGGTGCACCGCATAAGTATTAGTTGAACGAAAATAGTTCTTACAAAACCTGCATATGTACACATATGTACATCTAGTTCTATCGGACGTATGCCACTCAATATGCTCTTGATAGGTTTCATGGTGAGCTGCCTTTTTTGCATTTTCACACACCGTACAAGTATAAATCCATTTAGATTTAGCAGGCTCATAATGTACCTTTTCATGTTCCAATGCATCATTGTCAGACAAAAATGTTGCGTTACATAGCCCACACTGTTTAAAGAAATGAAGGTGGCATTCAAAGTGGCTTGAATATGTTGCTACCATAGCAAATAACTTTCCACACCTCCTTCCAGGACATCTAAATCTCACTTGTTTGGCTAAATGGAAACAAACGTCATCTAGATGCTCTTGAAACATGTCTGCATCTCTGAAGTCTTTGCCGCACTCTGGACAAACAAAGGGTGTTTCTTTAACATGAGTTCTCGCATGTGCTTTCAAACAGCACTCTGTTGGAGCAATGAAGCGACACAGCGAACAGCTCAGCGATACGTCTAAAGGGAGATTGCTGCCTAGAAAATGTTTGTTCATCGAACTTTTCACCACCTCTTTGCATTCTGGACATTTCGCATAGTCATTATCTATGTTGTTGGCTTCTTGATGAAGAGATTCGATCTTTGAAATGATGGGGATGGTAAATATATCATCAGCCGGTTCGATTTTAACCTCCACTTCTTCCTCCATCTGATTCGTTTGTTCATTAATTATCTTGTCCCTGTAGGCTTTTTTTAAAGCCTGAAGGCTATCGGCGCTAACAAACTGACACTTAGGGATGTTGGTGCATATCTGCTGTATTGCTAGCTGCATCCCCGATGGGCTGTAATCCGGATTGTCATATATGTATATATCTGTTGGATGTAGCGATACGGTTTCTTTGCCTTCGTCGGTTCTGGAAGGGCTGTAGAATTGCGAGTTTATGTAAGTATCAGGTGGCGCAGCTTCTTCCTCAGCATTATACACTGATGGTATGTTGGCAGATGAGGGAAAACCAGCAAGTCCGATCGGCAACATAGATATTTCTAAATTGGATAAAACAATGTGGCCTTCGTCTAGCTGAAAATGATCTCTAACGTGGAGAAGAAGCGCACAGCTGTTGTAAAAGGTTAAGGTTATTTGGCATGGGGGGCACTGGTATTGCAACACTGCTGCCCTGCGATTTACATGGTCCAGGAGTGATGTTTTTGATGCGAACCTGTGAAAAGATAAAAAATTATTCGTAGATTCATCATTATTAGAGCATAAATGAAATTTACACAAGCATTTTGAATATGATTTTAAATTTAAAAAAAAATTCGAATGTATTATACAGACTGATCCAAAACAGAGAGCATCAGTAGATTTCTGCCACCAAATATTATGATTTAGCCAAACTTACTTCAGTCCAAAATTCAAAATTAAAAAAGATACAAGGTGTTAAAGTGAAAAATTAAATTTACATTTTCTTTGATGGCTGGAAAAATATATCACTATTGTCTTGTGTTGTGTTCTAATATTGTCGAATCCTCACTCTCAATCTCCCTGAGTGCAACCCTGTCCATTATTACTCTGAAAACCTCCCTCAATGCCTACAACAGCAACGAGAGGCTCAGGTATCGACAGTGGCGCCTATTGTTATGCTCGCCTTTTTAGGTGGGGCTGACGTTTTTAGGACACCAGGCACCTGCATTTGAAATGTGCCAAATATTGTGGTTTAAATACGACGTGCAATATTTATGAAAATTCGCTGCAGAGTAAACACCGTTATGACCCCTCGCTAAAGGTCTTTACAAAATTATAAATTGCTTCAATAATATCTAGAAGCGTAAAAATGCCCTGTCGATATATCCCTTTATAACAAAGATAATATTTCCTACATAATAATTTGTGCCTCAGACAAATACGCATTTAAATAGGGATGATTTACGACCGATATTTCATCATTAAAATGGTGACAAGCAAAATCCGTTGGCAGAATTTTCGTAAACAAGTTTTACGACCAGCAGTTAAGAGAAACGTATGAAGTCGGCGACTGGCTATATGTGCGCTCTTTTCAATACCAGCGGAGCTTTGCGATTTAGGAGACAAAAAAGCACGCGAAATAACAAAGTCAGTCAGCAGGGTACTCTGTTGGAGACAACAACGTGATTCGGCTAGATCAACAAGAACGATAACATCGTTATAAATTTAAGGTCCGCTGTTTCAGATCTGAATCTAGTGATTACCTTTTTAAGTAGTAAATGAGTGACACAGTCAAAGTAAATAAATTTTTGACTTTGATTTATGGTAAAACAAACCTCGTCGTAAACTATAAAGTTTTAGTTTTGGGTTCTAATTGAATTATAACTTTTGGATTTTGAAGTGGTAAGCTTTAGTTTACGAGGTGGCTCATCGTTTTTGACATTTTGGTTTTGAATCGGAAGCACGAAATTTTGGAGTAATTTTCTTGGAGGTAAATTGACAAGTTCCAGATATGTACTGAATCATACGAGTCAAACATTTGAAACTGTATTTGTTTCGCTATAGTTTTTTCAGCCTTTCAAGCTGCTTTTGGCAACCTGATCGAACGACGGCCAATTAAAAACAATTTTTTTTGCAGTAACATTGCTGATATAAAGATATAATTATATTTGAAATTGTTTTTATTTAAAGTGTATTGTAGTTTAAAATTTTGAAATGAAATGAAATTACCGTAATTCTACCACTAAAATATTTTGAACGATCACAATAATAATCTTAGAAGTGCTGTCAATTTACTTTAAATTCATCACTTTGATATTTGTTTTAACATTCACTTTTTGTCGTTGATAAGATATTTCGTTTTAGAATTAAATCATATTGGTAAATGTCAACCACCGAGCATTAGGCTCGAATTTATTGCTGAAGCATGCCATGCAGCACTTCTCACTAAATAATAAATTTGGCCAGATCACAAAAATAACAATTTTCAATATACCAGCTATTTCAGAGCTCGATTGACAATCATAACAGCTGATTCTATTGTCAATATCAATGCATAATTAAGTTAAGATTTTGATAATATATGTGACCTAGTATTTAATGACAAACGGATATTTTCATCCTATGTTTAGATATAACCACCTAATAACAACTATTGTTCCGTTTTACTTATGACTGTTATTGTAATAAACTTCCTTCCCTGAGAATTACTCATTCCACCCTCTTTATCAAACACTATAACTTTAGTCTTCTCTGCGTTTACACATAGATTCGTTTTGTCACCATCATCAGTCTCTCTAACACTTGTTGCATTTTTCCTTCAAATTCATTAAGTAGTACTGCATCATCAGTGAACAGTAACACTTTTACCTCAGAAGCATTCATTTTTAGGCGTTGTGCCTCCCAGAAAACTTCTCTTACACATTTGTCCATGAGTATGTTGAATAACCATGGAGACATCACATCCTTGTTTGACACCCAGTTCAATTTTAAAACAGTCATCTCTTGTCCAAAAAATACTCGACGTTTCTGTTCTATGGCAAAAATTTTAGGTTGAAATTTCACCACCAGAATTTCTCGTATCATCAAAACATAATGTTTGTTAAATCGATCTTTCTTAAAAATGGATTGGGTCATCGAAATTAAACAGGAACACATAATTAATTGAAAAATAATTGCTTTTTCAGGTTTTGAATTAAATTTCATGTCAGACGTACAGGGTGAAGAGTTATTAACTGTGAAATTGATCGTAAGTGCCCTCTACATCCCATGGAGTTTCTACCAGTATACCTTATTTTTGTACTAGTCTTTGAATTTTTTAAAATCGTTGGAAAATTTCAGAAAAATGACAACATTTTTTTCTAAATTATAACCATCAGAGAACCCCTACGCACACCACTGCTTCACATAATAAGTCGGATTGTGCGTTTTTCTTTATATGCTATTAATATTTGCTCATATACAAATTTTGAAAATCGTATCTTTAGCAGTTTTAAGGATAATTAAGGAAAATTGCTTTAAACGTAACAACTTTAACACCCTGTATGTTATACAAACTACCCCTATTATTTTTTCAATGGTAACTCACACCCCAATTTTTTGAAGTATAATCAGGACACCACCCTGTGACCTATATACTTACTAAATTTAAAATTTTCAGAAAGTAACAAGCTTTAATATGCATAAAAAATAATAAAAATAATTACATGTTTCTGCAGACATAACATGGATAGACATGGAAGCCCATTTGTGGCTTGAAAGAGATCCATTCTGTCTTCCCCTTGTCGAATAAGAAGTTCCATTTTGATAAGTTCGGATTTCTTTTTGCCTGGAAAACAAAATTAAAAATTAATAATAATAATGATGATGGATTATGTTTAATTGCATTTTGTACTGATGTACCACATTTTATTTGTTTTTGTTTCTTGACTAAGTCGAAGGAGGACCTGATTATGTTTTGTTAATGTTTATGTTTTGTATGTTTATGTTTTGTATGTTTGAATGGAGGGTGCTGTCGTTCACAGCTACGCGGACGACAGCACCCTCCATTCAAACATACAATATTCTAAGCCTGTCTCTTTAGCCCAACTAGATGAGGATCGCAGACTCATGGAGGGTTCTGTCTCCGTGGATCTCCAAAAAATATTAGACTGGGGAAGTAGAAATCTTGTACAATTCAACCCCACCAAAACTAAGTCTTGCTTTCTTTCTCACAAGAGATACACCAGCCCTAGACCCATCACAATGAACAACCAAGTTATTCAAAGTAATGAGTCCTTTTCTCTTGTTGGCATTTCTGTGGATTGAAATCTTAATTGGCACCAACATGTCACATCAATTGCAGAAGCGGCTGCTAAGAAATTAGGTTTCCTTTTCCGGGCTCGCAAACACTTTTCACCAGCTAATCTCTATACCTTATATACTTCACAAATAAGGCCAAACCTCGAATACTGCTCCCACATCTGGGGTGCCGCTGCCGCTTCTACACTCGCTATCCAGGAATCCATTCAAAAGAGAGCTATACGTCTCATCGGTGACCCTACCCTCACCCAAAGGCTGCCATTCCTTGCCCACCGACGTGCCGTTGGTGACCTCTCTCTCTTTTATAGATATCTGCACGGGCACTGCTCAGAGGAGCTCTCCTCCATAGTTCCCCCACCTGCTGCCCCCAACAGATCTACCAGGGGAACAGAGCGAATGCACCCTTTTACTGTCCAGGTCACCAGACTTAGAACATCTTGTTATGCCCGCTCTTTTGTCCCGAGTACTTCCAAGTTGTGGAATTCCTTGCCGGCACATGTTTTTCCTTCTTCTCCGAACCTCCAAACCTTCAAGTCCAGAATTAACAAGCTGCCTCTTTCCTCCTTGTCAACACCCACGGTAAGATAGTATTTAGGCTGTAAGCCCTCGTGGTGTGTTGTTGAAATTTAAAAAAAATAATTAAATGCTGATTTTAGTAACACTTAACGTTTAATAACAACTGTAAACTTATACAAAATTACTTATATTATGGTATGCTTTAGACTCCATGAGAACTCTACGAAATGAGTAGTGATTATGCTAGCCCAAACATGTTGCTCGTTTCGAGTCTATAAAAGAACTGACATGAATAAATATAGAATTTTCCTACGCTATATAATTCTACCTGAAATAGGTTAGCAGACTTATGGTCAATTGTAAACAAGAAATGACCCTTGTTGGGTTATTCCTAATCGCCTTTAAAATTGCATTGTACAGATGGTAAATATTATAACAAAGAAAGCTATTAAGAAATATGTAAATTTGAGAGGTCTAATCCTCCAGACGAGACGCCTTATCAGATTATAATAATAATAATATTAGATTACAAAAAGGCATCTGATTCGGTTCCACATGAATGGCTTATAAGTGTGTTGAAGATCTATAAGATCAATACTTATATCCTGAGGTTCAATACAATGTCTACCTGGAGAACAAAAATTCAGTTACAGGTACAAACAGGTGATAAGATTGTAACCAACACAATAGCAATTGGAGGAGGTATATTTCAAGGCAACTTGTTAAGCCCATTGTGGTTTTGTCTCGCATTGAATCCACTATCAAACCTCCTGAACTCTACCAGCTATTGCTTCAGTATAAAAAGAAATGGCAGGGAGCAAGTGAGGCTAAATAATCTGCTGTATATGGATGATCTTAAGCTGATGGTCTCCACAAAGAACAACCTGGAACAACTCCTTAAAATCGTGGAAGGGTTTTCCAGAGATATTGACATGCAGTTTGAGCTTGACAAATGTCAGACCTTATGTGTAATCACATAATACAACCAAATGTAAATGAAATGCAGAATGTCCAGCAAATTGCCTTGATGGATGTAGAAGAGTGTTATAAATACCTGGGTATTGTTACCTCCTCCAAACAAAAAGCTTAAGGTACAAGAACCGTGATATATTGTGATTGACCTCAGGTGGATATAGATCTGCTCAATGGTGAGGTCACAATTGCCTACAAACCCTACCCTAAAGTGGTTATCTATCAGATTATCAAATTTATTAAGATTAGCAGCACTTTTTAGGAGGCTGACAGATCTGGATATAGTTTGATACTCACGTTCTCTTCCTTTGTTTGCTTGGCACTGCCCAGAGTCCTATATTTGTGGGCTCTCCAGACTAGTGCTAGGTTAATAGGAATTTAGATATCTAGATAATAGTTAGTAAGAATAATTATTTGCGCTGATGTCAAAAGAAAGGATACCTTGAAGAGGAGTTTCTCTTCAATTAAACAGACATTTTAATATAACAAAGTATTATAAGTTTATTCGTATAGATTAAATTTGGAATAGCAAACAAAATGAAATAAAAATGGTTGGTAAATCTCAGATAAACATTAATTGCACACAAATAACAATCAGATAAGTAGCAAGAATCTCAAGAGCAAGAAATTATTAATTTACATACATGTGCCAAAACAATAGGATAAAGATAGTTGCATATTACTAAAATGTTACTATTAATTACTTAGGAATTTGCTCAAAAAACAAACACAAATGATTAGGTAAGTTACTTGACGCCTGTCAATCAATTGCTAGGCTTTCTAGTGAACTAACTGGCCAGTTCTTGAGTGAGGCTCCAAAGAAAGAAAATCTATTAGTATTTGCCTACGTGAAATTTATATATTAATTATGAAAATAAAAGATTTTAAAGAGAATGTATAGGTTAGCTATTTTACAGACAAAATTTGCTAATTAGAAAATAAAAACTATGTATTTAAATTTACAAAATTGACAAAATCTTAGAGATTAAACAGGAAATATATAGTTGTGCTGACAGCACCTCTCAGACATTATTTAAGCTCAAACTTGATTACGTGATTTTGAAAGTTCAGGTTCAGGATTAAAACTTCAGATGTTAAATTTCGGCATGAAAATTCTGCTGATTCAGAGAAAAGATTTGTTTAGACTCACCAGTCTTCCGGTATTAAGTTACCTGATGACCCTGTGAAGATGCTTTCCAAGTGGGATCAATTATGAGTGCCTAAAATAGATTCCCGGCTCCAATAAGAGCGAAAAAACTTCGGGAAAAACGACTGGAACTTCTTATCAGAAATTATTGGGCCGGTGGATGTTATCGTTCCAATATTACAAGACCATTTGACACCTATGTCGATGTTCCGAATTCGCTTGATGGAAACTTTGCAAATCGCAATTAAAACGTGAATTTGCTTAAGTAAAATTCACTACCAATTGGCTTAAGGTACGATAATAACCAGGAATTCTTTCTGATCACGACAAGAAATCAACAATTCGAAACAAAGAGCCACGAGTTAGCTCGCGTTTTTTGTGCTGAATACTATGTTTATTTAACACCTAAAATCACTTGAATTACTCCGAACAATAATTATTAAGTAGTACAGATAACAGAAAGAACATTACAACCCCGTTTTAAGATAATTTAATGGCCACCGAAACTGACGGATGTTCACTCTATGAACGCTCAGCAGAGAGTCCTCGCTAATGTCTCGGGTTCGGCAACTGCTAGTCGCTGCACGCAAAAATTCTTACTGTGACGGTTGGTGGCTGTGCGGGAGCTCTTTCTAGTCTCCATTATTCGAATGAGATAAAACGAGACCTCCAATAGGTGGTGAAGTCAGGACGACTCACCTGCCGTGCCGGCAATTCTCTGCAACCGTCGCCCATGACGTCATACGGAAAAGCCAGTAGCAACGACATTTATTTCTTGGAAATATTCCTTCCGCAAATGCGACGCATCATTTACTAACAAAGCCATATTGCGTCTTTAGTTATTTGACCTTTAACGTACACATATAAAATGCAGTACGGTGTTCAGGATAGTTAAACATTGGCGACTTTTCATAAAACAAACTTGAATTGCCTTAGAGATATTGGATTGTCGGCTATTAATTAAGTCTCTTACGGATTTATTTTGAATAAATAAATCAGTAAGGAAACGTAATCGTTACAGAATACAGCTAGCAAGAAAAATAAACCACTCAGTAATGAAGAACGATCTAACAATGAGTTTACAAAACGAGTAAAGCAGGTGGTGCGAGCACATCTCAACGGCAGGAACTTAACTAAAACTCTTAATACATATGCATTTTCTGCACTTAGGGATTGTAAACTGGACATCGAAAATCTACAATAGAAGGTGCGAACACTCCTAACAAAATCCAAAAAGCATCACCCACATAGTGCCATCGAGCGAGTAACTCTACCTAGACACCAAGGTGAAAGAGGAGCGTTTGATATTGGTAAACAGTTAGACCAGCAGATATTGAACCTACATACCTATTTCCATCAGCGGGCGGTTAGTTCTGAACTACACCGTGCCATATGCGATGCAAATGATTCAACACCTCTACAATTAAAAGAAAATGAAATACAAAATCAATCACCATCGGACTGATCAGGACAAGCTGCAATCTTGGATGCAGAAGCCTCTCCATGGACGACATCTGAATGAGACCTCACAGGCACATGTCGACAAATCTGCGTCGAACTACTGGTTGGTGTCCGGACATATGTTTCCAGAGATAGAGATGTTTTTGCTGACCATACAAATCAGGTCACCTTAACAAGAAACTACCTGAAGTATATAGTTGGAGATAATTCAGTCCCAATGTAGATTTGGGTGTCAGAGACTATCTAGCACATAACCTGAGTATGTCAAGCGTTTGCTGCAACGAGTATAGAGGCACGACAAATCCGGACAAATCGCTAATTCGCGCATTTAATTGTCCAGATTAACGAGGTTGTACTGAAATCAGACTGTACTGGGTGATTTTTTAAGTGTCTCACCCTTGTAATTTCTTTATTATCAGAGATATCCAAAAAATTCCAACGCCACCTAACAAACTACCATGCGATCAGTTTAAACATTGCGATAGAAAAACAATTGCATATCACCTGCATATAAATATATGTCAAAATTTAATTTTCTTAAATGGAACGATAGCGCTCAGACACATACAGTCGATGCAGAATCGAAAGCTGTGTACAACGATGCTACGCTCGCATTTCTGAGTCGAGCCGTTTCGGAAACATGACGTCACAAAATTTCAAAATGTTTGTGATTTTTTAAAGTGTCTCACCCCTGTAATTTCTTTATTATCACACATATCAAAAAAAATTGCAACGCCATCTGACAAAATACCATGCGATGAGTTCAAATATTGCGACAGAAAAACAGTTGCAGATCGCCTTCATAGAAAAAATCACAAACATTTTGATATTTTGTGACGTCATGTCTCCAAAACGGCTGCGTGGCATCGTTGTACGCAGCTTTTGATTCTGCATCGGCTGTACGTGTCTGAGTCCTATCGTTCCATTTAAGAAAATCAACGTTGGCCATGGATTTCTATGAAGTTGATGTGCAATTGTTTTTATGTCGCAATGTTTTAACTCGTCGCATGGTAGTTTGTCAGATGGCATTGGAATTTTTTTGGTATCTCTGATAATAAAAAAATTACAGGGGTGAGACACTTAAAAAAATCACCCGGTACATTAGGAAGTATATTCCAAAATGGAGGTTAAAAGAACAAAAGTGAATAGAAGTATTAGTGAAGCGGTAGTATTCTTCGGAAGCTAAAATTTTAACAATATTGGTACATACAGCTCCAGAATGTTTCTGACAATTAATTAGGCATATCTGTAACTAAATTATGTCTCTTGTTTATACAAGCAAAAGCTTATTTGTACTACATTTATTTAAGATATACTATACTTAATACAGATGAAGAGCCTTCTGGCTTCACAAGCACCTAAACTAGTGCTGGGAATTTATCAGTTTGTGTATTCGAATATTCGTTCCAAAAGCTTCACGACTATTCGAATTATTCGAGTATTCGAATATTCATGGAGTATTCGAATATTCGTCGAGTATTCGAATATTCGCAGAGTATTCGAATATCATTTAATTCTTAACTTTCATATTATAATATCGGTTTCATTGTGCTTATCACAACAGCAGTTAGGTTTTTAGTCATATTTACGTTATTTGCAAGTACATATATAAATAAGTAAATACATCTGCATCCCGTGTACTTGCGTTTTAAGCTAATAAGGTGCTTAGTTAGAAAAATATGGCTAATTTATAATTTATAGTAGATGGTGTACATATTACATATTAGTAATTTATGATGCCAATAACGACATTCCATTCGCCGCAGTTATCGATATAAATTTTATATTTTTTAACAGAACATTCTGTATATTGTTACCTATTTGAATGCAACATTTCCTTCCGAGTTCAACGGTATAGCACAATTGATACTTAAAAATCATGCGTTGCTGAGTTATTAACAATTTTGTTCAAGACCCAAAAGCATTCGCACGATTACATATAAACAGGACAGAACTGACAATATTGGTGCCGGTGCTTTTGGTTGCGACACCTTCCGCTTAGTAATCCGACATATGCTGTTTCTCTGCAGATTTTTATTGGCTCATGAAGGCGTGAAGAAACGGAAAGATTCATAGAAATACTCGACAAAATTATATGGTTCTTAAAAATATTTAGTTGAAACCAAGCAAAGAGAGCCTATACAGTGCAAAGCTAACAAATTATTCATAATCACTTATTTGAAGGATCTACTTTTTTCTCCTAGTGCTCCATGCGATGAGTGCTTCTAAGAATCTTTTGGGGATCATTCCCAGCCTTAATATATATATTCGAATATTTGAATACACTCTCGTTGAAATAGTTTGTATTCGAATACTCGAATATTTGAACTATTCGTATTCGAATCCCAGCCCTAACCTAAACCCAGAGAAGAAGTCTACACCTCTATTTAGTTTGAAACGGTTTCACCAAAGTAAGAACAACATTTAATAAGCTGGACTTTTAATGGAATTAAATAGGATATAAAACTTCTCAAATTTGGACATGGAGAAGAATGTCAAAGACAAGGTGCACCGATTAAATGATGAATAAAAAAATGCTGAAAGAGGTGAGAGTAGTAAGATATTTGCTTGAAGTCATAGGGAGGGAAAATGTAAGATTCAACAGACACATCCTGATGTAATATCCCTTTGGCAACAATGTTTGGAGGACACATACCAGAGTAAACAAGGAAGATGAAGACCAGAACGAAAACTACTGGAAACCAAGCCCAATTCATGAAGAGCAGAAGTTATACAAGTCTGAATGCAACAAGTGTGTTATGGTAGTGAATTTTTATAGAAATAATCGCGCAGGAAACATTTTTTTATCAAATGCTTATAACTTTCTTTTCTTGTAACATAGAGATCTAAATTTTTATACATAGTTTACTTTTTATAACGTAAACCTACATACCAGATTTGGTTATCATGACTTATTATTTTTAGAGATAAAAATTCTTTCCGAAAGAAAACCCAAAATTTCCCCGGAAAACAGGATTCGATTTTCCTGGCTAACGAGCTTATCCAAACCACTCACAAAAGGAACGTACCTGCCATATTTAATCAAAATCGCCCCATTATTTTCTGAGTTATATATATATATATATATATATATATATATATATATATATATATATATATATATATATATATATATATATATATATATATATATAGGCTGTTTCAAAAAACATGCACCATCGCTCGTGGGGCAATTCCTTACTAAAAAATAAGAAAAAAAGTTACTGTGCACATGGACCCGGAAACGTATAGTTTCCAATATACAGGGAGTTGAATTTTAATTTTTTTTTAAATTTTTTATAAATAATTTCAAAACCACTGGATTGATTTTAATGAAACTTGGAACTTGAAAGTGTATTATGAAAGTGCATATTTTCAAGTGAGAATCTGCTTACAACTGCGTCAGTGGCGTGCGTACGGGGCAACTGTAAAAATTCATTTGGGGAAAAATATGTGCGCCACTGTCTTTTTCCAATTTTGATACATCAGTTATGAAGCTTATTACATAAGCCACAAAAGCTACCTCTTGGTATTTTTTAGTTCAGGGTATCCCCTAGGAGATATGATTAATTTTATAAAAAGGGGCAAAGTACCGATTAGTCGGCGTAATAATAATAATAATAATAATAATAATAATAATAATAATAATATATGTTTACTGCAACCATAAGATTATGAAAAACAAAACATACAGTAAACATTACAGCAATAAACGGGCAAATAACTAACCTACGTAAAACTTATTGGTGATAAACATTGAAATAAATATTACAAACATTGATAAAAAATGATAAATAAAAAATAAAAATAAAAAATGAAAAAAAGTAATCGTAAAGACACCATGATTTTTCCAAACTCTTGTTTTTTGTACATTACTCAATTGACTTTAATAACAAAGCTAAAGAAAATGTTGAAAGCGACCACCATTAGCGTCGTTACAATTATTTAACCTTCTGCGCAAAGATCTTCTTACTCTTCTGAAAATATTTTGATCTTCTCTAATGCTGTCAAATGCATATTCTATTCTTCCCAACAATTCTTCTCGTGTATTTACTGGTGTTTTATACACCATTTCTTTTAAATGACCCCATAAATAAAAATCGAGAGGACTCAGGTCCGGAGATCGAGGTGGCCATGACACCGGACCTCCACGACCAATCCATCGGTGACCTATGTGTTGGCTAAATATGTTCTTACAACTGCTGCAAAATGTGCGGGCGCACTATCATGCTGGAACCACATTGTACCATTTCTCATAAAAAGCGGTAGTAACAACGGCAAATCATTTTGTAAAAAGTTTAAATATGATTCATGGTCAAGACGATTCGGTAGAACAACAGGACCAATTATGTGATTTTCAATAATAGCAGCCCAAATATTGATGGAAAATTGATACTGCGAATTTGCAACTCTTAGAGAGTCTGGGTTTTCATCGGCCCATGTATGTAAATTGTGAAAATTTACGATACCTTTTCGCGTAAATGACGCCTCATCAGTAAATAGTACACGTTTAGAAAAATGTTGGTCGTGCCTAAGTTTGTTTAAGAACCACTGACAAAACATTACCCTTGGTTGAAAGTCTCTAGGTAGAAGTTCCTGGACACGTGTAAAATGATAGGGATATAAACTTTGATCCTTCAGAGTTCTGTGAACTGATGATGCCGAAATATTACCCAGTTCGGTGGCAATAATTCTCGTACTTGTACTAGGATCACGTTCAACTCTATTTAATATTGCCTCCTCAACTCGTACAGTTCGGCGGTATCTTCTGCATCTAGAGTCAGCTTTTAAAGGTTTTAAAGAACCAGTTTCTCTCAAATGTCTTACAATACGTGGGAAAATATTTTTGTCAGGAATTCTTCTTTGCGGATAAGTTTCCTGATAAACTCGCACAGCTTGTCTAGCATTTTGATTTGTTTGTCCATAAATTAACAACATATCAGTCAAATCCGCTGAAGTGTACTTAATGAAAACCATCTTAAGAGGAGGAAATAATATTAATGAGCAGCTCAGTATCAACAAATAACTAAAAACGAAAATACTGCACCGTATCAAAATTTAAAGAATAACACGAAAACTCTTTTGACGCCTACAAAGCACTTCAAAATTTTAGAATTTAGAGAACTGTCAAAAATTATAGTTTCATGGCACTTTACGATTACTGTTTTCATTACTCCAACGAATCGGTACTTTGCCCCTTTTTATAAAATTAATCATATATCCTAAGGGATACCCTGAACGAAAAAATACCAAGAGGCAGCTTTTGTAGATTATGTAATAAGCTTCATAACTGATGTATCAAATTTGGAAAAAGACAGTGGCGCAAATATTTTTTCCCCAAATGAATTTTTACAGTTACCCCGTACGCACGACACTGACGCAGTTGTAAGTAGATTTTCACTTGAAAATATGCACTTTCATAATACACTTTCAAGTTCAAGTTTCAATAAAATCAATCCAGTGGTTTTGAAATTATTTATAAAAAATTAAAAAAAAATTAAAATTCAACTCCCTGTATATTGGAAACTATGCGTTTCCGGGCCCATGTGCACAGGAACTTTATTTCTTATTTTTTAGTAAGGAATTTCCCCACGAGCGATGGTGCATGTTTTTTGAAACAGCCTGTATATATACATACATATATTTCAACAACACACCACGAGGGCTTATAGCCTAAATACTATCTTACAGTGGGTGTTGACAAGGAGGAAAAAGGCAACTTGTTAATTCTGGACTTGAAGGCTTGGAGGTTCGGGGGAGAAGGAAAAACATGTGCCGGCAAGGAATTCCACAACTTGGAAGTCCTCTGGACAAAAGAGCGGGCATAACAAGATGTTCTATGTCTGGTGACCTGGACAGTAAAAGGGTGCATTCGCTCTGTTCCCCTGGTAGATCTGTTGGGGGCAGCAGGTGGAGAAATTATGGAAGAAACCTCCTCTGAGCAGTACCTGTGCAGATATCTATAAAAGAGAGGTCACCAACGGCACGTCGGTGGGCAAGGGATGGCAGCCTTTGGGTGAGGGTAGGGTCACCGATGAGACGTATAGCTCTCTTCTGAATGGAGTCCAGGATAGCGAGTGTAGAAGCGGCAGCAGAACCCCAGATGTGGGAGCAGTATTCGAGGTTTGGTCTTATTTGTGAAGTATATAAGGTATAGAGATTAGCTGGTGAAAAGTATTTGCGAGCCCGGAAGAGGAAACCTAATTCCTTAGCAGCCGCTTCTGCAATTGATGTGAGATGTTGGTGCCAATTGAGATTTCGATCCACAGAAATGCCAACAAGTGAAAAGGAGTCATTACTTTGAATAACTTAGTTGTTCATTGTGATGGGTCTAGGGCTGGTGTATCTCTTATGAGAAAGAAAGCAAGACTTTGATTTGGTGGGGTTGAATTGTACAAGATTTCTACTTCCCCAGTCTAATATTTTTTGGAGATCCACGGAGACAGAACCCTCCATGAGTCTGCAATCCTTATCTAATTGGGCTAAAGAGACAGGCTTACAATATTGTATATTTAAGTGGAGGGTGCTGTCGTCCGCGTAACTGTGAACTGGGTTGGATGTGCTAGAGAGGAGGTCATTGATGTGGAGAAGAAACAAAGTAGGGGCTAAAGCTGAACCTTGAGGAACTTCTGCATTAATTGGATACAGTTTAGAGGAATGGCCATCCACGACAACAGAAATGCTCTGGTTGGAGGAAATTTGCTGTCCAGGTACAGAGTTTTGGTGGTAGGCCATATGCCGGAAGTTTATTAAGCAGTGCTGCGTGCCAGACCTGTTCGAATGCTTTGGATATGTCTAAAGCGACAATCTGGGATTCAACGTGTAGTTCCATAGACTTGTTGACAAAGGTGACAAAGGAAAGGAGGTCGGCAGTTGATCTGCGCTGACGGCATCCATACTGCCTGTCGTGGTGTGTGTTTTTCAAGAAATTTTAGTAATTCGGTGTTTATATACTTTTCCATCACTTTAGAGACGACTGAAAGGAGAGAAATAGGCCTGTAGTTTCTAGGAAGCGCTTTGGATCCTTTCTTGGGGACAGGTTGTACTCGAGCAGTCTTCCAATTACTAGGGAATATGCCTCTATTGCAAGATGTCTGAAACAGACGAGTTAGGACAGGAGCAAATTCTGGTGCGCATTTTTTGAGAACAATTGCTGGGATCTCTTCAAGGCCAGAGGCTTTCCTGGTATTAAGAGAAGAGAGCATCTTTCGTACCTTTTTAGTTTTGAGAATGATATCCGTCATTTTATGCGCGACATTGGGGACTGTTGGTGGTTGAACATTTGGAGGTGGGTTGAGAGTAGAATTGCTGGCGAACAACGAGGCAAAAAGTTCAGCATTGCCCAGGGTGGTAGAAACAATTTCATCCACTGATACAAGAGGTGGAAACGTGCTCTTGCAGAAATTATTCCCAATAGATTTAGCAAGACTCCAGAAGGGAGCGCTGGAGCTTAAGAGGACTTTGTTTTTGATGTGGTTATTAAACGAGTTTTTTGCCTCAGAAAGAATCCGGACATAGCGGTTTCTTGCGTCGTTAAATGCTTGACGGTTTTCTTGACTGGGATTGTGTAGAAGCGTTTTGTGAGCTTTAACCTTTTCAAATCTGGACTTGTCACAGGATTTAGAGAACCATGTCTTTTGAGTGGTTGCAGAGGTTTTCTGTGTACGTGGGATAAATAATCCCATGCCAGCTTGGATAATTTCGGTGACGTTTTGTGAGATATCAGAGGGGTCAGGATGAGAGAAGCAGACAGACGCCCATGGAAATGAGGAAAAGTAATCTCGTATTTCGTCCCAGTTCGCGGAGTTGCAGTGCCAAACGATACGTGGGTGTGATGACTGTGTGACCTCGGGTTGCATTGCGCAGGAAGCAGTGACAATGCTGTGGTCTGAGCGACCAAGGCGGGCGGTGACTGATATCTTATAGCAGTCAGGATTTGTAGTAAGAAGGATATATATATATATATATATATATATATATATATATATATATATATATATATATATATATATATATATATATATATATATATATATATAACTGACTCCGAATATGGGTTCTAGGGGGCCTAGCAAACGCTCATGTGAGGACATTTTTTTCAAAAATCAAAAGTCAGGATCTCCCCGGTAGTGATTTTTTTCTACAAAAATTCACTAATAAAACAAAAGGAACTGCTTGAGATACAGAGCTATAATAGATGTAATGACATGGTGATTGCCTTTAGACTGGGATCAGCAATCATGTTTCATTCTGTCACAAGTTTCGATCTTACAAGGCTTCTATGGAACAGGTTGTTCTTCATGTTATTAAACATAATGTCCAGAAACATACTAGACAGTGAATTTATTTGTGATAAAAATGTAGATATGCTGCTTCAACATCTAGAATGTTGATATATTAATATAAACACTAGAAATACTATGTTTATATAAAAAGTATGAAATTCTTATAAGAGGTAAGGCTGTATGTTACCTATACACTGTACATATTATCTAGGTAGGTATATGCTTCAAAAATATAAATCTTATCTTAAAAAACAACTTAAACATAAAACAAAAATAGACTTGAACATTTTTGTAAAAAGTGCTTATACCTAGTTCAAGTTACACCTCACATACAACTTACATCAAAGTGACTTACCACTAGCATACCGGACCGGTTGACATTACTGGGAGATGGCATTTTGATGTAAACAGTCTTCCTAATAATTTTTTAGCTTAAGTGACCAAGTGGTTACTTATTACCTTGTCCTTGAGCCTGTAAACAACGAAAATGCGAGTTAAAAATAGTTAAAATACACAAGCTACTTTAGTTAGGTTATATTAGAAAATGAAATGACGTTAAGTTAAGTGACATGACTGTTTTATGTAATTTGAGTAAGAAAAAGACACACACCACACACCTGGTAAATGGTTGAGAAGAGGCCAGTGCCGGTATTATTTTGCCGTAGACATTTCTTTAATGGACGCGCATGCTCAGTGTAGATAAAATGAATACAATATAGGTTTGTGCGAGGTGTGAGAGTGCGAGACCAATTCGTATGTTATTATTATTATTATCTCTACCTTGATACCCCCATATTTTATAGCGCGTTTGTGATATTTAAGGTTATGAATGACAATAATAATTGCGACTCAAATTATTATCGTAAATTATGAGTCATAATACCGACTTTATGGAATTGACGAATGTAAATATTCCAGACTTAAACTACTTCCAATTTAGTTATTTTTAGGTGTAAATTGTAAAACCACTTAAAGAAATAACTATAATAATAATTCCTAGGTACTTTGTAATCGGTAATCTAATGACATTCCTTTTTTTTGTGATAAGTAATGGTAATTGTTAAGAATATTAATATCAAGTACTTACCTATATAAATATTGTTACGTATTTAATAAAAACACAATTGAATTTCCTAACCAAATAAATGATTAATTTTGGTGATAGTAAAAAATTAAAAAATGTGTAGAAAAACTAAACAATTTATAATATGCTATATAATTATAAAATGTTAACAATAATTCATAAATATTCCCTGGCAGTCTATTATAAAACAAAATATACCCATATCGATCTACTTATAACAACTCCACAGTTACAAAAATTTATATAATATAAATTTAATAATATATATATATATATATATATATATATATATATATATATATATATATATATATATATATATATATATATATATATATATATATATATATATATATATATATATATGAATGACCCTGTTGATTAGTTAGCCAGCGCCATCTAGTGCCATTTTAGGAAATTATAAATGAGAGAGGTGCTATTGTTTTATTTGTAGGTACTTTAAGAATACTAAAATTATATTAAAACTTTGACAAACATACTAGAACATTAACATAAAGTGATTTATTACCATACTTGGCATCAGCTTCCTACTCTGAATAAATCTTTCATTCGCTTGAATAGTCACACGCCCAATCGTCTCAAGCTCAGCAATACTCGGCGACTGCGTCTACTGATCTACTGTAACGACACTGACTGTAACCTGTAACTGCCGTCTGCTGTGCAATTTTTGACAGTTCTGACGTCAATTTACTAGAAGTCAGAACAAAACGAAATTACGTGTGACTCATTGAAAAAGTTAATTTCTAAAGTCTGGACGCAGCAAGTGCGTTATGGAACTGAATTTTCATAAAAATGTTTTTAATAGCAAATAGGTACCTATGTTTTTAATGCAAGTAGGCATCAAATTTGATTACAGGTATAACCTATATATAGTAGAAACAATGTACCTATCATATTTTACCAAAATAACTTGTCGTTTGAAAATGTACAAAAATTTTCCGAAAATAAACTTAAAATGTTATGGGCATTTAAAGAAAAAACATTTGGGGTTTTCTTCAAAACGTCAAAGTCGCGATTAAAAACGACAAAATGGGCTACGTTTAGGCAAAGAACCTGAAACAAATACGGATAATGTAAAGAAAATGTCGCGAGAATGTTCTGCAAACCCTCAAGTTTCAGCTTCAACCCTTTCTGTGATGCTTTGGCAGTAGTTTTAGTTAACAGTTTAACGGTTTTTAGCGCCAATTTTCGTACGGAAAATTCGTTAATGGAGAGACCACGGCTTTTGAATTTTAAAAAGATTTCTTCAAATGAGTGCAAACTACGCCCTCGTAGAATCCATATCTGGGTTTAGTTTAAGTTTCTATATGTTTACATTTATACAGGGTGACGCATTTCTACGATAAAGCTCAATATATAATTGTTATTATGCAAGATACGAGAAAAAATTGTATACGTTAATTGTCTTGAGTTGCATCTTATAAAATTATTTTGACAATCATAGGCTAGCCCATAAGTCGCTGGTGATACCTACAATGTTTTTTTGAATTTTCCTTATTGCATTTTTCATCGAAATATGATGCATGTTTGTAAGACGTAGTAAGTGCGTTTTGGTAGCGAATTTTGATTAAATGCTTCAAAATTCAATTTGCTACTAACCTAAGGTTCGTCGGCTAGGAAACCAGTTTTCTCGGAAACCTTTTAAGTTTATTTCCGGAAAATTTTTGTACATTTTCAACAATAAGTTATTTTGATAAAATATGGTACATTGTTTCTACTATATAGGTTATACTGGTAACCAAATTGATGCCTGCTTGCATTAAAGAGACATATTTGCTATTAAAAACATTTTAATGAAAATTCACTTTAATAACGTACTTGCTGACTCCATACTTTTTTTATTTGTTAAATTGATTATTAAGTTTTCGAAACATAGCCTCATAAAGAAAATAATTAAATTTACGAGTTGATTCCGCAAAGGCGGTACCTAAAAGATTCAAATTTTCAACACTTTTCAAAGTAGATTTTTGGCAACTTAAAATAAAATGAATTTTTTTATCCATTGCAGTGTATAAGTTATGACACTATTTCTTTTGGTGAATATGAAAAAGTTGCTATAAAAATGTACAGTATGCGCTGATAATTTGATTTTAAGATTTCAATTTGCCGATTATTTTTGGGCGAGGAAAATTTATCATGGAAGACTGGTATAAGATTTTTGCACTTATTTTTTGCTAATCTATAAATAGCTTTTGAAAGTGCACTTTGTACTGAAACACCCTGCATATCTATACCTACGTAAAGATAACATAATTATTTAACGGGCCAAAAAACACAGGTCCAGGTGAATTAAAACAATGTGAGTAATTATTAACAATATTTATTAATTAAAGTTCACTATAAAGACAATATAGTTATATAATTAAAATTTATTTTATTACCTTAAAATTAATGGAAGAACTGAGTTTGCATGTTTTTAACAAAGGAATCAAAATTAGGTGTGTACCCTGACAGAAATAATAATAAGTCTAAATGAAGATTGGAACCTGTGATGATAAGTACACTTGGAGAATTCAAATCTCCACAAAACATCTACCTGACATAACGAATCAATAATCAACTGGTCACATTACAAAACAATATTAAACATTACATAGTCACATTACACAACAATCAAATAAAATACATGATAGGTATATGCTAGGTGTTGGCAACGGATGCAACGCCTGAAAGCAGAAAAGGAGCAACCGAAAAAAGGCAGCAACTCAGCATTTGCATTAGCAAAAGTCAACATTCTATTCAGGGGGCTGGATATACCATAATTTGTGGAGTGATGAAACACCTGAAACAGTTCACAAGATCGGGTTCAATAACTTGGAACCCTGAACCCTATCATTGAGAGAATAATACCAGTCAATATCAGAGTTTAAAACAGCATTCCATCTACGAGACTCCAACGATGTTAAATTTAATGCATGCATCAGCTGCACATAATCATGACCTCGCCTGGCAAAACCCATCCTTCATGAACAAAACCAAAGGAACTTTCTCTGCACACGTTCAAGAGACTCAATATGAACGGCATAATATGGCCGCAATATGATGGAAGTATACTCCAAAATTGGTCTGACTAAAGCACAATAAAGAGCCCTAATGGCCACCACAGAAAATTCCCTAGCCATCCGATACACAAATCCCAGCATTCTCATACGTCTAGAAACAACAAACTCACAGTGCCTAACGAACGTTAGCTTCACATCAAAGGTAACCCCCAAATCACAAACCTCCTCCACTCTTCGCAATGGAACACCATCAATATCATAGTCAAATGAATGAGTCTGACGAAGTCTGGAGAACCTGACAGTCACACACTTCTCTAAATTCAAATAAAGGTGGTTAGAAGCACACCAAGCGGACAATCGATTAATATCCACCTGAATTAGGGATGCCTCATCTGGAGAGTTCACCGTCAAGAACAGCTTGAGATTATCCGCAAAAAGTAAAAATTCACAATTCAGGAAAACCTCCGAGATGTCGTTTATAAAAAGGTTAAAAAGCAGCGGGCCACAATGTGACCCCTGAGGCACACCAGATGTTACCGCAACAGGATTAGAAACATTATCATCAATCTTCACATATTGAGAACGACCCATCAAAAAGCTCTCAATCCATCTCAACATAACGCCATGGAAACCCAAAGCAGAGATCTTGGCAACCAACAACCTGTGGCCAACCCTGTCAAACGCCTTGGAGAAATCCGTATAAACAGAGTCAACCTGAAAAGAATTCTCAAAAGCTTCAATGATATACTGCTGGTATATGAACAAATTAGTACCGATTTTCCACTCAAGAATCCATGCTGCTGCTCAATCATCAGGCCCCTGCAAAGAGGTGAAATTCGATCAAACACAAGGCTGTCAAAAAAATTTGGAATCTCTGAGGGAAAAGAAATACCTGTGTAATTCCTGATATCACTTCTCAAACCACCCTTATGCACAGGGTTCAGGTAACCACTCTTCCACACCACAGGAAAGACACCAGTAGTCAATGACAAATTAAAAAGATAGTGCAACGGCTGAGTAACTGTATGAATACACAAAAATCAGTTAAGTATTTATGTACAGAAGTATATATAAATGCAAACGCTAAGGAATTTCTGTCCGAGAGATAATATATTTCAATATTCAGCATCAAGTGTCGACACATTTCTGCCACTAGATGTAAACAAAGATTATTTTCATGTTTTACCTAGCATGCCATATATCGCCGTAGCTGAGCAGTGGTCTACTTTTGAATGTCAGACGTAAACGCACCTTTACAACGGAATGCAGAATGACAGCTGCACGTCGGATTCTGATCAAAGCAATGAGCAGCGCTGCGATCTCACATGATTGTGGTCTACCGCGTAAATTATAACTCTAGTGATGAACTAAAAATCATGAGAATGAATAAATCGAAATTTGCAGGTATTAAATAGAGTTACGGATTATTGATAAAATTAACTTTTGTAAATTTTTAAATTCATTATCAAAAGTTATGAACATTCGAAATGTTTATATACACACAAGGTTTAACTACATGAAATTTTTTAAGGATCCGACAACCCCGGTAAGAAATAACTTCACCTTCCAATAATAATTATAACGGCCATTGTTATATCTTTCTTCTACGATTTATTTAAACAGCAGATCAGCAGACACGCATACAGGTACCGTCATATGTCTTTGCCCAACACTGTAGATATTTATCGTTACAAACTTTGAAGTGATGTCGAAGATTAATTATTTTTAATTTCGAATAACTTTATTTTCCTTTGATAAAACGCTTGAAAATTGGTAGACATACACGTCTATATATGTTCTTTTAAGATGTTAATTTTCATTTCAATCTTTTAAACACTGTTAAAGATATTACATTAAAAAAAATTATTCTTCAAGAAAAATTGGGCATTAGAATCTGATGAACGAACTCATCTAAGCCATTAACAAAATAAAGATTATCCCCAAATTTGATCCAAATCGGTTAAGTATTTTTTGAGTTATCGGGTGGATATATATATATATATATATATATATATATATATATATATATATATATATATATATATATATATATATATATTTCAGTAGATAAACCTTGTCACAAGATACAAAAATATACAAATAAAATCACACAGTAAACAAAATAAACAACAACATTAAAATAACAATCACATCTCTAAAAACTCATTAACAGAATAAAATGCGTGCTCCAGCAGCAGATCTCTAATTCCCTTTCTGAAGCAGTTTTTGTCCAGTGACTTCAGGTGACTAGGTACCTTGTTGTACAGTTTAACACAGTGATAGTTTGTTCCAATTTGCGTTCTTTTAAGTCGGTGAAACGGCACTAATAAATCATCTTTTTTCTTGTAAGGTAAGAATGCAATTCTTGTCCAGTGAGAAACTTTTCTTTATTTGTATGTGCATAAGTAACACAACTCATTATGTATTTGGATGGTATGGTGAGTATACTCATTGTCTTGAACGCAGACCTGCAGCTATCTCGATACCCCATACCTGCAAGTATCCTGACAACTTTCTTCTGGAGGATAAATATTCTAACCATTTTAGGGGACGAACCCCAAACTGTGGTACCATATGTTGCTACGCAGTGAAAATTTCCAAAATAAGCAGTTGTTGCTGTCACACAGTCTGTTTCTATCATCAATCGCCTGAGCAGATATATGGTCCGTGATAGTTTTGTTGATAACAGGCTGATGTGTTGGCTCCAGCAAAGATTTTCTTGGTAAGTGACTCCCACAAATTTCACACACTTACAAGGAGTATCAGGTCTAGCAGAAAAGGTATGTATGTTTGTCTTTGTAACATTTAGCTGCAGTTGATTGTAGTCGAACCACACTTCCGCTTCTTTTATTGAACAGTTTGTTGCAGCATTCACATATGGTCTCTCATGTATATTTAAGAGAGCCGTATCATCTGCAAACAAGTATGCCTGTGTGCACGCAACATTGAGTGGCAAATCGTTAATATAACACAAGAAAAAGGAGTGGTCCGAGAACTGACCCTTGTGGCACACCACATGTTGTTTCTTGCCAGTCTGATTCCTCTCTGTTCCATTTCACGCTGTTTCCTGTTTGATAGATATGAAGTAATCAACTGGTGGCGAATTCCTCTTACACTATAATTGTAAAGCTTTTCCAACAATATTTTATGGGAAGCGCTATCAAAAGCCTTCGAGAGGTCACAGAAACACACCTGAGCAACCTTTTGGTCATCTAAAGCTTGTGTGATGCTGTCTAGGAGTTATATCATTGCTGACTGTGTATTTCGATCCTTTCTAAATCCATGCTGACAATCTAGAAGGAGTTTGTTTCTCTCAAAGTACTGCATCAGCCGATCCCTGATCAGTGTTTCTATTATCTTGGAAAGAACAGGTAAAATGGATATAGGTCTGTAGTTGTCCAATATATGTTCATCACCTCCTTTAAATAAACTTATCACAATAGCCAACTTCAGAGCATCGGGGAAAACACCAGATGCAAAACATCTGTTTATGACTGCAGCTAAGGGTTCAACAATACAATGTATTTTCTTCTTTAAAAACATGACACTCATTCCATTACAATCCCCAATAGTCTTCATTTTCAGATTGTATGTAATGTTTAGGACTTCCTCTACTATATATATATATATATATATATATATATATATATATATATATATATATATATATATATATATATATATTATATTTATATATAAACACATAAACATTCAAATGGACATTGGATATGGGTTCTAAGGGTCCTAATTCGCGCTCATTTGAAGAAATTTTCCGAAAGTCTGCCACCGATACCTCTTTAATAGTGAATTTTCATTAAAAAAATTATGAAAATAATGAAGTTCTGAGGTTTGTGGAAACATTTTGATGGAAACTCGATAAAGCTGAAATATTTTAATGTTAGGTTCTATCTAGGGTTACCATCCGTCCAGATTTCCACAGACATGTTATGGTTTTTGATCCGTCGGGTCAGATTATAAGAAAATGTCTGGCTTGTTTAAGCAGATAAGTTAAAAGAACTTCCTTTTATTAGAAGCGTTTATTCATAGTTCACAGTACTGAAACAATATTGTATTTCGAGTGAGTGTTTTATCGTATCCTTGAAAGTGGCACAGTTCTTTTTCGCAATCACTGTGTATAGTGCTAATGCGGAGAGTTTTCTCTTTAATTCAAGCTCAGTAGACAAAAGAAAGGAATCATTTACCTATCGACTCTGTAAAAGGTAGGTATAATATGAACATATAATTTTCAAAATTATGACCACGCAAATCTTTATTCCTATATGTTTTAAATTGTGAAACTTTGCTTGAGAAAATAGGCAAGAAGATAAATACCAAAATACCTAAATAGTTATTACCTAACTAATACATCTTCTTTTGGTGAATTTGCAGTTTATGTCCCGGGCAGTTTTACATAAATCGACTGTTGATAGATCAAGTTTTATATCGTACATACACGATGACACTATTCTTAGTTTTTGTTCTCTTCTTTTTCCCCGAGTTATTTCCATTCAAAGTTTTTTTGAAAAATCCACACTTTTCCTTTCTTGCCTTAGTGCAGCACTGTCTTACTTCATTTCACTGTGAAGTTATTCGGCCTTCCCATACCTTGACCTTCGACGTAATCTTAACATTGAAAAGCTCCAGGGCACATTGGCGTCGTGTCTGTATCTGTCGAGGCGTCTGATGAACATCAGTAATTACCAGACAGTGTTGACAGCTTATCATGCATGTTTCCAAAGTAGGGCTACCTATGGTATCCTAATATGGGGGAGTAGCCCCGGAGTGTCTGAAATATTTCTGCAACAGAAAGCTGCAGTAAGAATAATCTGTTCTGTAGACAGCCGTACAAGTTGTAGAACCTTATTCATGAAGACAGGCATACTTACCATCTTTTCAGCATATATTTTGGAAAGTGTCTTATATACTTACCAACATCAAGAGGACTACAACCAAAACGGTGATTACCACGAATATGGTACCTGAGGCAGACAGAACATATCCATTCCTTATCATAGAATAAAAAGAGCTGAAACCGGGGTGAATTGCTGGGGTGTCAAGTTCTTCAATAAAATCCCCCAGAATATAAGATCGAAACATAAGCGAGAATTTAGGAGAAATGTGAAAAACACTCTTATGAAGTATGCATTTTATTCTTTAAGTGAATACCTCAATATGGACATTGAGTGGATAGAGTAGAGCCACTAGAGACAACATAAGATGCCATTTTTTTTTTATATGTGTAAATTTGTTTCTTTTGTCTTTTTGTTTGTTTTTGATGTTTATTTCACGATTTTAGTTCTATAATCTTATATTTGGTATTTGTTTGACAAGGCTGTGTAATTTTTGCCACAATAAATATTATTATTATTATTATTAACAATGAATCCATTGTGCTGGGATTTACAGGATGATTCCAGACCCGGCAGTTTGGGCTATATTATATTACCACCAGTGCACCTATACCAGATCGCTTTTTGTACGCTACACATATCGCTGTCATCGGGTTCTTAATTACTCGTGTTTTCCAAGGGCTTCTTCCTGAAATTGTACATTCTTCACCTTCTACCTAGTGTTAGAGTGGTTAAAGCGTGCATTTGTCGTGAGTTTGTAATCTGTTACATATTATATGTTTCCTACATTGTTTTTGTAATGAGGATAATGCGAGGTCGCCGGTTATTTACACCCAAGGGCTGGACCTCTCATTTGCTTGATATGAAAAGGGTAAGCAGTTGCGAATTTACCGTTCTTTTTTAAATCTCGATCATTTTACAGTATTTGCTATTACATGTTCTCTTTTAGTTGTAGAAACTAGGGTACTTACATTGTAATGTATATTTTCCTTCCCCTATAGTTTCACTTGCGGCAGGGGGGCTGGTCCTTAGTCGTGGGGGTTTTCCTTCCCCTCTTGCAGTCTACAACCTCCCCCATTGCATAAACCACAGGACATATTTCCTGTGCGCAGCTCTCAAGAAAGTTACAGGACCTTGTGCGAATAGGGGTGCTGTAGGCTGAGTTTAAGGGGCGGTACGGCTTCAAAATGTGAAAAAGGCATCTTTTCGAGGTCCGTTTAAAGCTGTTTCCTTCATATTTTCTGCCCATATTTCCTTTTTACTACCTACCCCACCCAGCACCCCTGGTGCCGTAACTTCCTTGGGGGTGTGAACAAGAAATTTTTCTTGTGCTTTCTGCATCCTAGTGAGGTGGGGGTGTGGAGGCGTTTCCAAGCATGTTTCTGATAAGAATTTTTTTAAAAGGGTTCGTGAGCTAATCTGAAAATTTACCCTTCTTTTTTGTTTAATTTTCCAAATATATATTTAAGTATTCGTCCTTGCTTTAAACTGAAGATAAATTGTTGATTTTTTATAGGTATGAACTAATGATTTGATGCTGGTTGGCATTACTCACTTTATATGTTGAGTTTTTCTTTTTATTTAAATATAGTAGAGGTGTGCGAAGCTTCGAAATTTCGAACCGAACCCGAACTCGAACCGAACCTTCGGTTCGAAAATATGTTCGCACTAGCGATGTTGAAGTAGTTCGAAGTTCGAAATATGCAATTCTTTAAAACAGTTCGAACTTCGTTGATCAAAAATACTTCGAAATTTAACTTTACAGACATTGAATGTTGCCAAACGTAGCGAAGTTGCGGCCCCTTTAACTCGGTACCGACGCTTTAAACTCGTTATCAGTCTCATTGAATCGATAGCATAATTTCAGGAGATTTCACTCGTGCATATTTTTGATAGTAAGTGAAACACAACGGAGCCATTTAACAATCACAAAAATATTTTTCTTATATATCCTAGCCTCCCAACACCTTTTTCAGTAACAACATTATGATGGCAGTGTTCGAAGGCGATCGGTAACGTAAATTTTCAGAATTTAAGGATAATTGCAGATTGCCTTTAGAAAACATTGGTTTCAACATGCTTTATTTCACAGTGAGCCAAAACAGTTACATATTCACAATCAGCAGACAGTTCAAACTTGTAAGTGGCTATTTTTAACCAACTTCAAAAAAGGAGGAGGTTCTCAATTCGACTGAATTTTTTTTAAATCTGTGTCACCTCAAAACTTTTTTCTAGGTAAACCGATTGTGATGATTCTTTTTTTATTTGAAATGATGGTGCTTCTCATGTGGTGCCATATAAATTTGATGAAGAACTGACCAGTAGTTTTTGAGTTATTCTTAATGAAGTCGGTTTCCTATTTTTTAAAATTTTTATTGTTATATACCTATCATGCTCAATTTGAACCCTCTCAATCTGTTTGCTAAAACTGCCTAGTCAATACAAAACAACATATTTATAAGTGAGATTATCTATAGATCTAGAAATTTAAAAAAGTTTAAAATATTTTTTGTTTTTGTGGTTTTGATTTAACATTGACCCATCTCCACAACGATCAGCACCGGGAGGCATTTTTACCCAATTAACCTGCAAAATTGTCAAACCCTTCCTTTTTGTAAAAAGAGTGGGAATCTTTTACATATCAAATATTGTATGTTACAATATTCCTAAATTTTGTATTTAAGGAAATGATATATGAACACTGAAGAATTTTGGGTAGTTCGATGTTCGATTTTGAATTTCTAAGAAGTTCGAAGTTCGACTGTGAACCTTAGACATACTATTTCTGAGGTTCGAAGTTCGAGGCAACATATTTGCTTAGGTTCGTTCATAGTTCGGTTCGAACAAAACATGGGTTCGCACACCTCTAAAATATAGGTACACTTATTTAACTATTTTCTATAAATAGTTTGTTCGGGGTTTTGACCTTCACCATCCGTTTTTTTACTCTTTTGTCCTGGGTTAGACAATTTAAAGATGGTAACCCTAGTCTTATCACACTAAGGTATTGACAAGTCTTGATAACATACTTTTCTTTCATCACCATCACCATCATGCCATTATCACAGTCCAAGGGTAATGTCGCCTGTTTTACGACATTGTTGACTTATTTGGTGTTATAATAATAATAATAATTATCATTAACCATGGTTCTTTGCCTCCAAGAGAGTTTCAGTAAGCATTTTATCACTTTTTCCAGCATACTTTATATGCCTTTCTATCAATGTAGCTTGCCTTTGCCTTTCCCCCCCACCTTTTCACCCCAAAATCTTCCATTCTCTTCATGTTCTGTTTATACAAAGTCCAATATTTCCCACAATACATATGATTTTCTGAATCTCATCCTTAAGTGCGAGTTGAAATGTTTATTGGTCATAAGATTATTTCTTGTCTATCAGATGCTTGCTTTTCCATCACCATCCACCTTCTGCGTTCTTTTGTACATTTGCCATCACCTGCAATAATACATGCAATGTATAAACATATTTTTACATTTTAAGTTGATGGCTGTATAGCTCTATAATCTATTTTCATAGTCCTATTATCCTTACTTACGTCTATTACTTTTGTTTGCTCATATTAATCTTTAGTTCCATTGTTCTTAACCCACCATCCATCACACTATTTGTAATTGTTTTCCCATTTTGCCTATTTGGTATGTCAGTCATTATCACAAACTAAGGGACATGTCGCTCTGTCGTCCGTAACCATGATTTTTTGTCTCCAGCTGCTCTCTTCATACCATTAGCACTTCCATACTTCATCAGTTGTGCCAGGCTTTCCGCGCCTGGTGTACTGGCCCATTTTGATTTTGACATCCAACATCATTGTAGTGGCACTATTCTGGATTTACATCAACATAGAACACACAAAATAGAGAAATACGTTGCTCCATGAGTAACCAGATGGCAAGAAGAATCTCACAATTAACTCTCCTCTTCTCTACCAACCTGGAAAGTGAACACACGTCCTCCAACGCTCGGTCGGTTCTCTGCTACGTACTGTTGTTGTAATTGTTATTATAGTTAAATATATCTTATTGTTATTGTTGAACCGTTGTCATATCTTATTACTTACTATGACAGGACACTTAGGATATTCAGTGTTATGTTCAAACTACCTAACAATTGGTGACTCCGATTAGAACACATGTCCGCGTCGTGAGTAATAAGTTTTTCACTGACCAGTTTAATTTTAATCGTGAAGTGCATCATCTGTTTTACAAGTAAGATATCACAAACTCAGCAGACAATAACGGCAGAAGAAGGTACAAGAGCACCAGAAGTCGACAGTGTTGCGATCAAATCACCAGCCTTATCAAAGAAAGCCCCAAAAATGTGGTTCTTTCAGCTAGAAGCCCAATTTCAACTCGCAAACATCACAAAATTCAATCATGTAGTGAGTGCCATCGACACACTGAGTGAGGTATCACATTTACTCTTCAAACCCCCAGAGGCAGATAAGTATGAAGGAGTCAAGAGTAGGCTAATTTATATGTATGCCAAATCAGAAGACAAAAAAATTCGATGATTACTATCAGACATTCAGCTGGGAGACAGAAAACCTTCTCAGCTATTGAACGAGATGATGCAACTAGGCGGAACAGAGGTACCAACTAGTCTAGTGAAAACCCTCTGGTTGCAAAGACTCCCTGCACTAATACAATCCATTCTTATTAGTACCAAAGCTGATACTCTAGACAGCTTAGCCAAAATGGCAGACAAAATCGCAGATAGAGCAGCCACGGACCTTTGCTGTGCAACAACCAACCAACTCACTGGAATCAGTGGTAGAGACTATTGAAGAAAGTAGCTGAGCTAAAAGTTGCAGCGTGCCGCCAACCCCAGGGACATTACAGCAGGAGCAGGAGTCGTTCCCGCTTAACACCGAGAGGCGAAAACCTTGACGTTTGTTGGTACCACCAGAAATTCGGGGAGAGGCTGAAGAAGTGTACCACACCCTGTAAGTTCGCGGGAAACTAAATACCGTGTTGGTCCACGCGACAAGCAGCACGGGCAACAACAGCTGCAGCACAACTTCCTTCACAAGTAAAAAACTGACCATTACAGATCCAACTACAGGCATTTGCTTTTTAACCGACTCAGGTTCTGACGTCTCAATCTTGCCCAAAAGTCTAACCACAAAGTCAATGCAGACGTAACATTATATGCAGCAAACGGCACGGCAATACGGACATATGGTTCCAAAAGATGTATGGTCAGCCTAGGGTTACATCGCACTTCGATTTGACGTTTATAATCGTAGACGCCGACAAAGCAATTATAGGGTCTGATTTTTTACACCATTTTGATCTGTTAATTGATATTCGGAGAATGCAATTGATAGATCAAACAACCAAGTTGACCAGCAAAGAGAGAGGAGTCAACATGAATAGCCTGGCCATCCAGTATGTAGCCCCAAATCACGAGCTGTTTTCATTGCTCTCCAAGTTCCCTGCAATCCTTAAATTGCACAACAACCAACATAGAAAGTCCCAGGACACCAAGCATTACATGGAAACCAAGGGACGTCCCGTTCAAGCAAAACCCAGACAATTACCTGCTAACAAGCTCCAAATGGCCAAGAAGGAGTTCGATTAAATGATCTCTGAAGGTATTTGCAGGCCATCTAAAAGCCAGTGGGCCAGTCCTTTGAACATGGTTTTGAAGAAAGACGGAACATGGAAAGCTGTGGGTGACTACAGAAAGCTGAATGCAGCGACAGTGGAGGATCGGTATCCAATACAACCAACATAGAAAGTCCCATGACATCGAGCACTACATCGAAACCAAGGGACATCCCGTTCAAGCAAAACCCAGACGATTACCTGCTAACAAGCTCCAGATGGCCAAGAAGGAGTTCGATTACATGATCTTTGAAGGTATTTGCAGGCCCTTTAAAAGCCAGTGGGCCAGTCCTTTGCACATGGTTTTGAAGTAAGACGGAACATGGAGACCTGTGGGTGACTACAGAAAGCTGAATGCAGCGACAGTGGAGGATCGGTATCCAATACCTCATATACAAGATTTTTCATGTCAGCTCGCAGGTAAGAAAGTCTTTTCTTCCCTTGATCTCATCCGAGCCTACCACCAGATTCCAGCCGAGAAGTCATCCATCCCCAAGACAGCCATAACCACTCCATTTGGATTGTTAGAATTCTTTAAAATGCCATTCGGACTGAGGAACCCAGCACAGACCTTCCAGCGTTTCGTCCATGAGATCCTGGGTGACCTAGAGTACTGTTTCACATAGCTTGATGACATCTGAAGATATGGAATAGCATGAATTGCCTTTGCAAGAAGTGTGTCAACGTTTACAAAATTATGGGCTGGCAATTAATCCAGACAAATGTGTTTTTGGCAGCAACAAAATTAATTTCTTAGGCTATGAAGTTTCAGCACATGGCACTACACTATTGCCGGAAAAAGTAGTCGATTCGCAGTTACCCTCTTCCAGAGACAAAGAAATCACTCCGCAGATTCCTGGGCATGGTCAATTATTATCGACGCTTCATTCATGGCACAAGCAGCAGCCCAGCAAGCAACCCTCAATGCATTTCTACAAAACAGCAAGAAGAACAACAACTCTTAAATCCCCTGGACATCAGAGACGAAGAAGGCTTTTGAGACATGCAAACAAGATTTGGTCAATGCAACAATTCTGGTTCATCCAATACCAGACGCATCATTGTCTCTGACCATTGACACTTCGGATGTCGCAGTTGGAGCAGTAGTCGAACAATTTGACGACGGTGAGTGGAAACCATTGAGATTCTTCTCCAAAAAGCTATCACCAGCACAGAGGAAGTACAGCACTTACAACCGGGAGCTTCTTTTCATTTACAGTGCTATCAAGTATTTTCGTCACCTGCTAGAAGGTAAGACTTTTATACCATTTTCACTGATCACTTACCCCTGCCTTTGCACAAAACCCTGATAAAGCTTCACCAAGGCAAGCCTGTCAACTGGACTTCATCAGCCAGTTTTCCACAAATATCATTCATATCAAAGGCAAAGCAAACATCGTGGCCGATGCACTAAGCCGCATTGCAAAAATTGACTGTCCAAATCCCATTGATTATAAGCTTTTTCAGGAACATCATACACTAGACTCAGAACTCCAAAACATTCTTAAAAACCCAAATTCATCTGCACTGAAACTCCAACATTAATAATGACAAACTTCGACCATTCGTTCCACAATCCATCCGGAAGCTTATTTTCAGCCAATTTCACAAGTTATCTCACCCCAGTATAAGGTCTACCACCAAATTTATTTGCAAAAAGTTTGTTTGGCCAAGCACGAACAAAGATATCAAAAGTTGGGTAAAAACTTGCATCAGTTACCAAAAGTCTAAAATCCATCATCACACTCACAGTCCGCTTCAGACTTTCCCCACACCCAGTGAGCAATTTAGAGAAGTTAATTTAGATATCATTGGCCCCTTATCTCCTTTAAATGGCTTCACATATTGCCTTACATGCATCGATCGTTACACTAATTGGGCCGAAGCAACTCCTATAACAGACATTTCATCTGAAACAGTAGCTAAAGATTTTTATTCTGGCTGGATAGCTAGGTTCGGGTGTCCATCTAAAATCATAACTGACCAAGGCAGACCGTTTGAATCTTCACTATTTCATTCCTTAGCATCTCTCATGGGCATCCAAAAAGTTCGTTCATCTCCATATCATCCTCGAACAAATGGTAAAATCGAATGGTGGCATCGGACACTGAAAAATGCAATTAGGTGTTACAACACTGATAGATGGACGGATGTTCTCCCAACAGTGCTGTTGGGTCTCCGTTGTGTGAGAAGAGATGACTGCAATGTGATACCTGCAGACATGGTCTACGGTAGCTCACTCACATTACCTGGTGAATTCGTAAGTCCCACTCCTACATCAACGGAACCCAACAACTTCATGACTGCACTGAAGGAGAAGATCGCTTCACTCAGCCCTGCACAATCAAGAGAACATCACAAACAGAACATTTTCATTCCGCAAGATATGACTACCTGCACACATGTTTTCGTCAGGACAGACGCAGTCAAGACCATTGCAACAACCATATGAAGGTCCGTTTAGTGTAGTTAAAAAGTGCGACAAGTATTTTTCTGTGGATATTAACGGCAAAGTGACGAACATTTCAATTGATCGATTTAAACCAGCATACATATTACATGATGATCCAGTTGGACATGATTACGACTACGCAATCCAGGAGTTATTGCACAAAGCAACTCGTAAAGTAACATTTGCACCTTAGTGTTGTTAAGACTGGTATCAAATTACATATTATGTAACTCCTATATTAACAGTAACTCATATTTTCCAGTGATGTTCTAGACGATTTTTCATTCTAGGTTTTAGGTTAGTATTACAGTATCAGTATTATTGTATCAATTTATTTTATTTGCAAATTGTATATCTTAACTACCCTGATTGTACACCATAGCGACTCACATAGTACATAGTGCCTACGATTGTCATAGTTTTAGTTTTCCGGCTCCACCTCTAGAGGGGGAGTAATGTAGTGGCACTATTCTGGGTACACATCAACATAGAATACACAAAATAGAGAAATACGTTGCTCCATGAGTAATCAGATGGCAAGAAGAATCTCACAGCTAACTCTGTCTCTTCTCTTCCGGGGTGTTCTGCTGTTCTATGTGTTCTGTGTCTCTACGACTACCAACCGTGAAAGTGAACACACGTCCTCTAACGCTCGGTCGGTTGTCTGCTATGTACTGTTGCTGTAATTGTTATTATAGTTAAATATTTGTTATTGTTGAACCGTTGTCGTATCTTATTACTTACTATGACAGGACACTTCGGATATTCAGTGTTATGTGCAAACTACCTAACATCCAGCGTTGGGATTTCAGTGGTGGCATTTTGTACTAAAATATGGTTGAAAGTGTAATAGATTACCATAAATTGTAATAGATTAAAATGGCGGGAGATTTAAACATTTACATATAAGTAATTAAAATGCATTTTTAATGCTGTTTCGTAAAATAAACAAAATACTTATTTGCAAATGGTATCTGAGAATAATCAGTAGGTAGTAATAAAATAATAAAGTGAAAAAATCATCTTCCACTATAATAAAAATAATATGGATGATAATATTATACATGCAATGAACTCTATAATCAAGCATTAAAACTTGCGCCCAACTATAAACATAATATTTTTCAATAAAGAAGCATAAAAAAGAAACTATATATTACAATAAAATAAAAAGTAATTTATAATAATAACAATAGTAATAATAATAATAATATGAAAAATAATAATAAACATGTGACGAACTAAATAAATATAATACATCTGTTTACAAAACTAAAAAAACACTTCTTCAATTATAATAATACATATACCTATGTGACAGATTAAAACGTGATGTCTTCATCTTCCTCGTCCAATCGCGGATTTATGTTAATACTAATCATTCTATCCGATGGGTCAAACTCATAACATGATTTCGTTATTAACGATTTTGTATATAAAAGAGCTTCGCATGTATCCAGGTGTAAGTTATTTCTGTTTTTTGTTTTAATCAGCGTCAAATTTGAGAAAATTCTTTCTGCTGCAGCAGAAGTATGTGGCAGCGCAAGAAGAGCTGGGATAAATTAAATTTCCGAGTGTGTCCTTCAAGTTAAATAATTTCGTCCAAAACTCTTCGATGGGCTTATCAATATAATTTAACAGAAGTGTGGTTGAAGCTACGTTTCTCCATTCTGTGCTTGATTCTTCAATATCCAGATCTAAAAACATGGATTGGAACCTCATATATATGGGCACAATAGATTCTGGTGATGCCATTGCGATCTTTGGATCTACATTTTTAGCAAAACACAAAACAGGATCTTGAAATTTGAATCTGCGATTTATTTCCTGGCCCAATCGAACATAAAAATTAAAGCAGCATAATTTGAACGCATTAATATCCTTGTCGGGAATCGATCGCTCTATGATTATCATTTCGCATTTGGCACCAACATATATTTGGCCTAGTTCCAAATAATTTTTTGGGTGAAACGATACTTCATTAAAATTACATTGATCGATATAATCTCCTTTCATAAAAATTTTCAATACAGTTTTATACATGTCCGTAACTCTAAGTAATAAAACGTGTATTCTGAAACCTTCAGCTTGAAACTCCAAATTTATTTTATTAATGACATCTAGGATGTATGATAAAAACAGGAAATATAATTTGAAGAGGTTATCATTCAGCGCAGATAATATATGTTGAGCTTTTTTTATTTTTTCCGCTTGCGCCTCATGAGTGAAAAATAATTTCAAAGCAGACCACTGTTCAATTATTCTATTAACCACAGATTGCACGCTTAACCATCTGGTCTGTGAAGGTCTTAATCTTTTGTGTGGTTGTGTTTCTGTGAAAAGTTGATAATCCTTAAATGACTCAATGCGTTTGCTGCTATGGGAAAAATAACCATATATGTCTCGTGTTAATTCTTCAACAGAGTCGGGGAGTGTGGAGCAAGCAGCACTACTACATAAATCTAGATAGTGACATGTGCAACTTAATACATACAAATCGGGATTTAATTGGAGTAATTTTTGTTGCACCCCTGTTTTGTGCCTCATCATGGTTGCAGCATTGTCTGCACCAAAACCGATTAAATAACTACCTAAAATTTTATGATCTTCAAAAAATTTGGCGATGGATTTGAAAATTCCGTCCGCTGTTGCGTCATCGATTTTAACCAATGCCAAGAAATGATCACATACTTTTTCCATAGATTTGTCGTAAAAACGCGCAACCATTGCCAAACTTTTTGAAGTTGAAATGTCTGTTGTTTCATCTATTATAAGCGAAAATTTATTTACTCTCAATTTTTTCGTTATGTCAGATAAGTATTCATTCCTCATGACGTTTTTGCAAATTTTAGTTCCTTTTTTTTCTACACACCCTAATATTTTTTGCTACTTCAGAGTCATTAAAACTGACAGTGCCAAATTATGTTCAGCTATAAATGCTACTAGTTTCAATTCAGCTCTTCTAGTTTGAGTCGAAATTTTTTCTTTTTATCAAAAATCTCAGACACTCTTGCTGTTGATTTAGAGGCTTTCAATTTTTTTTTTGTGTATTGCAGAAGCTGCATGTCTGTTAATGTGGGTGATTCCACCGCTAATTGCTTTTGAGCATAAGATACAAAAAAGCTGATCATGTTGACGTGGATTTCTTACCAACCAGTTGCAAAATTTTTTATCCTTACACCAACTCTCTGTAAATTTTTGTTTGTAACTCTTCTTTTTTTTCTTTATATGTCCTTCGCGCGAAGATGAATCACTAATGTCACTATCACTTTTCACATCTTCAGAACTTGTGTCCATAACTTGTGCTTGCGATTTTGCTGAGGTTGATGGTTGCGGATCATCTTTTACTGGTTCATTTATATTTTTAATTATGCTGCTCTCCCCTTGTTTGGAACTTTTAATTAAAAACCTAATTATAAATATATAAATTAGTAATAAAATAAAGTTCCCATATATATTTACAACATACCTATCCATTACTTTTGTTTAAGTTATGTAAAATGTAAATATACAATTAATGTTCTAATTCTAATTGTTCGTTTGGTTTAATTTGCGGCCTGCCACAAATCTTACATAAAATACACAACACAATTTATCTGCAATATACCTATACGACTGCAGCTGAACGCAACAAAAACAGAATAAGATATGATGGGAAGTTGGCATGACACTTCACTTATGAATGGGAACCACATAAATTTTTACTGTGTTGGCGTTGGCTCTTCAGTTTTACATGTAATACAAATACATACAGACATAATAACACTATTGTCACGCCGATAATATTCGTTCTCTATAAAAGTCAAGTCTATAGAGCAACTAGCTATATGGATTATGGATAGTCGACTTGTAGGTAAAGTATACTGTGTGTGATTGACATAATTAACGGTGCTTAGAAGATTGATTTATAGTCAGTGGTCGTGGAAATAAATTATTACAGAGGAACTATTTAATGTTTTGATTTGGCTAAACATGGAAATGTAAAATGTAATAGATTTCGATGTTTTTCGGAATGTCGTAATAGCGTAATAGCATAAGTCTAATTGTAATAGATCTGTTACAATTGTAATAGCAATCCCAACGCTGCTAACATCATATTTATTGAATGAGCGAGGGCGAGTTCTCCAGGCGTCAGTGCTGCCAGTAGCTGAATTGTTAGATATATGTCAAAAAATGTTGCAAAAACAAAATGTTGCCAGTCGTCAACATTTTTTGACAACAATGCAGTGCTGGCAGGTACTAACACCTGGTGAACTCACCCAATGTCATCAAACACTTAACCAACCTCCGAAAATTGACGAGGGTCTCCTGACTCACGCCACTCACGATCTTGTCTGCGATTCATGAGTACTGAGTATTTGCCGTTTTACGATATAAAAGATGTTTACACACAATTCCTGTCAACTGACCTTTCGGACATGCCCTGACATCAGTTTGCCTAATTAAAAGCTAAAAGAAGGAAAACCTTATGCTCACATGACCATTATCTATCTAAGGCTTGGTTTTCCTTCTTTTAGCTTTTAATTAGGAGAACTGATGTCAGGGCAGGTCAGGAACGTTGGTTGGCATTTGTGTGCAAACAGCACCTCAGGGAGGTCTTTTATGTCGGTAAACGACAATGATTGATTATTCCATAAGAATAGATGATCATTGGTAAACGGCGAATACTCAAGAGTCGCAGCCAAGATCGTTACTGACGTGAGACGCTCGTGAAAATTGCATGGTTTTGCGAAGCTGCTTTGTCAGCATAGCAGATTCGCTGATCTCATTCAGTGTTGCATGGTCAAGTTAATAACTAGATTTGATTGCTTCCCAGTTTAGCTAAAAATTGAATGTGACCGCCACCGCTCTAGGAATGCGCATTGTATCATAACATCGATGTTAGACATCGGTTGTCCAATATCGATGTTACCGATATATCGAATAAAAAACATTTTTTAAAACATCGATGTGATATGTCATTGTCAGGTGATAACTGTCGCAAATGTGTGACACCTTTGACTATCTATCTACGAATAGACCAGGCATCACCCAATGCGATACGTTGTAATGTTTGAAACCAACATTGAATAAAATGTTTGTTTACATGGTCCTCGACACCATAGGCGTCTCGAGAAATAGGATTGAAATTGTCATAAATACGATTAAAATAATAAAATAAAATTTAAAAGATGTTTAACTACCCATACATTATTTAAGTATACTATTAACTAAAAAGTCTGGACGCAGCAAGTGCGTTATGTTAGTGAATTTTTATAGAAATGATTTCTCGAATAAAATGTTCGAAAGTGTTAATGTTGCAATGTTGTGATCTCGTCACAAGCGATTTTTTCTATGCAAATTCAGTAAAAAGTGTTTTCAACAAAAATTTAAGAAAAAACCTTGCAGCTCTACCAGTTTTTCTAGAAATGACCACCTGATTTGTCTGCTGCCATGTTTTATAGATCTACAACTTACCGGATAATTTCTTATTAATTACATCATGTGGCAAGGATCTAGGAAAATATATACATTTTCATTGGTTACAGGATGCGGCAAATAAGCCTTTAAACCTTCTTGAATAAATTTGCTCACAAACATTTAATCATGCTTATATTTGCAGCTGCTCAATCAAAACTTACGGAAGTAACGACTATTCTTGCTTGATAGATGAAACTTAAAGCCCGATTAAATAATAGGCTTGCTTTTTCTTCACGAGAAATGACAGCTAGGAAGAAATAATCCACTGGAACTTTCCAGTGGTTATTTAAAGCAACTAATAAGAAAAGCAAAACTTCTTTAGCCACTGGAAGCTCGTTTGAATTATTCATATCCACGCCAATATTTACGTTACCACAAAACTTATTCCTGTGCACTCAACTTGACGTCTTATGAACATCTCGTCGATGATTAGGTATTCACCAAAGTATTTTGCGACATTTTTCAGATGCTCCTCGACTTTTTAAATTCAAAACCGCGAATGCTTCTTTGCAGAATCCAGGAACAATTTAGAAATTGTTCGAGGATGTGGCAAAGATTTCATCAATTTTTCTCGAACGTAATTATAAGCTTTTTTTGAATAAAAATTTAGGGTAATAGCAAACGACCTTACGTCTGATGAATAGTTCCGTTGTGGACATTTTAAAAGCTGTTTAATCAGATCTATTTGTGTGGGTAAAGAGGCCTAAAATATTACAAACAATGATATCAATTCAATAACACTCAAAAGTGAGGCGTTCAGGGATGTTTCTGTATTTTCCGTAAAAGCAATACGACTTTTAAAATGCTCAATCAGCGATTTTTGGTGACAAACTCTTAAGACGTCTTTTCTGTTGGCGCAATATATTTATTTTCCTCTTTTGTTTTTTTATTACTCGTTTAGCAATAGATCATTTTTTAAAGATATTTTCTGGAGTTCCTGATAAACTGGAAATATCTACAAAATAAGGAAGTTTTTTCCTAAAAAATGGACGATATTTGATAAGTTTTCAGTGACCGGAATATAATTTTATAAAAATGGTTTCTAGTATTTTCCCCTCAATTCTAAGTCCAGGCACATTAACTTACTTTTGACCTGGAGCAATGTTAGCTTTTGGTGTTAATTCAGGAGGACTGCCAAGTGCCTCACCTGTTGAACATGATGATAGTTCCAAAGCAGTGAGAGTTGATGATAACGATGATTTATCACTATTCTCTTGAAAACTATGACTGCAATTTTTATCGGGTAATGTATTAATTTTACCAATAATAAAGGTTTACAAAATAGGAAGCTAAGAAGAATTCTTCACCTTCTTTCTGCGTGAGCAAGAGCTTATTCATGCCAAAAGTAGAAGGCACTGGAGAACTTAAAACTGATGGGGACGGTGCGTTTTTAAGACCCTTCTTCCACTTGGGTAAATAATAAAAGTCTTTATTAAAATGCTGTGAACATAAATAAGAATATTTCGGCAGCGTATCCGATTTTCTATTAAAGCAGCACACCATGTTAGTAGATGGAAACCTAAAAATATTGCCAAACTGACGTGCCGCCACTGAGAATCGCAAACAGCAACATGCAGAGACATCGTTGCCACATCCTCAGGTAATCTTCTACAAGCAATATACTTTTTCATCATTTTGCATAAACAAAACTCAAAACCTTTATTGCAAATCAAGGTAACACAAAAATAAATTCTCAGTATACTTGCATACTATTCACAGACAAATACAAGCCACAACTGTCGATTAATACAAATGTAGATACTTCACATGCAGCAAGATAAAGATTTTAAAATGAGTTTTCTGGTTATATTTACATAAAGAAGGGAGAAAACAAGGAATATAACGTTAGTAAATCTTAACATTCATAAATAATCCCTAATGTAAGTGTGATGTCTTAAGTAACAGAAGAGTAATACATTTATCATTCTCAACTTGTTAGCATATTCGGCGATTTGAGGATGAATTATCACATAGCGGCAACGCTTGAGCCACCACCCAATCAGAGCAGAGGACCGATGTAAACATTGAGTCCCTTGAATGTTGGCTTCAAACAATTCGGCTGTGTGCCGGGTCTATTCTCTATATAGTCAAAGTGTGACACCTTTGGCTGTGCTTACTGAGGTGGTAGTTTGATGTCCCCCTATTTATAAACTCAGAATTATATTTCTTTCAAATAATTCGGGAGTTCCTGCAAGATTTCATTATTTTAAGTTTGAAAGGTTTCTGTAAAAATACCATCTAGAGAATTCTGTAAGAATTTCTAGCTTCGAGTTTTAAATTAACATCGAACAAAAAATACATCCATGTTTTCCAATTATATCGTGTAGTTGATATCGATGTATCGTATGCGTAACATCGATGTAAGCCGCAGATCCCTACACCGCTCTCACATTTGTATCTACTATCTACGTTTAGGTTATAATATGCATTAGGAATTTTGATTCTCAGAGCGTGCTTAAAATATGTTATATTTTATCCTGATAAAACACCCGAAACAAACACAAAAAACACAACATTCACTTATAACCACCACATAAAAAATAACACAAACACTTAAACAATATGACTTAAAAATGAGCTACAAAATAATAAACAAAATAAATAAAAAACAAGAACACAACCCACATAAATTAAACGGAATATATCAAATAGAATGTAACACATGCGATAAAAAATATATAGGAATGGCAAAAAAATTAATAGAAACAAGATTCAAGGAACATATAACAGCATTAGATAAAATCCACATACCTAGCTACAAATCAAACGTAGCTAAACACATTCACAACACAAAACACCAAAAACCAGACAACACCCAAGTACAACTTATGAAACATGTTAAAGACCACAAAAAAATGGAAATATGGGAACAATACTACATTCAACAAACAAACAATAAAAAAACAATTAATGCCAGAACAAATCCAAGTACAAACATTTAAATAAAACTTAAAAGCCACACAAATAGACAAATTATTAAACCACAGTGATCAAGACAGAAGACCGATACACACGACACAGTCCGAAGGCACAACCAATCAGAGAATAGTAAACCGACCAATAGCAATAGAAGCTCACGGCGCAGGCACCACGTACAATCTCAGACGTAGACCACATAGGAGAGATAACAGTCAGTAGCGCTCTGATGATGATCGGGACGGTTCGAAACTGCAGTCCACGCAAACCAATAAGAAATCACAAACGTACAGTAAACAAATAAAGTATATATATATATATATATATATATATATATATATATATATATATATATATATATATATATATATATACATATCTGTGTAAGTGTGTGTGTGTCCGAGCGATAACTCAAAAAAATGCTCAACTGCGAATTGAACGATACTTGGCACGTTTTCATTTTGTTATAATCGCGGACAAGTTCGTAAATCAGCTATAACGGACATACCCCCCCCCCCCCAAAACGCAAAAATATTTCTGAATACGCTATATTTTTGAAAGCATTAAAGTAACTGGAATGAATCTGAATGTGAGATGGGAAAATAAGCACGTTTCATATCAGCTACTTGAGGTAAAAACCAGGTGTGATAGTGTATTTTGTTGATTTATTATGATTTGACAGTTCTGTTTTGAGGTTAAGTAAATGATTGTATATGCTTCTAAAATTGGAAACTAAAGGATATTAACGTGTTTTGCTTAGTTAATATAGTTTGACAGTTCTGTTTTGTGATTAAGTAGTAAATGATTGTCATTGAAATAGATATAACAACTTGTATATGCTTCTAAAACAAAGAATATAAACGTGTTTTGTTTATTTATTATGATTTGACAGTTCTGTTTTGAAATTAAATAATAATTAATAAATGATTGTATAATATGCTTCTAAAATTGGAAATCAAAGAATAAGAATATTTACATTAATATTCGTTGATTAATTTTTCAAGTAGGTAAATTATTTGAATAATGAATTGACCTCTTGACTTTTATGAATTCAGGAGTAGAAACATTTTATTTGTTTTCACTTGCTGTGTTAAAAAACTATTAAAATGAATCGCAGAAGAAATCAGGGTTTAGTGCACCAAAATGGATTCTCATATAAAATGATGCTCACAGAATATAACATAAGTTAGATAAAGTAACCATTTCAGCAGATTTTTTTTGAGTAAGAAAATTGACTAATAGAATTTGTTTTAAAGAAACTTTTTTGTTGTTAGAAAAACCGGTTCGATTAGGTTGACTAAAACGACATCATCCAGACGATTAATACGGAAAAATACCTGCCACGTTTATAATTTGGCAGATACATTCCTTGGCTAGGCAGGTTTCTGAAAACAGTTTTTTGAAAAGCGTTCGGGAGCTAAACTGCAAATTTATCGAAAATTCGCTACCAAAACGCACTTACTGCGTCCAGATTTTTTTCTTACAAACACATCATATTTCGACATTAATGCATTAACGAATTTGTTCTACGAAATTTAGCTAAAAAAAATTATGCACCCCTACTCACTCCTGGTCCCGTAGCTTCCTTGGGGGGTGTGAAGAAGACATTTTTCTTGGGGTTTGTGGATTCAGGGGGGCCCTAGGAAGGTTTCTGAAAACAGTTTTTTGAAAAGCGTTCGGGAGCTAAACTACAAATTTACCGAAAATTCTCTACCAAAACGCACTTATTGTGTCCAGTTTTTTTCTTACAAACACATCATATTTCGACATTTATGCATTAACGAATTTGTTATACGAAATTTAGCTAAAAAAATTATGCACCCCTACTCACTCCTGGTCCCGTAGCTTCCTTGGGGGGTGTGAAGAAAAAATTTTCTTGCGTTTTGTGGATCCAGGGGGGGGGACGTCTAGGCAGGTTTCTGAAAACAGTTTTTTGAAAAGCGTTCGGGAGCTAATCTGCAAATTTACCGAAATTTCGCTACCAAAACGCACTTACTGCGTCCAGATTTTTTTTCTCATAAACGCATCATATTTCGATAAAAAATGCAAAAATGCATTAACAAATTTGTTCTACGAAAATCAGCTAAAAAAATTATAGACCGTTACACCATAAACTTCACTAAACCTGCAAATAAATATCCAAAAAGGCACCAACTTAACTAAACTGACAGCCAAAGCATCAAAAAAAGGGTCTATTTAAAATGGATATTTTGTAAATATTTTAGTAAAATGAAGGGCAATGACGGTTGAATCTGAAACTTAAGGGTTTGCAGAACACTCTTCTTGCAAGATTTTCTTTTCACAATCCGTATTTGTTTTACATTCTTTGCCTAAACATTGCCAATTTTGACGTTTGAAATTGCGAGTTTGACGTTTTGAGGAAAACTCCAAAATTTGTTTCTTTAACTGCCCATAACTTCGTTGTCTTTAAAGCTAGAGACCTAAATTTTGGTACAGAGTTCACTCTTTATAATACAAACACGCGCACCGATTTTGGTTTCCCTTTGTTATTTACGGAGATATGAATTTTTTTAGAAAAAAAAACACAAAATTTTCCGGGAAAACCTGGTCAGATTTTCCTGGCTACAAAAGGAAGGTACTCACCAAATTTGATCAAGATCGGTCCATTATTTTTTGAGTTATCGGTCGGATATATATATATATATATATATATATATATATATATATATATATATATCGGTCCATTATTTTTTGAGTTATCGGTCGGATATGTATATATATATATATATATATATATATATATATATATATATATATATATATATATATATATATATATATATATATATATATATATATCCGACCGATAACTCAAAAAATAATGGACCGATCTTGATCAAATTTGGTGAGTACCTTCCTTTTGGCTTGGACAAGTTCGTTAGCCATATATATATATATATATATATATTGTTGAAAGTAAGTAAATTAAATTAAGGTAAAAACAGTTAACGCCGCTTATAAAAATGTACTATATTTAATAACAAATAAAAATTTTACAAGTCACTCACAGAATTGATAAGGTCTTTTCAACAAATTCATCACAGGCTTTACTAAAGTTACAACAATCAAAAATATTGATATTAACAGACCAAAGGAAAACAAATACTCACGCCTCTCGATCCTTTTACTAAACCAGTTTGAATAAACACTTAAAATAAATGATAGACCGGCAAATGTGTAAGTACATACACCAGCGCAAATGTGAATATACTTATTAAACTTTGGTGAAATGTACTCTTTAAATTTAGCACAATAAAGAGTAGTTGCACCACTTAAACAGGCAACAGCGCATAGTATGAATCCGATGAGGCCAAAAAGCGCATGCCAAGTTTTGAAATGGTGTTTGTCGAGCTTGAATTTGTTGACTACAACTGCTATGAAGGCAACTGCACAAAAAGAGACCCCAACAGATTGCAGGATCCAGTGGTACTGTACTCTTTGCTTGTGGGTGAGATGATCAGTTAAGTAATCTTGTTTTGTGATTATTAAAATAGCCTGGGTCATGGAAATCAGCCACTGAAACAGGAGAAAATACTATAAAATTAACAGTTTAGAGAATAGGAAAAGTGAATCACTTGACTTTTCGTACAACCGGCACCACTTAACTCTAATTATTGTATTGTTATATTTCACTGGGTTTTGAATTTGTTGACTAACAAAACACAGCTTTTCAAACTACTATTTATTATAACCAACTATTTTCCAACACCAAGATCAACTAAAATATTTTTAGCTATTACTAAATATCCATAGAACTATATTCCACTATTCGCCTTCTATGATCGCTTCTTATACACCAACACTTACTGCTGACTCGCTTAATACTCTATGATCACTTATTCTGCACCACACTAATTCAATACTGAACTAACTTACTCTGTGTACCGCTCACCTATTTATACTCTCCATAGTGATTCTAGACCTCCTACACTGTTCTACACCTGTCACTTCTGGTCCCTTCTAGAAATATCATTCCAGAGTGTTCGCTGTTACCAACATAATACAACTGACCATAAAAGTTACAAAGTCTATAAAGTTAATTCTCATATACAAATGTGACACTGCCCTCCTCTTATATTCGATCGTCTCCGTTGAATTCTGACATTTCTTGGTATGGCGTAAGTCTGTGCATATGAACCACCTTCATCTTGCTCTTCGGGCTCCTCTGAATGCGGTAGACAACGTCATAGATCCTTTTGACCACCTTATAAGGACCTTCCCATAATTTCTGTAGTTTCGGTGACCGTCCCTTGCGTCGTACTGGATTGTAGAACCACACACGATCTCCTTTAAAACCAGCTGAATTAGCTCGCACGTCATAACTGGTCTTCATGCGGTCGCTTTCTACTCGCATATGCATTCTGACAGGAGAGTGGATGGCTTCTATTCTCCTTTCCAAATCTTTTATGTATTCATCAGTTGACCGTGGAGCATCTGTGGGTTTTCCAAATATGAGATCAGGAGGAAGTCTTAACTCTCGCAAACCACGCTGGCTGGTGTATGTCCGCTAGTCTCATGTACAGCCGAGCGGTATGCCAGTACAAATAGTGGAATGTGCCGGTCCCAATCCGTTTGGTGTTCATTGACAAATATTCTTAAGTGGGACTCCAAAGTAGCATTGAATCTTTCCACCATTCCGTCAGATTGTGGGTGCATGGGTGTAGTTCTCGTTTTCCTGATTCCCATAAGCTCACAAACCTTCTGGAATACAGCCGACTCGAAGTTGCGTCCTTGGTCAGAATGGAGCTGTAGTGGTGTGCCAAATCTACAGAAAAACTAATTCACCAATACTTCTGCGGCGGTGGTGGCCTCTTGATTCGGGACCGCAAACACTTCTGGCCACTTGCTGAAATAATCCACGGCCACAAGCATATAGCGATTTCATGCGTCTGTTCTAGGGAAAGGACCAGCTATTTCGATTGCAATTATTTAGAAAGGGGCTCCTACGTTGTACTGCTTCATTCGCCCGCTGGTTTTCGATTTAGGCCCCTTACTAGATGCACATGCTTGGCGGGTTTTGCACCATTCTTACACATCAGCTCTACATCGTAACCAATAAAAACGTTCTCTGACCTTTTACAAAGTTTTATTTACGCCTAAATGGCCTCCACCTGCCCCAACATGGATCTCCTCGATTATCTCCCTAACTCTTGGCCGCGGAAGGATTATTTGCTTCAATATGCGGGTTCCATCCTCTGACTCCCAATTCGTGACCAGAAGATTACCTTCGATTTCAATGGAGTCCCACTGGGCCCAGTAACTTTTGGTGGCAACACTTTTTACAATAACTTCTGACCAAGTGGATCTCTCGTGGCAAGTCTCCTACCATCTGTAGATTGGTTGGATATCAGGGTCTTTTTTTTTTTGGTCCTCTGCGGGTCCCATCGGTCAACGGGTTGCACCGTTGTCCTCCTACACACTTCGAGATTCAATCCTTCTTTGTTTTCGGCAGAGATGCAATGCTTGCATGTTGGTGGACAAGGTCTTCTAGATAGGGCGTCGGCATTGCCGTGCTATCGTCCAGGGCGGTGTTCGATGGTAAAATTGTACTCTTGAAGGCGTTTAAGCCACCTCGAAATCTGCCCCTCTGGATTTTTAAATTAAAGAAGCCAGCGTAAGGAAGAATGGTCGGTTCTCAGGAGAAATTTTTGACCATATAGATATTTGTGAAAATGCTCCGTCTTGAAGTTCTTTCCTCGTCACGCAATAGTTATTTTCTGCTTTGCTGAAATACCCTACAACTTTCTCTTGACTCCCTGTTCCTGCGAAAGAACACCTCCAATAACAACATTGCTCGCGTCCGTGTCCACAATAAACCTGTGACTAGGCTGGGGATATGTCAGAATCGGATATGAACACAGAGCCCGTTTTAGTGTGTCGAATGCTTTTTCACAATCATTGGTCCAAATGAAGGGTGTCTTTGCTTCCGTCAGTTTATGCAAAGGTGTTCCCCTTTACAAAACGGCGATAATATGTGCAGAGGCCCAGAAAGCTTCGCAGCTGATGTACATCGGTTGGAATGTTCCAGTTCATAATACAGTCTGTCTTCTCTGGGTCGATTTTGACTCCATCTGGGGTGATAATGTGGCCTAAGTACTTGACTGCTTTTTGAAAGAGACAGCATTTTTTCGGATTTAATTTCAAATTGGCTCCCTTTAGTTTCTGAATAAGTGTCTGAAGCATTACACAATTCAAATGGCATGACGTTGAACTGCCACAGTCCATTACCAGTGGTAAACGTAGTCTTTTCTTTGTCTTTGGGCTCAATCTCGACTTGCCAGTAGCCACTTTTAAAGTCCAATGTCGAAAACCATCTTGAACCTGCCAGTGTATCAAGTGTATCGTCAATTCTGGGAAGTGTATAGCTGTATTTCTTAGTGACATCGTTTAACCGGCGGTAATCTACACAAAATCTCGTGGAGCCATTTTTCTTTTTAACTATCACTACTGGAGAGGCTCAAGGGCTTTGAGATGGTTCTATAACTGGTGCCTCGACTTATCTCTCATAGACAAATGTGACAGTATTAAGGTACTGGGGGTGAATATGGCCCCCATTAATTAAAACAACGTTTTCCAGTGAACCTGAATATTTTATGAAATTTTTTTATCAACATAATAGGTACTAAGCATGGTTGCTTACAAATGCTTATCACAACGTTACATAAGTTACCATAAAACAAGCTGAGTTCGCAATACTTTCAAATGTATGCAGCCAAAAAACTAATGCAAACTTACAAATGAAAATTTAATATAACTTTCAAATGTAATATCTCTTTTGTCAGTTAGGTGTGTTTTTCCATTTGTAAGCTCGTGGTTTCTGACAGTTTGATTGAATTTGTAAACATTTATTGGAATTCCCTCCGTTTTCGTTATCGTGGATGTTCGATCGTATGTCATCGTCGTTCAATAGCAACCTAACCTAGTGTTGATTTAAAGAATTTATCGATGACGTCATTTGTCAAATATAGGACATACCGTATGTATTTTTTAAAAGACTGCAACTTGAAATACTAATCAATGTGTCCAAGCATTTTTGAAAAAAGAAACTTTATTTGATTAACTGAATTTATATCAAGTTACAAACTAACACTGTAAAGCCGTCGGTTCCGTGTCCATGGAATGTAGAGCATGTTAAAGATATCTACTCTTCTTATAGAAAGGCAGGGGTTCGGCAAAATTTCCATAATAGTGAGGTGAAACTGCTCCCTGGCGTCGGTGATTGGCCATAGTCGCGGAAATAGACCGACGTTAAAACACTTTATTGTTAGAAAATGTACACAAATTTTCCGAAAATATGCTAAAAATGTTCCCAAAAAACTGTTTTCCCGGCCAACGAACCTTATAGGCAAATTGACCTATTCAAATTTGAAGCATTTAATTAAAATTCGCTACCATAACGCACTTGCGGCGTGCCGAACTTATTTTCTTACAAACATGCAAAAATGCAATAATATAAGGCGTGTTCGATTAAAAAAAAAAGAAAATTTGCATCACCAACCATACCCTGTGATTGTAGAAATATTTTTTAAGTTGAAGCTCAGGACGCCCTACAAATTTTTTTTCGTATCTTGTTTAATAACGGATATATTGAACTTTATTGATTTTCTTGATAAACTCTATAGCTAAAACTACTGCCAAAGCATCACTCAATTTGAAATAAATTTTCTGGAAATATTTTAGTAAAATGAAGGACAATCACGGTTGAGCTGAGACTTCAGGGTTTGTAAAACGTTCTTCTTGCTACATTTTCTTTACATAACCCGTATTACTTTCAGGTTATTTGCCTAAATGTTGCCAATTTTGTCGTTTCAAATCGCTACTTTGACGTTCTGATAACCCCAAATTTTTTTTCTTTAAATTCCTATAACTTTTGTGTATTTAAACCTACAGACCAAAATTTTGGTACATGGTTCACTCTTTATATTATAAACAAGCGTACCGAATTTGGTTGCCCTTACTTTATTATTTCCGGAGATATACATTTTTTCCGAAAGAAAACACAACCTAAAAGTATTATTAAATGTCGATATCAATATTTTTACCGTCACGAAAAATATTAATATTAATATTAGATTAAAAACAAGTCATTTTTGGCGTCTGGCGGCTGTACAAAAGTTCAAACTCTGATACAATTTAAACTTGTAATTTGGTGCCCCTTTTTGAGGTCTTCTGGCAACACTGAGTAAGTCACATGTCACATAGCTTAACTTAACGGACCGAACCTGAGCTCTGAGCTGCATGTGTAATGCATATTATAACGCACCTGCTGCGCCCAGACTTTCTTTTAGAGCTTTATGTTTACAGTTAAGTTTGTCAGAATAGTATACAGGTGGATCACTGAAAATTAAAAGTACTATGTCCACACTATTATGTCAAAGGTCAAGCAGTGAAGTTTTGATAACACGTCAACATGTTGTGTTCCAATTAATTGTGATTGAATTTCAAAACATAATCTATTTTGTTATCACAAAACTTATTCGTCAGTTATTTAAAGTGAAGAAGTTTAATTTAATAAAAATTGTAATTCAATTGCCATCTAAATTAGTTTTATTGACTAACGATAAAATAAGATCTAAGTAATTAAATCATGTAAATAAATAATGTAGGTACATTGCAAATAATGCTGCTGACGTGTGTTTTGTTGATAGTAGGTATTTAGTATTTATAAAAGACTCACCACTGATCCCATAAGCAACGGGTGCCACGTAAAGAGGACCAGTTCGTCACATAAACAGCAATAGACAATTAAAAATGAAAAGCATAACATGCAGGCTTGGCCAGTCAATACAAGCCATTTTAGAAAATACGGTTGTTTCTTTTTGCCCATACTTGTATCATTACTTTCACTAACACTAACCGTTCTTGGTCTTGGGTTGTTGCCGTGTGTGTATGCCTTGTTGTCTATATTAACATCACTTTGCAGATCTGCTGAATTTTGTACTAGTTCTATATCATTTAAACTATTCATAATAAATAATAATAAATAACCTGCAGCTTTTACATAAAATTTTGATTATTTGACTTATTTTTGGAATTGATTAGAATTTAGGTGAAAACCCAATTCATTTCGAGTAACGTAATAATTTGTTGATAGTTATTGTATAGCTCATTAAGTAGATAACATTGCTAGTTCAAATGATACTATATATATTATCAGTAGACGTTGACCTTCCAAAAGGAAAAAGTCTGGACGCATCAAGTGCGTTATGGTAGTGAATTTTCATAGAAATGACTTACGCAATTTTCATGATGAAAATTGGGTATACCTACCTATAAGTATGCGCCAAGAAAAAAGAATATTACTATCTGTATATTGTTTAATAGATTTTGCCTACCACACAAATATTTTGATCTTGTGGCCTCCTGTGACCTTCAGCGACACCAACATTTTTAAAAATTAATATTTATTACTTTTATAGTGAATCTTCATTAAGAAAATTCACTGATGAAGAGGTAACGTTAGGAAGGCTTTTGGAATTTTTTTTACATGTTTATATATATATATATATATATATATATATATATATATATATATATATATATATATATATATAGATATATATATATATATATATATATATATATATATATATATATATATATATATATATAGATATATATAGATATATATATATATATATATATATATATATATATATATATATATATATATATATATATATATATATATATATAGGTATGTGTCAGAGCGTTAACTCAAAAAATACTCTACTGGTCTGATCGAAACTTGACACATATCTTCAATGTGTTAAGACCGCGGACGAGTTCGTAAATCAGCTATGACGGACACTTTCCCCCAAAAAATATACAAAAATATTTTTGAAAGTATTAGAGGAACTGAAATGAGAATTTACATGTGACCAGAAATGCTGTAAAAAAACCTATATATTGTGAATTTGAAGTTATTTGGGTTCACTAAATATGGATGTTAATTGCACTTGTTGATATTAAATCCATACGTAAACATTTAATATACTTTATTATTTCACTAACTGAAAAAACTATATGATACATTTAACTATAACAATTACAACAGTACATGAGTACTTAACAGATAACTGACCGAGCGTGGAGGACGTGTGTTCACTGTAGCGGTTGGTAGCGAGGAGAGAGAGAGAGAGAGAGAGAGAGATCGCCTGGTGTCTCTTATATGCCGTAGTTCTTGACAGCTGGCTGTCGCATAATGTAACGCAACGTTCAACTGTCAAGAGTATTTATGCAGAAACATAGAGTAGTGTTGACGGAAACACTGCGGTCGGAACCACCGCCACATACTCCCCTCTCAGTGGCAACGCTATTAGTTCAAGGATCTTCGTGGAAATCGAACTCTACGTCCATGGCGTGTAGTTTGAACTGGAACTTCACTGTCACTTTCAGTTTCACTAGGTGTTGGACTTTCACTGTCACTTTCAGTTTCACTAGGTGTTGGACTTTCACTGTAACTTTCAGTTTCACTAGGTGTTGGACTTTTACTGTCACTTTCAGTTTCACTAGGATGTCTCTGAGGCTGGAAAGTTGTCTGTTCGTTATCACAAAGAATGAATGCGGGTTTAAGACGGTCAACAGAAATTGTCTATTCTCCGTGTGATTTCTTGATTTTTAAGACTTTGTCAGTTCGGGATAACACTTCAAAGGGGCCGTCATAAACTGGTTCGAGGGTTGTTCGTGGAATATCAATGCGAACAAAAACAAAAGGAGCTTCCATAAGCTTAGGATGGACAGATACCTTTTTTGCAGTATGATGTTTAAAAGGTACTGGTCGAAGTTTCCTTATGTCTTCTTTCAGCTGAGATATAAGTGGTGGAACATCATGAGCTTGTGTGCTGTTGAAAAAGTCGGTGGGAAGTTTGATTGATTCTCCGTAGACTATTTCAGCGGGTGTTGAGCGATATTCTGGAATTATGTACGATCTGAGTCCTAGTAACACAATTGGCAATTTAGCGACCCAGTTTTCGTCCATATGAGCTTTCAAGGCCTGTTTCAGAACTCTATGCCATCTCTCGAATACACCATTTGCTGCTGGGTGGTAAGCTGTGGTCTTGATGTGGTCTGCACCTAGTGTTTTAGTGAGGTGTGTGAAAAGGTGGCAATCGAATTGTTTACCTCTGTCTGTGGTGATGTATTGCGGAACACCGAAACGAGAGATCCAGCATGATAAAATAGTGTTCGCTACTGTTTCTGCTGTAATATCGGACAATGGAATTGCTTCGGGCCATCGAGAAAATCTGTCTATTATTGTTAACAGATAGCGTTGACCTTGTGATGGTGGTAATGGTCCCACAATGTCAACATTTATATGCGAGAATCTTCTCATGGTTGGGGTGTATTGTCCAATGGTACTGGAAGTGTGTCTCCATATCTTGACTTTCTGGCAGGGAATGCAAGTTTTAGACCAAAGAGATACAGCGCGTTTCAATTTGGGTCAACAAAATCTATCCAGGACCAGATCGACTGAAGTTGATATGCCTGGGTGAGATAAATTGTGGATATAATCGAAAATCTTTCGGCGAAATTTGAGCGGAATGAATGGGCGAAGTTTCTTTGAAGAAGAATCGCAAATAAGATTCAATCCGTTGTCAAGAGGCATGTTTTGAAATTTGTATGAGGAATAGACTGCAGAAGGTGTTTGAGTTCCTCACAAGATGACTGAGCTTGTGCAATTTCTTGGAGTGACACAGTGGAAGAAAGTGAAATTGTTTCAATGCGAGAACAATAGTCTGCGGGAATGTTTGTAGGACCTGGTATGTAGCGAATGTCTGTGGTAAATTGACCTAGGAAGTCTAAATGTCGTAGTTGCCTTGGAGATGCTTTATCGACGCGTTGTTCAAAAGCGTATGTCAAAGGTTTGTGGTCCGTATAAATGGTATCTAAAGTATTTAACTGCCTGATAAGCGGCTAGAAGTTCGCCATCATAGGTGCTGTAAGATTTTTGGGCTGAAGTAAGCTTTTTAGAGTAGAAACCTAGGGGTTCTAGTGTTTGATCACGTAGTTGTTGGAGGGAAGTACCTACGGCATATCAGAAGCATCGACATGGAGAATCAGTGGTAGCGAAGAAGACGGATGAGCTATTAGTGTAGCGTTTTTAGTGCCTCTTTCAAACGTTCTAATGCTTCTCGAGTCTGAGGAGTCCACTCGATTTTACGTTTGTCGCGTTTTTGGGGCTTCTGGCAGAGGTCGAATAGTGGTTGCTGAATTTCCGCAGCACGTGGAAGAGAACAACGGTAGAAATTTATGAGACCTAGAAATCTTCTGAGTTTTTCAATGGTATCGGGAAGAGGTAGGTCGGTAATAGCTTTGATGCGTCCAGGAAGTGGAAATAATCCAGATTTATTTACACGAAAACCTAAAAATGAAATTTCGGCCACTCCGAATTCACATTTAGATAAATTGATACGGATGCCGTTGTCTTGAAGTGTCTGAAAAAGTTTTGCTAGATGCTCTTGATGTTCTTTTTCAGAGGCTGATGCAACGAGAATATCGTCAAGATAGGAGTAGCCAAGTCAAGATGTCTCAAAATTGAATGTAAATATCTTTGAAATGTTTGTGCTGAATTACGAAGGCCAAATGGGGTTTTAACAAATTCGAATAACCCAAATGGAGTTATGACTGCTGTTTTGGGAATATCTTGAGGTGCTACTGGGATGTGATGGAAAGCGCGAATGATATCCAATTTTGAAAAAATACGTTTGCCTTCTAACCGGGCATTAAAATCCTGCAAATTTGGAATGGGATATTTGTCTGGGATTGTTTTAGCGTTTAGTGCTCGGTAATCCCCACATGGTCTCCATGAGCCATCCTTTTTTTTCACCATGTGGAGGGGGCTTGACCATGGACTTTTGGAGGGTCTACAAATTCCCAAGTTTATCATGTGCTGGAATTCTAGCTTTGCTTGAGCTAGCTTTTCCGGGGGCAATCTTATAGCTTTTGCAGTGACAGGTGGTCCTTCCGTACTTATAGTATGGAAGAACTCAACCTCTGGAAGGTTGCTAGAAGAAGTTTCCTTAAAAAGGCCAGGAAATTGTTGTAGCAATTTGAAGTACTGGTGTGTCGGGTCTACGAGATGAATTTTAGAATCAATTCCTGGTCGTGGGTTAGCACCGGCCTTAGAGAGGTTTGTCTTTGTATCGATTAAACGTGTATGTTTCATATCCACAAGTAAAGCAAACTCTGCTAGAAAATCAGCGCCTATAATTGGTTGCTTGATATCGGCAAGTGTGAAGGGCCAGCAGAACCTACGGCGTAAACTTAGATTCAAATCTAATAGTTGTTCGCGATAGGTATGAATAGGGGCCCCGTTTGCAGCATACAAGGTACGTTTCGATTGAAATTTCCGTTGGTCGTGAGTGGGTGGAATAACTAAAATATCCGCTCCATAGTCGATTAGAAATTTCATATTGGAGCGTCTATCAAAAATAAAAAGGCGGCGTGTTAGGTGGCTCTCGTCTCCTGCCGCGTGGAGGGGTGCCTTATTAGTTTTCCGACACATGTTTTGCTTTAAAATTACAAGGTTGGATGCAACGTTTGGCCTTGTTGCCAAATCGTTCATGATACCAACACGTGGAGGTTGAGGAATTTGTGGTTATGGAATTTAGAGAAAGCTTGGGTCTTTCTCGGGAGGTAGATCGGGAACGCGTTCGCAATTCGTTGACTGATGCTGTTGGCTTCTCTAATTGCGCTTCTAACTTGGCTAGCTTGTCGGGCTCGCGTGACTGAATTTCAGCCAGGTTGTATTTATCTCCGGAAAATTCCACGATTTTGTCTGCTGTAACCGACAAATTTTCTAGAGAATCGTTGCTCAAAGCCAAAATTGAACGAACGTTCACTGGTAAACGTTGTAGAAAAAAAGTTTTAAGGAAATCCTCGTTAATCTGACTACCGGCTAAAAACTTCATTTCGCGTAAAAGTTGCGATGGTTTTCTGTCGCCTAATTCTACTGTTAAAAGTTTATTTATTTTACGACTTTCGGACTCTTCAAATTCCAATAAAAGACGTTTCATTAGATCTGAATAGGGGGTTGATGAAAATGGTTGGGTTAAAAAATCTGAAATTGACTCTGCGACATCAGGATCGAGTATAGCGAATACATGACTGAATTTTGTCTTTTCAGAACTGATCTGCGATATATCGAACTGGCCGTCAACCTGCATTTGCCAGATTTTCACGTTACGTCTCCATATAGGAGGTAATTTTATTGCAACCCTTGCCATGATATTGCTGCTTGAAGAATCTTCGGCCATTGTGTAAAAAAATCAGATAATTTTTAAATTAGAAAGGACTGACCTGTTTAGATATTCGTTTTCTGTAGGCATGAGCACGTGCGTGGAAGTTTAGGCGACGTCGGCTGGAACATCAGGCTCGGCATCTTCGGCTTGCGGCACTGGGTCACCAATGTGGATGTTAATTGCACTTGTTGATATTAAATCCATACGTAAACATTTAATATACTTTATTATTTCACTAACTGAATAAACTATATGATACATTTAACCATAACAATTACAACAGTACATGAGTACATAACAGATAACTGACCGAGCGTGGAGGACGTGTGTTCACTGTAGCGGTTGGTAGCGAGGAGAGAGGGAGATCGCCTGGTGTCTCTTATATGCCGTAGTTCTTGACAGCTGGCTGTCGCATAACGTAACGCAACGTTTAACTGTCAAGAGTATTTATGCAGAAACATAGAGTAGTGTTGACGGAAACACTGCGGTCGGAACTACCTCCACACTAAATTTAAAGTTTTTTCCAAATTAAAAATAAAATCTGAAGGACATGCGTTGAAACGACTTACGACGATTATTCGCCGCGACCTGGTTCCAAGATGGCCAATAAGAGAGCCAGAAAGAGTGTACAGAGTAAATGCAGCCGGTGGTGATCGGATTCATGTATTTCGCGAAACTGACGTCGAGCCGCAAATTGACACATGGAAGGCAAAACAGAGAGCCATAGTCACCGCCATATGAGATCCGATTATAATTGGATTGGAAATTCTGCAAGGTTAGTGCGTTAAACGTGATATTGGCACTAAGATCCCGACTATGCGTGGTGAAGAAATAGTAATGTCGTTTGGCAGTAACTTGGTTGTGCGAAAAATCACCATCGAAGAAAATATCAACAATAACGTCTGCAATGAAAATGCCATTTCAGTGAAGGAAGCTGAAAGAGGAAAAGACGACCCATTTATTCACCCAGAAGCAACTACTAGAAATATGGAAGAAATACAAGGCGAAGCGTGTATAGGTCATGTAGGTGTAAAGCAAACGCAGAAAAAACTAAATGAACACATTTGTCTGTATAGAGCTGATGTCAATGAGAAGAATAGGGCCTGCAGATATTTTAGTTCAAATATAAACACCAGGACAAGATCAATAGAGCGGAAGAACCAGTTCAACGTAAGAAGTTTGCTCTACTGAGCAGACTGTCCAGGGCTCAGACATGGGAAGTCAGTAATTGACGAAACTAGTTCAAAGAGAGCTGTGGAGCTGCTAAATCTTAACAGAGGACAGCTCAGAAGCATAACAGGTCTCTTGACGGGACACATGGCTGTCAAGAAACACCTGCATAAAATGGGGCGGTTCGTGAGAGACCTCGCATGCAGAGTCTGCGGCGTGGGGGAGGAATCAGCCCAGCACATCTTGTGAGAGTGTAAAGCTCTGGACCGCGAAAGACAACTGATCTACGATCAGTCTAGAACGGAGACAGAGCAATATAAAACTTCATCCCACCAATCGCTGTGCAGACTAGTTCAAGGCACAGTGATTATGGAATGGATGAAGTAGAAAGACTAAGGGCATGCACAATAAGCCAAAGGCTGCAGGGCTATCGTGGCGGCAAAGACGCGGACGAGCCCCGAGGGAGAAAAAAAAGAAGTGTGCTCAACAGAGCTCAGATATGATGAAGAAAGGGGGCCACCCATTCGGCTGCCAGAATGCATATACGAGTAGGGAGCGACCGCATGAAGACCCGTTATGACACGCGAGCTAATTCAGCTGGTTTTAAATAAGTAGATCGGGTGTGGTTCTCCAATCCAGTACGACTCGAAGGGACTGTCACTAAAACTACAGAAATTGTGAGAAGGTCCGTATAAGGTGGTCAAAATGATCAATGACGTTGTCTATCGCATTCAGAGGAGCCCAAAGAACAAGATGAAAGTGGTCCATATGCACAGGCTTACGCCATATCAAGAAATATCAGAATTCGACCGGGACGGTCGAATGTAAGAAAGGGCAGAGTCACATCCGTCTCTATGAGAATTACGTTTATGAAGTCTGTTACTTCTATGGTCACAGGCAGCTAGTAAATTGTGTTGGTAACAGCGAACACCCTGGAAATATATCTCTAGAAGGTACCAGAAATGACAGGTATGGAACAACGCAAAAAGATCTAGATTCTCTATGGATAATGTAAATAGACGAGCCGAAGATAGAGGGAGTCAGCCAGTAGTGCGTTAGTGTTGGTGTATAATAAGTGATCATAGAAGGCGTATAGTGAAATATAGTTGTATGGGTATATGGTAATAGAGAGAAATATTTTAGTTGATGGTGGTGTTTGGAAAATAGTTGGTTATAATAAATTAGTAATTTGAAAAGCTGTGTTTTGTTAGTTAACAAATCCAGAACCCCGAAGAACGTAACAATATAAGTAGACTTTAATAAGTACCGTATGTTTTTCTCTGCCAAGCGGTGTAAGCATTTTGTTTCCAATTCATGCCTACCTAACTTAAATTCTAAAATTTGACGATATCTTCATTTTTTTTGACTTTAGGTTCTTTGGGCATAACAAGTTATTTGTTCACCTTTATACTCTTTTTCAAATGATGATAAGATATACAGTGCATTCCATTAGATCAAATCCTGTTTCTGCCAATATCTCTAAAACGCGATGCTCGGCTGTTTTTTTAGTTTAGATCGTCATAATCAGTCCGAAAAAATGCACAAGTTTCTTAATTTAACTGATCACCGTAGCTTGAATAACAACAAAGTTAGCAATAGTGCCGCTTAAGTTTGAATAGTGCCTGTATATATTGAATGTTGCGAAATCCAGAACCGGACTGTCCATCATAAAAACATATCTAGGAATTCCACGGTATTCACAAAAAATGAATAATGTACAACTTGATTTTTTCAAATAGAACACAAAATCTACGTTTTATTCTAAATGAAATACCTACATTGGTATAAGAAGAGTTACGAAAGCAATGTCTGGTCAGCTTCACTGCACCTACTGAAGAAGCCAGCAGCTATGGTTGGCGAAACGTCTAGCAACCTATTAGGTGAGTTCGACCACGGCAAAACAGCCCGGAAACCATTTTGTATGCCAAATACACTTAGGAGTATTTGTTTCACGTTTTTCTCGTAATTACTAAAGTATTGTTTCATAAGGAATGGGAAAGGCAGGGGGAGGATGGATATTATAAACAAAATTTTACAAAAATTAACTTGTATATTACAATTACTAAACTTACAATAATTACATAAATAGAATGTTGAAAATTTATATGTAACAAATAGCCTAATTTTATATACAGGTGTCCAACTGGGAACTCATACGATATACTTTATATTTTAGGAACAGGGGTATATTTTTCTTGAGATTTTGCATGCGTAATAAGCAGTATTGAGGTTATTTAAACAGCATATTTTGACAGTCTTGTTACTTTTGGTAAAACCGGAAGTTACCACCACCTTTGTTATTTTACATAGCATATCCAGATTTTTGTAATTGCAGTAGATACCTTATGAAATTTTAATGTAACTTTATGTAATATACCATATTCCTAAAATGTACAGAGAAACTCTTAATTTTAGAAAAATAATGACAGGTGTAGATCCCTAAAACAATTTACCAGCTAATTAAAACATTACAGATATACCTATTCATTATTTGATGCATTCGCGTTTATCAGAGAAAGCGTAAGTCTTTAGTAGAAAATCGGAGAATTACAAAAAATTATACATGTGTCTACAAAAGTTGTTAAAACCTTAAATCCAAAAATATTGTCACACCCACCTCTATGAGAATTAAGTTTATGAACTCTGTTACTTCTATGTTCACATACAGCTTGAAAAGTATGTTGGTAACAGCGAACACTCTGGAATTATATTTATAGAAGGAACCAGAAGTGGCAGGTATGGAACAATGTAGAAAGGTATATAATCTCTATGGACAATATAAATAGGCGAGCCGCAGATAGAGTGAGTCAGTCAGTAGTAAATTAGTGTTGGTGTTAGTTAGTGTCAGTGTAGTGTGAAATAATAGAGGCGAAAAGTAAACTATAGGCATTTAGTAATAGAGAGAAATATTTTAGTTGATAGTGGTGTTGGAAAATAGCTGGTTATAATAAATTAGTAGTTTGAAAAGCGGTGTTTTGTTACTCAAGAAATCAAAAACCCCGAAGAACGTAACAACTGGTACTAAGAGAGATGTAAGACACGAAGCACGTGTCGCCACCTCGTTGCGGAACCAAGTAGTATATTGTCATGGCAGCTCCAAATAACACAGAATGTTAAAAACTAGAGACTGTATACAACCAACTAACAATTTAGTAAATTGTCAGCCCTGGCCCATTGCTACCCTAATATAGGGTCAAAATATGTAAGGCTAGATGCATCTCAATTAGAACCGGAAACCGGTTTCGCTCTAATTAGAGCTCGTCAGTACGGCATACTAAATGCAGCGAAAATACACCTATAAAGTAATACGGCTATGGGAGCCAAGCTTTCAACACTAAGTTAGATGTAAGACCCGAAGCACGTGCCGCTACCTCGTTGCGAAACAAAGTAGTATGTTGTCATGGCAGCTCCAAATAACACAGAATGTTAAAAAATAGAGATTGTATACAACCAACTAACAATTTAGTAAATTGTCAGCCCTGGCCCATTTCTAACCTAATATAGGGTTCCGCAACGAGATGGCGGCACGTGCTTCGTGTCTTACATCTCACCTAGAGTTAGAAGGCTGGCTACCATAGCCATATTACTTTATAGGTGTATTTTCGCTGCAATTAGTGTACCGTACTGACGAGCTCTAATTAGAGCGAAACCGGTCTGCGGTTCTAATTGTGGTGAGAATACATCTAGCCTTACATACTCTGTCCCTATATTAGGGTAGAAATGGGCCAGGGCAGACAATCTACTAAATTGTTTGTTGGTTGTATACAGTCTCTAGTTTTTAACATTCTGTGTTATTTTGAGCCGCCATGACAACATACTACTTGGTTCCGCAACGAGGTGGCGGCACCGGCTTCGTGTCTTACATCTCACTTAGTGTTAGAAGGCTGGCTACCATAGCCATATTACTTTATAGGTGTATTTTCACTGCAATTAGTATGCCGTACTGACGAGCTCTAATTAGAGCGAAACCGGTTCGCTGGTCGAATTGTGGTGAGAATGCATCTAGCCTTATGTAACAACTGGTGTCAGAAGTGGGATTTTCAATCTGCTAAAGATATTTTGCAGAATATTCGTTTAGCAATGTGTAAATTTCTGAAATATCTGGAAGATTAGTGTTAGAAGTAACCTATAACTGGTTGTATTTTTGGAACAGAACAGGAACAGGCTAGCAGAATGGATAATATTCTTTTATGTGTGGACAAACGTGTGAGGCAAGTAAAAGCTGACATCTTCCAGCAAGTAGAAAGCCGAGTAAGGGGTATCAGCGACGATGTATATAAAAAGCTGACGAGTGTACAAGAGGAACTACAGTAGGAAATGCAATCACTAGAAAATGAGTGTGATACCCTAGCCAAGGAAACCATTAGACTCGAAGATAGGCTGGTCGTAAGAATTAAGGTCCCTACATTTGTAGGGTCAGTCCCATGTGGTATTTATCTACACCAGTTTAAAGCCGTTACTACAGCAAATGGTTGGGTCGAGAGAAAGAATGCTACTTCGTGAATTGTAGCTCTCAGAGCAGATGCCCTAGATGTGCTCTAGGATATTTCCAAGGAAGAATAGTTCAATTTTGACAGCATTAGATATCGACTAGAGATGAGGTTTGGCGACCAGCATTTACAACAGTTTTACAATATAAATAGGCGAGCCGCAGATGGAGTGAGTCAGTCAGTAGTGAGTTAGTGTTGGTCAGAATAAGTGATCGTAGAAGGCGAATACTGAAATATACTTCTATGGACATTTCTAATAGATGAATATTTTAATTAGTGTGTTTATGGTCGGAAAATAGTTGGTTACAATAAATAAGTAGTTTGAAAAGCTGCGTTTTGTTAGTCAAAAATCCAGAACCCAAATATCTTCAATTTCTTAAATAAAACCACTTATTTTTTACTTCTTTGGATAGCTCAACCAGTAACAGGACAAATTTGTGTTTTCTTTATACCTAAATGTGATAATTTTCAGGTTATTAACGACTGAAAACTCGCTGGTTTGGGAGATTCCCCGTATTTACCTCATTTCGATTAAGTGAACCGTGGTAATCAATGTTTTTCAGTGTATAATGTTTGTATATTTTCAATATTTAATGGTACGTTTGGGTAACCCCAATAAAGACGATTTAAATTTCTAAATTACCTATATATGGAGAACGCAATAAAGTTGCAATGAGCATGCCAGATACTTTTGCATCAAGAGATTCTGATAAACGCAAGCCAACTAGAGATAGGGGAAAGGTGGGCAAAGTGGCCACCCGAAGCGATAATGCCTTGTGAGACCTTTATTTCTGACAGTCTTGGTTTGTGAAATTTTTGTAGGAAAAAGGAACTATTTTAGAATCAGACACTGTATATCCCTACACTAAAATGCAGCTTTTTCTATATTTTTTCTTGTAATTTTTCTTTGCCTACAAATGACCATATAATAAGTACATTTGAAGAACCCAAATCACCACAACACACCTTTTAAGAGACCTGGCGATCGTTTCACTAACAAAGTTAGCGTTATCAGAGGATGAAAAAATCGAAACTACTTAGAACTAAACATCACCTCGGAGCTCGGTTTAAGTAAAGCTTACTTTTTATTGCCTTAGAAATAAAAATACTTTCGAACGCATCTATAACTTCGCTGTTTGTCTAAAATTTTCTTGCCAGATGATCCTTAAACAGCTGAGACCGTGCAGTGTAGATAAGTCATTCGTGGCACAACATATTTAGCATAATAATCACCACATAGATAAAGAGAATCTGAAACTTAACAAAAATGTTAGGCAAACAGCGAAGTTAGATGCGTTCGAAAGTTCTCCAAGTGTACTTATCAGTGCTCATCACAGGTTCCAAACCATTTATGGCATTGTTTGAGTGGAAGCACGAAGATATGCTTCTCCAAACAGTTCACCTATCTGGAACTGTGTTATAACGCGACCAGGATGAGAGCGTAAAAATTTTTCACCTACTTGTACATAGAAGTTATTTCAAGGGCATATGAAGCAGACGTCCAGCGTCTGCAGTTTGTGACTGAGATGCGGTGGTAGGCAGAAAACAGTCACATGGTTGGTCCTAGCAAGCTCTATGAACTCTAAATTACGTGTGTGAATCATATGTCTGTCGAGAATTAAGAGCACCAGGTAATGTTCATTGGGCTTAACATGACACAAGAAATGTTGGAATCATGTGGTAAAATGTCTAGTCGCATCCAACCAGAACCTGGTGGAGCTCAATCTTGAAGTTCAATTTTCATGCGAACTCTGGAAAATATAATTAGAGGGGGCACAAAGTTTCCTCTGGCAGACATACAAATTACAACTGTTGACGAAATTCACCGCTCGACCGACTTGTCTTTTGCCTTTCAGATCATACTTTAGAGCGTTTTGGCTGGACGGTAATGATTTTAGTTATCCATGTTAAAAATTATGTGTATGACGATGTGGAAGTAAAATAATGCTGCAAATTAAATCTTAACTTTTACATAGCTGTCGATAATCCACTCTTCAGAAAGACATTCTCATGAAAAGAATTTAGAGTCCATGACTTGACCACAAAGAAAATATTCATATTCCTGTATCCATAAATTTCTGAAACGTTATATTACTCGAGTTTTAATGAAAAAAATGAAAATTTTCACTAAATCACCCCCTATTTATCCCATACCCCTGAAGCGTATTTCTCTACATCTTAGGTATGCATTGTTTAATTCATAAAAAAAAAGAATCCTATGATGTCGAAATCCAATATAGCAAAGATTTTAAGTTCATTGGAAAGTGCTGTGAGAATGTGTTTTTAGTTTATTTATAATACGAGTTCAAATAAACGAGCCGGCGGCGAAAATCGAAAATAGTTTTTTTCTTCAGCTTTTTTGACAAATTCTGGAACGACAGTTGCGGGAACTTAGTTTTCCTTGCGGCATAATAAAGAGCACTAAATTTAGCAACTTTGCGATTGAAATTTACTATCTTCGATAATAAGCGAGATAACCATGGCGAGGCTCGAATTTGAATCACCCGGCATGACGATTAGAAAGATAGATTTTTTATTTATTTTTATTTCAACAACATACCACGAGGGCTTACAGCCTAACTACTATCGTACCGTGGGTGTCGACAAGGAGGAAATAGGCAACTTGTTAATTCTGGATTTGAAGGTTTGGAGGTTCGGAGGAGAAGGAAAAACATGCGCCGGCAAGGAATTCCACAACTTGGAAGTCCTCGGGACAAAAGAGCGGGCATAACAAGACGTTCTATGACTGGTGACGTGGACAGTAAAAGGGTGCATTCGCTCTGTTCCCCTGGTAGATCTGTTGGGGGAGCAGGTGGAGGAACCATGGAAGAATGCTCCTCTGAGCAGTGCCCGTGCAAATATCTATATAAAAGAGAGAGAGAGAGAGAGAGAGGTCACCAACGGTACGTCGATGGACAAGAGATGGCAACCTTTGGGTGGGGGTAGGGTTATTAATGAGACTGAATGGAGTCCAGGATAGCGAGTGTAGAACCGGCAGCAGCACCCCAGATGTGGGAGCAGTATTCGAGGTTTGGCCTTATTTGCCAAGTATATAAGGTATAGAGATTAGCTGGGGAAAAGTATTTGCGAGCCCGGAAGAGGAAACCTTATTTCTTAACAGCCGCTTCTACAATTCATGTGACATGTTGGTGCCAATTGAGATTTCGATCCACAGAAATGCCAACAAAGGAAAAGGACTCATTACTTTGAATAGCTTGCTTGTTCATTGTGATGGGTCTAGGGCTGGTGTATCTTTTATGAGAAAGTAAGCAAGACTGAGATTTGGTGGGGTTGAATTGTACAAGATTTTTACTTCCCCAGTCTAATATATTTTGGAGATCCACAGAGACAGAACCCTCCATGAGTCTGCGATCCTCATCTAATTGGGCCAAAGAGACAGGCTTAGAATATCGTATATTTGAGTGCAGGGTGCTGTCGTCCGCGTAACTGTGAACTGGGCTGGATGTGCTAGAGAGGAGGTCATTGATGTGGAGAAGAAACAAAAAAGGGGCTAAAGCTGAACCTTGAGGAACTCCTGCATTAATTGGATATAGTTTAGAGGAATTGCCATCCACGACAACAAAAATGCTCTGGTTGGAGAGGAAGTTTGCTGTCCAGGTACAGAGTTTTGGTGGTAGGCCATAGGTCGGAAGTTTATTAAGCAGCGCTGCGTGCCAGACCTGGTCGAATGCTTTGGATATGTCTAGAGCGACAATCTGGGATTCACCGTGTAGTTCCATAGACTTGTTCCAAGAATGGTTGACAAAGGAAAGGAGGTCGGCAGTTGATCTGCGCTGACGGAATCCATACTGCCTGACGTGGATTGATAGAACAGTGATATTTGAATTATTTCTCAAAGAGAAATAAATTTTCTGGCTCGACGTGGAATAAAACTCAGATCGCGGCAGACGTTCAAAATTGATGACAACCCGACGTTAGCCGGTTTGTCCACACATCTACGTCGACTAAAAGTTCAATATTGTTCAATAGACTTTTGCCTTTGATTTTTATAAGGCCACTTACTATTGCAACATACATATTTTTGATTGGATTATTAGAACACAAAAAGTAAAACAGATATTATTTCATTTAGTTACATATTCTCAAAATTACTTGAAAGGAAAGAACCTCGGTGGTTCAGGGGTAAGAACGTGTGCCTCTGAACCGAAGGGTACTGGGTTCGATTCTCCTTTCACTTTTTCAATACAAACTGTAAAATTAACATCAACCGAGGTTCTGGCATTGTATTTGAGCAAGTTGAATATCTGCACGTTCCGCCCTTTGGAGGGGGCGTAAAGTCGTAGGACCCGTGTCCATGCAATGTTGGGTACGTTAAAGATACATACCCTCCTTACAAAAAGGCAGGGGTTTGGCAAAATTTCCAGGATAGTGAGGTGAAACTGCTCCCTGGCGTCGGTGATTTACCATAATCGCGGAAATGGGCCGACGTAAAAGAAACAAAAACACACAACATACTTGAATTTCTTAATTAATAGTATTAATAGTTTTTTAATGCATTTATTAATAGAAAAATCATTATATACATAAAAAGCTTTTGAGACAAAGGGCTTACATTATTTAAATTTACAAATATCACAAAGTTAATTATTAATAAACTGGTAAGACAAATAAAACCCATGGGGCAACAATTAGAAAATGCAGATGTGATTAAAGTAATAGCAGCACCGCAAGGAAGATAATTCCGATTTCGTTCTTAATACGAACTCATCGGCTTGTCATATCTACTTCGGCACAGACACAATTGCTAAATTAAAACAATAAGGTAAATATCGAATCGACATCACGTTACCCAAGAACTTGTCTCGCCATGCTGCAACCAGACAGCGTTTCTACTTTTACTACTCTGTTTTAATGTAGCATTTGTTTAATATTTAAATAAATTATTACAGGTTTAATACTAGCGGATTTCCATTTCGTGACTTAATCGGTGAAATTTTGTTTATGACCATTTCAATTTTGATTATAAAAATAGGAAGGTTTAAAATACTACTGTGGTAGTTTATTTTCGTTGAGGTATTCTTATTAAGACCACGAACGTTTGCATTTTTAAATATTATATTAAATGCCTGGTATACAAGGGCCTATTTTTTAGTCTACTGTTAATTTTATAGATTAAAGTCAGAAATCAAAATTTTGAACTAACTGCTAATAAAAGACCGAGGTTGGACACAGTGGTTAGAAACCGAAACAAAATGCAAAAAAGACAAGATAATAACAGAGCTATGCGTTATATACGTATTTCGGCAAGGTTTGTTGGCGTTGTTATAGTTGACGCTTGTTTGCAGCACCCGCGTGCCGACTATGGACACCAAAATACAGTTGGTCACCCTGAGTACGCCAAGCAATGTTTGCCCACCCGAAGATGTTAAAATTTACCTTTTCGGCCAGTCAGTACCGTGAGAGTGCCCCCGAACGGCTGCGTAATTGGCTAGACAGCCGCTGACCTCTTCTCGACGCCTGGACAATAACTCCGTACAAAAATTCCCATTTGATCGATGATCGCACTAGAGTGTAGCTGACTCGATCAGTTCCACCCACTCATTGCTCCCCTGGGAAAGCACCACCCATAGCAACCACGTGAATAACAGAAGGAGGCTGCCCCTCGTTCTTATTCTGAAAAGTGTTAAGAACCACGTGGACCAATATCAGTAGGGAAATGTGGGGCAAAGTGGACCCTCGGGGCAAAGCGGACTTCTCCCACCACGCATAAAAGAAAAATCCGCGCGCGACCACAGTTAGCACGTCTTGAAACTCACGCCGAAACCGTATTGTTAGTATGCTTTCGACAGCAGCCGCGTCACAACCCTGCGCGTCCTTGAATGCCTAAGTTTTTCGTGATCTGTGATGCAATATTTAGTGTTTACAAAATAAGCGATAATAAGGTATGTTTTTGGAGTTTTTAAGTTGTTAATGTGTCTTTGAATTGTTGAATTTGTAGCTAGAAGTTATCATCAGTAACTTTTTGGTAGACAGTTCCATTCTTTTTTTAACGGCTTTTTTGTTCTAAAATGGCCCTGCGGGGCAAAGCGGTTTTTTTCAGCGGGGCAAAGTGGTCAGTGGCCGCTTTGCCCCTATACCTCAAGATTATTTGTTAAAATTTTTGTATAGCTTACTATAGTGTTGTGAAACCAGCATTTAGACACTCAGCATGACGTTTTCAGCTACATATTATGTTTTAACAATCTTTTGTACCAATTTTTATATTACTTATACCAGTTTTAAACTGCATATTTTTGATTGTTTTAGTTTGAAAATGGTACGGAGCTATAAACGAAAATCAAACCAACAATCTTGGTCCGAAGAGGCTATGGCAAGGGCTATAGATGACGTAAGAAACAAATCCATGCCTATTAAAAAAGCAGCTTTAACCCACCAGGTGCCTAGAACCACTTTAAGGCGCCATTTGAATAAGAACGACATGGAGCCAAACGATGCAGCAAAAAAAAAGTTGGGACGATTCACCACAACTTTTACAGCCGAACAAGAAACGGAATTAGCAAATCATATCCTAGAAATGGAAAGTCGACTTTTTGGACTTGGGACCACCGATCTGAGAAGGCTGGCGTTCGAGTATGCGGAGAGAAACAATATTCCTAATACATTTAACAGAGAAAAAGGTTTAGCTGGGCGCGATTGGATTTATAATTTTTTAAAGAGGCGCAAAAATATTTCTTTGAGGTTGCCAGAACCCACATCACAAGCAAGAGCTACAGCGCTCAACAAACACAATGTTTCAAAATTTTTTGCGCTTCTAGGAGAAATGTTGGAAAAACACAGTTTCTCACCAAGTCGGATATTTAATTGTGATGAAGCAGGACTACTGACAGTACCAAACAAACCATCAAAAATATATTCTTTAAAAGGGAAGAAACAAGTTGGAGCACTGTCGTCAGCGGAGAGAGGGACCCTTTCTACATTGGAAGTTTGTTTTAATGCTGCGGGCATTTATGTTCCCCCTTTAGTAATTTTTCCGAGAGTGCGAAGATCTCCTCTTCTTGAAAAAGGCTTGCCTCTAGATTCAATTGCTGCATATCATCAATCAGGATGGATGCAATTGAAATATTTTCAGGTGTCTGGTTCAAACATTTTTTAAAGTATGCTAAACCCACCAAAGAGGATCCGGTCCTATTGGTATTAGACGGGCATGCAACCCATACCAAAAATTTGAAATTTGTGGAAATGGCGCGAGCCAACAATGTGAATGTTATAGTTCTACCCCCACATACATCTCATCGACTGCAGCCGCTCGACGTGACTTTTATGCGACCTCTTATGACATATTATGAACAGGAGGTAAAAAAGTGGCTGGTGAATAATGCAGGAAAACTGGTAACCATTTACGAAGTAGGTGATCTTTTTGGCAAGGCATTCCAAAGAGCTGCTACTATAGAAACGGCTTTGAATGGGTTTAGAGCCACTGGAATCTATCCCTATAACCCGAACATATTTCCAGAATATTTATTCAAACCCTCGGAGACCACAGATAAACCTGCACCTCAGAATGAAGAAACTCAACTTCAGAACGAAATGGCACAATCTCGGAACGAAGAGATAACATGTCACAACGAAGAAGTTGAGGCTGAGAGTACACAAAAGCGTTCTGCATCACCTCAACCAGGTCCAAGCACTAGATCATCTCCACCATCTACTCCAGTTGAGACAGTAAAAAAAAAGCGTCGGCAAAGATAACTGCGAAAACCTGCAACAGCTTTATTTTTCTCCAGAGGATATTCTTCCACTTACAAAGGCTGGACAACGTGAACAAAAGAGATCAGTGAAAAGAGGAAGAACAATGATACTAACAGCAACTCCCAATTATGAAGAACTCAAATCTGCAAAAGTTGTTCAACCAAAGAAAGCTAACACCGTTAAAAAACAAATAGCCAAACAACTACCAAAGAAGATAGTTACTGAAAATGACTCCTCATCTGAGAGTTCTGCTGATGTGGAATATACTGAATCGGGCAATTCAGACAGTGATATTGAATATTATCCAAAAACATCTAGATTTAAGATAGAAAAAATAAACATTCGAGATCTGAATATAAACGAATTTATTTTGACGGAATTGGTTTCAGATAAACAAACCAAAAAACAATTTGTAGCTCAAATTATAAACATAGAAGAAAATTCTGCTCAGGCTAAAAAAATACGAGTGAAATTCCTACGACAGTATAGACCGAGTAAAAATGTTTTTATATTTCCAGACGTAGACGATATTAGTGATATCATTGAGTGTGAAGTAGTGGGAAGAGTTCATATTACAAATCTGAGGCATGGGAAAATGCAGATTATATGAATATGGGTTTTTATTTTGGTATTTAAAAAAGTATTAAAGCATTTGTGTTTGTGTTATGTTCTTTAATAGTTTATCATTTTAGAAATAAAGTTTATGTCGCACCGTTCTTTAAATATTATATTCATATATATATATATATATATATATATATATATATATATATATATATATATATATATATATAACATGTAGGAAAAAGTTTGTTTGTTTCATATATTTTCTTATTCTATAATTTTAAGAATAAAGTTTTGGTTGTATTGTTCTTTAAATAATGTCTCATGTTTATTCCCCCTATTTGAGTTTCTACCGTTGACATGGAATTAAAACTTTAAATTAAATTATACATGTGTTTTTTAAGTTATCACCAGTTTAACCTCCTTATGTCCACTTTGCCCCACACGTCGGTCCACTTTGCCCCACATATGGGGCAAAGTGGGCACTTTTGACTTAAAAATAAAACCTGATATGAAATAGGTTTACAGTAACAGCAAAAATAAAAGGTAATTAAACTAGATAGATAAGGTGGGCCTTAATTAAAAGGTGCAACTTTTGGAGAAAAATGTTGAAAAAATGAAATATGATAATGTTTATAAGCTTACGGGGGCCGCTTTGCCCCACATTCCCCTAGTTGTCGTTAAACTAACTGCGCGGGCTAAATTATCCTATTTATATACCTAAACTATATACACTACAAAAGATGTCATACCGGTGACGCAATACCGGATAATGCAATACCGGATGATGAAATACCAGATGATGCAACATCGTATGACGTAATATCGGATGCTTCAGTACCGGATGATGCAACAGAGGATGACGTAACACCAATGATGTAATCAACGGCTGTTGTTCTGTCAGTGGATACTGTGCTATACGTTCTTAAATTGCATCGATAGCCGTTTTTGCAGATTAATCGAAAAAGGTGACAGATACGAGAATATTGCACAAGACCCAAAAGCTAACGAAATGAAGAGGAATTCAAATTTGGCATTAGAATTCATACAGGATGCTCCAAAAAAAGTTACGAAACATTCAATAGTACATGAAAGCCTAAGACCCTGTATATGACGACCGAGGATTCAAACATTGTATTGTACAGGATCTTAAAGAACATACAGATGTAACAAATTTCAAAAATTGAAGGATATACGAGAGAAAAAGCAAAATATGATAAAAAATTGAAATTTTGTTACCCTATATATCGAAAAGGGGGCATTTTTGACCTTAGGCCTACTGACCTTTTTTTACAGAGTAGGGGAGACCGGGGTTGGTTGCGACAGGGGTTAGTTGTTACAGAGGCTTTTACTCTCGATCAATAGATGTCAGCAGCGTTGCGACATTCTCAATAAAACGGCCTTTAGTTGTTACATATCTAGTCTGAGTGTGGCTTTGATTGCTAACCTACCACGTGTGTTTTGCTGATTTTTGTATCTTTGAGGGGTCTTAGTAAATATTAGTGACTTCAAACATTGTTTTATAAAGTGACTATAGTAACATTTGGAACTAGTGTTTTGATGTTAAAATACTAATTCAGGTATGTTCTTTCTCACATAAATAACGTTGTTTAGCTATTAATTAGGATTTGCGCAGTAACAAGAAGACAAAACAAAAATGTGCTCTGGGGTTAGTTGTGACATTCGCATCGGGGTAGGTTGTGACTGTCACAACCTACCCCGTGCCATATGTTTTATGATTATTGAGAAGTCTACAGCTGATTTCAGATAAAATGCGTACATGGAAGAAGCCAAATACAGTGTATTACGATCTTAATTTAAAGGGGGACTTGATACCTGTATGCATTTTATGTGAAATTGAGTCTACATAAATAATACCTGTCTTATTAATTTATTTTAGAAATAATAATGAGAACATATAAACGTAAAGCCAACCGGGGAAAAACCCCCTTGGAGGTTTTTGAACGCACAGCAAGTGAAGTTTTGTAAAACAAGATGTCTTTACCGTCAGTTGCAAACGATTGCCACATTAACTACATGACACTACAGAGATTTTGTAAAAAACTACAGATGCGAAATAATGGTGGTAAGGTTTTTTTCTTGTTTACCACGTTTTATCAACTCACTTTTTGTTTGTCTATCTCTTTGTTTATCTGCCTAGTACAAACTTTGCAATCGCTTTTAAACTAAGTTTTAGACGAGCTAGAGAAATTTTAAATATAGCTCGAAGATTGGATATCAATTATAGTGTGTATACTTAGATATTTAGAGATGGTAGTTTTTTTAATAATCATTTATTTTGGGCTCTTTATACCTACTGAAAAACTTGATCTCCCTAATTTTTAGGTTTGGAGCAACCCTTGAGTGTAGGGTATAAACGAAATCGCCAAGTGTTATCAGACCAAATGGAAAGTGAACTAGCAGAATACCTGATTCATCAATCTAAATTATACTTTGGATTATCGACAAAAGAAGTTCGTAAATTAGCTTACGAATTTGCTGTGAAGAATAATGTAATTGTCCGTAATAACTGGATTACAGAGAAAATGGTCTCTGCCGACTGGCTTACGGGTTTTCTTAAGCGACATCAAAACATTATCTCTTAGGACTCCTGAATCGACTAGCCTGTGTCGTGCTACAAGTTTCAATAAGACAAACATCAATGATTTTTTCTCTCTTCTACAAGAGGTCGGGGATATATATAAATTTGAATCACAGGATGTATATAACGTCGATGAAATGGGCATAATCACTGCACAACGTCCAGACAGAATTATTGCAAGAAAGGGCATAAAACAAGTAGGTTCTGTAACTTCCGCTGAAAGGGGCATCTTGGTAACATTTTGTTTCGCTGTTAGTGCCAGCGTGAATTCAATTCCCCCGATGTTCTTGTTTCCAAGGAAAAACTACAGGGACTATTTTGTCAACAACGGCCCTCCAGGATGTATTAGATCCGCCAATCCGTCAGATTGGATGACAGAAGATGACTTCTTTATATATTTGAACCATTTCGCCAAACATGCCAGGTCATCTCAAGAAAAACGGGTTCTCCTGATATTAGATAACCACGACTCTCATCTCTCATTAAAAGGTATTAATTTTTGAAAAGAAAATGGAGTTGTGGTGATTTCTCTGCCACCACAATGTTCCCACAAACTCCAACCATTGGATAGGTCGGTATATGGGCCTCTTTAAAATATATTAATAGTGCTTGCGACTCATGGATGCGCAATCACCCAGGGAAAACAATGTCAATTTATGACATACCCCCAATTACGAAAGACGCCCTTCCTCTGGCAGCAACGCCAAAAAACATTCAAGCTGGATTTGCAGCTGCTGGAATTTATCCCTTCAACCAAAATATCTTTTCAGATAATGAATTTCTTCCTGCAGCTGTGACTGACCGTCTCAATCCGGAGAATGATTTGGAAGTAGACGTATCTCAGAACGAAGTTATTCCAGGAACACAGTTTAATAGCCAATCCAACTACACTGAAGCTGAAAAAAAACCCAACAATTCACCATCTGAAACAAATTTACTTCCAGTAGTTAAAGAACCTGTAAACTTACCTGGACCTTCCAGTATCACCGCATATTTTTCTCCAGAAGATTTAAGACCAACACCAAAGGCTGCAAAACGAGTCTTCAAACGAAAAGGTCGAAAACCTGGCCGATCAGCCATTTGGACGGATACTCCAAATAAGGAGGAATTAGAAAATGAAAAGAATAGGAAAGATTTGAAAGAACAAAAAGGAGAGTTACGCAATCCGAAGTCAAGAGAAACATATGTAAAGGTAAAGATAAAACCAAAGCTAAAACCGTTGAAGTTAGTACCAGTTCTGAAAATGAAGATGAAACCTTTTGTTTAATCTGAAGCGAGCCCTTTTCCAACTCTCGCCCGAGAGAGAAATGGTTGCAGTGCACCAGTTGCTCTAAATGGGCTCATGAAGAATGCACGGATAAAAGTCCATATTTTGTCTGCATTCACTGCAATTCCGACGATGATATATAGGGAGTAAGGTTTGTTACAACCAACCCCATAGGTGTCACAACGAACCCTTGATCGGAGCAAGTTGTGACATTTGTGTTGATCTTTTTTTATTCCAAATAACTATGTTTGTATCGCTTCAAATTAGTTCTTTTTTATATTTTTGTACAGACATATGTTCAAATTAAAGAAATCTATTAAACAAACCTCATAGTTTTATAATCTGGGTGTATAAAGAATGATAAGTAAAAAATGCCACAACCAACCCCGGTCTCCCCTACTCTCACCCACTGAAATATCTGCATGACGTTATGTTACACCTATATTTAAAAAAAAAAATAAAGTGCAAATAATGTTTACTACCAAAAGACAAAAACTATTACCTTTGTCCCCGGTCTCGCTTACAAAAAAAAACTAATCACTAACATTGTTTGAAGCAAATTTGCTCTAATTTCGAGAGATCTAAGCATGCTCCAAAACAAAAGAAAAAGCTGAGATTTTCACAATAAAATTTCGGCTTTGATATGAATAAGAATACCCGTAACCTTTTTGATAGCTTATGAGTGTGACATACACAATAATGTTAATGGTAGTGGTAATAAAAATATAAAAATAATTAACTAATATTTTATAAATACTAAATAGCTATGGAGTTATGCTAAAAAGCGATTATCGTTAATGAAGTTGTTGTTACAAGCAGGGCTGGTACGAGCTCTGAAACAAAAATACATTTTATTTATCATATTTTAGACTATTTGAGAAAATAAAAAGTGCAGTAAGTGCGTTATGGAAGTGAATTTTCTTAAATATGTTTTTAATAGCAAATATGTCTCTCTAATGCAAGCAGGCATCAATCTGATTACCGGTATAACCTATATAGTAGAAACAATGTACCATATTTTATCAAAATTACTTATTGTTATTATATATATTGTAATTGTTTGAAAACCTACAAAAATTTACCGTAACTAAAAAAAATGTTTCTGAGAAAACTGGTTTCCTAGCCAACAAACCTTAGGTTAAAAGCAAATTGTAATTGAATTATAGAAATTTGAATCATTTAATAACAATTCGCTACCAAAACGCACTGGCTGCGTCTCGAGTTTTTTGCTTGCAAACATGCATCATAGTTTGAAAAAAATATATGCAAAAATGCAATAATATAAGGGTGTTTGAAAAAAAAATTGTAGGTATCACCAACGACTTATCGGCCACCTGTGATTGTCAAAATAAGTTTATAAGATGCAGCTCAAGATATCCTATAATTGACGTATACAACTTTTTCTCGTATCTTCTATAACAACAATGATATTGAGTTTTACCGTAGAAATGTTTCACTCTGTATACATGTAAACAGATAAAGACTGAAACTAAATCTGGCTTTGGATTTCAGGGGGCCTAGTTTGCGCGCATTTGAAGAAATCCTATTAAAATTCAAAAGTCGAATCATCGAATTTTTTTCTACGAAAATTAGCTAAAAATTACAGACTCTTAAACCATAAACTTAACTAAAACTACCGCCAAAGCATCAGAGAAAGTGTTTATTTGAAATGAAATTTCTGGGAATATTATAGTAAAATGAAGGACAATGACGGTTGACGCTGAAACCTAAGGGTTTGCAGAACACTCTTCCTGCGACATTTGCTTTACATAATCTGTATTTGTTTCAGGTTCTTTGCCTAAATGTTGCCAATTTTGACGTTTAAAATCGCGACTTTGGCATACTGAGGAAACCCCCAATTTTGTTTTCTTCAAATGCCCATAACTTTTTGTTTTCAAACTTACAGACCTAAATTTTAGTACGTGGTACACTCTTGATAATGCAAATACGCAAACCAAATTTGATTTTCCTTACTTTGTTATTTCCGGAGATACAATTTTTTTTACGACAGAAAACACAACATTTTCTGGGAAACTGAAACTGACCCTGGATATGGGTTATAGGGGCCTAGTTCGCGCTCATTTGAAGAAATGTTTTCAAAATTGAAAAGTCGGGATCTCCTCACCAGTAATTTTGTTAAGAAGATTCTCTAAAAAGGTTACTAGAAGTAATCTTTCTAAACCAAAGGAAAGTGAATAGGTAAAATTATTATTAAGTTACTCTTGGAGAAACCCAAATCATCACAAAACCTCTTTTTAAAGACCTAACGATTCATCAGTGGATGAATATTTTAATGATATAGATATGGTCTATTTGAAAAGAATTTTCTGCAAATATTTTAGTAAAATAAAGGGCAATGATGGTTGAAGCTAAAACTTAAGGGTTTGCAGAAGATTCTTTACATAATCCGTATTTATTTCAGGTTTTTTGCTTAAATGTTGCCAATTTTGATGTTTTGAGGAAAACGCCAATTTTTTTTCTTTAAATGCCTAGAACTTTTTTGTCTAAATTTTGGTACGCATATATATATATATATATATATATATATATATATATATATATATATATATATATATATATATATATATATGAAACTGACCCTGGATATGGGCTTTAGGGGACCTAGCCCGTGCTCATTTGAATAATTTTTTCTACATTCAAATGTCGGGATCTCCTCAATAGTGAAATTTTTTCAAGATAATTCACTAAAACAAGCACTTGTGAAGCCACTGGAAAAGTCTACGACTGTATTAAATATGGAACGGTTTCAATAAGTTATGGCAAGAACAAACAACCAGATATGCTATTAAAATTGAATTAAATCTTGAAACTTTACACCTCCTCTTTATTAAATTAGTTTTTATACAAAAACTCGCTAAAAAATTCATCAGAATCACAACAATCTAATCAGATAACAATAAAGTGAAATGAGACTAAAAAAAAAAATTGGTAAAAAGTAAAGTTACTAACTTGGATTAGAACTAGTCATACAGGAGTCGATTATCAGATGTAGAAGGCTTGTCCCACTCGGTTTTTTGCACATATTTTAACGGAATAAAGGAAAATAACGACTTAGACACAGATCTAGGAGCTTGTTAGTCATTCGTGTCGTATTTTTCACTCGCATTCGTACTCCTACCATAATTATCAATTTTGAGGTTTTAACTTTCTTAGATTTAATCAATTAAAAAATAATTTACCTCTAACTTTTTTGCCTTTCAACATAGATATCTGAATTTTGGCACGTATACTCTTTCTGACAGAAACCAGCGTACCAAACTTGGTGGCCCTTACTTTGTTATTTACGGAGATATAATTTTTTTTCAGGAGAAAACACAACATTTCCTGGAAAAACCTGGGCCGATTTTCCTGGCTAACGAAAATATCTAAACCACTTGCCAGGATGGTATTTTGTTTTATCAACATCGACCCATTATTTTTTTAGTTATCGTGTGATACATACATACATACATATATATATATATATATATATATATATATATATATATATATATATATATATATATATATATATATATATATATATATATATATATATATATATATATATATATATGTATATATATATATATATATATATATATATATATATATATATATATATATATATATATATATATAAACATATGAAAATTGAAACTGACCCCGGATCTGGGTTCTAGGGGGGCTGATTTGCGCTCATTTGAAGACATTTTTTCAAAATTCAAAAGTCAGGATCTCCTCATTAGTGATTTTTTAAAAAGACACTCCACTAAAAGTTAAAAGCAGCAAGTGCCTTATGGTAGCGAATTTTCGTAAAAATGTTAAATCAAGTCAAATAAGAAAATATCTAGTTTCGGAAATACAAATTTGTTTTGAGAAAAAACCGGTTTGATTGAGTTAATTATTGATTATTATAAATTTGGCAAGCACCTTTCTTTTGTAAATAGCTTAGACAAGTTCACCGCCCTGTCCTATCAAACCAGACTTTATTGCCACGTTTTACATTTTTTTCCGAACAGTTTTTGTATGTTCCACAATAACAAATTTAAATTCTGAATACAAGTTGCATTAATGAATTGAATATTGAATATTGAATATTCAAACCTGTTATGAGCACTGATAAGCACACTTGGAAAACCCAAATCAACAGAACATATTTTAAAAAATGATTTTTAAATAATATAAGCAATTTATTCAGCTTCACTGACAAAAAGAGAAGATTCTTTCTGCCAAATTTAACAAAAAACATGTTTATACAAAAATTAACTGTAAAAGTTTTTTCCTCGAAAACCAGGCAACACGTTTTTTCTCGAGAAGCAACAAACACATTTTTAAAATATCCTAAAACAAAAAACAATTCATATTTAAAGTTCACAGGTAATCGGACTATCAAGTATGCCAATTTTAAGTTTCTTATGACTTTTGTCAATTAAGGAAAAGTATATAAAAATGCGCTGTCATAATCTAAAAATGATAAAAAATGTAGATAACCGGGAGAGTTAAGCGCTTTCCAATATATATATATATATATATATATATATATATATATATATATATATATATATATATATATATATATATATATATATATATATATATATATATATATGTTTTACTGATAAAATGTCAAGTGGAAATGTCAAAATTACAGTGATGAGAATTTTAATATTAGTTAAAAAATTTGGTGTTATATTGGAGTTCTCTAATAATGATAGAAAAATACAAGTGGCAGGTGCACGAGTGTTATTGGTAGAAATGCTGAGAAGGAAACATACGCTGAAGAAAATGTTTAAAGTGACATTTTATAAAAATATTTTGGCAGTTTAGTTTGGACCATAATAGTTATTTATGTAACAAGGGTATAAATAGATGTTTATGCCCGAGAGCGACGATTTTACAAATCCGAGGACCTCCGGCCCGAGGGTTTGTAAGTCGCTCGAGGGCATACACCTCTATTTATACCAGCGGTGCATACAAAATTTTATGTCATACTAGTCATACCCAAACAATGAAACACGAATCACCGTTTGCTGAAGGTAACCTAACTATCACCGGATCTTTTCAGAATCAATTTGCCAAAGTATGCTTTCACAACCAGAATATCCAAACTGTTGTGACAAACATCGGATATCGGAATATGGAAATAGTTTTAGAAGTCAAAATAATGTCCGTGGGAGCAGAGCAGAGAGCAACCATTCAAGGGAAGGGTCAAAAGGTCTGATCCATGACTTTCAGTTGCAGTTATTTGTAAGTGCAAGTGAGTGTGAATTTGTGCCATATTCTGTACAATTTAGTTGTATTCTATAAAGGTATAAGTACTATTATGTAGTGCAGTTCTTTTAATACCACACTGAAAGCCTGTAGGATCAATAGCCTAGCCAAATTTCAAGTTAATTCAGTGGGGTAACCTCGAATATTCATCACGGAAACTTTGTGTTTGGGTATTACATTTTCTGGCAACTCGAAGAACTGTATCTTTATTTATTTAATTTTTATGTTACTGAAATTTTAATCGTTTTATTAACGTTTTTTTTACAAACATTTCTTTGCATTTGTTATATTAATTAATCTGAATAAATGTGCAATACTCGAACTGTTGACTTATTAGGTATCTGAACGTGAGTTTACAGGTGTGTGTAGCCACTAGAATAATGGTAGCATACACAAGGATGAGTGGTAGAAGTTCAAATTCCAACATATATGGCGAGTTGGACTTGCTTATAGGAACATATATACAAGACCAGTGAAATGGAGGTAAATTAGTAAATTTTGAAGATAAATCAAATATTTCGTAGCTTTACATTTCCTTGATTTCTGTCATTTAAAAAATGTACACAGGGTGTTTCGCATAAGAACCGACAGAGCAGGGGCATGTAGGTAAACCTAAAATATGGTGATTTAATGCAACTTACCCCTATACTAAGTTGCACTACTGAGAAGTTGTAGGCTTTCAAAGTGTGGTCTTCAATTTAGAAAAAAATCAATATATGCGTAATACTTTAACTTAGAGAAATCAAACTTAATACACATTCTGAGTATACCAAGAGCATTAATCGATGGTAAGTAGAGTTCAATTGAAATATTTGAAAGGGTTGATTAGGGGTGATGCACCCTTTTAAAATATCACAATTTTTTAACATATTGGCGGATTTAATAAATTATTATTATATTTTATGGGGAATTTAACTTTAAAATTTTTGTTGCTCCTGTTATTTTTAAAAAAATTGTTGGTTTCAAGAAAAACACGAATAACTAAAGAACCATATTTTATCGATGATACTAAAAATCATAGAAAATTCAATATTTGCCAATAAAATTGTGTATACGTCAAATTTCACAACCAGGAAAAAAGTGTGAATAAGTATAATTTATTAGAAAATAAACAACAGAAATTAAAAAAATGCTACCCATAAGTTATAGAAATTCTTCAAAATAATAATTTCATATGCATCTATTGAATTTTTGAGGATTTTAAGTTTTAAGTAACATTGATAAAAAATATTCCTTTAGTTATTCGGGTTTTTTTTGAAAACGAAAAATGTGTTTTGAATAATAACAAGCGGAAAAATTTTTGGGATTTACTTCCCCATAAAATGAAATAATAACTTTTTAAATCCGCCAATAGGTTCAAAAATTATGTTACATTTTGATGGGTTCATTGAACCCTTTGAGATGATTCAATTGAAATCTACTCGCCATCGATTAATGCTCTTGGTACACCCAAAACATGTGCCAAATTCGGTTTTTCTAAGTTGAAGTATTACTAAGATATTGATTTTTTTTCGAAATTTAAAACCCATTTTGAAGGCCTATAACTTCTCAGGGTGCAACTTAGTATGGGGGTATGTTGCATTAAATAACCATATTTTAGGTTCCCCTACACGCCCCTGCTCTGTATCGGTTCTTATGGAAAACACCCTGTATATCGTTTTAAAAAAAGCAATGTTCCCATGAGTATTAAGAAGATTCATTAATTGTTCGTGGGACATTTTCAGAACATACTGGGAGCTCCTAAGAATACTATAAATAACATTCTGAGAACCTTATTAGTATGACAGAATCTGTCCCATTATCTTGTTCAGCTAATGTTCTATGAATATACATTGTATGTTGTGAGAATGTTCTGGGGATGTTTGAACATTCTTTCGAAACATTCCTGGTATATTCTCAGAATGTGTATGTGCTGTCTGGGTAATGTTCACCGGGCTTAACATGAGACAAAAAATGTTGGAATCATGTGGTGAAATGTCTAGTCGCATCCAACCAGAACCTGGTGGAGCTCAATCTTGAAATTAAATTTTCATGCGAACTCTGGGAAATATAATTAGTGGGGACACAAAGTTTCCTTCATCAGACATACAAATTACAGCTGTTGACAAAATTCCCCGCTCGGCCGACCTGTCTTTTGCCTTTTAGATCATACTTTAGAGCGTTTTGACTGGACGGTAATGATTTTAGTTATCCATGTTAAAAATTATGTGTATGACGATGTGGAAGTAAAATAATGCTGCAAATTGAATCTTAACTTTTACATAGCTGTGACAATCCACTCTTCAGAAAGACATTCTCATGAAAAGAATTTAGGGTCCATGACTTGACCACAAAGAAAATATTCATATTCCCGTATCCATAAATTTCTGAAACGTTATATTACTAGAGTTTTAATGAAAAAATGTAAATTTTCACTAAATCACCCCCTATTTATCCCATACTCCCTGAAGCGTACTTCTCTACATCTTAGGTATACATTGTTGAATTTATAAAAAAAAAAGAATCCTATAATGTAAAATGCCAATATAGCAAAGATTTTAAGTTCACTATCGGAGTGAAAACTGGAAAGTGCTGTGAAAATGTGTTTTTAGTTTATTTATAATAAGAGTTGAAATAAACGAGCCGGTGGCGAAAATCGAAACTCGTTTTTTTCTTTAGTTTTTTTGACAAATTCTAGAACGACAGTTGCGGGAACTTAGTTTTCCCTGCGGCATAATAAAGAGCACTAAATTTAACAACTTTGCGATTGAAACTTACTATCTTCGATAATAAGCGAGATAACCATGGCGAGGCTCGAATTTGAATCACCCGGTATGGCGATTAGACAGATAGATTTTTTATTTTTTTATTTCAACAACATACCACGAGGGCTTACAGCCTAAATACTATCGTACCGTGGGTGTCGACAAGGAGGAACGAGGCAACTTGTTAATTCTGGACTTGAAGTTTTGGAGGTTCGGAGGAGAAGGAAAAACATGCGCCGGCAAGGAATTCCACAACTTGGAAGTGCTCGGAACAAAAGAGCGGGCATAACAAAATGTTCTATGTCTGGTGACCTGGACAGTAAAAGGAGTGCATTCGCTCTGTTCCCCTGGTAGATCTGTTGGGGGCAGCAGGTGGAGGAACTATCGAAGAATGCTCCTCTGAGCAGTGCCCGTGCAGATATCTATAAAAGAGAGAGAGGTCACCAACGGCACGTCGATGGACAAGGGATGGCAACCTTTGGGTAAGGGTAGGGTCATTAATGAGACTGAATGGAGTCCAGGATAGCGAGTGTAGAACCGGCAGCAGCACCCCAGATGTGGGAGCAGTATTCGAGGTTTGGCCTTATTTGCGAAGTATATAAGGTATAGAGATTAGCTGGTGAAAAGTATTTGCGAGCCCGGAAGAGGAAATCTAATTTCTTAGCAGCCGCTTCTGCAATTGATGTGACATGTTGGTGCCAAGTGAGATTTCGATCCACAGAAATACCAACAAAGGAAAATGACTCATTACTTTGAATAGCTTGGTTGCTCATTGTGATGGGTCTAGGGCTGGTGTATCTTTTATGAGAAAGAAAGCAAGACTGAATTGTACAACATTTATACTTCCCCAGTCTAATATTTTTTTGGAATCCACGAGGACAGAACCCTCCATGAGTCTGCGATCCTCATCTAATTGGGCTAAAGAGACAGGCTTATAATATTGTATATTTGAGTGGAGGGTGCTGTCGTCCGCGTAACTGTGAGGTGGGTTGGATGTGCTAGAGAGGAGGTCATTTATGTGGAGAAGAAACAAAATAGGGGCTAAAGCTGAACCTTGAGGAACTCCTGCATTAATTGGATACAGTTTACAGGAATGGCCATCCACGACAACAGAAATGCTCCGGTTGGAGAGCAAATTTGCTGTCCAGGTTCAGAGTTTTGGTGGTAGACCATAGGCCGGAAGTTTATTAAGCAGCGCTGCGTGCCATACCTGGTCGAATGCTTTGGATATGTCTAGAGCGACAATCTGGGATTTACCGTGTAGTTCCATAGACTTGTTCCAAGAATGGGTGACAAAGAAAAGGAGGTCGGCAGTCGATCTGCGCTGACGGAATCCATACTGCCTGTCGTGGATTGATAGAACAGTGATATTTGAATTATTTCTCAAACAGAAATAAAATTTTCTGGCTCGACGTGGAATAAAACTCAGATCGCGGCAGACGTTCAAAATTGATGACAACCCGACGTTTGCCGGTTTGTCCACACATCTACGTCGACTAAAAGTTCAATATTGTTCAATAGACTTTTGCCTTTGATTTTTATAAGGCCACTTACTATTGCAACATACATATTTTTGATTGGATTTTTAGAACACAAAAAGTAAAACAGACATTATTTCATTTAGTTACATATTCTCAAAATTACTTGAAAGGAAAGAACCTCGGTGGTTCAGGGGTAAGAACGTGTGCCTCTGAACCGAAGGGTACTGGGTTCGATTCTCCTTTCACTTTTTCAATACAAACTGTAAAATTAACATCAACCGAGGTTCTGGCATTGTATTTGAGCAAGTTGAATATCTGCACGTTCCGCCCTTTGGAGGGGGCGTAAAGTCGTAGGTCCCGTGTCCATGCAATGTTGGGCACGTTAAAGATTCATACCCTCCTTACAAAAAGGCAGGGGTTTGGCAAAATTTCCAGGATAGTGAGGTGAAACTGCTCCCTGGCGTCGGTGATTGACCATAATCGCGGAAATGGGCCGACGTAAAAGAAACAAAAACACACAACATACTTGAAAGATGCTTTTCTTAATTAATAGTATTAATAGTTTTTTAATGCATTTATTAATAGAAAAATCATTATATACATAAAAAGCTTTTGAGACAAAGGGCTTACATTATTTAAATTTACAAATATCACAAAGTTAATTATTAATAAACTGGTAAGACAAATAAAACCCATGGGGGCAACAATTAGAAAATGCAGATGTGATTAAAGTAATAGCAGCACCGCAAGAAGATAATTCCGATTTCGTTCTTAATACGAACTCATCGGCTTGTCATATCTACTTCGGCACAGACACAATTGCTAAATTAAAACAATAAGGTAAATATCGAATCGACATCACGTTACCCAAGAACTTGTCTCGCCATGCTGCAACCAGACAGCGTTTCTACTTTTATTAATCTGTTTTAATGTAGCATTTGTTCAATATTTAAATAAATTATTACAGGTTTAATACTAGCGGATTTCCATTTCGTGACTTAATCGGTGACATTTTGTTTATGACCATTTCAATTTTGATTATAAAAATAGGAAGGTTTAAAATACTACTGTGGTAGTTTATTTTCGTTGAGGTATTCTTATTAAGACCACGAACGTTTGCATTTTTAAATATTATATTAAATGCCTGGTAGACAAGGGCCTATTTTTTAGTCTACTGTTAATTTTATAGATTAAAGTCAGAAATCAAAATTTTAAACTAACTGCTAATAAAAGACCGAGGTTGGACAAAGTGGTTAGAAACCGAAACAAAAAGCAAAAAAAAAAGACAAGATAATAACAGAGCTATGCGTTAGATACGTATTTCTGCAAGGTTTGTCGGCGTTGTTATAGTTGACGCTTGTCTGCAGCACCCGCGTGCCAACTATGGACACCAAAATACAGTTGGTCACCCTGAGTACGCCAAGCAATGTTTGCCCACCCGAAGATGTTAAAATTTACCTTTTAGGCCAATCAGTACCGTGAGAGTGCTCCCGAACGGCTGCGTAATTGGCTAGACAGCCGCTGACCTCTTCTCGACGCCTGGACAATAACTCCGTACAAAAATTCCCATTTGATCGATGATCGCACTAGAGTGTAGCTGACTCGATCAGTTCCATCCACTCATTGCTCCCCTGGGAAAGCACCACCCATAGCAACCACGTGAATAACAGAAGGAGGCTGTCCCTCGTTCTTATTCTGAAAAGTGTTAAGAACCACGTGGACCAATATCAGTAGGGAAATGTGGGGCAAAGTGGACCCTCGGGGCAAAGCGGACTTCTCCCACCACGCATAAAAGAAAAATCCGCGCGCGACCACAGTTAGCACGTCTTGAAACTCACGCCGAAACCGTATTGTTAGTATGCTTTCGACAGCAGCCGCGTCACAACCCTGCGCGTCCTTGAATGCCTAAGTTTTTCGTGATCTGTGATGCAATATTTAGTGTTTACAAAATAAGCGATAATAAGGTATGTTTTTGGAGTTTTTAAGTTGTTAATGTGTCTTTGAATTGTTGAATTTGTAGCTAGAAGTTATCATCAGTAACTTTTTGGTAGACAGTTCCATTCTTTTTTTAACGGCTTTTTTGTTCTAAAATGGCCCTGCGGGGCAAAGCGGTTTTTTTCAGCGGGGCAAAGTGGTCAGTGGCCGCTTTGCCCCTATACCTCAAGATTATTTGTTAAAATTTTTGTGTAGCTTACTATAGTGTTGTGAAACCAGCATTTAGACACTCAGCATGACGTTTTCAACTACATATTATGTTTTAACAATCTTTTGTACCAATTTTTATATTACTTATACCAGTTTTAAACTGCATATTTTTGATTGTTTTAGTTTGAAAATGGCACGGAGCTATAAACGAAAATCAAACCAAAAATCTTGGTCCGAAGAGGCTATGGCAAGGGCTATAGATGACGTAAGAAACAAATCCATGCCTATTAAAAAAGCAGCTTTAACCCACCAGGTGCCTAGAACCACTTTAAGGCGCCATTTGAATAAGAACGATATGGAACCAAACGATGCAGCAAAAAAAAGTTGGGACGATTCACCACAACTTTTACAGCCGAACAAGAAACGGAATTAGCAAATCATATCCTCATATCCTAGAAATGGAAAGTCGACTTTTTGGACTTGGGACCACCGATCTGAGAAGGCTGGCGTTCGAGTATGCGGAGAGAAACAATATTCCTAATACATTTAACAGAGAAAAAGGTTTAGCTGGGCGCGATTGGATTTATAATTTTTTAAAGAGGCGCAAAAATATTTCTTTGAGGTTGCCAGAACCCACATCACAAGCAAGAGCTACAGCGTTCAACAAAGACAATGTTTCAAAATTTTTTGCGCTTCTAGGAGAAATGTTGGAACAACACAGTTTCTCACCAAGTCGGATATTTAATTGTGATGAAGCAGGACTACTGACAGTACCAAACAAACCATCAAAAATATATTCTTTAAAAGGGAAGAAACAAGTTGGAGCACTGTCGTCAGCGGAGAGAGGGACCCTTTCTACATTGGAAGTTTGTTTTAATGCTGCGGGCTTTTATGTTCCCCCTTTAGTAATTTTTCCGAGAGTGCGAAGATCTCCTCTTCTTGAAAAAGGCTTGCCTCCAGATTCAATTGCTGCATATCAAAGAGGTTGTATATGTTAGAGGGAACAAAGCCGAGTTTGCAGCCTGTCGATTTCCCACTCCTGTCACCGTCCAATCACAAACAAAATTTTGAATAACGCGCTAATGTGTTTTGTTTTGATTCGTTCCCCCAACCGCTCTTGAAGTTATTGTCAGCTGTCAACAAGTATTTGAAGTGTTTGTTGATTTGCGATTAGAGGTTATCTTGTGTGTTTTGCCGTTTTTTAGCAGTGTTTTAAGAGTGTAAAAGTTAAAAAATGCCAAGGTGTATTGTGAAGAACTGTATGTACAATAAAAGTGCCAATTATGAAAAGGATAAAGCAACTGTGCATTTATTTCGGTAAGTTGTTTACATGTCTTCTGTTTCCTTGTTTGGCGCCAAATGTTTATTGGTTTTCACAGGTCCGTATTTACACATTGTATTGCTTTTGTTAAATCTTTAGCATTTATTATTGTCAATTGTGTTTTTTTAAGAAATAAAATCTTAATAATGCATTATTTATTGAATATTTGTAATGAAATTAAGCATTTTGTTTGGCAATTATTATTTGAATTAGATGTATTTACCTATGTAGTTCCAGTAGAAGCAGAAAAAAAGTAGAATAGTTTCGTTTTATCTATTACTGCATCTTTCTAGAGGTTCAGTCACTGATAAAGTAGATAATTCGAGATATTATTTTCAGATTTCCCAAAGCTGGTGAAAGATACGAGGCTTGGAAACGAGCATTAAATTTAAGCGATGAAGATATTTTTATGAACTCAAATGTGTGCAATTTACATTTTACCGAGGAATCTTATGATTTAGAAAAATCACCTTTTGCAGTATACTTAAAAAAAAGTTCTATACCTGTATTGGTAAGTACTGAATCAAGGTTATTAATTTATGTAACTATTAGTGATATATATATATATATATATATATATATATATATATATATATATATATATATATATATATATATATATATATATATATATATATATATATATATATATATATATATATAGCCAAACAGCGGTTTTTCAATGGCACTGCTATCAGTGATGGCTATTTTTAAATAACAGGGACTTTAAACAGCTACTGCGATTGTGGTTTAGCCATTTACAATGCTGCATGTGCGTATGCTATTATTTTAAACACTTACAAGGTGTTAGTGTTAACCGCTTAATTGAAACCACAATATGATCTTCAGATAGCTTTTAAATTATATTAATTTTAAAACTACTCAGATTTTTACTATTAATAGAAGTTCTATAAAATTAGCATATTACAAGAATATACGATGAGAGAAATCTACATATTATTTTTATTTTAATATAATGAAAAAGTTGGAAGGCATATATATATGCTACAGTTCGGTGCTGCTTTAATTTTAGATTCAGCAGGTTTTTCCATGATATAATGACTTACAAGATATATGATATTGCGCATATGCCCCGTCCCCTCCTATGACATCACATGGTGAGTAACGTTATAGAAGGCCAACTACACACTTAACACAAAGTCATTCGCAATCAAAAAGTTTCTATACGTCAGTTTAATGTGGTTGAAGTTACATTCCATTCCATTTTTATATTACATATATATATATATATATATATATATATATATATATATATATATATATATATATATATATATATATATATATATATATATATATAAGTGAAGTATAATAATTAAGGGGAGCCCTGAATTAGCATTGGTGATACACACACAAACTTAAAAAGTAGAGAAGACGTTCGTAGACATTTACAGGGGGCGTTAACATTCATAAACTTGATTTGATCATCATGTCACATAATCATAGTATAGTATTCTGATCTTAAAAAATTAATTCCAGCTGTATGCACTCAAATATCAGTAAAATACCTAATTTGTTAAGGGGTTGTGATGAAACGTCAAACTCCACTGTACGACAGCATATTATTATTGCATTGGACTCACCACATGACGCCATGCGCGTGACGGTTCTAAAAATAGATAGTCTCATTATCATATCTCGCGTTATTTGTATCATGAGTTTTTCGTTTTCTACCTATAAGAAAAGGAGAAATGTTGTATTCTAATACTGGCGAGAAGGAAAGTATACAGATACTTCTACTCGCTCGCACAAACTGCGATTGCGTGTATTATGAATACAGCAATTGCTGTTTGTCATGGAGTTTTTAGTATAAGATGAATTTCATAGAAATAATTACTCTAATGATTTGTGTAAATCTCGGTTTTCACAATCGCTGTTGTTTTGTGTTTTAATAACAGCTGCTAACAGCGATCTTTTAATAGAAGCGATTAAATCACCGGTAGCTATATATCGCTCATCTCTAGTAACTATGCTACTAATTACAGTCACGTAATATATTGTTATGATATTTATCGTAATTTAATTAGCCCTGCAAATTTACATTAATGGTATTCGTTTCAAATTTATTTATGCAGGTAACAAACAAGCCATCAACACAAGTCGTTTTTGGCGAGCAGCCAATGACTGATATAACTGCTATCAATGTGCCATTTGCAGCTGACCCGTCAACTAGTACTTGGTCTGGTAGCAATGTACCTGTAATGGATTATTCTCGGCCATCAACAAGTGCTGGTTTTTATGAAGAGAAAACTGTTGTAGAGGTACCGCAAAGATCGTTTAGTAGTTTAGGATTTGCTGAAATGAAAACACCTTCAATGCCACCCACTTTGAAGGAAATGGTGAGTTAAATTCAGTTTTTGCCGTTTATGAAATCAGTATAATTTAAAAAAACCTAATATGTTATTCCATCACATTTTATATGGTGTTTAAGTTTGTATAGTCCATGATTAAATAAGTTAGAAACAACTGTTTTGCAATTTATCTCAACCACTATTAACCAAAATGTGTTGTTGGAAATTTTGTTTATATATTCATTTTACTTGAGAAAATAAATGGTTTATCATTGAACATTTTTTATAGGTTGTTACACCGCGCAAACGTAAACTGAAGAAGCAGTAATTCGATGCACGAAAAAAAATTAAACGGCTCAGCAGTAGTGTTCATCATTATAAGAAGAGAACAGCAACCCTTGCGAATATAATCAAACAACTAAAAGGTAAAGTAACCGACGAAACATTAGAAACATTAATGCAAATAGGACCTAATGAAGAATTTTTACAAAGACAATTAGGTCGTAAACATAAGTATGAAAATCAACTTAAAGCTTTTTCTCTTACGCTGCATTATTACTCTCCCAAAGCTTACAGTTTTGTCAGAAACACATTTAACTCGGCTCTTCCTCATCCAAAAACTATATCTAGATGGTATCAAAGCGTTAATGGGGAAGCTGGTTTTACGTCAGAGGTGTTCAACTTATTAAAGTCAAAATCAGAAAGCACAGATGGAAAACTTATATGTTCTTTAGTCATAGATGAGATGGCAATTCGCCAACATATAGAATGGGATGGGGTAAAATATTATGGGTTTGTAGATTTTGGTACAAATCTTGAGACCGATTGTAACCCTGTAGCCAAGGAAGCTCTTGTTTTTATGCTTGTTAGCATTAATCAATCATGGAAGCTTCCTCTTGGATATTTTTTAATCGACTCTTTAAGGGGTACACAAAAACAAAATTTGGTATTACAGTGTTTAACGCTACTAAATGAGTCGGGCATATACGTGGTCTCAATAACTTTTGATGGGGCAACAAATAACCTAACGTTAGCAAAAGAACTTGGCTGCGATTTGAATTGGAGGAACATTAACTCTACGTTTGTTGATCCTAGTTCAGGTAGGAAAATTGCAGTCTTTTTTGATCCATGTCATATGATCAAACTGATAAGAAACACATTAGGCGATAAAAAATTAATAATTGATGAGAATGGGGAAAATATAAAGTGGGATTATTTAGTAAAATTAAATGAGTTACAGGATCAGGAGGGCGTTCATTTGGCAAATAAATTAAGAAAATCGCATATATTTTATACAAATCAAAAAATGAAGGTTAAATTAGCCACACAACTTTTTAGCCACTCAGTGGCACATTCTTTGGAATATTGCAATGAAGTTTTACATCTTGAGGAGTTCAAAGAATGTGAGGGAACTGTGAAATTTATCCGACTTATAAACAATTTATTTGACATTCTTAATTCTAGAAATTTAAACAATTCAGATTTTAAGAAAGCAATAAACGCAGAAAATTTTGAAAACATTAATGTATTTTTAAGAGAGCTATCACAATATTTAACGTCACTTAGGATAATTGATGGAACGCTTCTGTGTGAGAGTGGTAGAAAAATGGGTATAATTGGCTTTTTATTTTGCATACAAAGTTTGCAATTTGTTTATAAAACTTTAATTGCCGACAATAATTTTTTGCTGTATTTTCCCACTTACAAAATCAGTCAGGATCATATTGAGCTTTTTTTTGGGCAAATTAGATCCATGGGAGGCTATAACAATAACCCATCAGCAAAGCAATTTAAAAGTGCATATAAAAGGATGATGGTGCATCTTGAATTAAAAGATTCATTTAAAGGAAATTGTATCCCTTTGGAAGCAATTCCTATTCTGTCACCCATTGAGGTAATAAATAAAACTTGTGGGCGAGAACGAATATCTGAAGAACCAGATGAAGACATGAGTCAAATAGATAATTTTGACGACGACACAGTTCTTCAAATATTAGATATGAATATATCAGAGTTTAAGAAAGAAGTCGTGACATATATATCTGGCTATGTAGTAAGGAAAATAACAAAAGCTCTGAGATGCGAAGAATGCGCGGGTGAACTTGTTGGGGAGAGGTCTGCGTTATTAACATCGTTTATAGATCAGAAAGACAAAGGTCAACTCCTCACATACCCATCTGACGATGTAATATCTATTTGCACTATTGCAGAAAAAGTTCTTCAAACATACTTAAATGAATCTGCGGTGATTATAAATGTAAAGGAAATAAACATGCGAATATTAAAAACTATAATAAACCAAAACAGCATATTTAAAAAACTTGAAGTTCACTTTCGAGAACAAAATCTTTTGACTTGCCATTATGGCCATCTAATTAAACTAATATCATCTATGTATGTTTCTATTAGAATACATCATTATAACAAAAATCTATTTGATAAAAGTAGAAGTTTAAGGGCTGTTTATAACAAACTTCTCTTATTTAAGGGCCAATAATTCAGTGTACATTTCAAGTACTCGTATGTCCTTCAAATAATGTTATCGGGAAGTTATTATGTCTTATAATATGACCAATAAATTTTAGCTTCCTCTCGATTTCTTTGAGCAAGCCTCTTTATTCGTTCACCTCTCCTAGCAAACTTTGAAGCGTCTTTCTATCAACCTGCACTGTCTTTGACATTTTTCTTGTCTACATTTCAAAAGCTTATATTCTCTTCATATCCTGCTTAACTACAGCCCAAGTTTCCGCCCCATACATTACCATACTCCATACACGTACGACTTGCATTTGTTCCTCATGGACAGGTTAAAATGTTTATTAGTGAGAACAGTACTTTGGTTATTGAATGCTTATTTTGCCATCGCGATCCTCTTCAGACCTTTCCTACACTTACCATCATCTGTGATAATACTTCCAATCAATTATTTGAAATAATCTAATAAATCAAGCGTCATGTTATAAGATTTAAAAGCTACTTTTGTATTTGTATAGGTATTCAAAATTTGTGAAATGCACACGTAACGCAATCTACATCGATCAAACTTCTAGACATTTTAACACCCGATACAAAGAACATATTTTTGCATTTAGAAATAACCATGCTGACAAATCTACATTTGCAAAACATATTATTGATACCCAACATAGACCCACAGTAAATAACGGCATAAAACCACAACATTTTTGTCATGACAAGTGTAAACTAGACTTGTTTTAAGCTTTAGAAGTAAACAAGCATATACACGACAATATTTAGGATTTCTGAGATATTCTTCTTCCTAATTAAATAAATCAGACAACATAAATCTAACTATTTTTTCCAAAAAGTTGTTATAAGACATGATGTGTGTCGATATTTTCATTGTATAGTCTGCTTTATTAATGTGTTTGTTTAGTTATTTTATTGTTGTAATTGTTATTATAGTTATTACTGTTATAGGTTTCTTCTATCTTTATGTTAAATATTGATATACATCACGTAGACATTTTAAAGGCGTCATCCGTCATATTTGTTTTATTTTATTTTCACTTTTAAAGATTTTTTTGATTATAACATCATAAAATAGCAACAGATCTTTATTTGTAATTGTCATGATTTCGTATTAATTCAAATTTTTTCTGTCTGAGGATACTATCAAGCAGCAAAACCAGTAACAGAGACGTTGAAGAACATCTAGAATTCAGAAGGGCCACTTGCTCCAGTTAGCTTACGCGCTGGCTACGTCCTTCACCTACAAAAACGAAAACCAACAGTGAAGCCAGAGAAGTAGTCTCCAAGTCTGTATGAAGTATGGACCAGTTTCATGAAGTAAGGGCAACAGCAATCAATGAAATTAATCTCTATTTCTTTAAAAAAGACAAGGAATGTTAACATTAATTTGTAAACAGTACAATGTACTTTATTTTGTATTTTCTTCTGTTGTTGAAATAAAAACTATTATTATTTATCTAACCTTTTGAATATAAAACTTTATCCAATATATTCATCCAACAATTTATCCAACCAATAACCCAAAAAATATTTCACTGATTTGGAGAAAATTTTGGAATTACGCTTATTTTGCTAATGGCTTGGATGAGTTCGTTCATCAGATCTTAACACATAGTTTTTCCTAACAAAAAATTAAATATATTTTTTTAAACGCAATAGCTTTCAAATTGTTTAAGTGATTGGAACGAAAATTTACAACTTAAAAGAACATACAGAGATGTGGTTGTGTACCAATTTTCAAGTCTTTTGATCAAAGAAAAATGAAGTTATTCGAAATTAATAATAAAATAATCCTCGACATCACTTCAAATTCTGTAATGCAATATCTACAATGTTGGACAAAGGCAGAGCAATACAGCACCTGTACTGTTATGCTATTTAAATAAATTGTAGATAAAATCTAAACAATGGAAGTTACAACCATTGCCAGATGTCAAGATGTTGCTGACCAGGATTGCCCGATCTTCAGAAATTTCATGTAGTTAAACCTTTCATGTATAAACATATGAAATTTTTACAACTTCTGATAATAAAGAAAACATTTTATAAAATTTAATTTTATCAGTCAGTTAAAAAATACTGTATTTAATACCTGCAAATTTCGAATTACCCATTTCTCATGATTTTTAACTTAGGTATCCCTCCGATCATAATTTACTCTATCCGACAACTTTGTTAGACTGCGTCTGTGCTGAAGCTCAGCTGTCATTTGTCATTGTGTGGTAGTGTTATTTATTGACAATATCAAATTGGAAATTTAGGACAGTAGAAACAGACACCATAAACAAAGAAGAAATTGGAAATTTAGCCTCTAGTGTAGGTTTTTGACATGATACCATTACTAGAGAGATATGATAATGTGGCAGCATAATAATATTATGCTAATGCTGTGGTACAGTCAGTTTGGCGTTTCATCACATCTCGTAACACACCAGCTGTTGTGTGCATACAGTTAGATGTAATTTTGTATTATCAGAATACTACTGTAACATGATGAAATCAAGTTTATAACTGTTAACATACTGTAAATAATTTCTCCACTTTTCAAGTTTGTGTTGCTGCAATGTTAATTAAGGGTTCCCTTAATTATACGCTTATTGTGCTTATAAATGTAATATAAAAATAAATGAAAATGCAAGTGAACCTATTTAATTTAGCTCTGTATTCTACATTATCTGAAAAAGACATTATAGGCGACGAAGTAGAATGTAATTTCGGTAAATTTGCAGTTGACTGCATGAGGGTTTTAGATATTTTTTTCCAGCAACATGCTTAGAACCTTCCTCGGCCACAAGGCAAATTTTCTGGCAAACAACCCCCAAGAAAATTAAGGGACTTTGAAAACATGCGTTTTTCACATTTTACAGCAATACCTCCTTTAAACCCTGTCTACCCCATATTCGCCCAGGTCCAGCAACCTTCTTGGGGGTTGCTCACAAGAAATTTTTCTTGTGCTTTATGCTTTGAAGGTAGTTGTATGCATGCACAAGGGGAAGGAGAACCCCCCGAATTTTTGGGTGAGGAGCAGAAACCCTCTTCCTCCTGGGGGTTCTTCTCCTGCATGCATACAATCACCCTCAATGCATCAACCAAAGGATTTTTTTTCCAGCTTTCTAGTGTATTTTTCTAGAGTATATTTCCTGTTTATCAATTGCTTTGTTTGAGTTTTGTATCCAAATTACTCTATAAATATATGTCATAGATCATGTTTTTGCTTGTCCTTCTTTACCTTGTTTTACTGTTCCTAATTAAATAAATTAATTTTCATAACTTTTAATATAAGGCTAAATCTTACAGCTTATATAAATATATTATTTAATATTGTTATGAAAATTCACTATCATAACGCACTTGCTGCGTTCCGAACCTTTTTAGGTTACCTATTTATACAAAAGCTTAAGAAATTCATGAATAAGCATTACATTTCAATGATTGAATAATTTCAGTTTTATTTCTAACCAAACTAAAAATTCCTAAATACGTCCCTGACGTTTCTCCCACTCAAGTCACCGAACTCCGCCCAGTTTGGAAAAGTGTACAGGCTTCTTGTATTGCAAAACTGCACCTTTGTTACCTCTATCCCTTACAACCTCTTTGCTGCATATCATCAATCAGGATGGATGCAATCTGAAATATTTTCAGGTGTCTGGTTCAAACATTTTTTAAAGTATGCTAAACCCACCAAAGAAGATCCGGTCCTATTGGTATTAGACGGGCATGCAACCCATACCAAAAATTTGGAATTTGTGGAAATGGCGCGAGCCAACAATGTGAATGTTATAGTTCTACCCCCACATACATCTCATCGACTGCAGCCGCTCGACGTGACTTTTATGCGACCTCTTATGACATATTACGAACAGGAGGTAAAAAAGTGGCTGGTGAATAATGCAGGAAAACTGGTAACCATTTACGAAGTAGGTGATCTTTTTGGCAAGGCATTCCAAAGAGCTGCTACTACAGAAACGGCTTTGAATGGGTTTAGAGCCACTGGAATCTATCCCTATAACCCGAACATATTTCCAGAATATTTATTCAAACCCTCGGAGACCACAGATAAACCTGCACCTCAGAATGAAGAAACTCAACTTCAGAACGAAATGGCACAATCTCGGAACGAAGAGATAACATGTCACAACGAAGAAGTTGAGGCTGAGAGTACACAAAAGCGTTCTGCATCACCTCAACCAGGTCCAAGCACTAGATCATCTCCACCATCTACTCCAGTTGAGACAGTAAAAAAAAGCGTCGGCAAAGATAACTGCGAAAACCTGCAACAGCTTTATTTTTCTCCAGAGGATATTCTTCCACTTCCAAAGGCTGGACAACGTGAACAAAAGAGATCAGTGAAAAGAGGAAGAACAATGATACTAACAGCAACTCCCAATTATGAAGAACTCAAATCTGTAAAAGTTGTTCAACCAAAGAAACCGTTAAAAAACAAATAGCCAAACAACTACCAAAGAAGATAGTTACTGAAAATGACTCCTCATCTGAGAGTTCTGCTGATGTGGAATATACTGAATCGGGCAATTCAGACAGTGATATTGAATATTATCCAAAAACATCTAGATTTAAGATAGAAAAAATAAACATTCGAGATCTGAATATAAACGAATTTATTTTGACGGAATTGGTTTCAGATAAACAAACCAAAAAACAATTTGTAGCTCAAATTATAAACATAGAAGAAAATTCTGCTCAGGCTAAAAAAATACAAGTGAAATTCCTACGACAGTATAGACAGAGTAAAAATGTTTTTATATTTCCAGACGTAGACGATATTAGTGATATCTTTGAGTGTGAAGTAGTGGGAAGAGTTCATATTACAAATCTGAGGCATGGGAAAATGCAGATTATATGAATATGGGTTTTTATTTTGGCATTTAAAAAAGTATTAAAGCATTTGTGTTTGTGTTATGTTCTTTAATAGTTTATCATTTTAGAAATAAAGTTTATGTCGTACCGTTCTTTAAATATTATATTCATATATATATATATATATATATATATATATATATATATATATATATATATATATATATATATATATATATATAACATATATATATATCTATATATATATATATATATATATATATATATATATATATATATATATATATATATATATATATAACATGTAGGAAAAAGTTTGTTTGTTTCATATATTTTCTTATTCTATGATTTTAAGAATAAAGTTTTGGTTGTATTGTTCTTTAAATAATGTCTCATGTTTATTCCCCCTATTTGAGTTTCTACCGTTGACATGGAATTAAAACTTTAAATTAAATTATACATGTGTTTTTTAAGTTATCACCAGTTTAACCTCCTTATGTCCACTTTGCCCCATACGTCGGTCCACTTTGCCCCACATATGGGGCAAAGTGGGCACTTTTGACTTAAAAATAAAACCTGATATGAAATAGGTTTACAGTAACAGCAAAAATAAAAGGTAATTAAACTAGATAGATAAGGTGGGCCTTAATTAAAAGGTGCAACTTTTGGAGAAAAATGTTGAAAAAATTGAAATATGATAATGTTTATAAGCTTAGGGGGGCCGCTCTGCCCCACATTCCCCTAGTTGTCGTTAAACTAACTGCGCGGGCAAAATTATCCTATTTATATACCTAAACTATATACACTACAAAAGATGTCATACCGGTGACGCAACACCGGATAATGCAATACCGGATGATGAAATACCAGATGATGCAACATCGTATGATGTAATATCGGATGCTTCAGTACCGGATAATGCAACAGAGGATGACGTAACACCAATGATGTAATCAACGGCTGTTGTTCTGTCAGTGGATACTGTGCTATACGTTCTTAAATTGCATCGATAGCCGTTTTTGCAGATTAATCGAAAAAGGTGACAGATACGAGAATATTGCACAAGACCCAAAAGCTAAAGAAATGAAGAGGAATTCAAATTTGGCATTAGAATTCATACAGGGTGCTCCAAAAAAAGTTACGAAACATTCAATAGTACATGAAAGCATAAGACCCTGTATATGACGACCGAGGATTCAAACATTATATTGTACAGGATCTTAAAGAACATACAGATGTAACAAATTTCAAAAATTGAAGGATATACGAGAGAAAAAGCAAAATATGATAAAAAATTGAAATTTTGTCACCCTATATATCGAAAAGGGGGCATTTTTGACCTTAGGCCTATTGACCTTTTTTTTACAGAGTAGGGGAGACCGGGGTTAGTTGCGACAGGGGTTAGTTGTTACAGAGGCTTTTACTCTCGATCAATAGATGTCAGCAGCGTTGCGACATTCTCAATAAAACGGCCTTTAGTTGTTACATGTCTAGTCTGTGTGTGACTTTGATTGCTAACGTACCACGTGTGTTTTGCTGATTTTTGTATTTTTGAGGGGTCTTAGTAAATATTAGCGACTTCAAACATTGTTTTATAAAGTGAATATAGTAACATTTGGAACTAGTGTTTTGATGTTAAAATACTAATTCAGGTATGTTCTTTCTCACATAAATAACGTTGTTTAGCTATTAATTAGAATTTGCGCAGTAACAAGAAGACAAAACAAAAATGTGCTCTGGGGTTAGTTGTGACATTCGCATCGGGGTAAGTTGTGACTGTCACAACCTACCCCGTGCCATATGTTTTATGATTATTGAGAAGTCTACAGCTGATTTCAGATAAAATGCGTACATGGAAGAAGCCAAATACAGTGTATATCTTAATTTAAAGGGGGACTTGATACCTGTATGCATTTTATGTGAAATTGAGTCTACATAAATAATACCTGTCTTATTAATTTATTTTAGAAAGAATAATGAGAACATATAAACGTAAAGCCAACCGGGGAAAAACAGCCTTGGAGGTTTTAGAACGCGCAGCAAGTGAAGTTTTGTAAAACAAGATGTCTTTACGGTCAGTTGCAAACGATTGCCACATTAACTACATGACACTACAGAGATTTTGTAAAAAACTACAGATGCAAAATAATGGTGGTAAGGTTTTTTTCTTGTTTACCACGTTTTATCAACTCACTTTTTGTTTGTCTATCTCTTTGTTTATCTGCTTAGTACAAACTTTGCAATCGCTTTTAAACTAACTTTTAGACGAGCTAGAGAAATTTTAAATATAGCTCGAAGATTGGATATCAATTATAGTGGGTATACTTAGATAGTTAGAGATGGTAGTTTTTTTAATAATCATTTATTTTGGGCTCTTTATACCTACTGAAAAACTTGATCTCCCTAATTTTTAGGTTTGTAGCAACCCTTGAGTGTAGGGTATAAACGAAATCGCCAAGTGTTATCAGACCAAATGGAAAGTGAACTAGCAGAATACCTGATTCATCAATCTAAATTATACTTTGGATTATCGACAAAAGAAGTTCGTAAATTAGCTTACGAATTTGCTGTGAAGAATAATGTAATTGTCCGTAATAACTGGATTACAGACAAAATGGCCTCTGCCGACTGGCTTACGGGTTTTCTTAAGCGACATCAAACATTATCTCTTAGGACTCCTGAATCGACTAGCCTGAGTCGTGCTACAAGTTTCAATAAGACAAACATCAATGATTTTTTTTTCTCTTCTACAAGAGGTCGTGGATAGATATAAATTTGAATCACAGGATGTATATAACGTCGATGAAATGGGCATAACCACTGTACAACGTCCAGACAGAATTATTGCAAGAAAGGGCATGAAACAAGTAGGTTCTGTAACTTCCGCTGAGAGGGGCACCTTGGTAACATTTTGTTTCGCTGTTAGTGCCAGCGGGAATTCAATTCCCCCGATGTTCTTGTTTCCAAGGAAAAACTACAGCAACTATTTTGTCAACAACGGCCCTCCAGGATGTATTAGATCCGCCAATCCGTCAGATTGGATGACAGAAGATGACTTCTTTATATATTTGAACCATTTCGCCAAACATGCCAGGTCATCTCAAGAAAAACCGGTTCTTCTGATATTAGATAACCACGACTCTCATCTCTCATTAAAAGGTATTAATTTTTGAAAAGAAAATGGAGTTGTGGTGATTTCTCTGCCACCACAATGTTCCCACAAACTCCAACCATTGGATAGGTCGGTATATGGGCCTCTTAAAAATATATTAATAGTGCTTGCGACTCATGGATGCGCAATCATCCAGGGAAAACAATGTCAATTTATGACATACCCCCAATTACGAAAGACGCCCTTCCTCTGGCAGCAACGCCAAAAAACATTCAAGCTGGATTTGCAGCTGCTGGAATTTATCCCTTCAACCAAAATATCTTTTCAGATAATGAATTTCTTCCTGCAGCTGTGACTGACCGTCTCAATCCGGAGAATGATTTGGAAGTAGACGTATCTCAGAACGAAGTTATTCCAGGAACACAGTTCAATAGTCAATCCAACTACACTGAAGCTGAAAAAAAAACCAACAATTCACCATCTGAAACAGATTTACTTCCAGTAGTTAAAGAACCTGTAAACTTACCTGGACCTTCCAGTATCACCGCATATTTTTCTCCAGAAGATTTAAGACCAACACCAAAGGCTGCAAAACGAGTCTCCAAACGAAAAGATCGAAAACCTGGACGATCAGCCATTTGGACGGATACTCCAAATAAGGAGGAATTAGAAAATGAAAAGAATAACAAAGATTTGAAAGAACAAAAAGGAGAGTTACGCAATCCGGAGTCAAGAGAAACATATGTAGAGGTAAAGATAAAACCAAAGCTAAAACCGTTGAAGTTAGTAGCAGTTTTGAAAATGAAGATGAAACCTTTTGTTTAATCTGTAGCGAGCCCTTTTCCAACTCTCGCCCGAGAGAGAAATGGTTGCAGTGCACCAGTTGCTCTAAATGGGCTCATGAAGAATGCACGGATAAAAGTCCATATTTTGTCTGCATTCACTGCAATTCCGACGATATATAGGGAGTAAGGTTCGTTACAACCAACCCCATAGGTGTCACAACGAACCCCTGATCGGAGCAAGTTGTGACATTTGTGTTGATCTTTTTTTATTCCAAATAACTATGTTTGTATCGCTTCAAATTAGTTCTTTTTTATATTTTTGTACAGACATATGTTTAAATTAAAGAAATATATTCAAACAAACCTCATAGTTTTATAATCTGGGTGTATAAAGAATGATAAGTAAAAAATGCCACAACCAACCCCGGTCTCCCCTACTTTCACCCACTGAATTATCTGCATGACGATATGTTATACCTATATTTAAAAAAATTAAAGTGCAAATAATGTTTACTACCAAAAGACAAAAACTATTACCTTTGTCCCCGGTCTCGCTTACAAAAAAAAAAAAAAAACTAATCACTATTATTGTTTGAAGCAAATTTGCTCTAATTTCGAGAGATCTAAGCATGCTTCAAAACAAAAGAAAAAGCTGAAATTTTCACAATAAAATTTCGGCTTTGATATGAATAAGAATACCCGTAACCTTTTTGATAGCTTATGAGTGTGACATACACAATAATGTTAATGGTAGTGGTAATAAAAATATAAAAATAATTAACTAATATTTTATAAATACTAAATAGCTATGGAGTTATGCTAAAAAGCGATTATCGTTAATGAAGTTCTTGTCACAAGCAGGGCTGGTACGAGCTCTGAAATAAAAACACATTTTATTTATCATATTTTAGACTATTTGAGAAAATAAATAGTGCAGTAAGTGCGTTATGGAAGTGAATTTTCTTAAATATGTTTTTAATAGCAAATATGTCTCTCTAATGCAAGCAGGCATCAATCTGGTTACCGGTATAACCTATATAGTAGAAACAATGTACCATATTTTATCAAAATTACTTATTGTTATTATATATATTGTAATTGTTTGAAAACCTACAAAAATTTACCGTAACTAAAAAAAATGTTTCTGAGAAAACTGGTTTCCTAGCCAACAAACCTTAGGTTAAAAGCAAATTGTAATTGAATTATAGAAATTTGAATCATTTAATAACAATTCGCTACCAAAACGCACTGGCTGCGTCTCGAGTTTTTTGCTTGCAAACATGCATCATAGTTTGAAAAAACTTACATAATCTGTATTTGTTTCAGGTTCTTTGCCTAAATGTTGCCAATTTTGACGTTTAAAATCGCGACTTTGGCATACTGAGGAAACCCCCAATTTTGTTTTCTTCAAATGCCCATAACTTTTTGTTTTCAAACTTACAGACCTAAATTTTAGTATGTGGTACACTCTTCATAATGCAAATACGCAAACCAAATTTGGTTTCCCTTACTTTGTTATTTCCGGAGATACAATTTTTTTTACGACAGAAAACACAAAATTTTCTGGGAAACTGAAACTGACCCTGGATATGGGTTATAGGGGTCTAGTTCGCGCTCATTTGAAGAAATTTTTTCAAAATTGAAAAGTCGGGATCTCACCAGTATTTTTTTTAAGAAGATTCTCTAAAAAGGTTACTAGAAGTAATCTTTCTAAACCAAAGGAAAGTGAATAGGTAAAATTATTATTAGGTACTCTTGGAGAAACCCAAATCACCACAACACCTCTTTTTAAAGACCTAACGATTCATCAGTGGATGAATATTTTAATGATATAGATATGGTCTATTTGAAAAGAATTTTCTGCAAATATTTTAGTAAAATAAAGGGCAATGATGGTTGAAGCTAAAACTTAAGGGTTTGCAGAACACTCTTTACATAATCCGTATTTATTTCAGGTTTTTTGCTTAAATTTTGCCAATTTTGATGTTTTGAGGAAAACGCCAATTTTTTTTCTTTAAATGCCTATAACTTTTTTGTCTAAATTTTGGTAGGTATATATATATATATATATATATATATATATATATATATATATATATATATATATATATATATATATATATATATATATATATAACTGAAACTGACCCTGGATATGGGCTTTAGGGGACCTAGCCCGTGCTTATTTGAATAATTTTTTCTACATTCAAATGTCGGGATCTCCTCAATAGTGAAATTTTTTCAAGAGAATTTACTAAAACAAGCACTTGTGAAGCCACTGGTAAAGTCTACGACTTTATTAAATATGGAACGGTTTCAATAAGTTATGGCAAGAACAAACAACCAGATATGCTATTAAAATTGAATTAAATCTTGAAACTTTACACCTCCTCTTTATTAAATTAGTTTTTATACAAAAACTCGCTAAAAAATTCATCGGAATCACAACAATCTAATCAGATAACAGTAAAGTGAAATGAGACTAAAAAAAATTGATAAAAAGTAGTCACTAACTTGGATTAGAACTAGTCATATAGGAGTCGATTATCAGATGTAGAAGGCTTGTCCCACTCGGTTTTTTGCACATATTTTAACGGAATAAAGGAAAATAACGACTTAGACACAGATCTACGAGCTTGTTAGTCATTCGTGTCGTATTTTTCACTCGCATTCGTACTCCTACCATAATTATCAATTTTGAGGTTTTAACTTTCTTAGATTTAATCAATTAAAAAATAATTTACCTCTAACTTTTTTGCCTTTCAACATAGATATCTGAATTTTGGCACGTATACTCTTTATGACAGAAACCAGCGTACCAAACTTGGTGGCCCTTACTTTGTTATTTACGGAGATATAATTTTTTTCGGGAGAAAACACAACATTTCCCGGAAAAACCTGGGCCGATTTTCCTGGCTAACGAAAATATCTAAACCACTTGCCAGGATGGTATTTTGTTTTATCAACATCGACCCATTATTTTTTAGTTATCTGTGTGATACATACACACACACACATATATATATATATATATATATATATATATATATATATATATATATATATATATATATATATATATATATATATATATATATATATATATATATATATAAACATATAAAAATTGAAACTGACCCCGGATCTGGGTTCTAGGGGGGCTGATTTGCGCTCATTTAAAGAAATTTTTTCAAAATTCAAAAGTCAGGATCTCCTCATTAGTGATTTTTTAAAAAGAAACTCCACTAAAAGTTTAAAGCAGCAAGTGCCTTATGGTAGCGAATTTTCGTAAAAATGTTAAATCAAGTCAAATAAGAAAATATCTAGTTTCGAAAATACAAATTTGTGTTGGGAAAAAACCGGTTTGATTGAGTTAATTATTGAAGGTAAAATTATAAATTTGGCAAGCACCTTCCTTTTGTAAAGAGCTTAGACAAGTTCACCGCCCTGTCCTATCAAACCAGACTTTATTGCCACGTTTTACATTTTTTTCCGAACAGTTTTTGTATGTTCCACAATAACAAAGTTAAATTCTGAATACAAGTTGCCTTTACTAAGTGAATATTGAAACCAGGTATGAGCATTGATAAGTACACTTGGAAAACCCGAATCAACACAACATATTTTAAAAAACCACGTTCACTAAAAGTTAGCGTCATCAGAGGATGAAAAATTCTGTAGGATGGAATTTCTTCAACCTCTAACTTGGTGTCAAATTTTAAGTTTCTAGTTTTAGAGAAAGTTGCGTTACAAGATCTATTTTTACTTCAGGAGACCAACAAAGAGCACAAGATTAATGGTTTTTAAATAATATAAGCAATTTATTCAGTTTCACTGATAAAAAGAGGATTCTTTCTACCAAATTTGACCTAAAAAATATTTTCACACAAATTAACTGAAAAAGTTTTTTCCTCGAAAATCAGGCAACACGTTTTTCTCGAAAATCAACAATCAAATTTTTAAAATATGCTAAAACAAAAAAAAAACGATTCATATTTAAAATCCACAGGTAGTCAGACTATCAAGTATGTCAGTTTGAAATTTCTTCTGACTTTTGTTAATTAAAGAAAAGTATATAAAAATGCGCTACCATAATCTAAAAATGATAAAAATGTAGATAATTAATAAAGATTCAAGAAGATCCTTCATTTTTGAAAAAAATAATATGGACAGACGAGTCTAGGTTTGATAGAGAGTGTATTGTCAATCGCAAGAACGAGCATTATTGGGCTAGAGAGAACCCGCATTTAACGAGGCATTGACATTTCCAAAACAAATTCAGTTTCAATGTTTTCTCCGTAATTTGTGACAATGTTGTGTGTTATTACATTTATGACGGAAACTTAAATTCTCAGAGGTATTTGTTGGAGATTCTTAGAAACATAGTAAGAGATTTTATTGAAAATCTGCCAGTCAATACATTATTTAGTTGCTGGTATTAACTAGACGGGACTCCCTCTCATTGCTCGAGTGAAGTATATCAGGAATTAAATAGGATGTTTGAAGACCGATGGATAGGCCGCAACGGTCCCTGCAGATGGCCGCCAAGATCACCAGATCTAACACCGTGTGATTTTTATCTCTGGGACAGGATAAAGAGTAAAGTCTATGCTACTCCAGTGAGTACACGCGATGAACTTATTCAACGGATCGTCGAGGCCTTTCAAGGACTAGATCCACAGGAAATAAGCAAAGCAACTTTACACGAAGTAAATTCGAGAATTTTGAAATGTCTCGATAGGAACGGGAGACACATTGAAAATTTCCTATAAGCTTCTACCTACCTATGATTTATTTTTACGTTTGCTATTTTTTTTTAAAGTTTATAAAATTAATGTTCTTGTTCGTGTTCTTTTTTTTTTTTTACTAATGCCTATTTATTTTACAACCACGGCAAAATTGTTGAATTTAATGCATAAGACAAAGCCAGATTTAAAAAAATGAGGATTTTAGATATTTGAAGATTTCAGATAAGTGAGATAGGTTTAACAGAATGTAACAGAAAAATCTATATATCTCAAAACGTTGACAACAAGCAGCTACATTGAAAGTCTGGTTCCAAGATATAAGAAGTGACGCATCCCTACCGAATCGAGCTATAAAAGGGATTCCATACGCGGAGACATTTATTTTTATAGGGATATAATATTCTCTATTAATTTTTAAAAGATAATTCGTTCAACATTACTACTGCTGTCTAATCGAAAGTCCAATATATATTCACATACGCCACTTATAACTACTATCAATTAAAATAGAACGCTATACGGTACAACTGTTTTAATCCGAATACGCGAAAATACTAGACCTCCCGCTCCTTCATAGAGCAGTTCAAATTCTGAGAATGTCGACATCATTCACAACCGCACTTAGCAGTTTCGTGGAAATGCAATACAACCTCAGATATAGGTTTTATAAAATAATAAAGCGGATAGATGTCGACTGTAGCTAGACTGCAGCCCCATTCAAGTGTTTAAAGAGTTTAAAGACTGCAGCCCCATTCAAGTGTTTAAAGAGTTTAAAGTGTTTTAATTGAAATGGATTAATTTTTATAAACAGAAGAGCGAAGGACATCTGCGCCTCTGGGATTAGAATAAAAATGGATTCTATACTTTCTCCCCTGTCAGCGAAGTTACGTACATGTTAAGGCCAGATTTCTTCGTCACAGCTTCATAGCCATTGTTCGTAATTTACCGTTGCAGCTCGGTATACACACTTTTACCTTGTTGAGAGTTAAATAGTCCATATCATTATTTCTGCTATGCGCAAACTTCTACTGTCGATATGTAGCGGCAAACGTATTGCAATTATACATAACGATATTTCAGAATTGTGAGCGAGTTTAGACACAAGTCACATCGTTTATTTTGGAACCCGACTATAGGAAGTGTCAGTTGAATTTAACCCTGTTTTTGACATTTTAAGTCAAAGGCAACTAAGTATGACCAGATATCTGATGTCTGCACCAAAATATAACAGAAAAATCGACATATCTCAGAAATGGTAAGATATAGGTATAGGGAAGTGTTAACAATTTTCAAAGAGATTTAAATGAGCAATAAGATGAAGTAAAAGTATATAGGGTGTTCTATTTAAAATTATCAAGTTACAAATGAAAGAAGTTGTTTAAGTTGGACGCTTAGTATAGAACGCTATGTATAAGTTCTTAAAGATATTATCCACCCCATGCTTAGTCACTCACTAAGATAGAATCTCCGATCTTGTCTAACAGCGGAGATATGTCTTATCAAACATGGTAATGACATTTTAAAAATTTTCAAAAAAACTAAATAACTTGAAAACGTCACATTTTTGACACATGGTGCCTTTATAGAATTTATTCTATAATTCTATGCGGAAGCTAAAACTGCAATAATATATATGGTGTTCCATTTAAAGTAACGATAGTACATGGTACTTCCGGTATAACCGGAACTACCATGTGCTTAAAAGTAATTTGCTTTGCTTCCACATAGCCGCTTATGTCCAAACCCAAATTTTCTCTTTCGAATTAGGACTAGAAGGTCATAAACTTCTAATGAACGCGACTCGCCAAACACCCTATATATATATATATATATATATATATATATATATATATATATATATATATATATATATATATATATATATATATATATATATACAAGTTTTATTGATAAAATGTTAAATGGAAATGTCAACATTACAGTGATGAGAATTTTAATATTAGTTAAAAAATTTGGTGTTATATTGGAATGAGTTCTCTAATAATGGTAGATGAATACTAGTGGCAGGTGCACGAGCCTTATTGGTAGAAATGCTGAGAAGGAAACATAGGCTGAACAAAATTTTTAAAGTGACATTTTATAAAAATATTTTGGAAGTTTAGTTTGGACCATAAAATAAAATTGTGTTAACTGCAAGCACAAGCTTATGCGTATTTGTGGAACATACGGTAAAATTTAAATCAATAAACATACTATACTATACTACTATATATATATATATATATATATATATATATATATATATATATATATATATATATATATATATATATATATATATATATATATATATATATATATATATATATATATATATATATATAGTAGTACGCACCGCAGCCTATTGTAAGTCGGCTAATAGATTGATACACAAGAAAGACCGGCAGAAGCACGTTCTATGGATAGTAAAATAATTCAGCTGTTTCCGCCAAACGAAATATGTTAATTTTCGTGTTGTTTGACCACCCTCTAACGGTATGGACCGCGACTACCTGCGAAATAATATAAGCACAGCTGTAGATTTGTAGATGTAAGATATTTATAATTATTCGTCCTCTGATGACGCTAACTTGGTTAGTGAAACGACCGTAAGGCTTTTTTAATGTGTTGTGGTGATTTGGGTTCTCCAAGCGTACTTTTCAGTGCTCATCACAGGTTTCAATTTTCTTTTAGTACAAATATTGTAGTTATGCATAAAAAAATTTCTTCTCAGCAAACTATACTAACCTTAATTTAAATAACACAGTCAAAATATGGATGAATAGTTGAAGGCAAAACTATTCTATAGGTTGGGCCCATGGATGTTCGATGTGCCCATATTGTATCGCATACAACTCGGTCAGGATCCTCTTATACAAGGGATGGCTGTGTTCTGTGGTTGGAAGTTGAATTATCTCCCCTAAGTATTCAATTGATGAAATTGGACTAACTATACAGGCTGTACCAGTTCCGAACAATTCTAAAAGCTGCAATCAACATCATATAACTTAATAATGAAAATGATATGTTACAGAGTGAGTAATTGAAAAACATTGTATTAAAATAAAGCATAATTATAATTTGCAACCGATTCTTACGTCATCAGTATTACCGGTTGCTTGTGTTTGGCCGTTTTACGAAATGAAAGACTTGCCTGAGGTACTGTTTAATCATAATCCTGCCTGACCTGACCTGCCCTGACATCAGTTTGCCTAAGTAAAAGCTAGAAGAAGAAAAGTCTGGACGCAGCAAATGCGCTTTGGTAATGAATTTTCATAAAAATATTTTTAATAGCAAATATGGATCTTTTTTAAGAAAGCAGGCATCAAATTTGGCTACTAGTATAACCTATATAGTAGAACGAATGTGCTATGTTTCATCAAAATAACTTTATTGTTTGAAAATATACAAAAAATTCCGAAAGTAAACTTAAAGTGTTCCCCAAAAAACTGGTTTCTTGGTCAACCTTATAGGTTAATAGCAAATTGAGCTATTCAAATTTGAAGCAATTAATGAAAATTCGCCACCATAACGCACTTGCGTCTCGAATTTCTTTTCTTACAAACATGCATTATATTTCGATGGAAAATGCAAAAATGCAATAACATTAGACGCGTTCGTTAAAAAAAAAAGAAAATCTGTATCACCAACGACTTATAGGCCATCCTGTGATTGTAGAAATATTTTTTGAAGATGTAGCTCAAGACACCGGATAATTCATGTATACAATTTTTTTCGTATCTTGTATAATAATGGATATATTAAACTTTATCGATTTTTTACGAAAATTCGATAAAAATTATATACCATTAAACGATAAACTCTATAGCTAAGGCTACTGCCAAAGCATCAGAGAAAGGGTCTATTTGAAATGAATTTTCTGGAAACATTTTAGTAAAATGAAGGGAAAAGACGGTTGAATCTAAAAGTTCAGGCTTGGCAAAACATTCTTCTTGAGACATTTTCTTTCCAAAGCTCGTATTAGCTCCAGGTTCTTTGCCTAAATGTTGTCAATTTTGACATTTTAGATCGCGACTTTGACGTTTCGAGGAAAACCCCAAATTATTTTTCTTTAAACGCCTATAACTTTTTTGTCTTTTAACCTCCAAAGCTAAATGTTAATAGGTAATTTACCTATAATGATATAAACTCGTGTACCAAACTTAGTTGTCCTTACTATGTTATTTCCGAAGATATATAGTTTTTTCGAAAGAAAGCACATCATTTTCCGGGAAAACCTGGGACGATTTTCCTGGCTAACGAACTTATCCAAGCCACTTACGAAGGGAAGGTATTCGTCAAATTTAATCAAAATCGGTCCATTATTTTTTGAGTTATCGGTGATATATATATATATATATATATATATATATATATATATATATATATATATATATATATATATATATATATATATATATATATCAACATATAAAAATTGAAACTGACCTCGTATATGCGTTCTAGGGGGCCTAATTAGCGCTCATTTGAAGATTTTTTTTCTCAAATTCAAAAGTCGGCATCTCCTCATTAGTGAATTTTTTTAAAGAAAATTCACTAAAAATCAATCCTGCCATAGATTAATCACCTGAGCATCCTTCTTTTAGCCCTTAATTAGACAAACTGATGTCAGGGTAGGTCAGGAAGGTCAGTTTAGGCAGGATTATGATTAAATATCGCCTCAGGCCGGTCTTTCATTTTGTAAGACGGCAAAACACAATACTGAGTAAAACTCGGGTGCTAATTAGAAATATGCTAAAATAAAAGCCTATATGCGCGATGGGAAAAACATACATAAAATTCAGGGACCAGTTTTGTTATTGTGAAAGTTATAATTACGGATTTAAAAAGTTTGCAAGGTGGTACCTTAGTTTTTTGGTTTCAATAAAGATATTAAAATTGGCAATAACAAAGTATAATTATTTTCAATTAAAAAGCTTTTGAATTCCTCCAGGTTACGTCACAAAACACGTGTGCCTTACATTGTGTTGACATACTTATTTAGATTGAATTTTGACGCAGGTAATTTAAATTTGGTGGGCGTTGCTCGTAAAGTTATTGTTTCTTAACAACATCATATTGAATATTGTTAACTTTGTCGTTATTTGCATAAACTATATGGAAACTGGCATGCGATTAAATGATCAACCTGTAAGTCGTATGTTCAGCTAATTTAATATTCTAGGAAGTACCTATTGTATGTTCACTATAAACGCATAAAGATTCAAATGGTCGTGTCCTGGATTCTGAGGCCCGGTATAAAAAATCATGTATAGTCACAACAGAAACAAAATGATTAAAGTGAAACTTAATTTACTTATACATATATGTTACAAACATGAGATTAAAAATGAAAGTCAACATTAGTGTTAAAAAAAAGAAGTTTGTCTAATGCTATGCCAATTACAGATTATTTTTACAAGTCATACATATCATTGTGCGCTAACACGGTCATCTACAGTACAGGCCGGAATGTGTCAAACTGGCAACGCGGACATCATCCCTGTCTTAATATTGTTACGTTCTTCGATGTTCTGACATGACTTCAAGCAAAGGAGGATGCAGGTTCGTAAGCTGTTCAACGCGGCCGAAAGGTCGGGAGCATGAAATGAATATAGACATGCACTAATAAGCTATAACAAAAGACTGAGGGGCGACAGGAAGGAGTCGTGGAGAAGGTACTGCGAGGAAGTGGAGAACACATTCGAGAGTGCTCGACTACACAAGATCCTGTCCAAGGGCACTCAGACCAACATAGGCTCCCTTGGAACATCCACGGGAGGCTTTAAAAGCGGGTGGGGGGTGGGTGGCTGGGTGTGGGGAGAACTTATGGAAGTTTTACTACAGACGCACTTCCCCGGCTGCAACATAATAAAGCAATCACCTCCCGACTGGGAACACTCAGAAATAGAAGTGTCGTACAGGCGGGAATCTAGAGTAGACCGGACAGTCGCTAAAGTGGTTACTTGGAGCAAAATCAAATGGGCCATTAACAGCTTCAAGCCATTCAAATCCCCGGGATTTGATGGCATAATGCCCATCATGCTCCAACAGGGTATAGACATACTGGCGCCGGCGAATAACCCTCATTATGAGGGTCAGCCTGGCTCTGGGGTACATCCCGAGGGCATGGAGACTGGCCAGGGTTGTGTTCATTCCTAAACCTGGGCGTCCAATACACCAGACAAAGTCCCTAAGGTCAATAAGTCTCATGTCCTTCTTGCTAAAAACAATGGAAAAACTGCTCGACCGGCACATTAGGGGCGGTGTTCGCATATCCCCTACACTGCGGACAATATGCATACAGAGCAGGAGTTTCAACAGAAACAGCACTGCACCAACTGGTGGTGAAACTGGAGAATACGCTGGAGAACAGGATGTTGGCGCTGGGGGCCTTCCTAGAATTAGAGGGGGCCTTCAGCAACACCTCATCCAAATCGATACTGGCAGCTGTCAGGAAGCATGGAATAGACGAGACCTGCTACAGGTGGATTGGTTCCATGCTCAGGGACAGGGCGGTGTTCACCTCATTCGCGGGAGAGACTCTGCTGGCGTGGGTCGCGTCTTGGTGTCCGCAGGGGAGCGTTATGTCTTCCCTGCTCTGGTGCCTAGTCGTGGACGGCCTGCTAGGGAGGATCTCGGGAGTGGGGTACGAGGTACAAGGCTATGTAGACGACATTGTCATTACAGTCCGAGGAAAGGTTACACAGTCAATGTGGGGGCGCATGCAGACAGCACTGAAAGTGGTGGAAAGGTGGACGGTTGCCAATGGTTCAGGGTGAGCCACGAGCCGTTTACGATGAGGGGGAAGTGGGAGAGCCACATAACTCTCACTCTATACGCCAAAAACATCTCAATGGCCAGGGAGGTAAAATATCTTGGGGTCGTATTGAACTCTAAGCTAACCTGGAATGGCCACGTTGAAAAAATACTGCGTAAGGCAGTTATGACCCTGACCGTCACTAGGCGGCTATATGGAAAAACGTCGGGACTAAGACCTAGTATGGCCCACTAGCTGTACACAAGGGTGGTCAGACCATCGTTAACATACGTGGCACTGGTCTGGTGGCCTAAGGTGACACAATCCAGTGCCAAACAAAAACTAGGCAAGATCCAAAGGATGGCTTGCCTGGGCATCACAGGGGCATGATTTCAACCCCAACAGCGTCGTGAAGGTGTTGCTGGATCTGCCCCTCCTACACTTAGTTATCATGGGGGAGGCCAGGCTAGGACTATACAGAATAGCCTGCAATGGTATACTAAAGATCAACCCAGGCTTTAGAGGCCACTGCAAAATTCAGGAGATTGTGAAGGAGCCCATGATTGAAATCAGGTCAGACTTCGCGGGCGCGCGTATCTGCAGGGAAAACAATTTTACAGTGGAAGTCCCCGACCGCGAGGCATGGCGGTAGGAGACGCCGGGCTTACCACGGGACGCGCTCATCTGGTTCACGGACGGATCCAGCAGGCAGCGTGAGACTGGAGCAGATGTTTATTCGGAAGGACCGAGGGTAAGTCATAGTATTTCCCTCTGAGCCCATGCAACGGTCTTTCAGGCCGAAATGTACGTCATCCTGCACTGTGTGCGGGTGAACAAGAGGAGGGGCTACACCAACAAGCGGATCCTCTTAGCCACAGACAGCCAGGCAGCTCTTAAGGCTCTTAAGGTGAATTCCAGGCTGGTAAGTGAATGCCGAGACGAGACCAGCGACCTGGCTGGGCAGAATGAGGCCACCCTCATCTGGGTGCCGGGTCCCTTGGGGGTCAAAGGCAATGAAGAAGCTGACAGTCTTGCGAAGAGAGGGTTAGCAGAACCATTTATGGGACCAGAACCGGTTCTGGGCGTGACAAAGAGGATTTCAGTTCAAAAAGAGCTGTGGAGCTGCTAAATCTTAGCAGAGGACAGCTCAGAAACATAACAGGACTCTTGACGGGACACATGGCCGTCAAGAAACACCTGCATAAAATGGGACCGTTCGAGGGGACCTGGCATGCAGGCTCTACGGCGAAGGGGAGGAATCAGCCCAGCACATCTTGTGCGAGTGTAAAGCTCTGGACGGCAAAAGGCAACTGATCTACGGTCAGCCTAGACCGGAGCCAGAGCAATATAAAACTGCAGCTTATCAATTGCTGTGCAGACTAGTTCAAGGCACAGTGAAGTTTGAATGGGTGGAGTATAAAACACAAAGGGCATGCACAATAAGCCAAAGACTGCGGTGCTATCGGGGCGGCAAAGACGCGGACGAGCCCTGAGGGAGAAAAAAAAGTACCTGCATTTGAGTGTTTTTGAATCAAGTGCGTATGAAATAAAGAAGCTAAATAAAGAGCATATCTAAATAAATGCTCAAGCGGCTTGAAACTATTTCCAACAAATTATAAGTAATCAAAATCTCCCCGGGCCTGAGAAGCCCAGTTTACGCATTCTGGGGTATGATACTATGGATGTTAATTGCACTTGTTGATATTAAATCCATACGTAAACATTTAATATAACTTTATTACTTCACTAACTGAATAAACTATACGATACATTTAACTATAATACACTTTAATAACAATTACAACAGTACACGAGTACATAGTAGTTCACTGCAGCGGTTGGTAGCGAGGAGATATAGAGAGAGAAAGAGATCGCCTGGCGTATCTTATATGCGGTATTTCTTGACAGCTGGCTGTCGCATAACGTAACGCAAGGTTTAGCTGTCAAATGCAAAAACATAGAGTAGTGTTGACGAAAACACTGCGGTCGGAACCACCGCCACAGATACTATTTGACTGTTCTATTGGTGTCGCAGATTCTGTTTGGATATGGCCCAAAATACATTATAAAAAGTATGAAAGTCTCTCTGCCTCAGATAATAGGTAAATAGTAAAGTTTGGTAGGTATGTGATTTTTCTGCTCTTGAAATTGAAGTTAAATTGAATTTGATTTTTTAAAATGCACAGAGCTCATTGATGTGATTACCAAAGTCCATACGGCGATACAAAATAAGAAGCCATATAGATTTATAAAAAAATATAAACAACTATGTGTGTATAGTGCTGTAAGACGATGTTAAAGACAAATTTTAATAAGTCTGCTCACCCTGTCGGTCCTTAACAATTTTATAACATCCACCATCGTAATCTTCTTCTGTTCGATTCTAAATTCGTCCCACTGTTGTGTTAACTCTAACACTGATTGTCTTGTCACACCGGGTAGTATAAGACCATTTAGAGGGGGCGTTACCAATACTTTATCTGAAAAACAGAAAATCTCAAAAAGTTATGACGCAGCAAGTTGGTCATAGTAGCATGTTTACATGGGTATTTAACCTTTTCTTTAAATAAAACGATATGACCTAGCTCATAAATTATTTTGACAAAAAGATAAGAGAAAGAACATTTTTGTGTGTGTTGGATGCAGGAGGGGGAAATGCTCATGCAGACCCCATCCACGGCCCCGTAGGTTCCGTGGGATATCGAGGTACTGTGAGACTGTACTCACTAAAACCCCCTCACTGGGAGTACCGGACCTTAGTCCATACCTCCGTCGGAAAGAATTACACACAATGACTTTTTAGGGTATGAATCTTTTCATTCTGTTTTTGCCGCGGGGGCGTTAGCGGGTAAGTATAAGCTTTGGACGCTTATGCTTGTGTGGAAGTTGATCGTCGTAGTCGGTGGCACTACGGAGAAGAGCATTTGGGTGAGAAGCGGCTTTTGCGAACTGGGTTGTGGATAGTTGAATTATAAACTCAAGTATCGAAGGCATTTCCAGATCAGAGTGAATCTGACTGTTGCGGACAAACCATGGCGCTCCGGTTACCATTCTCAGAATTTTGTTCTGGATGATTTGAAGGGTCTTGATGTGTGTTGCGGCCGCGGTGGCCCATGCAGGTGATGCATAGGTCAAGGCTGGCCGGATAATGACTTTGTACATGAGCAACTTATTGTTCATGGACATTTTGGAATTTTTATTTAGAAGTGGGAACAGCAACAGCTTCGAGATGAACATCGAGGCTTTCTTTCGAGCGTGATCGACAGGGGGCGCCATGTTAAGTGTTTGTCGAGGAAAACCCCTAGGTATTTGGCGGAATCTTGCCAGGGGATTAGACGGTTGTCTAATGAAACGTGTTCGTGAGGTGTGTGTCTCCTCTTGGATAGAGAGAAAGAACATCCAGAGTTTGTCGCCTTTTAAAATAAATAAATGTTTAAGGTCATTCATTTGACGTATTGTGACGAAGTGTAAATTGTAGCGCTATAATAAGCCTAATTAATAAATAACTAAAGTAACGAAACACATGTTCAAATGCCTTATTTGGTTTGATAAATAATAAACGTGAAAATAAACAATTTAGAGCCGTATAGCAGCGACCTGGGGAACAGCGCTGTGCAGATGTCACGGCGGTCGTTCGGAGTGTGTTGATGGCGCGCGCACGGAGCGCCGGCGCACAGCACGGGCTGCGACTAGCAGGTAGCGGGCGAGGATACGTGGAGATGGAGAGTTCGGCCCGAGCGTTGGTAATGTTCACTGCCTGCTGCATCGGGATTCCGTTTTTCCGCCGTCACCGTAGGTGAAAAGAAAAGCCGTGACTTCGAGATAGCTCCGAAGATTCACTACCTGTTTAATTTATTTTATTTGACTAGTAACCTCTGCCTTCGCGAAATAAATAAATCAGTTACAAGTTCGTCCTGTGTTTCATGATTTAGATTTGTTAACTTTGTAAATATTTCTGTAAATAGTTCTCCCGTTTAATTTTGTAAATATATCTTGTACATATTACGTGGAGTTTTAAATACTTCACCGTCTTACCTCAAAGCATAAAGCCTTACCAAGGCCATATATAAAGTTAGTGTCACTTTGCCTTTTACTCAGTCCTTGAGCTCCACTGACGTTTACCTTGGTCTGTGCTGCTTATCATTAAGGCAGCTCAGAAGGGGAATTGTTCCTGGTGACAAGTATCCCTAAGGAGAGCACTACCTCCAGTCACAACTAGTGCTGGCGCCCGAGATATATTAGATCTAACACAAACCAATTAATCTGGAAACTCAGTCTAAAGTTTCCCCGCGAATTTAGGGGCACATATAGTGTTTCGAAGGTTCCCAGATTTTTTCGACAGGAAAATGACCCCCTCACAGTATAAATATCGAAGTAGGACGTAATCATCATTAAGATCTTCAGTTGTCTATTCAGGAGAACATTGTGAGATGTACGACAGGGTCGCCATCTCGGTGCGGAACCAAGTAGTATGTTGTCACGATATCTCCAAATAAAACAAAATGTGATAAAATAGAGGCTGTGTACAACCAACTAACAATTTTGTAAATTGTTATTCTTGACCCATTTCTTCCCTAATATAGGGACGATGTATGTAAGGCTAGATGTATTCTCACTATAACTAGAACCGCAAACCGGTTTCGCTATGATTAGAGCTCGTCAGTACGGTACACTAATTGCAGAGAGAACACACCTATAAAGTAATACGGCTTTCGTAGCCAGCCCCCTAGAATATTGTGAAATGTACGGCCGGTTGTATGCTATTTGGAGCTGCCGTGACAACATATTATCTGGTTCCGCAACGAGAGGGCGACCCTATCGTACATCTCACAATGTTCTAGGAAGCTGGCTACCATAGCCGTACTACTTTATAGATGTGTTCCCGCTGTAATTAGTGTACCGTACTGACGAGCTCTAATCAGAGCGAAACCGGTCTGCGATTCTAATTACGGTGGAAATACATCTAGCCTTACGTCTATTTAGCAGTTGGGTCTGTGGCCTATCTACACGATGACAAGGACCTTAGAGTTACAACCAACCTATCATCGTTATTATTGTCATCACAGTTGCAACCTCGATTTTCTGTTTCCAAAGGTTCTCTTCATAATTTTTATTTTATTTTATAAATTGGGCTATATTTCCTGAAAGCTTTCTCTTGTTTCAAAAATAGGTACCGAAAATATGGCCATAAAATTTTTATTGTTTAATTAATCAGATAAGTGAATATTATTTTCACAACACCCCTATATAGTGCACTTGCGTCACCTCTATTTCCACTGTTCTAGGCACATTTTCAAGTCATCTTAAGTCGGACTGCCTAGCTGACATGTCATAGCCGTTTTGACAGATGCCACAGCCCCCAAATGCCGTTCCACAGCACCATGTTTTGCATTCTGGAAATATAAACTATTCATGCGGCCTCAAATCAGGCGGATAGGGTGGATAATCGGTGACTGTGATTGAATTTTCTGCCGAAAGCTCTCTGACGACCTGTGAGCAAAATGTGATTTTGAATTTTCTCTGCAAGAATCTTAAGGATTTTAAAAACCGATGATACGATAGAATAGATAATTCAGCAGCCTTCTGAGGGTAGCATACTATGTGGCGGCAGATGAATTAACAGTTTTGTATTCACCCGAAAATGTGCCCTGCTGAAAAATAAACTCGACCGGTTCAAGATTTTTTCAAAGAGATAACTTTAAATACTTGAAAATCCGCTTGTATAGTTTTCGAAAGGCCACCCCATATCAACACACAAGGTCTGAGTGTGGGTAATTTGGGGTCGTGAAACCAAACTAAAATAACCAAACCTATTCTTATTCACTACTCTAAGGCAATTTAGGTTTTAGAGTAGGTACATCATTTTCACATTTCCTCTCGTGAAAACAACTCCAAAGCGGGAACCAAAACGTCAATTTTGGACGCGATTGAAACTAAATATTTCCCACATTTATACCCGCCAAATTTTTTCGAATATATACTGTTACGACCCAGATGTCCTAATATGCTTTGTTGCCAATATATTTCTTATTTTAAAGGCTTCTTTTAATTCAATTTTGTTATGTCTATGATTATTGCTCGGTGGTGCTCTGGTCGACAGGTAGTTACATTCTATGGTTGTTAGTTGGGAGACGGTACCACTCAATGTCTTTAGGTTGACATCACTGCGAATTCGCCGTTCGGCGCATGTGTGTAGGGAGAACGATTTGGTTTTAGGTTAAGGACCTTCTGCATTCTGCCGTCACTTTTTGTGTCATTGTTTATGGAATCATCTTGAATGCAGGCAGATGCTTACAGCCGGTGTAGCTAGAACATTCTTCGGCCGCTGCCATATCGGTATGAGTAATCGTCGATGGTACGACACACGAGGTACTGGAGTTGCAGTTGTCTGTGGCCATCGAGCCTATTGAAGGGGAGGCCGCAGTTATATGCTATGGGAACGCTGCCGGAGGTCGTTGTTCGCTTAACAGACTAACGCCATAAGAACACGTCGACGGCGCACGTGTCAAAACACTGATAAAAACTTGTGTTACTACTTACCCCCGTTATCATCGAGATAAAACATAAATATATTCATGGTTCCAACTTCTGTGAGCTGGTGATCTTCACCGTACAACCACAGGACCTGTTGTCTTCCTTTCTTAAGAGCCTTACTTTGAACCCGAATCGTTGGTCCATAGTTGGAGCCCATTTTTCTATCTCCACATCCACCTGGCCATGCTCTTGTATACGAGGGATCGGCATATAAAGATACCGAGTCGTTTTTACCATCAAAGTAACTACCCACGGGACATAATATGACATACAGCAGAGCAGAATCTGAGTGGCACACTCCTAATGTACCCTAAAATAAAAAAAAGGTTATTAATTAGGCGACTTGGATGGAGTGTTGTAACGTATGGGGTAAAAAGTGTTAGTTTAGATAAGTAGAAGCTGAAGGAAAGTCGACATCGAGACAGATGAAGAAAGTAAAGTTCTTTGATTAAAAAATTAATAAACGGATACCTAAATAGCTATTCCAGGTATACAAAAATAATAAACCTATCTCATGCCTACTTTTTCCTATTGTTTTAATTACGAACATTGTTTCTTTAGTTTCTCATACGGTTCTATAAGCGAACTGCCCTTCATTCAGACAACTCTCAATTTTGCTTCTTTTATTGAATTTTCATAAGATGTTTATTAAATTTATATATATATATATATATATATATATATATATATATATATATATATATATATATATATATATATATATATATATATATATATATATATATATATATATATACAACAGATAACTCAAAAAATATTCCACCAATCGAAATCCAATTTGGCAATTCCCTTAATTTTGTTAATAGCTTGGATGACTTCGTTACACAGTTTCGACACTCAACTATTTTTAGAAAAAAATACGAAGAACTTTTTGAAAACCTAATCTCTTTTAAATTACTGAAAGTATATAACTATGAAACCAAAGCTTTACACGTATATATATATATAATATATATATATATATATATATATATATATATATATATATATATATATATATATATATATATATATATATATATATATATATATCCTATATGTGGTTCTATCTACCAAATTTGAACTTAATTGGTTCAGTAAATCTTAAGTTATAACTAAATAAAAAATTAATAATTTACGATATGACCTGAAAATACCTCTGAATGGGTGCCTTTATAGTTAGACAAGGTCAGACAATATCTCGGGGTTACGCTGCCATTGCACACAAAATCTCTAAATTATATTTTAAAAGGACATGTTACAAAAGTATGTCACAATAAACAATCAGCGGCGTTGCCATTTGCCACAACTCTCATCTGAATCTGAAGATATCAGAAAAATGTATGGTAATACATAAAATTTTTAATGAAAGTTATTCAATTTGTTTAAAGGCAATTTAGAACTACGTTTTTTTTATGTATAATATTAAGCTTCTCATTATTCACAGTATTTAAAGGCCATCTCCCTCTCCTAGTTTGATCTGACAACACCAGCTAGGTATTTGTCATTTGTTATCAGTGAACTTAATACATATTTAGTTAGTTGTTATTCCGCTAACTGACAGCAGACAGCAGTCATAAGGGAATCGTGTGCGCTTTACGCATAACCTCGAAATCTACTCCGCTAATCTGCTAATACCTTAGAATGTAAAACTACCTATATTCTAAGGTTAATGTTAATACAAATATTAAGTAAATAATATCCCGACTATAAAATTTAATTTAACTTTAAAAAATGCTGTGGACTATGACTGTAGTATATTATGATTCTAACATCAAATGAAACACATAACAAACTAATCGTTAAATCAAGCTGTGTGCATCAGATGCAGATTCTTAATCAATGCATGTAGGTACTGTATTACCAAAGTGAAACAAAATTATTTAATGAAATATACCTACCTCAAACTAATACAGTAAGTACTTATAATATGTAGGTACTTATTGTTTACTTTTAGTTTTTACTCTTCATCTAGTGTATGTAAAATTTGAAGTAAATGAAAGTACATAATATCGTAAGGTAGTTTAAATTATATAAACAGATATTCACTGTAAATTATCCAAATTTTAATTTCAAAATTTTGTATTGTTAATATTTATTTATTTCATTTTCAAAATGTATGAATACGGCAATGGTAAATAAGTGTTGAAAAGAATGTAGGTGCAGCAAGTGCGTTATGGTAGAGAATTTTCGTAAAAATATATCAAAAACTACATTTTTCATTAAACTAGAATCTTCAGTTTTGATACATAGTAAAACCTATATAAAAGCAGCGTGGGTCCTAAATTTAAGAAATAACACAATGATTTTGTGAGTTGACTCAAACGGATCATCCAAGCGACTAATAAGGAAAAATACCTGCCACGTTTAAAATTTGGCAGGTACATTCCTTTTGTAAATAAAAATTTAATTTTTGGTGAATTTTCATATTAGCACACGGGGGCTTTTTAGAAGAAAACTATCAGAAACATTCTTAAAACCCCCTCTGGATGCACAACCCACAAGAAAAAAATCTTGCAAACAACCCCCAAGAAAGTTACGGGACCAGGAGTGAATAGGGGTGCTGGGCGGGGAAGAAGATAGAAAAGAAAGGTGAGCGGAAAGTCCGAAAAAACTAGCTTAGCTGGACCTCTATAAGCTGCCTGTATACCGTTTTGCGACTGCACCTCCTTCAAATCCTGTTTACCCCGCCCAGAACCCCTATTCACCACAGGTCCCGGAATTTTCTCGGAGGTGGCTCTCAAGAAACTTTTCTTGTTTACATTGTTCTTGTTTATGCATTGAGGGTGATTGTAGGCATGCAGAAGGGGAAGGGGAACCCCTGCGACAATGCAGCGAACCAAGATTTTCAATTTATGTTAAAATTGTTACCCCATTTAATTACTTTAAAATATTTTTCGAAAAATGAATTTGAGGTTGCTTTGTTTGCCAGTCTCACATAGAGAGTTACAATATTTCATCATTTTCAAAAGTTTGGATACAGCAACAGTAAATAGATGTTGAAAAGGGTCTGGGTGCAGCAAGTACGTTATGGTAAAGAATTTTCGTAAAAATATTTCAAATCCGATAACTCAATTTCCCATTAACCTAGAATCTTCAATCTTTAACCATAGTGCAACCTATCTAAACGCAGCGTGGGTACTATATTAAAGAGAAATAACATAATGAGCGTCGGGGATAACTACAAACTGGTTAAAAAACCTTTTTTGTTGTCTTGTTTGCAAAAACAAGTTCGATTGGGTTGACTAAAACAAAACCATCCAAGCAATTAATAAGGAAAAATACCTGCCATATTTATAATTTGGCAGGTAAATTTCCTTTGTAAATATTTTTTTTTGAAAAACTTTTGCAACGTTTATGAAATTTGTATCACAATTTTTTTAAAGAGACTTGCAATACTTAGATATATCTCCACCAAATTCTAATTTTCTAGCCCCATAGAAAATATAAATTTCTTCAAATCATCGATAACTGAGACTTCTAAAACCGATCTCCAAGATGCATTTAAATTTAAAGAACTAGTTTCAATAACATACCCTACTAATAGTGCACAATTCTTATGAGAATTCACTAATATAATTCACTTGCTGCCTTCCGAACATTTTTCTATTTTCAACTATGATTAATAGAGTCTGCGCCACATGACTCTGTATCTTTATTGTTCTGTGTTCACTGTTAATACCTTTGGTAATCATAAACTCACTGAGGAGTTCGATAGATAAACTTTCGAAACGTTATATTACTTGAGTTTTATTGAAAAACTGTGAATTTTCACCAAATCACCCCCTATTTATCCCCTACTCCTTGAAGCGATCTTACCCAAAAAGAATTCCAAGCGTTCCTTTGACGGGTGCTAACTGGATACCAAATTTGAAGATGGTATGTCAATTTGTTCGAATGTGATTGCGCCTATTAACAGACGTACATGCCGATAGTCCGACAGACCGACCGACCGACAGACCAACAGACAAAAAAAATTCGTTTCCCTCTTTTACCTGCCTTCTTCTGCACTGATCTTTTAATCTCCTACCTGGAGTTACCTTTCTCTGGATTTCACAATCCTTTTTAATTTACTGGTAATCTTTATCCTCTAGTCGTCTCTGTATGAATGTTTGCATTCAGTTTACTCCTGAAGAAAGCCATATAAAGATTACATGGTAATCCTGTGTTTGAAGTGCCTCTTTAGTAAACATACAATTCGGGCGAAATCGGAACGTGAACTGGACGCGGGACGATGTGCACTGTTGCCAGATGAGTATAAGCAAGGGTCATTTTAAATATAGCAGGCAATCAAGGGATGAACAAACGTTTTCATAATGTAAATGCCCAACTGAGGCTGAAAATTAACTGTTTACATTTCCGTTTTCCTACTGCTTTCCGCAAAATATGTCAAATACCGATTTATGTAGATGACGCCATATTTTAATTTATTAAAATTATAAAAACATTTGTTCACCCCTTGATTTCCTTCTATATCACGTTTTTCTCCCTAGACCACAATTGCTGAAAATTAACTGTTTACATTTCCGTTTTCCTACTGCTTTACGCAAAATATGTCAAATATCGATCTATGTACATGACGCAATACTATCATTTATTTACATTATGAAAACATTTGTTCACCCCTGGATTGCCTTCTATATTTAAAATGACCCTTGCTTATACTCATCTGGCAACAGTGCACATCGTCCCGCGGCCAGTTGACGTTCCGATTTCGCCCGAATTGTATGTTTACTAAAGAGGCACTTTAAACACAGGATTACCAGATTACATATTTACCGTTAGGTCCTTTCCTGTAAGTTTAATAGCTTTATATGTATTTGACGTGTTCTTGAAAATCTTCTAAGAATGTACCCATTGGACTTGTTTACTACAGGATAACACAGGTTGGTCATCCTGCATTACTGACGTTATGCCAACTACGTCAACCAGCGCCACCTGGAAGCTCTATAAAAGCAGGCTTTTCGCAAAGCACAGTTCAGTTCTACGACAGATCTCCTCTTTTAGCTTCTTGGTACTCCGAGATCCCAATCTTCTACTTAAACACCGCTAGTGTGTTTAAGCCAGTTCAGCTCTACAGTTTAGTTCTGTCAACGTTTTCATCGTCTTAGCTTCTTGTGACCTCTGAGATCACAATCTCATACTTAAACACTGCTCGTGTGCTTAAGTCAGTTCAGTTCAGGTTCCAATCTTCCAACTCAAACAGTGATACAGTTAATATTTAGTGTTTTCTTCTAAATTAGGAAGTACCTACACGTAATAAAGTTCCATCATACGTGCAGTTAAGTAAATTCAATACAGAGGTAGCTAACAAGATTGTGAAATCTCCTGAGTAACTAATTAATCAAGTGTCAAATCGCAAATTGTAAATAATAGTTAAGTTGAAAAGTGTATATGGTGACAATACAACATATACAAATATAACAAGTGTATCATTGGAATATCTTTCCTTTGTCACCCATTCTTGGAACAAGTCCATGGAAATACACGGTGAATCCCCGATTGTCGCTCTGGACATATCCAAAGCATTCGACCATGTCTGCCACGCAGCGCTGCTTAATAAACTTCCGGCTTATGGCCTACCACAAAAACTCTGTACCTGGCCATTCCTCTAAACTGTATCCAATTAATGCAGGAGTCCCTCAAGGTTCGCCTTTAGCCTCTACTTTGTTTCTTCTCCACATCACCTAGCGCATCCAACCCAGTTTACAGTTACGTGGATGACAGCACTCTGCACTTAAATATACAATAATGTAAGCCTGTCTCTTTAGCCCAATTAGATGATGATCGCAGACTCATGGAGGGTTTTGTCTCTGTGGATCTCCAAAAGATATAAGACTGGGGAAGCAGAAATATTGTACAATTCAACTCCACCAAATCTCAGTCTTGCTTTCTATCTCATAAGAGATATACCAGCCCTAGATTCATCACAATGAAGTATCAAGTTATTAAAAGTAATGAGTCCTTTTCACTTGTTGGCATTTCTGTGGATCAAAATCTCAATTGGCACCAACATGTCACATCAATTGCAGAAGCGGCTGCTAAGAAATTAGGTTTCCACTTTCGAGCTCGTAAATACTTTTGACCAGCTAATCTCTATACCTTATATACTTCACAAATAAGGCCAAACCTCAAATACTGCTCCCACATCTGGGGTGCCGCTGCCGCTTCTACACTCGCTATCCTGGAGTCAATTAAGGAGAGAGATATACGTCTCATCGGTGACCTTACCCTCACCAAAAATCTGACATCCCTTGCCCACCGACGTGCCGTTGGTGAAGTCTCTCTCACTTTTATAGATATCTGCACGGGCACTGCTCAGAGGAGTTTTCTCCATAGTTCCTCCACCTGCTGCCCCCAACAGATCTACCAGAGAAACAGAGCGAATGCACCCTTTTACTGTCCAGGTTACCAGACATAGAACATCTTGTTATGCCCGTTCTTTTGTCCTGGGGACTTCCAAGTTGTGGAATTCTTTGCCGGCACATGTTTTTCCTTCTCCTCCGAACCTCCAAACCTTCAAGTCCAGAATTAACAAGTTTTCTCTTTCCTTCTTGTCGACACTCACGGTACGATAGAATTTAGGCTGTGAGCCCTCGTGGTGTGTTGTTGAAACTAAAAAAAAATTCCTGGGGTCCAGTGCACCTAGAGTTAAATATACAGTCCACACCTTCAACAATTTCTCCAAACGCTAATTAACAAAGCTGAATAATTAGCGAGGGTGGGACAAATCCACCTGCCAATCATTGGGGATAGGAAACAAGCTCTTTCTGCCCCATTTGATAGTCCTAAACGAGCCGGATAAGAAAACATCAAGAGAGTTCAACAACATTCGAGTTCCAATGCAGCATCCCCAGGGCATCATTAACATACAAAGTAAAATTTAACTCATTTGTCCACAGTTTCTTTATGTTTATGCAGCCATTGTAACGCAATAATTTCTCTCTTGCAAAATTTCATGCTCCTGTTTGTAACAATTTGTAATTATATTCGAGAAGATTTATACATTTATGTTTGTTCATCTGTGATTCTATTTGTAAAAAATAAAATTTTCTGTAACTCATCAATCAAGTGTACAACTGCAAAATATGGATAATAGTTAAGCTGGGTTAAATATACAGTCAACATCTTCAACATATTCTTCAAACGCTAATTAACAAGGCCGACTAATTAGCGAGGGTGGAATCAACCCACCTGCAAATCATTGAGGATAGGAAATAAGCCCTTTCTCCCCCAAATATAAAGTAGCAAGACAAGACGACACAGCATTTTAATCACTAGACAATATAAAGCTGAGTCGATACCAGCCACGTGCAAACCTCCAGACGTATCATTGCAACAATACGCAATAGGAAGCTGACTAGGTTACTGCCATAAGACAAAGGAGAGTACAACCAACGCCCAAGTCAGATGCTATAAGAAGACAAACCTCTTACGTAGCAGAACCTTTGATCTTTAGATTCTATTGCTCACAGTCATTACATAATATCTTAATATTTTTACCAAACATTTTTATAATAAAAAATAACTTACAAATCCAAAATACTTACATCGATGCCAATCAAGGTAGGCCTTATATACAAACTGGACGATTCTGCGTGTGGAACCCATTCTTGATCTATTTGTATCAGCCTGTTCATACATCTAATAAGTTCGAATCCATCGAAAGTTGGTAGGCCTGAGGCTAATGCAGATTTGTTCATTCGATTCATGTTAAGATCTGCTCTAAACACCCTGATTCTTCCATCTCTCCCTCTATATGCCTTCATACCTTCAAAAAGCTACAACATCAGTTAAGGAAAAATGATATACTATCAACAAGAAAATGGCTGTAAAGGCAGAACGTACCACGTTTTGTGATTATATGGAATAAATGTTTTTTGTTTTGGGATTTTTAGTGAATTAAAAAAATTACTAATGAGGAGATCTTGGCTAAAATTTGGTAGATGCCTTCCTTTTCTAAGTGGCTTGTACAAGTTTGTTAGCCAGGAAAATCGGATCAGTTTTTCTTGGGCACTTTTGGGTTTTCTTTCGGAAAATATTTGTGTCTTCGAAAATAACAAAGCTACGGCAACCAAATTTGGTACTTAGGTTTACACTATTACGCTTACCCTAGACGCCAAAATTTAGATCTCTAAGTTGAAAGAAAAAAATATAGACATTTAAAAAACATATGTTTGGGTGCCACTGATGACCAGAGAAATGCACAGAATTAAAATATTTTGTGTGGACAGCAACATATATTGTATATGATAGACACATCCACGTATAGTTTGGCACTACAACTCCGCGAACTGGGACGAAATGCGGGACTACTTTCCTCATTTCCATGGGCGTCTGTCTGCTTCTCTCATCCGGACCCCTCTGATATCTCACAAAACGTCACCGAAATTATCAAAGCTGGCATGGGATTATTTATTCCACGTACAGAGAAAACCTCTTCAGACACTCGAAAGCCCTGGTTCTCTAAATCCTGTGACAAGGCCCGACTTGAAAAGATCAAAGCTCACAAAACGCTTCTACACAATCCCAGTCAAGAAAATCGTCATGCATCTAATGACGCAAGAAACCACTCATTCTTTCTGAGGCAAAAACTTGTTTAGTAACCACATAAAAAACAAAGTCCTCTCAGGCTCCAAAGGCAGCAAACCCTTCTGGACCCTTGCTAAACCTATTGGGAATAATTTATGCAAGAGCACGTTCCCACCTCTTGATTCAGGGGATGAAATTGTTTCTACCGCCCTGGGCAAGACTGAACTTTTTGCCTCGGTGTTCGCCGTTTTACTGTCTACACACCTTCAAATGTTCAACAACCAACAGTCTTCAATGTCGCGCATAAAATGACGGATATCATTTTCAAAACTAAAAAGGTACGAAAGATGCTCTCTTCTCTTAATACCAGGAAAGCATCTGGCCTTGACGAGATTCCAGGAATTGTTCTTAAAAAATGCGCACCAGAATTTGCTCCTGTCCTGACTCGTGTGTTTCAGACATCTTACAATAGAGGCATATTCCCTAGTGACTGGAAAATTGCTCGAGTACAACCCGTCCCCAAGAAAGGATCCAAAGCGCTTCCTAGCAACTACATGCCTATTTCTCTCCTTTCATTCGTCTCTAAAGTGATGGAAAGGTATATAAACACCGACATACTAAAATTTCTTGAAAAACACAGTCTAATCCACGACAGGCAGTATGGATTCTGTCAGCGCAGATCAACTGCCGACCTCCTTTCCTTTGTGACATATTCTTGGAACAAGTCTATGGAACTACACGGTGAATCCTAGATTGTCGGTTTAGACATATCCAAAGCATTCGACCAGGTCTGGCACGCAGCGCTGCTTAATAAACTTCCGACCTATGGCCTACCACCAAAACTGTACCTGGACATCAAATTTACTCTCCAACGGGAGTATTTCTGTTGTCGTGGATGACCATTCCTCTAAACTTTATCCAATTAATGCAGGACTCCCTCAAGGTTCAGCTTTAGCCCCTACTTCGTTTCTTCCCCACATCAGTGACCTCTTCTCTAGCACAGCCAACTAAGTTCACATTTACGCGGACGACAGCACTCTCCACTCCAATATACAATATTCTAAGCCTGTCTTTCAGCCCAATTAGATGAGGATCGCAGACTCCAAGAAGCACGGTCTCCCAAAAATTCATAAACCGGGAAAATCAATTAGACCTATTGCTTCGGCTATAGATTCCCCGACAAATAATTTAGCAAAGTGGTTAACAAATGTGTTTAAAGGCTTGCTCGCCAAACAGAAAAGTTTTTCAGTAACAAATTCATTCGAATTTATTAATAAGATTAAAGAGGTTAAATTGACTGAAGGCGAGGTTTTAATTTCATTCAATGTATCATCATTGTTTCCTAGCGTTCCCACGGAGCAAACTTTAACGTATTTAGAGCAGTTGTTGCAAATGAATAACATAAATGAAAATGACTGCAAAGAATATTTAACTTTAACAAACCTTTGTATCAAACAAAATATTTTTCAATTCAACAATGAACTTTTTCAACAAACCCAAGGCACGGCAATGGGAAATCTGCTATCCCCATTTATTGCAGACCTTTTCATGAGCAGATTTGAAACAGATCTTATAAGTGAAAGTAGTTATTTTCCTAGAGTATGGTTTCGTTACGTGGATGATATTTTCGCAGTGTTTAACACAAACATTTGCAGAATAGAAGATTTTATTGCCAAATTAAACAATAAATTTGATTCTAAAAAATTTACCCACGAATTAGAAATTAAATAATAAATTACTCTTTCTAGATGTACTAGTTATAAAAGATAAAGACACTTTAGAATTCGATGTCTATAGAAAGGACACCACCACTCTAAGCTACATTCCGAACGACTCACATCATAAGTACGCACAAAAAATGGCCAGTCTGAATTTTTTAGTGGCCGAATATAACGGATACACGGCTTGACTAGTGGAAAAATTAATCAACAAACAGAAAACAAAGAAAATGTTAACTGAATCATTGCCAAACTAAACAATAAATTTGATTCTAAAAAATGTACCCACGAATTAGAAATTAAATAATAAATTACTCTTTCTAGATGTACTAGTTATCAAGAATAAAGACACTTTAGAATTCGATGTCTATCGAAATGACACTACCACTCTAAGCTACATTCCGAACGACTCACATCATAAGTACGCACAAAAAATGACCAGTCTGAATTTTTTAGTGGCCGAATATAACGGATACACTGCTTGCCTAGTGGAAAAATTAATCAACAAACAGAAAACAAAGAAAATGTTGACGGAATCAATGACGTTTAGAAGAGAGAAATCCGAAAAAAAATTTTGTTTGCTTACCTTTTGAACCTCGAATCACGAGGGTCTAGACAGCATTTAAAAAAAAAATCAACTTATAGCTAACATTTTCGACAAAAAATACCTTAAAAAACTTGCTAGGTAACCCAAAAGACAAGGATAGCACGGACAAAATGTCGGGAATTTATAAAATAAGTTGTAAAGATTGTAATCTTAAGTACTAAAAGATGGATTGGAATTAGATTCAAAGAACACTTAGCCCAATTACGTTACGGTACTATAGATAGATCTCAGGTCGCCCTACATATTTGGGATAATAAACATGACGCTAATAAAGATAATCTAAAATTAATAAAAAATGTTAGACAACGAGGATAGCTAAACGCGTTCGAAAGTATATATATTGCGAAATATTACGAGTCACCTGTTCGATTGCTTTGTTAAATAACATTACTACGTTTCAACACGTCCTAAAGATAAGATAAAAATACAGATATTTCCGCTAAAGGAAACTATGTTAATTTAGTTGTCCTTGAACCTTCCCAAAATTATTAGAGATGGACACCTTTTAGATAAGTTAGTAGGGACAGTGCAAAGACTTCGTCCGGCGATAAAAAAATACAATACACTGTGGAATTTGCCCGCGACTAGTTTCCCATTTCAGTTCGCTCTCTTTACCTAAGATCCGGTATATAAGGTGATGTTAGTTTTTAAAGTAGTTAGAATTTTTCATCCTCTGATGAGGCTAACTTGGTTAGTAAAACGATCGTCAGGTCTTTTAAAAAGTGTTGTGGTGATTTGGGTTCTCCAAGTGTACTTATCAGTTGTCATCACAGGTTCAATCTTTACTTACTGCCTCTAAAGTAAAGCTTAAGCAAAACTTCTAGTGGATTCTACCAAAATATCAAGACAGATTAAAAACTACAACAACGCAAATGATGTTAAAACCTGGTTTGTTCTGCCTAAGTGCATAATTAAACATACCTCTATAGCATAGTGTAACACCTTAGCTGCTGGATGAAGAGAAATGTTCTCAAATGGTATTATCGATGGCTTTTGCCACCCGCCTAGTTGCCTGTGGTAAAAAACTTTTAACATGTGATCCGTGAAGATTTGTCCAAATTTCAGTTCACTAACATCCGGTTTTGCTCTAAGTTGTTCTGGTTCGCTGAGTTTCGTTGTTAGGTCGCTGTACTGCAAAAATTAAAATTAATATCTTTCTTTAATGTTAAAAATTATAATATTGTTACAAAGCACTTTAATAGACGTAGGTGCGGTGTTGCCACATCTCCAGAATTTCCCCAACATCTGGGAATTTTTGCACAATCTGGCAACACCGCCTCCCCACCCCCCCCTTGGGGTGCCTGGGGTGACCCCCCTCAGGCGAAGTCTCAACCCTCTAGGACCAGAAATAACGAAGTTACCAACTTGTACCCCGTCGGAACGGATAACTGAGGTCTGCACATTCCGAACACCCTGTATACGCAGAGAACCCTTACACCCTGTATACGCAGAGAGATCTTATAGTTCGAGAAACACCTCTTGTGTAACATAGGAGTGGTGACCACATTTGGATCACCTGTATATACATCCCCCTGTATACACACAGGACCGATCTGTATTCACAGAACCTTCTAGTAAAAGAAGGTCCTAGAACGTTCTGGAATGGAACACTCTAGAAAGGAGGGGAAGGTACGGCGAGTATATAAAATAGAAAGCAAGCCAGCCCGAGTTAGTTCAGTTCAGTAAGAGAATGTGGTAGTGACTTGAAGAAGCAGTGTAAAGAGAGTAGTGACTGTAGTACCAGATTAGTGACTTTTGTTGAGAGTAGTAATTGTAAGGCCAGTAAATGAAGTGTTTTGTGAGAGAGACATTCTAGAAATTTTATTGTATCCAAATTTAGAGTGTAAATAAAGTTGTTTTGTTAAAATTTAAAGTCTCACTTATCCAGAACCCGGAGAAAACGCAACAATTTGGTGTCAGAAGTGGGATAAGTGAGTGAAGAAGTGAACAAGCAAGCTAGCTGTAAATGGTAAACACCAGATCGACTGACTACGACAAGATGGCTGAAATCAAAGAGTTGATGGACTTACTGAAAAAGCAACGCGAAGAAGACGAACAACGACGACAAGAAGAAGAAAGAAGACGGCGCGAAGAAGACGAACGACGGCGGCAAGAAGATAAAGAAGACCTCAAGAGGCAACGCGAAGAAGACGAACAACGGCGACAAGAAGATGAAAGAAGACGACGCAAAGAAGACGAACAACGGCGACAAGAAGAAGAAAGAAGACGGCGCGAAGAAGACGAGAGAAGACGACAAGAGGAAGAACAACGGCGGCAAGAAGATAAAGATGAAATCAAGAGGCAACGCGAAGAAGACGAACAACGGCGACAAGAAGATGAAAGAAGACGGCGCGAAGAAGACGAGAGAAGACGACAAGAGGAGGAACAGAGGCGTCTTGAAGATAAAGAAGAACTCAAGAAGCAACGCGAAGAAGACAGAGAAGACCTCCGAAGTATGTTCCACAATACTGCCGTGCTAAGCAAGACTACCGTATCTCCACATTTTATGAAAATTGAGTTGAGGGGTGTCTTAGGCTTCTAACAGATGTTTACTACTAAGATACATAGTAAAATTGCCGTATATGCAGGGAAAAGCTTCAAAACATGCAATTTTATATTCATCGGTTTGTGTAGACACTTAAATTTCAGTCGACATGCTTATAAGATTTACCGTATCTACCATTAATTTTAAGAGAACTACCGTATCTCCATCATTCATTAAAGAGAAATACCGTATCTCCGGACTTACGGTACTTTTAACAAGCACTGATCGTACAAGAGGTGGTTAAATACATGTGAAATGTGCTGTATACTCGGACATACGGTTTATTTTACATGTAAAGCTAAGACTGAATTGGTTTGTTTACAAAATGATATCGTAATAACCAACATGCGGTGATTTATTCAAGCATTCCCCCTCCATTTTGTAATATCTTCTATAGAAATTGCATCGTTTCTCCAGTCTCGACTCGTCTCTCAGTATCGTTTAAGCTGTTAGTGGCTGCACACAATTGTGTTAAAAGTAGACGAAATAAGTTTTATATAATACGTACCTACATGTACATATTGTTATTGTTATTAGGTATTGCATGCAAAATACGTTTAATATTTAACTGTACTTATAATGAATTCCAAAGGTAAGATGCAGACAATCTGATAAACAAGCATACTTGAGTATTAATAATTTATATTATTTTCGTGCAGACATAATCAATATCCCGAGGGGAAAGAAGCTTGCAATTATGGCTGCAAACGTTAATCAGAAACTCGGTCATGACTCGGGGAATTCTTTGAAACTCCAATCTGAATCTGAACCGCCAATGAACAGTACTACCTTAAATGTTGAAAAGAAAACAAGGAAAAATGATGCGTCTGAGAACTACGAGGGAATTTTAAAGTATTTTTTGGCTAGTCAATCTATCACCAAATGCTACTTTTTTATTGAAGTACACTCACATGAAATTAATTTTGAATTATTAAGAGAACAGTTTTTGGAAACCGAAAAAGTGTCCGATTTTATAAGAAAAATATTAAATGGAATCGTAACAATAGCGATTGACATTTCAGAATTAGAATTATTCTAGACGAAGATTTTCAACCATTGGTGCTGCCAGACAACGTTGAAGATGTTTCAATAAAAATAGTTATTGATATCAATGAAAACACAACTAATAATAATAACACTAGTAGTGTCAATGAGGAAAATTCGTTATTATTGCTCAATAAAACAGAAACAAATAATGATGAAAATCTAAATGGTGAAAATAACGATGAAGATACCACGACTATGCTATTAGAAGCAGATGTTTTTTTAACAGATACCACAAATACTAAATCTGGAAATAAGAGAAAACGGCAGAAATATCTAAAACCCAAGCACGAACGAACCCAGTTTTTAGTTGAGAAAAAAAGACAAAGACATGTAGTCAAGCTTCCCTGTGACCAGTGTAAGAAAGCATGTACTACAAAAATTAATGAAGAGAGAAGAAAAGAGCTAAACAATTACTATTGGAATTTAAATCTGAAAGAACAGCGACTGTTTATCAGCAACCATTGTGAAGTAAAAGTTATAGAAAGAAGACGAAGTGAAAAAGGAAACGACTCCAAAAGACAAAATAGCATCTGTTACAAGCTGAAAGACGAGAATAAGGCAGTTCAGTGCGTGTGTAAGAAGTTTTTCTTGACGACGTTAGGTTTTGCATTTAACAATGACAGTGTATTGAAAAATATATCTGATGAGAAATTTTACACAAAAAACGATCAAAGAGGAGCCAAAACAAAAGAGAAGAAAATTAACCGTGACTTACTTCATACTCACATAAAGTCTTTCTCTCCTTGTGTCTCTCATTACAGAAGGGAGCACGCTCCTAACAAACTCTACTTACCTAGTGACATTACGATAACCCAAATGCACAAAGACTTCCTGGATAAGCATCCAAACATACAAGTATCGTATGAAGTATACAGAAAAGAAGTAACTGACACAATAAATATATCTTTTACTCGTTTAGGACAAGAAGAGTGTGAAAAGTGTGAGGCTTTCCGCCTCCATAATTCAGAGCATACTAAACAAAATTTGCACTTACCAGATTGTGAAAAATGTGTTAAATGGAACGAACACATTCAGAAAGCAAAGATTTCTCGAGGTGAATATAGAAAGGATTGTGAGAATCAACAGTGCAAAAATCCTATTTATTCGGCAGATATGCAAAAAGTCATAATGCTTCCGAGAATAGAAATGTTCAAAAGTGCAATATTTACGACGAGAATTATTGCATTCAATGAATCCTTTGTTCCTGTTGGAGACATGAAAAAAAATCCACCTTACATAGTTTTATGGCACGAGGGCATTTCTGGGCGGAAACGTGAAGATGTGGCTAGTACCTTCTATCAGTTTTTTCTTTTTAACCGCGATGCTGCTGAAGTTACCCTCTGGCTCGATAACTGTGCGGGCCAGAATAAGAACTGGTGTTTGTTTTCGATGCTGATTAGTATTATATCTTCCAAAGAAATTTGTACGAACACAATCACCCTAAAATATTTTGAGGCAGGGCACACATTCATGTCGGCAGATAGCTTCCATCACCAAGTAGAGCTTGCCTTGAAAAAAAATCCTAAAGTCTACGATTTCCAGGATTTTGTAAATATTGTTCGGGATTGCAACTCGAAAAAAAATATAATAAAGGAAATGAGACATTCTGATTTTCGAAATTTCTTGGATTTGACTTCCGCATACCAGCTACAGAAGTTAAACAAAACCAATGAGAGACCTTTGCTGAAAGATATTTGTCTTGTTAAAGTAAAAAGGGGTTACAGGCATCTTTTTTACAAGACTCATTTTTCAGAACAAGAAGAAAAAGAGTTTCACTTCATATCTTCAAAATACAAGAAGAATGAATTACCAGTGGCTGAGGCTTCAAGTGCTAACCGCGGTATAACGACTAACCGGAAAAAAGCCATCATAAATAATTTATCAGACATCATTCCGGCACACAAATTAGAATTTTGGAAAAACATGCCAGTCAATGATGATGCTGCTAACTTGATAACTGATATAGAAGATCTGTAAATTACTTTATTATAATATATTATGATATTAAACTGGACTTTATTGACCTATTTTCTGTAAAAACGGGAGTTTGAGTTTGGTTTTCAGTATTTTTTTTATACGTACATCATCATTGGGTCATCAGTCCTAAAGACTGGTTGGACGCACTTCTCCATGCCTGTCTGTCCTGGGCCTTCCAGTACATCTCCCTAAACGTCGAACATCCCACATCCCTCACGATCTGAGAGCAATAGTCCAGTCTTGGTCTACCCCTCTTTCTCTTCGTACCAGTCTCGGAGATCAATATGCACTTCCTGTTACCGGTACCGAAGGGTCCTACAATATTTTCATATCTTCCTTCCCCAACCACTGCGTTGAAGTCGCCTGTTATAACCACATTCTCGTGATTTTTTACCATTTTTAAAACTTCTTCTATTTCGCTATATATTTCTTCCACTTCGTCATCGTCATGTCTTGTTGTGGGCATGTATACCTGTATGATTACAGTTTTCACAGGCTTAGTATTGAACCTGGCCATAATGATTCTTTCGTTTTTCTGCACATAATTCTCCATACTCCGTCCTACCGTTTTGTTCATAATAATGGCTACCCCTGCATTTCCCTCATTTGCTGCTGTGTGGATTATCCTGTAGTTACCACTCCAGAAGTCACCTATTTCAGGCCATCGCACCTCGCTAAGACCGACTACGTCTAGTTGCAACCTATCCATCTCTAATTTAAGATTTTCTAGTTTTCCCGGTTGTTTCATTGTTCTGACATTCCACGCTCCGACTCGTGAAATGTCAGGTTTGATTGTATAGTCTGTCATTATTTAATCATAAGTTGGCCATGGAGATTGCGCTACTAGGGAATGTAGTGCAGTAGCTTCCCGTTGCTTTCTGCACCGCAGTAATACGCGTATCGTATTTTAGGAGCTGCTGCCCTCCTTTGCGGCTATTTAGACCTTAATATGGTATTCTATTTGAGTTTCATTTAGTTAAACTTAAATTTAGTTTGGCATTTTTATATGTGAAACATATGATTCTATATTTATTAAACTTACGACGAGTCAAGTGAAATGCACTATTTTCCACTACTTTACTGTTCCTAATCATGCAAAGTCTAATGATTGAATCTAAATCACTATATAATACTATCACACTAATCTAAACTTAACTAATTTTTTTGTTTTTCTTGTGTTAGTCAAATTAGTATAGTTAGTTCTTTCTAGATCAAGCATGTGTCTACTCTTGTTAACTTTCATTCGATTAGTATTTACTTTGTTGTTAGCTATCTACGAAAACCTGAGTACATGAAAAAAATAATGTATCGTACTTATAATATGTTATAATATGTTATAATATGTTGTGTCAATGTTTATTTTACATAAATAAAACATTTATTCTATAAAGGCATTTCATTTAGTTTAAACAGCTTTCAAAACATGGACTTACGTTACTTCTTTCAAGTAAAAAATTAAATTTATTTAACAAAAAAGTCGTATGTCCATAAAAAATACTGAAATCGTTAATTTATTATTATTTCTTGTAGCAGAACCTATAGTGTAACACTATCTAGAACTGATGCAAAAAAAATTAAGTCAATATATAGTACAGTGCAAAAGATACACGTCATTTAGTTTGGTAAAACTTCAATGGCGAATTTCTCAAAACTACTTTAACTGGAGATACGGTATTTATAGATAGCAGGGCAGAATATGAGAGTTGGTGTAAAAGAAGAAATAGAACAGATCAACGAACAAATAGAAAATGTGGACAAGAAAGTAGAAAATGTGGACAAGAAAGTAGAAGATGTGGAAAATACAATAGGAGTGGTAAACAGGAAAGTAGAAAATGTAACAGAGGATTTGAACAAACGATGGGAAGAAGTGGAGGGGTTGAAAGAACAAATGAAGATGATGATGAAAGGCACAGAAGTCAGACATAGAGAACTGACAAAGCAGGTGATGGGCCAGACTGACAGAACTCATCCAAGAGGAGTTACTGGAATGTCCCCAGTTCAAAATCGGCCGGAAGAAGATATGCCAATCGTGCAGCAGCCTCATGGAACCTTGAAGCCGCCGACTTTTGACGGAGAAACATCGTGGCCCATGTACAGGAGGCAGTTTGAGGCGGCAGCTCTCAGCAATGGGTGGAGCGAACAACAGGCAGCAACTGCTCTAATTCTCTCGCTTCGAGGTAAAGCCCTAGAAATCCTCCAGAACATCCCGGAGTCGAAACAGCAAAACTACTTAACAGTGATACAGGCCCTAGATTTGAGATATGGTAATAAGTACATGAGCCAGGTCTACCAGACACAACTAAAGTCAAGGGTCCAGAAGCCAAATGAGACGCTGCAAGAATTTAGTGCCGAAGTGGAGAAACTTGTGCGACTGGCATATCCCCAAGCCCCAGAAGAATTTGTCAACCAGATAACCGTCCAGACCTTCATCGATGGGGTACTTGACAACGAGATGCAACAATCTTTGAGGCTCGGAAGGTTTAAAACACTTACAGACTGCGTCATTTATGGTTTGGAATTTGAAGCAGCCAAGAATGCATCTCAACCTCGCCGAAACAGGCTGCGCGAAGTGAAGGAGATAGAGGACCATGCAGACACGACAGAGGAACTAAGGCGAGAAATCAAGTTGATGAAGGAAGCCATAAGCAAGCTCACTGCAACGGTTGGAGCACGTAGGACGAAAGCAGATTGGTCAGACATAGAATGCTACAAGTGTGGTAGGAAAGGACACATAAGTAGGCAGTGCTCACAAACCCAACAGGTGGCTCGCAGAAGACAAGAATATACCAACAGTGAGCGCCATCAGGGAAAACGACCTGACGCCAGTGTAGGTGGGCGACACGTGGCATGCGAGACCCAAGGCCTCAAGGTCAGGGTCTCCACTATCCGACGCTACCGCGAGAGCCTCGTTATACCTGGCAGCATAGACGGAAGACAATGCAGTTTCACCATCGATACTGGTGCTACTAGATCCGTTGTACGTCCAGACATGTTGCCAAACAGGTCGGCACTCACGACCAACAAACAGCCTGTGTTGGAGACAGCAAAAGGAGATAGGATACCCGTGCATGGAGAGGCCACTGTTTACATTAGGCTGGGCAGTACTGAGCTACAGGTAAGGGCTGTTGTCGCAGAAATCGTCGACGAATTTATTCTGGGCCTGGATTTAATGGAAGAGTTCGATGTCCTTTCAGTGGACTTCCAGAATAAGATCTTGAAAATCGGTAACGAAGAGTTGTATTTATCTCCACTAGCAGGCGAAGCTAATCCCAGGGTGAGACTTATTGTCGACGAAGATACACGGATTCCTGGTAACAGTGAGAAGATTGTCAGAGCCAGGCTAGAGAAGAAACTTGATGGTATGACTGCTCTCATAGCGGAGCCCCTGAAAGATAGGCATGATGGTGCCCTCGTCGCACGATGCTTAGTAGACCCGAAGAGGACAATACCCATAAGAGTGGCTAACGTACAAACTAACAGGGTCACATTGAAGAGAGGTGAAGTTATCGCCACTTGCGAACCCATTGACCGAGTGACGTTGTCCAAAAACGTGACACCCACTGCATTAGACAGAAGACTGCCAGTAGAAATAGTAGAGCGGTTCAAGAATTCATGGGGCCAATTGAACAATATGGAGATGGAGATGGCCCTGAAGTTCGTATTGGAGGAGGCCGATATTTTCGCTCAAGATAAAATCACAGGTCGTACGAGTCTAGTGCAACACAGAATTAATACTGGCGACGCAAGACCAATTAGACAGCCGCCGAGAAGACTGCCTTTTGCCAAGCAATCAGAAATCAAGGCGATGGTTAACGAAATGCTGGAAGATGGTGTGATTGAGGAGTCTAATAGTCCTTGGTCGTCCCCAGTAGTTTTGGTCACCAAGAAAGACGGCACTATGAGATTTTGCGTGGACTATAGGAAGCTGAATGATGTCACCAAGAAAGACAGTTATCCCCTGCCCCGGATCGACGACACTTTGAACACTTTGGCCGGATCAAAGTGGTTCTCTACATTAGACCTGAAAAGTGGCTACTGGCAAGTAGAACTCCATAAAGACGATAAGGAGAAAACTGCTTTTTCAACCGGGAATGGGTTGTACCAATTCAAGGTCATGCCATTCGGCTTATGTAATGCTCCTGCCACCTTCGAGCGACTAATGGAGTTAGTGCTGAGAGGACTTACATGGGAAACATGCCTGGTGTATCTCGACGATGTCATGGTGATTGGAAGGACTTTCGATGAACACCTGTCGAATCTGAAGCAGGTTTTCTCCAGGCTGAGAGGTGCCAATCTGCAACTCAATCCCAAGAAATGCGTCCTCTTCCAGAAGAAAGTGAGTTTCCTCGGACATGTCGTTTCTGAGAAAGGGATAGAAACTGATCCAGAGAAAATAAAGGCAGTAAGAGACTGGCCTGTGCCGAAGAACAAACATGAGGTGAGAAGTTTTCTGGGACTTTGCAGCTACTACCGACGCTTTGTAAAGTACTTCAGCAGCATTGCGAAACCTCTGCATAGCCTGACTGAAAATAAGGCCGAGTTCATCTGGTCACCAGATTGCCAAGAGTCTTTTAGAGAGCTCAAACATCGTCTTCTCACTGCTCCTGTGCTGGCTTATCCTCAAGACGAAGGACTGTTTATACTGGACACCGATGCTTCTCAGTATGGCATTGGGGCAGTACTCTCACAGCTCCAAGCCGGAGAAGAAGTTGTGATAGGCTACTTCAGCAAAACGTTCGGAAAAGCAGAAAGGAATTACTGTGTAACCCGGAAAGAACTGCTGGCAGTTGTAAGATCCATCGAACATTTCCACAGCTTCCTGTATGGAAGAACATTCCGCGTGAGGTCGGATCACTCTGCTCTGCAATGGCTTCTGAACTTTAGAAATCCCGAAGGACAGATAGCACGATGGATAGAGAAACTGCAGAGCTACGACTTCCGGATTGAACATCGAAGAGGAAGAAGTCACGCCAATGCAGACAGCCTGTCAAGAAGACCATGTTCAGTGCATGAATGTAAATTTTGCGAGCGACAAGAGAACAAAGAGATCGACAAAGTAACTCATCAGATCAAACAACTGGTGGCAGGACAGGAGAATAACACCGATCTAGACGTAAATCTTGAATACATCAGAGACGCACAGAAGACAGATCCAGACTTGAAAAATATTAGAGAATGGCTACAAAAGGGGAAAAGACCTGAGTGGCACGATGTGTCCCGGTTTGGGGCGGAGGTTAAAGGCTACTGGCTACAATGGGACTCATTGTGTCTAAAGAATGACATGATCACTCGAAAATGGGAAACTGCCGATGGTAGAGACTGTATATACCAGACCGTTGTGCCAAGTGAGTGCATAAGCAGTGTTCTTCAAGAGTTACACAATAGTAGAAGTGGAGGCCACTTTGGGGTCAACAGGACTCTTGCCAGAGTGAGAGACCGCTTCTATTGGATAAACTGCCGAAGAAGCGTGGAAGAATGGTGCAAAAGGTGTGACCAATGTGCTTCAAAGAAAGGACCAAAGACCCGATCCAGAGGAAAAATGATGCAGTACATCTCAGGTACACCGTGGGAGAGAGTTGCCGTAGACATCGCAGGACCTTTTCCCATCACAGAATCTGGGAACAGGTACATAATGGTGGCGATGGACTACTTCTCGAAATGGCCTGAAGTTGCGCCGATCCCCAACCAAGAGGCAACGACCGTGGCAGAAGCCCTGATGGAAAATGTCATATCACGGCATGGCGTACCCTTGGAGATTCACACCGACCAGGGCCGGAATTTCGAATCAGAAGTCTGGAAGAGCCTAATGGACTTGCTAGGCATAAAGAAAACGAGAACAACGCCACTCCACCCTCAATCAGACGGCATGGTAGAACGGCATAACAGGACCATCAATCAGTATCTTGCTATGTTTGTCGACGAGAATCAGAGAACCTGGGACAAGCTGATACCTCTGTTCCTCCTAGCTTACAGAAGCTCTCAGCATGAATCTACCGGCTACACTCCATCCATGATGTTGACCGGCAGAGAGATGCGGTTACCAATCGACATGACGAGACCACCACCGAACGAGGACATAGCGGACCTAGCTACGTTACCTGAGTATGTCGCCGACCTAGAAGGAAAACTGCGCACTATACACAGATGTGTCAGAGACAGGCTCCTCTTAAGCAGTGACCGGATGAAGATGCGCTTGGACCGCAGAGCAACACCCCATACATTCAAGGAAGGTGATGCAGTGTGGCTGTACCAACCAACAAGGAGAAAGGGCCTCAGTCCCAAACTTCAGAAACCATGGGAAGGGCCATACTTGGTGACTAAGAAAATTAACGACCTAGTCTACAGAATCCAGCTGTCTCCAAGAACTAAACCCAAAGTTGTTCACATAGAGAGGTTGAGTCCCTATCGGGGCAACGAACCCCCAAGTTGGCGGCCGGTAAATACTGTTCGGGACGAACAGTCTTAAGGAGGGGGGCAGTGTTACAAAGCACTTTAATAGACGTAGGTGCGGTGTTGCCACATCTCCAGAATTTCCCCAACATCTGGGAATTTTTGCACAATCTGGCAACACCGCCTCCCCACCCCCCCCTTGGGGTGCCTGGGGTGACCCCCCTCAGGCGAAGTCTCAACCCTCTAGGACCAGAAATAACGAAGTTACCAACTTGTACCCCGTCGGAACGGATAACTGAGGTCTGCACATTCCGAACACCCTGTATACGCAGAGAACCCTTACACCCTGTATACGCAGAGAGATCTTATAGTTCGAGAAACACCTCTTGTATAACATAGGAGTGGTGACCACATTTGGATCACCTGTATATACATCCCCCTGTATACACACAGGACCGATCTGTATTCACAGAACCTTCTAGTAAAAGAAGGTCCTAGAACGTTCTGGAATGGAACACTCTAGAAAGGAGGGGAAGGTACGGCGAGTATATAAAAGCGAAAGCAAGCCAGCCCGAGTTAGTTCAGTTCAGTAAGAGAATGTGGTAGTGACTTGAAGAAGCAGTGTAAAGAGAGTAGTGACTGTAGTACCAGATTAGTGACTTTTGTTGAGAGTAGTAATTGTAAGGCCAGTAAATGAAGTGTTTTGTGAGAGAGACATTCTAGAAATTTTATTGTATCCAAATTTAGAGTGTAAATAAAGTTGTTTTGTTAAAATTTAAAGTCTCACTTATCCAGAACCCGGAGAAAACGCAACAATATAAATAATAATAAATAGCCCCTTTACAGGGTGATACGTAACGCAATGGTCACAAAATGTATACGTGTAGAGGACTTTAAAACATGTCGATTTTTTATATAAAATTGTTCTCTAACGCCCATAGTTGGTGATATATTGGCCTCAGAAGATTCTTTAATAATTACAAGAAACCGCTGTATTGCAGCAATGCTCCAATATAGAACAACCAAATTAGGTGGATGGTTTTCTTTTATCAACGTCATTATTTGACAAAAATTTGAAGTTGATATCAACTTAAAAAGGGGTAAATTAGGGGTAGGTCACGCTTTAAATAATATCGTTTTTGAAACTCTAACCCAATTAAAAGTTAAAGTCCATCAATTTTATAGCAAATTAAATCTTGTACCTTTTTCTTCTCTTGTTAATTTTTCAACAAACCACCTGTTTTTTAGAAAATTGAGATTTTTAGAGTTGAGATCAAAACAAAATTACGTCCATTGAAAACTTTATGAAACGTTAACATATCTGGAATTTAACAAACGCTATTAAAAACCAATGAATAAGACGATAAAAAACACTATTCTTCAAAATGACTTCCACTTTCTCTCATATATAACTGCATCCCTAGAACCCATATCCGGGGTCAGTTTAAATTTTTATATATTTATATGTTATATATATATATATATATATATATATATATATATATATATATATATATATATATATATATATATATATATATATATATCCCATAACTCAAAAAATAATTAACCGATTTTGAAGAAACTCGGCAGGTACCTTTCGTTTATTAATGGATTGGATGAGTTCGTTATCCAGGAAAATCGGACAGGGTTTTCCGGGAAAATTATGAGTTTCCTTTCAAAAAAAATTCTTTTCTCCGAAAATTACAAAGCTGTTTTAATGAAATTCAGCGAATATGTTGCCTTGAGAAGGACCTCACTAGGTACCAAAATTCAACTTTCTAGGTTTATAGAAAATTGAGTGATTTAAATTTCAAGTTTTTTTTTGAAAAAAAAATTTTCTCCGAAAATTACGACGTTATTTTAATGAAATTTAGTGGGTATATTGCTTTAGAAAGGACCTTACCACATACTAAAATTAAACTTTCTAAGTTTATAGAAAGTTGAGTTATACAAATTTGAAGCATTTAATAGAAATTCACTACCATAACGCAATTGCTGCGTCCCGAATTTTTTAATAATCCCACTCATTATTGCTGCGACTCCAAAAATCTTCCTCAGTTTGAACTGGTGTCAAATACGCAAATTCTTTTAATGCCCCCAGAGAAAAAAGTCACATTTATTCAAGTCTGGTGCTGGCCAATGTTGAGGGCAATTAATTCCACGACCTTATCTGTCGATTTGGAAATTGCTGGTTTAAAAATCCACAAACATTTGTAGTGAAATGTGAAGGCGCCCCATCATGAATAAACCAAATTTCGCTGCGTTGTAAGGGCAGCTCATCCAGTAGCTCAGAAAAACATTTTGCAAGAAAAGCAAGTATGCTGCACCGTTTAAGCGGTTTTTAAAAATAACCGGCCCAGCCAAATGTCCTCCAACAATACCTACCACACATTTACTTTAAAATCTCTTTGGAAATGATGGGTTACTGTAGCACGTGGATTTACATCCGAATATTCGTGGCAGTTGTGCACATTCGTTATCACTCTCCTTGTAAGGTGAGCTTCATCTGTAAGCTTATCACGGGATAAAATTGTTTTTACCGCCCTGGGCAAGGCTGAACTTTTTGCCTCGTTGTTCGCCAGCAATTCTACTCTCAACCCACCTCCAAATGCTCAACCACCAAAAGTCCCCAATGTCGCGCTTAAAATGATGGATATCATTTTCAAAACTAAAAAGGTACGTAAGATGCTCTCTTCTCTTACTACCAGGAAAGCCTCTGGCTTTAACGAGATCCCAGCAATTCTTTTCAACAAATGTCCACCAGAACTTGCTCCTGTCCTGACTCGTCTGTTTCAGACATCTTTTTTTCCCTCCCTCAGGGCTTGTCCTCGGCCTCGCCGCTCCGATAGCACAGCAACCTTTGGTTTATTGTGCATGCCCTTAGTCTTTTTACTCCACCCACTCCAAAATCACTGTGCCTTGAACTAGTCTGCACAGCGATTGGTATGGTGAAGTTTTATAATGGTCTGTCTCCGGTCTAGACGGACCGTAGATCAGTTGTCTTCTGCGGTCCAAAGCTTTACACTCGCACAAGATGTGCTGTGCTGATTCCTCCCCATCGCCGCAGAGTCTGCATGTGAGGTCCCCCTCGAACCGCCCCATTTTATGCAGGTGTTTCTTGACGGCCAGTGTCTCGTCAAAAGACTTGTTATGTTTCTGAGCTGTACTCTGCTAAGATTTAGCAGCTTCACAACTCTCTTTGAATTGGGTTCATCAATTATTGACTTCCCATGTCTGAGCCCTGGACAGTCTGCCCAGTACACCTTGTGTTGGTTTCTGACCCAGGACCTAATGGCTCCCATGGCAGTGCTCTTTGTCACGCCCAGAGCCGGTTCTGGTCCCATAAATCGTTCTGCTGACCCTCTCGTTGCGAGACTGTCAGCTTATTCATTTCCTTTGACCCCCGAGTGACCCGGCACACAGATAAGGGTGACCTCGTTCTGCCCAGCCAGTTCGCTCCTCTCGTCTCGGCAGTCACTCACTAGCCAGGAATTTACCTGTGGGCCACTTAGTGCCTTAAGGGCTGCCTGGCTGTCTGTGGATATGAAGATCCGCTTGTAGGTGTAGCCCCTCCTCTTGTTCTCCCGCACACAATGCAGGATGGCGTACATTTCGGCCTGAAAGACAGTTGCATGGATTCCGAGGGAAATACTATGACTTACCCTCGGTCCTTCCGATTAAACACCTGCCTCCGTCCCACGCTCCCCGCCGGATCCGTCCGTGAACCAGACGAGCGCGTCCTGTGGTGTGCCCGGCGTCCCCTCGCGCCATGCCTCTCGGTCAGGGATTTTCACTGTAAAATTGTTTCCCCTGCAGATTCGCGGGCACGCGAAGTCTGACCTCATTTCAAGCATGGGCTCCTTCACGATCTCCTGAATTTTGTGGCCCCTGAAGCCTGGGTTGATCTTCAGTCTACCATTGCAGGCTAGTCTGTATAGTGCTAGTCTGGCCTTCTCCATAATAACTAAGTATATGGGGAAGGGGTCAGATTCAGACATCTTACAAAAGAGGCATTTTCCCTAGTAACTGGAAAAGTGCTCGAGTACAACCCGTCCCCAAAAAAGGATCCAAAGCGCTTCCTAGCAACTACATGCCGATTTCTCTCCTTTCAGTTGTATCTAAAGTGATGGAAAAGTATATAAACACCGAATTACTAAAATTTATTGAAAACCCCAGACTAATCCACGATAGGCAGTATGTATTCCGTCAGCGCAAATCAACTGCCGACTCCTTTCCTTTGTCACCTATTCTTGGAACAAGTTTATTGAACTACACGGTGAATCCCAGATTGTCGCTCTAGAATATCTAAAGCATTCGACCAGGTCTATCACACAGCCCTGTTGAATAAACTTCCGGCCTATAGCCTACCACCAAAACTCTGTACCTGGACAGCAAATTTCCTCTCCAACCGGAGCATTTCTGTTGTCGTGGATGGCCATTCCTCTAAACTGTATCCAATTAATGCGGGAGTCCCTCAAGGTTCAGCTTCAGCTCCTACTTTGTTTCTTCTCTACATCAATGACCTCCTCTCTAGCACATCCAACCCAGTTCACAGTTACGCGAATGACAGCACCTTCCACTCAAATATACAATATTCTAAGCCTTTCTCTTTAGCCCAATTAGATGAGGATCGCAGACTCATAGAGGGTTCTGTCTCTGTGGATCTCCAAAAAATATTAGACTGGGGAAGTAGAAATCTTGTACAATTCAACTCCACCAAATCTCAGTATTGCTTTCTATCTCATAAGAGATACACCAACCCTAGACCCATCACAATGAATAATTAAGTTATTCAAAGTAATTAGTCCTCTTCACTTGTTGGCATTTCTGTGGATCGAAATCTGAATTGGCACCAACATGTCACATCAATTGCAGAAGCGGCAGCTAAGAAACTAGGTTTCCTCTTCTGGGCTCGCAAATACTTTTCAACAGCTAATCTCTAATCCTTATATACTTCACAAATAAGGCCAAACCTCGAATACTGCTCCCACATCTGGGGTGCCGCTGTCGCTTCTACACTCGCTATCCTGGACTCCATTCAAAAGAGAGCTATACGTCTCATCGGTGACCCTACACTCACCCAAAGGCTGCCATCACTTGCCAACCGATGTGCCGTTGGTGACCTCAATCTCTTTTATAGATATCTGCAGGGGCACTGCTCACAGAAGCTTTCTGCCATAGTTCCTCCACCTGCTGCCCCCAACAGATCTACTAGGGAAACAGAGCAAATGCACCCTTTTGCTGTCCAGGTCACCAGACATAGAACACCTTGTTATGCCCGGTCTTTTGTCCCGAGGACTTCCAGGTCGTGGAATTCCTTGTCGGCACATGTTTTTCCTTCTCCTCCGAACCTCCAAACCATCAAGTCCAGAAGTAACAAGTTGCCTCTCTTCTCCTTGTCGACACCCACGGTGCGATAGTATTTAGGTTGCGAGCCATCGTGGTGTGTTGTTGAAAAAATGAAATTAAAAAAAAGGCCCGTTTATATCGACTTCGTAGTTTAAAGACAAAAATATCCAGAAGTATACAGGGCAGAGGGGTGATGAAAAAATGATAGTAGACTGTATTGTGCATAAGGAAAAATTGCGCGCATTTGCGAAATATTATAGTTACGCAAGGTGCTGAATGTGGGTGAGACCCCTTTCTTGTGATGCTTCAGATAAAATTGCGAAAATGGTGGGTAAAGCGAGTGAAAAAAAAGTTAAAATCAAAGTTATAGTCAGAATGCCTTTCATTGCTCATCGCATTATTTCTTTTTTAAATAAATAAACTTCAACAAAAATGTTCAGCTTTGCCTATTCCTGAGGGGATAACTTAACAATTACAAACCATGAAGGTGTATTCCGATTCTTCTATTTCTTCTGGTTTTGTTTCCTCGTAGCTGTTAAAAGCTGGTTTTACTTTCAGAGAGCAGGCTCTCAACGCTTGTTTTAGTTTATGTTGATGTTGGAAGATCCATTTACAGGCACACTGAAACAAAACAAAAACAATTGTTATTGGTAAAATTATTATAATTATGCGGTTGGACAAAAGTTTTTTGGCACAATCATGTAGATACAAACAATATTTAAAATAAGAAAATATGTGATTAATCAAAATAATGACTTGATTGAATACGTTTATTACGGATAATCTTGACCTTACAAAAAATATTATGTCTTTCTTGATAGCAAATTTAAGACCTTTCAAAGTATTGTTTTTAGTTAAGTGAAAAGATGATAGTCAGATGGAGTCAGATCCGGTGAATAAGTGTACGTGGACAGCAAATTTCCTCTCCAACCGGAGCATTTCTGTTGCCGTGGATGGCCATTCCTCTAAACTGTTTCCAATTAATGCAGGAGATCCTCAAGGTTCAGCTTTAGCCCCTACTTTGTTTCTTCTCCACATCAATGACCTCCTCTCTAGCACATCCAACCCAGTTCACAGTTACGCGGACGACAGCACCCTCCACTCAAATATACAATATTCTAAGCGTGTCTCTTTAGCCCAATTAGATGAGGATCGCAGACTCATGGAGGGTTCTATCTCCGTGGATCTCCAAAAAATATTGGACTGGGGAAGTAGAAATCTTGTACAATTCAACCCCACCAAATCACAGTCTTGCTTTCTTTCTCATAAGAGATACACCAGCCCTAGACCCATCACAATGAACAACCAAGTTATTCAAAGTAATGAGTCCTTTTCACTTGTTGGCATCTCTGTGGATCGAAATCTCAATTGGCACCAACATGTCACATCAATTGCAGAAGCGGCTGCTAAGAAATTAAGTTTCCTCTTCCCGGCTCGCAAATACTTTTCACCATCTAATCTCTATACTTTATATACTTCACAAATAAGCCCAAACCTCGAATACTGCTCCCACATCTGGGGTGCTGCTGCCGCTTCTACACTCGCTATCCTGGACTCCATTCAGAAGAGAGCTATACGTCTCATCGGTGACTCTACCCTCACCCAAAGACTGCCATCCCTTGACCACCGACGTGCCGTTGGTGACCTCTTTCTCTTTTATAGATATCTGCACGGGCACTGCTCAGAGGAGCTTTCTTCCATAGTTCCTCCACCTGCTGCCCCCACCAGATCTACCAGGGGAACAGAGCGAATGCATCCTTTTACTGTCCAGGTCATCGAACATAGAACATCTTGTTATGCCCGCTCTTTTGTCCCGAGGACGTCCAAGTTGTGGAATTCCTTGACGGCACATGTTTTTCTTTCTCCCCCGAACCTCCAAACCTTCAAGTCCAGGATTAACAAGTTGTCTCTTTCCTTCTTGTCGACACCCACGGTACGATAGTGTTTAGGCTGTAAGTCCTCGTGGTGTGTTGTTGAAATTTAAAAAATAAATAAATAAGAAGGGTGTCCAAGTAATTGTAACCGTAAATAGCGAATTGTTTCAACGAAAGTATGTGACTTAAGTGCAGAGGCATTATCTTGCAAAAACAAAACGACAACAACTTTGGAAAACTTTTCTCGACATTTTTCCTAATGTTGGTTAAATGTGGTTGGTTAGAGGAAAACAATACCTTTATAGATCTACAAGCTTTTATGCATTTTGTTTGTACATACCACCTTCACCAACCAGGTTAATCTAATGTCCGACTTCGCCTCTCGCTTATATAATAAACAATTCTTTTTTGCAGGTATTGTTTCCCGAACAACTATAAATTGGCGAATGGGTACCGATACACAAAGGAGAAGAGAGGGCATCTTTGGGCATTTACGGACCTGAGTATGTTCATTCGGCGCTTACCAAAATAATAGAACGTGCAATGTTTAGTAGGCTGGGCATCTACGTCAATAGGTTTCAGTTTTGTAAGAAAAAATCAACAATAACAGCCTTGTCAATAAGATCGTAGAGAACATTGACAAAGGGATGACTGCTGCTGGGTTATACTTTCATTTATCAAGGGTTTTTGACCTAGGAGATCATAAGCAGCTTTTGTAAACGCTGAAACAATACGTTATCGGCCTTATTGCGAAATGATTTGCCAGCTACATTTCAAACAGAAAACAATATATACAGCTGACAGGGCAGTATGATGGCACTACTCCCCTGATCTGCTAACGCTGATTACCTCCGCCATCTCCCTAATCTCGGAGATCAAATGTCTTGTCGAAGAAAGCCACAATCCCTGCAGATGGCGCATCCTTGAATGCAAACGAATTATCCTGCAAAATAAACGAGTTCCCAGGATTCGCCCAACCTCTAAAACTAAAATTTTAAGTGCAAATGCCGAGTTTCAAGCCTAAATTCGAATTTTTACTTTTTTGTAAATTTTCAGATTTCAACAGGTAGATTGCTATGGAAACAACAAACATCGTCAATATCAAAAGAAAACAATGGTATATGTTTCATTAAACTTAAGTTAAACATAAACTCTAACAAAAGTCCAATTAGGTTGAATATAAAATTATGAAATGTAGTCTGCATCAACTAGCCCACCTTGAAGCCTGACGCATTTTCGATCCGTTTACGATTATTGTTGAAAACTTTTCTTAGTTCTGCTATATTTATTTCACGGCAAGCCTTTCTTATTTTCTCTCAAAGTTCCTCGCGACTTTGGGGCCTTTCTTTGTACACCTTATTCTTAACAGAACCCCAGAAATAGAAGTCTAGTGGCGTAATGTCAGGAGACCGAAGAGGCCACTGTTCAAAAGGACTATATTTGCCAATCCATCTTGATGGAAAATGTAGATTTAGCCAATTTTTGACTAACTGAGAGTTGTGCACCATCTAATTGAAAATACATATCTTGTCGCACGTTAATAGGCACACTTTCGATACAGTCTCATAATTCATTATTAAGAAAATGAAGTAATAGATATGCGTTCAAGGTGTTGTCAAAAAAAGACCAATTATTCTATCCCCTCAAATTCCACACCACGTATTAACTTTTTGTGAATACTGGGCTTTACAATTTATAACCCAGTGAGGGGTTTTAGCAGAACAATATCTGGAATTTAGGGCAGATACTATTCCATTGGTAGTTGCCTCGTATTTTACTTCAAAATTTTCTATCATTCAGAAAGTTACCTTGGGCCCAAAGGCAATAATCTAATCGTTTCAGCTCATTACTGTCTCTCAAAGAGTGCAGAAACTTTGGGTTGAAAGCCTTTATTTTATGACGCACAAGGCATCTTCTGATTTTTCTCTACTTACATCCAATGCAACAGCCCTTTGACGTAAACTCATCTGGGGATTGGCGTGAGTTGAAGCCAAGATTATGCTATCATCATTACTTGTTCGATTTCTAACAGCCGAGATATTATTCACCACACTTCCTGTTTGAGAGAATCGTGCATTCAGAACTGCTGCAGTTCCGCGCCTAATTGGATTTCCCCGTGGAGGACTCCTATTGAATTCATCAGCAACTTCTCTGCTATTTCGAACACCCTCACCAAACAATCTTATTAATTTAATTTTTCTCTTACACTGAGACGTTCAACAGGAATTTTGCTGTGAGACTCACAGTTAATGTCAATTTGACATTTATCGCAATATGCTAATTTGTTTCCATGGCAATCTACCTGCTAAAATCTGATGAAAAATTTGGACTCTGCCTACAAATTTACAAAAATGTAAAACTTCGAATTTTGACTTAAAACTCAGTATAGGCAGTTAAAATTGATTTCTGAATAACTTTTTAAAGTAACTTTTTTTGATATCGCTGACGCATCGTGAAATATAGAGAACCGGCCCTATTCCTGAAATCATAGTAGGCTGGGTTGACATCTGACATTTAAAGTGAGTAGGCTATTCAAACAGCATAATGACGTTTTACATCTGTATAAGAAATGAAATCGCTATCTTTACAAATAAAGAAAATACAGCCGTGTCTTCATCTTAAGTGTGTCACACTGTATGACACTGGACAAAAATTTTGTGTCTGTGACCAAACAGGTTTATCATGGCTTTAGACAAATCCATTAGCCACAGGTAATATTACTTATAAGACAACAAAAAAGGGATGGAATATTTCTATAGTTATTTTTGCATTGTACATGAATTAAGTTATAAGGTCGTATATACTTTTAGCTTTAGTACTTAATAATATTGACTAAAATTTAGTGACTATTACTCTAACAAAAATATTTCTAATGGTGAAGAAGTTAATAGAGAGTGCCCTGTTATCTCTATTTCAAAAGAATCCCTTATCGATGTTTTTGTTGCAAAATGTTTCACAAAACTCCAAATAGTCTGTCTGATTTGAACGGTTTTTCGGATTGGAAACATTTATCATTATACGTTTAAAAAGACATGAAACGAGCGATTTCCACAATGAAAATGCAAAATCATTGGTGCAAATAAATAATATACTCAGAACTAAGACTACTGTAAATCTGATGCAACTGAGACTATTAGGGTCAGAAAAAAGCATTGGTGTGATGCACTAGAAATAATTAATGTGATTATAAAGTTTTTATCAAGTCAAAGTCTGGCTTTTCGATGTTCATCGAAAAAAGATTGTAAGCATGATAACAGCAAGTTGCTAAAAGCGATAGAAATCATAGCTTCCTTTGAACAATTCGCAGAAATGAAATGAAATCTGTTTCTGGCTTGATGGGTATGGTTCACCATTTAGGAGATCAAATTCAAAATGAAATGATGGAATTAGAGAATCCAAATATTTTCCGCCATATTAGACTGCACACCGGATGGTGTAATATGTCGGAAAATATTTGGATTCTCTAATGTGCTTGAGTGATGTGACGGCAGATCAAATTGGGACGGTGAATGGAATCGTGTTGTGTTCTCTGACGAGTCCCGATTTTGTCTTTGGGTCCACGATGGTCGCAGATAAGTAAGACAGTTACGTGGAGGGCGCATAAATTTAAGATTTGCTGTGGAACGGCATACGATTCTTACACAGTAGGTGATGGTATGGGGTGCAATAACATACGTGCAGGTCACCCCTGGTTTTATTGACAGAAATTTGATTATATACGAAATGTACTGCAGCCGGTTGCAAAGCCATACCTACGTGGGCTAATTGAACCTATTCTCCAACAACAAAACGCAAGACCTCATACAGCAAAGGTTACTACAAGGTTCTTACAAGAAAATAACGTGACCCTGCCTTCGCGCTCCTCAGACATGTCACCAACCGAGGATGTGTGGGATATGACTGGCAATCGACTAGGTAATTTACCTCAACCTCCAAATAACTTACTTGCCCTTCGCCACTAAATTCAGCCTGATATGGCATTCCTCAGGATTCAATAAGGAATTTAATTTCAAGCATCCCTCGAAGAGTTATTGAATGCATAAGAAACCGCGGCGGACCCACTCACTATTAAATAACTTGTTTACTTTTTAATTTTTTAGTTTGAAAATGAAGTCATTCTTTAAGTTTGATTAAACACACATTATGTATAAATTTTATTATAATTGATGGACTCTTACTGGGTGTACGGATTTTTTTGAAAGTCAGTATATTTAATATGTCTCTTCGCTCCTAACCGTTCTTCACTGGCTTTTGTAGTGACTTTATTATTTCTGATGTAATCGACGATTTCCATTGTTCTACTTTCTTGTCACCCAGTACATTCTCCGCAGCTGGCTTCAAACTATTTTTTATGTAGGTATGTTCACTTGGATACTTATTTATTGCTTTCTTTTTAGTGAATTTTTCGTAAAACGAATGAGGAGATCTGTGTATATATATATATATATATATATATATATATATATATATATATATATATATATATATATATATATATATATATAATCGTACCGATAACTCAAAAATAATGGGCTGCTTTTGGTGAAATTAGGTAGGTACCTTCATTTTGAAGTTTGTCTGTTAGGAATTGGACTAGCTTTTCCGGGAAAATTTTGGATCGTCTTTCAGAAAATATTTGTTTCTCCGAAAATAACAAGGTTCTGACAACCAAATTTGGCGTGTACAATTTTACTATCAAACTTACTCTACATGCCGAAATTAAGATTTGTAAGTTAAAAGAAATAAAAGTTATAGGCATTTAAAAAAAAGGGTGCCACTGGTGATCGGAGGAAAGCACAAGAGCAAAACATTTTGTGTAATTAACAAAAACAATTGAATATTATGAATTAGCAGAGAAATATTTTGAAAAATTTATAATTTTTGTTCTTAAAACCCGAAAGTGTCAATTTGAAACGTCAAAATTTCCAATTTTCAGACAAATAATTTGAAACAAATACAGATTATGTAGGAGAAATGTAATAAGTGTGTTTTACAAAGCCTTAAGTTTCAGCTTCAACCATCAGTGTCCTTCATTTTAATAAAATATTTTAGCAAAATCCATTTCAAATAAACCGTCTTTCTGATGCTTTGGCAGTAGTTTCAGTTATAGTTTGCGGTTTACTAGCCTATAATCTTGTGTAAATAGCTTGAAGAGGTTCGTTGGCAAGGAAAATCGTATCAGTTTTTTCTGGAACTTTTAAAGTTTATTTACCAAATGTCCTTCTTTTAAAAACAAAACCTATTTGCCATTAAAAACATTTTAACGAAAATTCGTTACCATAACGCACTCGCTGCGTACAGACTTTTTAGCATTTTTTTGGTTATGTATATTGTAGTTCGTTTTTGTATTTCCTCTATTTTTTGTTAATGTGTTTATTTATGTACTTTGTATTAATTTCATTAATTAATCAATTAGTGATAAATAAACATAATTTTCTATTACAATTGTTGCAAGTAAAATTGTATTGACGCAGACAATACTAGTGCGAAAAAGCAGTGGTGTCATTTTTATGCGAAAATCAAAGAAAATAGATACCGCGTAGAAGATAGTGTAAATGAATGATTGTATTTTAATATTAATGCATCGCTTATGCATATTCACAAAAGTTTTTGACAATCGAAGAATAGCACCTTAAGATCAGAAATTTGTATATGCTAAATCATTAATGAATATTACTTTTTTATACGCATAAAAGAACTTTTCGTACTATTATAGTTTTGATTGGGCAAGGCAATACATTGTCTTTAATGGCGCTACAGTAATATTTACTGCAGCGGCGGCTCGTGTGTGTCTTACATAGGTGGGCACAGGGTACGTGAGTTGGATTGCGTATTAGTAACCGGTGGCCAAATTTTTAAAATTTTCAAGGTCACGCGGTTTCCTGAACCTTCAGAATTTTAATGAAAAATTCTTATATACAAAAATATATACTTTCACAAGAATATTTTTTGGGAAATTGGTAGCTATTTGAAATAATATTTAATCACGAATATCGAGGGCATAAATAAATTAAAATAATAGGTGACAACATGTGAAAAAGTTGATATTGGTATCTTACCGTTACTTGTAGAGGAAATCAGCTCGCTTACCCTTATTGTTCATAAAAATGTTAATCACTTTTTTTTGTTTTGTTTTGTTTCACTATTTTTTCTCGATGGACAACATGTTCAATACTGTAAGTCTGTCTTGGCTCATGGCATTTCTTAAAAATGTCTTAACGCGTTTTAAAGTAGAAAAGCACCTTTCGCTTTCTGAAGTGGTCATTGGAATCGTTGCTACAATATTACATAGCTTATAAATTTCGGAAAATGCTTCGCTAAGGATATTTTTCTTTAGAAAATTTAAGAAAGCACCTTCCATAGATCTCATACCTTCTCCGTTGTATAAAGTAATTAATTCTGTTTTAAGTTTCCCCGTGACAAAAAAATTATAGCACTGAATACTAGTTTCAAAATCGTTTTCTTGAAAGTTTACTTTGTACGAATTAAAACTGGGTGTTGACAACAAATTTGAAAGAGACAAATGGCATGTGAAAGAAAATCTATCTTTTAATTGTGTTATAATAACGTCACATACTACTTTCACCTATGACCTCAGCATTTCTCGGTCTTTTGGAGCTAGTTTCTACTGGCACATAACAGTTTCCGATAATTCTGACCTTACTTACACAATTTCTGTTTTAAATAAAGCCACACAATTTTTTATATAAGGACCAGTAGCCTTTCGTTTTTTGAAGCTGATTACACAACACACCCACATGGGGCATGACATAAATGTCTTTTTCGTAAACCACCCTTGAAATCACACAGTTAGCAAGCAACCTTCTGCTTTATTGACAGAGCCGGGCACCTGCCGACGGCCGGATATTGAAGCTACTCAACTCATTTTGCAGCCGGACTCAAGGGACTAACCTAACTCGGTCACACAACATGTGTGACCACTTCAGCTGGTTTAAAAGTCGACTTTAGCGATATCGTCGCCATTTTAGATCTGTAATCGTGGCAAATACGATTCTTGAATAAAGGTCATTTCCGTAAATCTCCCTTGAAATCACACAGTTAGCAAGCAACCTTCTGCCTTATTGACAGAGCCGGGCACCTGCCGACGGCCGGATATTGAAGCTACTCAACTCATTTTGCATCCGGACTCAAGGGGCTAACTTAACTCGGTCACACAACATGTGTGACCACTTCAGCTGGTTTTAAAGTCGACTTTAACGATATCGTCGCCATTTCCGGTCTGCAATCGTGGCAGTACGATGACAAACGAGGGCTGGATAACTGTGTGCCCACGCCTTTGAATGTTTGTTCGAAGGCCCAAGCGCGGAAATGCGTACATGCCGACACACCGACCGATCGAGAGACCGACAGACAAAATGTTTCGTTCCAGAATCAAGTTTTTATATGTTTTGAGACTTTTTACGCCGTTTTATCAAAAATATTTCGTCCCTACACAATCAACCCCTAATTCAGCACAGAATACCAGATGTTTGATGAAACTGAAAGTTTTTTAATTAAAACTAAAACGTTATATTACCAGAGTTTTAACGAAAAAATGTTAATTCTCACCAAATCATCCGCCATTCGTCCCCTAGCCCCTGAAGCGATCTTACCCAAAAAAAATCCGAACCGTTCGTTTGTCGGGTGCTAACTGTACACCAAATTTAAAGACGATATCTCAATTCGTTCTCAAGTTATCGTGGCTACAAACAGACAGACATACAGACCGACAGATCGACAGACAGACAGACCGAGATATCGACAGACCGACAGACACAAACAATTTTCGCTCCCAAATTATGTTTTCTATTATTATTATTACATAATCAAGAGCCAATGCCTATAAATTACTCAAAAACTGTAAAATAAAAAGTGTAGCAGTGAATTTTAGTGTAGTGAATTTTCATAAGAATTGTACATTATTACTAAGATATATTATTTAAACTAATTCTTTAAATTTAAATGGACCTTGGAGATCAGTTTTAGAGTCCCAGTTACAGATTTTTTTGGTGCTAATTGTTTGCAAAAACTGGATGGGTTGACTAAAACAAAACGATCCAAGCAATTAATAAGGAAAAATACCTGCCATATTTATAATTTGACAGGTATATTCCCTTTGTAAATAATTAATTTTTTGCTGAAAAACTTTTGTAACCTTAATGAAGTTTGTAACACATTTTTTTAAGACACTTGCAGTATTTACATATTATATCTAAGACCAAATTTTAATTTGGTAGCTCCATATAAAACATCCATCAAATAATCGCTAACTAGGACCCTAAAACCGATCTCAAAGGTCCATTTAAATGTGAATAATTAGTTTTAATAGTATATCTTACCAATAGTGTACAATTCTTATTAAAATTCACTACTATAACGCACTGGCTGCGTCCCGAATTTTTTTTTGTTGCTAATTGTTTGCAAAAACTGGGTTGGTTGACTAAAACAAAACGTCCAAGCATTTAATAAGAAAAAATGCCTACCATATTTATAATTTGACAGGTACATTCCCTTTGCAAGATGCAAACTTTGTCCCGGTATTACGAAGGAACTGGTCCAAGGCTGACAGTTTACACAATTATTGTTAGTTGATTGTACTTTATTGTACACAGCTCTATCTGTAAAATTTTGTGTAAACTAGAGCTATCGTACTACCTGGTCATGCACCGAGGTGGCGTCCCTGTCGTATCTCTCAGAACGTTCTCCCGGCTGACATCTTTCGACAACTTCCATTGTTTAGATTTTTATCTACGATTTATTTAAATAGTATAGCAGTACAGGTAGCGTCATCTGTCTTTGTCCAACATTGTAGATATTGCATTACAGAATCTGAAGTGATGTCGAGGATTATTTCATAATTAATTTCGAATAACTTTATTTTCCTTTGATCAAACGACTTTAAAATTGGTACACAACTACGTCTATCAATGTTCTTTTAAGTTGTAAATATTCGTTTTAATCACTTAGACAATTTGAGAGATATTGCGCTTGAAAGCATATTTTTTAATTTTTTATTAAGAAAAACTGGCCGTTAAGATTTGATGAACGAACTCATCCAAGCCATTAGCAAAATAAGGGCAATTCCCAAATTTGGTCCAAATCAGTGAAGTATCAGTCATTTTGTGGCATGTCATTATATTAAGTTGGTCTAAAAAAGTTATTTATTTGGAAATAATGGGAATGAAAATTTGAAAGTTATATCAGTTAATAAAACAATCACGTTGGAGACTGTGAGAGGATGGATTTGGTTTGAAATATTAGTTAGATGGATTATTGGTAAAAATTGTAAATGGCTTTTAGAAAATGTCAAAATTGTTATGAATCTGTCAGATGAACCAGGCGAATTTATTTGAAACTTTGTTACAACAAAATCGTGTAATTATAGTACAAGCACAAGTATTACACTTCTTTGTATTGACACAATGTATAATTACTCTGCTGCAATAAACAATAAATTATATATATATATATATATATATATATATATATATATATATATATATATATATATTAACTATAACAGGATTGATAACATGGCATTTATGTACTATACAAGGAGAAAGGTTTAAGGGCAATGACGCAAGGAGACAACCGCAAACACGTGTTTCAGGCTTATTAGCCATCATCAGTACGGTATAGCCAGGTGAAGATGGGAACACTCTGGATGAAGATGCAAATGTTGCTTCAATTGTGCACTGGTTGCCTGTTGTGACTCCGTGTATCTTTGCATCTTCATCCAGAGTGTTCCCATCTTCACCTGGCTATACCGTACTGATGATGGCTAATAAGCCTGAAACACGTGTTTGCGGTTGTCTCCTTGTGGCTTTGCCCTTAAACCTTTCTCCTTGTATATTATAGAAATGCCGTGTTATCAATCCTGTTATAGTTAATATAACTTCCTTGGGCTCCGGATCCTCACGCAGGTGATTTCTTTGCCTCCGTGGCTTTTTTGGTTGTTTCCCTCGGATTGAGGGTCTTCCAAATGTTGTTGCAATTGTGCACTGGTTGCCTGTTGTAACTCCGTGTATTCTTGCATCTTCTTCCAGAGTGTTCCCATCTTCACCTGGCTTTACCGTACTGATGATGGCTAATAAGCTTGAAACACGTGTATGCGGTTGTCTCTTTGCGGCTTTGCCCTTAACCCTTCTCCTTGTATAGTACAGAAATGCCGTGTTATAAATCATGTTATAGTTAATATAACTTCCTGGGCTCCGGATGTTCACGCAGGTGATTTCTTTGCCTCCGTGGCTTTTTTGGTTGTTTCCCTCGGATTGAGGGTCTTCCAAATGTTGTTGCAATTGTGCACTGGTTGCCTGTTGTGACTCCGTGTATTTTTGCATCTTCATCCAGAGTGTTCCCATCTTCACCTGGCTATACCGTACTGATGATGGCTAATAAGCCTGAAACACGTGTTTGCGGTTGTCTCCTTGCGGCTTTGCCCTTAAACCTCTCTCCTATACACATATATATATATATATATATATATATATATATATATATATATATATATATATATATATATATATATATATATATATATATATATATATAACATTTTAGCTGCCCATCAAAATGGGTTCCAGAGGCCCTAAAACGCGCTCATTTGAAGAAATTTTCCGAAAGTCTCACCATAGATACCTCTCTATTAGTGAATTTTCTTGATAAAAATTCACTAAAATAAAAACAACATTCAGAAACTTAGTCCTTGCTTAACATAAATAAATAAATACAAACACAAACAAACAAATACAAATACCTAAACTACCCAATCACCAAGAGCCCAAAATTATACAGTATGTCTGGAATAGTAACATTATGACACCACTCTCACCTCTCCCTCCCTATTGCATCCAATCTGTTCTTTAAAATATTTGTGCTAGGAGCTGGGGATATCCACTGAAAAGATAGATCGATGTTTTTTTCCGATGTAATGCATCGTCACATGGCATCGATTATTTTCGATACATCGGAGGAAAATATCGATGTTTGCAATGCTTCGAATCGGTTAAATAAAAAATAAAATGAAAAATAAAGATTATTTTCAACTACATTCCTAAAAAACAGGATATATTTCTTGTGGTGTTAGACAGGGATGCCCACTCTCAATGGCAATGTTTTGTTTGGTAATAGAACCCCTGATTAGACTGGTTAACTTTGTTGTGCAGGGTATGCAGGTGAATGGTATGTTTCATAAAGTTACGGCCCATGCAGATGACGTTAATGTTTTCCTGCGATGTAATAATGACCTTAAAACTGTTCTGAAAGTACTAAAAGTAGCTGAGGGTGCATCAAGAAGTTATATAAATTATAATAAATCAACCATACTGCCCTTGTCAAGCGAAACCCACAACTTACCTGCATCCTTACCCTTTAACTCTACCAATAGTATTACAATTTTAGGTCTAACGTTTTTTAGGGACATCAACTCGACAATAAATGAAAATTGGAAGAACACAATTAGAAATATTAAGATTGCCCTTATAAGAGACAAAGTCAGTTTCTTAGATCTATTTAGAAAAATTTGATGCATTAACACGTATATATTGTCCAAAGTATGGTATATGGCCCATATATTACCTCTGCCAAAAGGGTGTACTAAAATGATCAACAGCTTGGCAGCAGATTTATATGGTATGGATCATTATATAGAGTGGCAAGATTACAATTATGCCTACCAGTGGACAAATTTGGTGAGTACCTTCCTTTTGCAAGTGGCTTGGACAAGTTTGTCAGCCAGGAAAATCGGACCAGGTTTTTCCAGAAAATTTTATGTTTTCTTTCTAAAAAAATCCATATCTCCGTAAATAACAAAGTAAGGGCAACACAATTTGGTACGCTTGTTTGCATTATAAAGAGTGAACTATGCACCAAAATTTGGGTCCCTAGCTTTAAAGACAAGGAAGTTATGGACAGTTAAAGAAACAAATTTTGGAGTTTTCCTTGAAACGTCAAACTCGCAATTTTAAACGTCAAAATTGGCAATGTTTAGTCAAATAATGTGAAACAAATACCGATTGTGAAAAGAAAATGTTGCAAGAAGAGTGTTCTGCAAACCCTTAAGTTTCAGATTCAATCGTCATTACCCTTCATTTTACTAAAACATTTACAGAATATTCATTTCAAATAGACCCTTTCTCTGATGCTTTGGCTGTCAGTTTAGTTAAGTTGATGCTTTTAGTGAATTTTTATTAAAAAAGATTCACTAATAGAGAGGTATCGATGGTGAGACTTTGCAACAATATTTTGAAATGAGCGCGAACTAGGACCCCTAGGACCCATATCCGGGGTCAGTTTCAATTTTTATATGTTTATATATATATATATATATATATATATATATATATATATATATATATATATATATATATATATATATATATATATATATATCCGACCGATAACTCAAAAAATGATCAACTGATTTCAATGAAACTCGGCAAGTGCCTTTCTTTTATTAATGGCTTAGATCAGTTCGTTATCCAGGAAAATCGGACGGGGTTTTCCGGAAAAATTTTGAGTTCTCTTTCAAAAAAAATTTGTTTCTCCGAAAATAACAAAGCTATTTTAATGAAATTTACTATATATGTTGCCTTGGGAGAGACCTTACTAAGTACCAAAATTAAACTTTCTAAGTTTATAGAAAATTGTGTTATTCAAATTTAAAATTTTTTTCTCCAAAAATTACAAAGTTATTTTAATGAAATTTGGTGGATATCTTTCCCTAGGAAATACCTTACCACATACCAAAATTAAACTTTCTAAGTTTATAGAAATTTTTTTTGAATTTGTTTTGGATATTTATTTGTAGGTTTAGTGAAGTTTATGGTTTAACGGTCTATACTTTTTCTAGCTGATTTTGTAGAACAAATTTGTTAATGCATTTTTGCATTTTTTATCGAAATATGATGCGTTTATAAGAAAAAAATCTGTACGCAGTAAGTGAGAATTGGTAGCGAATTTTCGGTAAATTTGCAGACCTGCCTAGGCTCTCCCCTGGATGCACAAACCCCAAGGAAAATTTCTTGTTCACACTCCCCAAGGAAGTTACGGGACCGGGAGTGAGTAGGGGTGTATAATTTTTTTAGCTAATTTTCGTTAAACAAATTCGTTAATGCATTTTTGTATTTTTTATCGAAATATGATGCGTTTGTAAGAAAAAAATCTGGACGCAGTAAGTGCGTTTTGGTAGCGAATTTTCGGTAAATTTGCAGTTTAGCTCCCGAACGTTTATCAAAAAACTGTTTTCAGAAACCTACCTAGCCACCCCCCCCCCCCGGATCCACAAACCCCAAGAAAAATTTCTTGTTTACACCCCCCAAGGAAGTTACGGGACCCGGAGTGAGTAGGGGTGCTGGGCGGGGTAGGTAGTAACAAGGAAATATGAGCAGAAAATTCGAATAAAGCGGGCGTGAAAGCTGGCTTTTTCACATCTTGAAGCCATATCCCCCATAAACCCTGCCTACCCCGCACGGTACCCCTATTCACTCCCAGTCCCTTAACTTCCTTGTGGGGGGTGTAAACAAGAAATTTTTCTTGTGGTTTATGCATCCTGGTGGGGTCCTAGTAATGTTTCTGAAAACAATTTGTTGAAAAGCGTTCGGGAGCTAATATGAAAATTTATCGAATTTTCATTAAATCCTTCAAATTTCAATAACTGAATTTGCTATTAACGTAAGCTTTGTTGGTTAGAAAACCAACATTTAAGTTTATTTTCGGAAAATTCATGTATATTTTCAAACCATAAGCAATTTGATAAAATATAGTACATTGTTTCTACTACATAGGCTATACCGGTAATCAGATTGATGCATGCTCGCATTTGCTACTAAAAACATTTTAATGGAAATTCACTTCCATAACACATTTGCTGCATCTAGACTTTTGAAAAATGTTTATATATTTTCAAACAATAAATTTATTTCGATGAAATATGGTACACTGTTTCTACTATATAGGCAACCAAGTTTGATGCCTGCTTTCATCAAAGAAAGACATTTGCTATTAAACATATTTTAAAGAAAATTCGCTACCATAACGCACTTGCTGCGTCCAGAGATTTTTTAAAATTGTTCCCATCGTCTTGCCACTTTATATGATCAGGCGTGATTTGTTGCATAGGTAATATGCTATCAAATTTTGATTTGGTTTCAGTTATTGCAATACCCACGTCATACGATTAAAATTTAATACAAGGATGAAAATTTGAAATTCTACTCAATTGTTCCGTTCCAAGAAATCATAACATGAAAAACGTCAAGTATTAGTAAAATATTGATAAGCTATTTGACAACATCTGAGTAAAATATTCAGCCTAGATAAACATATGCAACAAAAATTATGACGTTATTACTACTCGTCTAATCAATGTTATTTATTGATTATACGCAATGCATCTATTATTGGCAATACATGCCTATTTTGTACTAATTTTAACCAGATAATAGTTATAAACGTCTGGACGCAGCAAGGGCGTTATAAATATGTATAAAAATGTCTTTTTAGTGAATTTTCTTGAAAAAATTCACTAATGAGATCGCCACTTTTGAGTTTTGAAGAAATTGCTTCAAATAAGCGTAAACTAGGACCTCTGCAACCCATATCCGAGGTCAGTTTTACACTATATATATATATATATATATATATATATATATATATATATATATATATATATATATATATATATATAAAGTCTGAAACTGACCTCGGATTTGGGTTCCAGGGTTCCATATATTTATGTGTCACACTTATAACACGAAAAATAATGCATCGATTTTGATAAAATTTTACCTTCCTTTCGAAAGTTGCTTGGATAAGTTTGTTAGCTAGGAATATCGTACTGGTTTTTCAACCATATTGCATATGGGAGTAAGTGGTAGAGCAGGGGATGATTTTACATCCGTCTGAACTTTGCCCAATTCACACAGTTTCTTATTATTTTTCTTTTAATTATGTACATGGAACTGTGTTTTTGTAAACTACGTTGTATTGTTGTATTTTTTTTTGTTCTTTTTAATTGTGCACTTGAGTATTGTATTATCTACTGTGTGAATAAAGGCTATTTTATTATTATTATTATTATTATTATTATTATTATTATTATTATATCTCTATTAAATTCAAGTGCATTGTAATAGTCATCCTATATTTATTTAAAAACTTGAGAACTGGTTCAAGGAAACGTTCTCGGGGACTTGCTTATTCTTCATCTAGTGACCATAAAGAACTTCTTAGCATTATGTCGTTAATCGTGCTTCGTGCAGTAGAATTTTAGTGTTGTGTTCATTGCTTTCTGGAAATAGGGAGAAGTTTCTCACAGAACACATATTGTACATATTATTCTTTGTTTGATTATAAATTAAGAAGTATTTTCAATGAGTAGTTTATTGCAAAGAGGCTTTAAGTGATCATTTGCTAATTAGCCTATATGAAAATAAATTGAAGCTGAGGCTTATTCTCAGATTGTTATTTATGCGAGGTTAAGTGAATATTAATACATTAAGTAATCGTTGAGTTATATCAGTTTGCAGAAAGTAATTAAAGTAAAGTTTGTTTGAAAGTAAATTGATGATAGTTTGAAAGGTGTGTGGGACCCCTTCGCGGTTTGCTCACCCAGTAGGGCGTCATGCTGGTAGAGGCGTGGGCTTTCAGGGCCGGGTTACGTAACCGCAACACGGTTGGTTTAGTGGCATCGGCATATTTCGGTAGGGGTACAGGTGAGCTCGGTCTAGCTATCCATTGCACCTACTCTTGTAGATGTGTGGATATTGGAGAGGACACATTGTAGTGAGTTCACCGATGCGTCCATTGCACTTCTCAGTATTTACAGAGGGAACCGTTGTTGCACGTTAGAGCCGATCTGGTAGCTTGACCGAGACATCGTGGTTGAGTTCACCCTTTGGTCTCATTACACGTGTCAGGAGTTGGGGTACTTGAAAAAGGGCACACCCTGGCGAGTACACCTTTGTGTCCATTGCACTTCTCGGTATTCAAATCTGGCTGTAGCGAGCACTCTAGGTGATGCATTGTACTCTGCCTCATTGCACCCCTGGAAGCCGGCATGGACCTAGTGTCGTGTACAGTACCGAACTAAACGCACAGGTTAAACTATCGTATGAGTAACTATCGTTTGAGTAACTATTGTTTGAGTAACTATTGTTTGAGTAACTATCGGTTCAGTAACTATTATTGGAGTCACTATCGTTTGAGCAACTATCGTTTGAGTAACTATCGTTTGGGTAACTATCGTTTAAGTAACTATTGTTGGATTAACTATCGTTTGAGTAACTATTGTCTGAGTAACTAGAGACATTTTTAGAAGTACTTCTGAGGCACTGATGTGCCTTGTTTAGAGTTAATCATGTGGCTCAGTGGAGCATTGAGTAGTAACTGCTGTTATTGCTGAAGTTGTTCAGTGGAGCATTAGATAAAAACTGTTCTTAATGTTAGCTTGCTTTCAGTGGAGCGTGTAATTGGTAAATGTTTGGTTGTTAAACTAATAATTGAATGCCCCTCGTATATATTAGGTTGTGCTTTAGAAGGACGATTGTCTGTTAAGGTATACTTTTAATTACAGGTTAGTGATGTTGTTACTGGACACATTTGGCACCCGCTCGTCCGACTCATTACGCCCGTACATTAAGGCTTCGCCATCATTCTGATAAGTAATAAACCTTTAACATGATCACTCTTTAAGTAGATAATTGTTAACTAATATATCCAATGATGATTGACTGTTGAGCTATTCAATTATATTATCTGACCGTTAGTCGAATGTTATTATTATGATAGGTTACTTCTATTGTTTACTAAGAGGGTTATAACCTTATGTCATCGAAGGGTTGCGTTCAACATATTTGAAAAAAAAAACGGGCCCTAACATATAAGCCACATGATGCGCCCAGACATTTATAAATCACAGGCTCTTTAATGTAGGTTATTGACACAGTAGTAGCTGCGAATATAACGTATACGAAACCTTCAACTTTGAAGATAAACGATCGGTTTTGAAAGAAAGGCGATAATATGAATTTTACTGCACAAAAGAACTTCATATTTATCGTCGCATGATTAACCTTTCTCTATGTCTGTGTGGTAATTTTTGTGAATCTCTTTTATCAATAGACAATATGTTTATAATGTGTAATTCTAAATGTTGATATATTATCAATACGATTGGCTATCAATTCACATATTTGTGTAATATTGCTTTTGACGCCAATTATCATAGAGGCTGTTTTGAAATCTTAATTGTTAATTTGTTATTACTTTGTTTAAGATATTTGTTCATGTAACAACAATTTCTACATAAAATGTTTTCTTTGATATGTAGAAAGTTTAACATAATGAGCAAGTTGAAAGTTTATCATGAATTACCAGTAGTTTCCAGATGATTTTGTAATAATGTTAAAACAATAACAAACACGTTTTGGTTACATTTATTTAATAGTTAACAGGATAACTCGGTAACTATATCACTTGGAAAAAAATAATACAACTTTAATATTATTGATTTATCGTTATCATTAATGAAGAGATCCCGAGTTTTGAATATATATATATATATATATATATATATATATATATATATATATATATATATATATATATATATATATATATATATATATATATATATATATATATATATATATATATATATATATATATATATATATATATATATATATATATATATATAAAGACAAAGTTCCTTGTTTCGTCCTAGATGTCAGTAGCTTGTACATCTCACGTTTCGTTCAGATTTTGGTTAATTAGGGTGGCGCATTGAAAACGAAACAGACCGATTTGCGTCCAGAGAAATTTTGTTTTTAAGAAACACTGAAACACGTCAATTTTAATATTGAGGGGGACATATTTTGACTTAAAACTCAACTTTGTCACATCAACCCCTTAAGGGTGGTGATAACAACCCTTATATTTTAAATAGGGAACATAGGTAGATTGTTACACCATTTGAAAGCTCTTTCTTTTCTGAATTCATCACACTAATATTTTTGGAAGTTTTATCCACTCGTTTAATAATTATTTACAGTTGAAAATGCAAAACGCATTTCACTCATTCCGATAAGAAATGTGCTAATAGTCAATATTTTGTTGGTTTGTAAACAAAAAATTGACTATCAGAACATTTCTTATCGGAATGAGATAAATGTGGTTTATTATTTCAGTTTATCGGTCGGTTTGATACTGGATAGTACTACCGAAAATTAATTTCACAATGGTGTATTCTGTAGAAGAAAGAGTTGAAATAATTACTCTTTTTTTCAAGAACGAAGACTGTGCCAACCGTACCGGAAATTTGTTTAATGAACGACATCCGAACAGACATGTTAACAGAAAATACATTTTGGAGTTAGTTGCAAAGTTTCGACAAAGTGGTTCAGTAGCCAACAAAAAACGGGCTCCTGAACGTTAATTTCCGGTTAGAAATCAGACTACTGAGATTGAAGTTTTAGGACAAATTGCTGCAGACCCAACTTTGAGCACGAGAAAATTGGCCACTGTTTCAAACATCAAAGGAATAACTATTCAGCGAATATTGAAGCATCATAAATTTCACCCGTATAAAATTCATCTTGTACAACAACTGAATGAAGATGATTTTGATCGGCGGCTGGAGTTTTGTGAAGTTATGACTTCAAGAATAGCTGATAACAGGAACTTTCTGTTCAATATCTGTTTTTCAGACGAGTCTACGTTTTTATTAAACTCTACCGTTATTGGGCAGATAATAATACAAGAAATTTTCACGAAGTCCACACTCAAACTCCACAAAAATTGAATGACTGGACTGGCATTTTTGGAGACCGTTTAATAAGACCAATTTTTCTTGATGGCAATTTGAGTGGCGAAACGTATTTGGAGTTACTAGAAGGTATCGTTTACCCTCTACTAATTGACATTGTTGAAAATGATGATCACTATCAAGAAAATCAATTAGTGTTTCAACAAGATGGAGCTCCTCCGCATTTTTCACAACGTGTATGGGAGTTTTTGAACAGAGAGTTTCTAGAACAATGGACTGGGCGTAGAGGTGTTATTAGTGGCCCCCTAGATCACCGGATTTAACTCCTTTAGACTTATTTCTATGAGGCCATTTAAAGAGTAGAATTTGCGCAACAGAACCGGAGTCTCTGGAAGAATCACGACGACGCATTGTTGAAGAATGCCGTCTAATAACTCCACAAATGCTCCAGAATGTAAGAGCTCGTTTTCAACAAAATTTGTACTTTTGTATGGAAGCTGGTGGTCAACAATTTGAACACTTACTTAATTGAATAAACATTTTTGAACGTTTGGTTTTGTTTTTTAGTTTTTTTAAACGAAAATTTAACTAACTAGTGCATTTCTTATCACAAAGAATGAAATACGTTCTTGCAACTCCAACTGTGAATAATTTTTAAAAGAGTTGATGAAACTTCCGAAAACAATAGTGTGCTGAATTCAGAAAAGAAAGAGCTTTCAAATGATGTAACACTCGAGCCATGTTCCCTATTTAAAATATAAGGGTTGTTATCACCACCCTTAGGGGTTCATGTGACAAAGTTGAGTTTTATCTCAAAACATGTCGCTCTCAATATTAAAATTGAGGTGTTTCAGCGTTTCTTAAAAAAAAATTCTCTGGACGCAAATCGGTCTGTTTCGTTTTCAATGCGCCACCTATATATATATATATATATATATATATATATATATATATATATATATATATATATATATATATATATATGTATATATATATATATATTAATATGTATATATATATATATATATATATATATATATATATATATATATATATATATATATATATATATATATATATATATATATATATATGCCGATAACTCAAAAAATAATGGGCCGATTTTAATTTAATTTGGTGAGTACCTTCATTTTGCAAGTGGCTTGGATAAGTTAGAGTTACTAGTGAAAATTATTTAAATGAATATCTGGAAAGGCGGCAATCACAGTATTTTTATTTTAATGGACTAGATCGCAATATAAAAAATATGATTTATTTGGAAAACCCAAAAACAAGCATGGTAGTAAAATAAGCGACGTTGACGAAAATCTAGTACTACGATCTAGCCCATTAAAATAAAAATAGTGTGGTTGCCGCCTTTCCGGATATTCGTCTAAATAGTTTTCACTAGTAACTAACCTTTTCTATTCATTTGGTAATATATTTTTATCATGTCTCTCTTCTTCATTTGTAAAACTCATGATTTTTGAATAAATGTTACAGAGAGAATGTACAAAAATACTATAAACATCAGAGTTTGGTTGAACTGTCAATATCTAGATCGTTAAACAAATTTATTGACGTCCTTTCCAAGGCACTCTTCGCAGAAACGATTTTGTAAAAATTTTGTAGCAGATAAGATGTGATCGAATCGTGTGATATATCAGTGTAATCAGAAATAAAAAGACTTTTTAAAAGTGGGTGCCGAAACTGTGTTATGGAAGTGAATTTTCATAAAATGTTTTTATTACCAAATATGCCTCTCTAATGCAAGCAAGCAAGCATCAATCTGATTACCGGTATAACCTATATAGTATAAACAATGTATAATTTTTTATCAAAATTACTTATTGTTTGAAAATGTACAAAAATGTTTCGAAAATAAACTTAAAATATTGGTTTCCTAGCCAACAAACCTTAGGTTAATAGCAAATTGAGTTATTGAAATTTGAAGGATTTAGTGAAAATTCACTACCAAAATGCACTTACTGCGGCCCGATTCTTTCTTATCTTATGTATAATATTTCGATAAAAAATGCAAAAATGAAATAATATAACGGTGTTCGACAAAGCAATTGTACGACTTATGGACCAGCCGGTGATTGTCAAACTATTTTTATAAGATGCAGCTTAAGACACCCTATAATTAACTTACACAATTGTTTTTCGTATCTTGTATAATAACAATTATATGGAGCTTTACCCTAGAAATGCGTTATCCCGTATATATGTAAACAGATAAACTGAAAGTAAACCCGAATATGGATTCTTGGGGCCCTAGTTTGGGCTCATATAAAGAAATCTATTTATTCAAATGCCGCGGTCTCCCCAATAACAAATATTTTCTATGAAAATTAGCTCAAAATTATAGACCGTTAAACTTAAGTAAACATACAGCCAAAGCATCAACTTAACTAAACCTACAGAGAAAGCATCAGAGAAAGGGTGCATATTCTGTAAATATTTTATTAAAATGATGGACAATGACGGTTGAAGATGAAACTTAAGGGTTTGCAGAACACTCTTCTTGCGAAACTTTCTTGACAAAATCCGTATTTGTTTCAGGTTCTTTGCTTAAATGTTGCGAATTTTGACGTCTCAGATCGCGACTTTGGCGTTTTGAGGAAAACTCATTTTTTTCTTTAACTGCCCATAACTGTTTCTTTTTAGACATAAAGACCTAAATTCCAGTACGTGGTTCACTCTTTATAATGTAAAGACGCGTATAGAATTTGGTTGCACTTAATTTGTTATTTCCGGAGATAGAATTTGTTTCACAAAGAAAATACAAAATTTTTCGGAAAAACCTGAGCCGATTTTCCTGCATAACGAAATTATCCAAGTTATTGCAAAAGGGAGGTACTCCATAATTTGATCACAATGGGCCCATTATTTTTTGAGTTATCGGTGTGATACACACACACACAAATATATATATATATATATATATATATATATATATATATATATATATATATATATATATATATATATATTTATATATATATATATATATATATATATTTATATTATATATATATATATATATATATATATATATATATATATATATATATATATATATATATATATAAATTGAAACTGACCCTGGATATGGGTTCTAGAGCGCCTAGTTTGCGCTCATTTGAAGACATTTTTTCAAAATTCGAGATTTCCTCATTAGTGAATTTTTCTTAAGAAAATTCACTAAAAATGCAAAAATGATATATGACACTCATAAGAAAATTCAAAGTTAAGTATTGTAACTCTTGCATCAAGAACGCCTTGGAAAATACGATGACATATTTTGATTGCCCATAAAAAGTGTCTTAACTATGTTATAGTTAAAAAATTATAGTTCTTTCGGTATTAGCTTAAAAACAAAAAGAAAATTTTCGCTTTTTTCGAATAATTAAAAACTAAAAATGTCACCTCACATTTTATTTCAGATAATTGATCAGCATCGAAACGCGCAACTTTGCTCAGATTTAACCGTCCTCGTATCTCTTACCGTTTAAAAGATCCCATAGGTGAGGCTCGATTTTGAACTAGCCTGTATGTATAATAAATAAATAAATAAATAAATAAATAAATAATTAAATATATATATATATATATATATATATATATATATATATATATATATATATATATATATATATATATATATATATATATATAAATTGAAACGGACCACGGGTATGTGTTCTAGGAGGCCTAGTACGCGCTCATGTGAAGAAAATTTTCAGAGGTCAAGATTTCTTCATTAGTAAATTTTTTAAATAAAATTCACTAAAAACCGAACATTTGTAAAGCCAGAGAAATAGGTTCTACGTCTGTATATAGTATGTACCAGTTTCACCAAGTAAGGGCAGCAACAACTAATGAGTTATAAACAATAGCATTACTTTGTGCTCCTCTGAAATATTTTTAGGTTATCAATGCTGATTGGAACCGCTAAGCATTATGTTCAGTATTCATTGCTATTTCCTATACATCCTAAAGAATGATTAAGAACCAGGCCAGGTTATCGAAAAGTTAGGACGTGTCTTATGAGCAGCAGCAAGCAGTAAAGTGATCTATAACGTGGCTATGAAGCGAAAATTTTATATCTGAATGTGAAGCCAGAATGTAAATCTCTACATCCATTTCACAACTCTTTAGTGCAAACAAAATGGTAATATATTCCTACCTGCTTCGTTGTGATGACAGACATCCTTTCAAATTAATTAACACACTATAACACAACCAAAAACACGCACTTGTAACAACGAAGACACCAAGTCTTTTCCAAAATTCAGTTTCTAGAACTTCCGAAACGCGTTTAATATTAAAGTTGACGCTTATTATTGTCGTTTTGATATCGAAGCGTAATGCTTTGTTAGCAGTTCACTATTAACAAATCACATTTATCAAAAGTTAATTTATGTTAACCTCCTGCATCAGAAGAAGACATGTTAAGGCTTTATCTTTCGCAATAAACACAACATGACGCAAGGAAGGAACAGAACATGTAATAAAATGACACTGGATAACACGGATTGAGCCTATTTTGAAACTGAATGTATGTAATGTCGAAATATGATAATAAGGGATCGTGACCCCAAGCTGTGGTGTAAAATACACTCGTTTGAATAAAAAATATTAATTAAGCTAGTCACTGGAGCTTGCAAGCCCTCATTTGTTGGTATTTCTACAAAAGCAGGTGGTAGTGGACTTTTCCTTCAAGTGATAGTAAAGGATTTTTTCACGCCCGAGGAGGTACCACCGCTTACACCAAGTGAAGTCCCAACGGCCATTTCCGGTTCTGGTGTATGAGTCGGTTTCCCTTATAAACACAAATGATGATGGCTCCTCCTTGTACAAAATATTCCGGAGATAAAATACCCCTCCATTCGGATCTCCGGGAAAGGGGTGTGCAGGGGGCGCCGGCATCAAGATTTAACATATTCTAGAATATATGTGGCCTAAATTCTAACCTGAACTCCGTCCACCGTTTCTTCCAGGCTAATAGGCCCCAACTCCTCTTCCCCACCGAAACCCAAATCAGTTCCAAAACAGCCACTAATCACCTTAATTTCCCGGGGTATGTGCTCCTTACTTCCTTTAGATTGCATGGAGGCGTGTACGCATACGTTCGTAGCAATCTGCCCTGCACCAGACTTCCCAATTTAGAAGCTGGAAAAAAGCCATACTTTGGATGAAACTCTCTCTTAGGGCTGCAATTAAATTCATCTGTTGTATTTACCGGTCACCTTCTGACAACAACTTTGTCCAACTCTTCGACTACCTTTCTGAAAAAATCGTCCATCTGATTTCTGAATATCCTTCCTACCAGGTCACTATTCTTGGTGACTTCAATGTCCATAATAAGAAATGTCTAGGATCTTCAAAAACCGAGCCACAAGGCAGAGCAGCGGACGCCTTTGCAGTCAGTAATTCTTTAGCCAATATCCCTTGGATTTCCTCCTCACCACAAATTCTGAATGTTATAAGACATTAGTCACCGCCCCCCTTGGTCGCTCAGACCACGGCATGGTCACTGCTTCCTGCGCAATGCAACCCGAAGTCACACAGTCATCACATCCACGCATCGTTTGGCACTCCAACTCCGCGAACTGGGACGAATGCGGGCTTATTTTCCTCATTTCCATGGGCGTCTCTCTGCTTCTCTCATCTTGACCCCTCTAATATCTCACAAAACGTTACCGAAACGATCCAAGCTGGCATGGAATTATTTATTCCACGTACACAGAAAACCTCTTCAGCCACTCAAAAGCCCTGGTTCTCTAAATCCTGTGACAAGGCCAGATTTGAAAAGGTCAAGGCTCACAAAACGCTTCTGCACAATCCTAGTCAAGAAAACCGTCAAGCATTTAACGACGCAAGAAACCGCTATGTCCGCATTCTTTCTGAAGCAAAAAAACTCGTTTAATAACCAGATCAAAAACAAAGTCCTCTTAAGCTCCAACGGCGACAAACCCTTCTGGACTCTTGCTAAAACTATTGGGAATAATTTCTGCAAGAGCAGGTTCCCCCTTTTGTCTCAGGGGATAAAATTGTTTCACCTCTAAATGTTCAACCACCAACAGTCCCCAATGTCGCGTATACAATGACGGATATAATTTTCAAAACTAAAAAGGTACGGAAGGTGCTCTCTTCTCTTAATACCAGGAAAGCCTCTGGCCTTGACGATATCCCAACAATTGTTCTCAAAAAATGCGCACCAGAACTTGCTCTTGTCCTGACTCGTCTGTTGAAAAACACAGTCTAATCCACGACAGGCAGCATGGATTCCGTCAGCGCATATCAACTGCCGACCCCATTTCCTTTGTCACCCATTCTTGGAACAAGTCTATGCAACTACACGGTGAACCCCAGATTGTCGCTCTAGACATATCCAAAGCATTCGACCAGGTCTGGCACGCAGCGCTGCTTAATAAACTACCGGCCTATGGCCTACCATCAAAACTCTGTACGTGGACAGCAAATCTCCTCTCCAACCGGAGAATTTCTGTTGTCGTGGATGGCCATTCCTCTAAACTGTATACAATTAATGCAGGAGTTCCTCAAGGTTCAGCTTTAGCCCCTACTTTGTTTCTTCCCCACATCAATGACCTCCCCTCTAGCATATCCAACCTAGTTCACAGTTACGCGGACGACAGCACCCTCCACTCAAATATACAATATTCTAGGGCTGTCTCTTTAGCCCTATTAGATGAGGATCGCAGACTCATGAAGGGTTCTTTCTCCGTGGATCTCCAAAAAATATTAGACTGGGGAAGTAGAAATCTTGTACAATTCAACCCCACCAAATCACAGTTTTGCTTTCTTTCTCATAAGAGATATACCAGCCCTAGACCCATCACAATAAACAACCAAGTTATTCAAAGTAATGAGTCCTTTTCACTTGTTGGCAATTCTGTGGATCGAAATATCAATTGGCACCAACATGTCACATCAATTGCAGAAGCGGCTGCTAAGAAATTAGGTTTCCTCTTCCGGGATCGCAAATACTTTTCACCAGCTAATCTCTATACCTTATATACTTCACAAATAAGACCAAACCTCGAATACTGCTCCCACATCTGGGGTGCTGCTACCGCTTCTACACTCGCTATCCTGGACTCAATTCAGAAGAGAGCTATTGGTCTAATCGGTGACCCTACCCTCACCCAAAGGCACCCTTGCCCACCGACGTGCCGTTGGTGACCTTTGTCTCTTTGATAGATATCTGCACGGGCACTGCTGTGCGGTGATGCACCTATAAAATGTGACATAATTTATTAAGCTATTAGGGGATATAAAAAATTATTATTTCGTTTTATGAGGAAGTAAATTATTAAACTTTTTTACTCTTGTTATTTTTCAAAAAACTTTTGTGGTTTTGAAGAAAAACCCGAATAACTAAAAACACATATTTTATCAATGTTACTTAAAACTTAAAATTATCAAAAATTTTATAGATGCCTATTATTTATGATTATCATATATTACATATATATATATATATATATATATATATATATATATATATATATATATATATATATATATTTATTTATTTATTACATTATATATTACATTATATATACTATCAAATTATCATTTTGAGGAATTTCTATAACTTATCAGTATCAATGTTTTTATTTCTGTTGTTTGAGTTGTTTGTTTTCTAATAAATTATACTTATTCACTTTTTTCCAATTGTCAAATTTTATGTATACATCATTTAATAGGCAAATATTGAATTTTCAATGATTTTTAGTATCATTAATAAAATATGTGTTTAGTTATGAGTGTTGTCCTTGAAAAGAACAAAGTGTTTTCAATAACAATAACAGGAGTAAGAAAAGTTTTAGAGTTAAATTCTCAGGGGTGCAACTTAGTATAGGAGTAAGTTGCGTTAAATCACCATATTTTAGGTTTACCTACATGTCCCTGCCCTGTGTCGGTTCTTATGGAAAACACCCTGTATACATTTTTTGAATGATACCGAAATTAAGAAAATGCAAAGATACGAAATATTTGATGTATCTTCAAAATTTACTGATTTTCCACCATTTAACTGGTCTTTTATATATTTTCATATAAGCAAGCTCAACATGCCATATATGCTAGAATTTGAACTTCAATTACTCACTCTTGTGTGGGTAACCATATTATTCCAGTGACTACACACACCTGTAAACTCACGTTCAGATACTTAATAAGTCAACATTTCGAGTATTGCACATTTATTCAGATTAAGTATGTACTTATAACAGATACAAAAAAAAATCTGAATAAAATATTAACAAAACAATTAAACTTTCAATAACATAAAAATAAAATAAATAAAGATACAGTTCTTTGAGTTGCCAGAAAATTTAATGGCCAAATACAAAGTTTCCGAGATGTTTATTGGAGGTTACCCCACTGAAGTAACTTGAAATTTAACTAGACTATTGATTCTAGAGGCTTTCAGTGTAGCATTAAAATAATTGCATTACATAATAGAACTTATACATTTATAGACTACAACTAAATTGGACAGAATATGCCACAAAATCACATTCACTTGCACTTACAAAAAAACTACAACTGAAAGTCCTTGATCAGACTTTTTGACCCTTCCCTCGTATGGTTGATTTCTCCTCTGCTCTCGCGCACTCGATTTTGACTTCTAAAGCTATTTCCATATGTTTATCACCAACAGCTTGGATATTCTGGTTGTGAAAGCATACTTTGACAACCTAATTGCGTATCTGATAAATTACAACTTTTATTGTACATGCACCTTCCTAACATATGTTCAGGTCCATATTTTCTGCACTTTATAGCGATACTTCTTACAGCATTAATGTCTTCCATAGGAGTAAAAAGCCTGAGATGTTGCTTAGACATATCTATAGATTTTCAGTATTCTTGCACTTTTGATAGCGTAATATCAGTTTCCCTAATAATCCTTTGTTGTACGTGCTTGTCGTAAAGGCGCAAAATTAATTTATCTTTGATCATTTTATCTGCATATGGATTTTTATAACTATACAGATACATCCATAACTAGCAGGTTGCTTCTTAAGTTCTGTTACAAAAGAGTAAATGGTTTGGTCTTCTTTTTGATAGAAGTTATTAAAAAAAAATCCCCGCCGACAAACGAGACGCAAACAGACTCATCAAACAAGTACAATCCGCCATACAAGAACTTCGCAACAAACGTTGGGAGGAGCACCTGCAACCCCTGTCTACCCAAATTCCATCTGGCAAATGGCAAAAACTCTTCGCTGCCAAAAACTTCCGATTTCCCCACTTCACGGCCGTAACGTATACACGGATGCGGAGAAAGCAAGTGCATTCGCAGATCATCTGGAGTTGCAATTCAGCCCGAATTATAACAACGTTGATCTGTCGCACGTAGCAAGAACGCACCGCTATGTCAGGAGAGCGCTTCGGGCCACCCCAGACACAACTATCGAGCCCACAACTTTCGAAGAAGTTTCCCAAATAATCAAATCATTAAAAAATAGGAAAGCTCCGGGATACGATGGAATCTCCAACGTAGCCCTGAAAAACCTCCCCCGCAAAGCCGTGGTATTCCTAGTTACGATTATGAATGCCATGCTGCGGTTTTCACACATTCCATGCATGTGGAAACTTGCAGATATTATCAACATTCCGAAACCCAGCAAAGATCCGCTGTTCCCTCAGAACTACCGGCCCATTAGCCTACTACCAGTCATCGACAAAATCGCCGAAAAACTGATTCAGAAAAGGCTAGCTTCATTCACCTCAGAAAATCATATCCTCCCGGAAGAGCAATTCGGTTTCAGACTCCAGCACTCCACCACAGACCAAGTCCTTCGTGTGGTGGAAAACATCACCGAAGGATTTAACAAAAACAAGTCAACTGGTGCAATATTTCTTGACATTGCTCAAGCCTTCGATAGGGTTTGGCATGCGGGCCTCCTAAATAAACTTCTATCATTTAATTATCCTCTTTCTCTGATTCTGCTAATCAGGTCATACCTGCAACAGAGGAAGTACCAGGTCAAACATCTGGGAGCCAGATCTAAAACGTACTCAGCCACGGCTGGTCTCCCGCAGGGTTCGGCTATTTCCCCTCTGCTATACAATATATTTGTCGCAGACATTCCGACAGCGCCCCTAAACGTGATATACGCACTGTACGCAGACGACACTACCATCCTCAGCAGCTCCACTCAACCGAGGATAATAACCGAATGACTTCAGACCGCCGTAGTCGAGCTGCAAGGCTGGTATATGCAATCCCTTCTAGCCATAAACCCCGATAAATGTTTAGCAGTCCTATTTTCTAAGAGGAGACAGACACCTCACGAACACGTACCGTTAGAAAACCGCCTAATTCCTTGGAAAGATTCCGCCAAATATCTCAGGGGTTTCCTCGACAAATTTTTAACATGGCGCCCCCATGTCCAACACGACTGTCGAAAAGCCTCGATGTTCATCTCGAAGCTGTGCCCACTTCTAAATACAAATTCCAAATTGTCCATAAACAATAAACTGCTCATGTACAAAGTTATAATCAGGCCAGCGATGACCTATGCATCCCCTGCATGAGCCACCGCGGCCGCAACACACATCAAGACCCTTCAAGTCATCCAGAATAAAATTATGAGAATAGTTACCGGAGCGCCATGGTTTGCCAGAAACAGTTAAATTCACTCTGATCTGGAAATGCCTTCGATACTTGAGTTTTAAACTCAATTATTCACAATTCAGTTCGCAAAAGCCGCTTCTCACCCAAATGCTCTTCTCCGTAGTGCCACCGACTACAATGAGCCACTTCCACATAAGCATACGCGTCTAAAGCAAAACTTACCCGCTAACGCCCCCGCGGCAAAAACATAATGGAAACATTCAAACCCAAACGTCATTGTGTGAAATATTCCCGACGGAGGTATGGACCAAGGTCCGGTACTCCATGGGAGGGAGTTTTAGTGAGTATGTCTCACAGTACCTCATAACCCCCTCACACTGAGGTGTTGTGAATGAGGTCTGCATGAAGCATTTTTCCCTCCTGTATCCAAAAAAAAGTTATAAAATTTTAACGTTTCCATGTCTTAGGCTTCATCAAACAGCCGAGAATATCTTCCAGCTTATTTGTCTTATCTATTGGAAAACTATTAAATATATATAACCCCGGTTCACTTATAATATGTAAATGTAGGGCTATTTTCATGTCATCATTTGAATTGTGTTTTCCTGAAGCTTTTAGACATATATAATAAACTTTTGCTTTCATGTAGGCTCAAGTTCCAGTCCATCCACATCAAACGGTGGTGGTGGTTTATATTGCATGACTTACTATTGAACAACACAATTTTTTAATTATATATTATACAATGTGTGCGTACCTAATTCGCAAGATGATCCAGTCTCAAGCCAAATTGGTGAACCCATCGTCAGTGTCAACTACAGGACATGCTTTAAAACTTGTTTTTTTACTAGGTGTGTTTTGGTTCTTGATAACCTGACACCATGTTTTAGTTGCTTCTGTACGCTGGATCTATGTTTGAAATTATACACTGTTCTCCGTGTTCACGTCACATTATTATTTTTAATTAATTATGTTACAATATGACCTTATACAACATTGAACTCAGACCATTCATATTGACATTAATTGAATCGTTTATTTCAGAAACCACCTAAGCGACAAAAATTCCAAAAATGTTGTTTTGTTGGTACTGTTCACTTCGGAGGTGAATACATCGTTTAGCGCAGAAATAACCTTTGTTCCATATCACCGATGCTATTTGGCAGCCTTGAAAAGAATCCGTTTATTTCAGACAAAACCCAAGCGCCGTCGCATAGGTTCTTTCTGCGGTAGATTTCACTCGCGCCGGTTGGCGGCCTTGACGACACCTGTCACGTGTTCCGTGGCTCGCTGTTTTGTTTGTAGTTTGTATCGAAGGTTACCGACATCCAAACACTGAGTGGATAATATTATTTTTCGTGCGTTTTCGGTGAAAAATAAGGTGTTATTTTGTGGTTTATCATACATTATTATAGTTCTTAAGCCATGTCTGATAGTTCGGATGATGAACCTAATCCCAAGCGTAAGCGTGGAGTTGTGCAGGAAGAAAAATACCAACGGAACATTATTCGGAATGCTAGGCTCAAAGGATTGCAGTACGTCTCGTACAAAGGAAAAGAAGGTCCCAGCAAAGCCCCGCTGAATGATGTAAACTGTAAGTGCCATTTGAAATGTTATTTGAAACTTACGGATGAAATAATACGAGAACAATGGGAAACATTTTACTCTTTGGAAAGTAAAAACACCCAAGACACGTACCTCCAAGCTCTAATGGAGGTTATGCCTGTGAAACGTAGACGCAAAAACCGCAGCCCTAATGAAAATAATGAGCAAGCTTAAGAAAACCCTGACGTGCCTACTGGTGACTTGGCAAACCGAAAATCCCATTCATACAAGTATAACTTGAAAGTAAATGGTGTTCTTACTCAAGTTTGTAGAGGTGTTTTCTTGAAAGTGTTTCAAATTTCTGACAATAGAGTAAAAGAATAAATAAATGTTCTGTCCTTCACAAAAGCCCTTTAGATATGAGGGGAAAATCTAGAAGTGGAAACGCACTTCCAGGTAACGTTTGTGTGAGAATACAGCAGCATATTGAGAAATTTGATGTCAAGGAAACCCATTCTGGGGGAAAACCTAAAAAATATCTTGACGCTAGGCTTGATGTCGCAAAAATGCATGCAATGTTTATTTTAGACAACCCTGATCTAAAAAATAAAGTAAAGTATAGTTTCTACAACAAATACTACAAAGAGAACTTTGCCTACTGTTTTTGAAGGCCACAAGTTGATGTGTGTTCAACTTGCGAAAGACTGTCGGCCAAACTGAAAGACAAGGGTTTAAGTGACAATGCTAAAAGAAATGTAGCTGCTGAAAAAATGGTACACTCAAGGCGAGCAAAGAAGTTTTACAAAGCTATGGATGAGACAAGCAAAAACAAAGATGACGACACGGTCGCACTAGCCTTCGACTATATGCAAAACTTACCCTTGCCACACATACCTGTACAGGAGGTTTTTTTATATGAGGCAGCTCTGGGTAAATGTGTTTTCGTTACACGATTTGAAAACTAATTCTTCCAAACTATATGTCTATCATGAAGGCGAAGCAAACAAAGGCCCAGACGAAGTATGTTCAATGCTACTGAACTATTTCAATGACATTCCAGTTAATGTGAAGCATCTCATACTGTTTTGTGATGGCCCATCAGGCCAAAATAAGAATCATGCAGTCGTGCGTTTTTTACTAAACCTCTGTGACTCAGGACGGTTTGAAACAATAACTCACAACTTCCCTGTATGTGACAGAGATTTTGGAAGCATAAAGCGTCTCTTGAGAAAGACGGACAGGATTTATACTCCTGATGAATATGCAGAGCTCATGCTAAAAGCTAGTAAGTGTGGCCGATTTACTGTATATCACCTCACATCAGACGATGTTCTCAGTTTTAAAAAGTAGTGGCCCAAATCATATAAGAAAATGACAAATTCGGACGAAACTTCAGGCAGGAACGTACCCAAAGAAAATAAGCAGCCATTCAAAGTGTCCAAGTACAAGCAGTTTCTCTACAACAAGGATACTCCGGGAAAATTGGTCGCAAGCGAATACATTGGAGGAATAACAACATCTACCTTCACATTGCTAAAAACTGCCAACCCTCCGGAACTACCAACAGAGAAAGCTTATCCTTTGGGGAAGGTATGTTTACTTTTATTTTACCAAGGTCATTTCAAACGTTTATATTTTTACTTTAAGCTAAACATTTTTGTAGGACATACCTAACAAATTTTAAAAATTTTCGGGTTTTGCACAGTGAGATTTTTGTTTTTAGGTCCCAATCAACCAAAAAAAGATTGATGATATTAAAAAGTTGATGGAGTACACTGTTGGATATGAAGCCTTCTACGACACCATCATCCAATGGCCAACAACTGACCACAAGTTGCCAGAAGACATGCCAGAAGCTGAATAAACCAGATCTTTTGTATAATATAGACATACTGTAGCGTGTAGTCTACTTGTACGAGTATTTTCCGTTTAATGCCTAATAAAAACACTCTTGTTTATACTTAAGTGTGTCTGTTACTCTTACCTTTGATACCAAAACAGGTAAAAATTAATCGTTTGACACCTAAGTGAAAATTTTTCAAAAATTTATAACTCAAAAACTTGAAGGAAAAAAAATTAACAAAATAGATTATTCCAATAGCATGTTCTTGATTTGGTAAAAAAATATTTGATGGAGACTAGACCTATACTTAAGCTGCAAAACAGTTTTTTTTAGTTTTCCGAAAGTTGAAAAAAGCGCATTTAGGTGGTTTCTGAAATAAACGATTGAATTTACATTTACGTCTATCGGCGGCATGGACGTGTGCTCTGTGCCTAAGGGCACGATTTTCGGATGTGTCTAACATATAACAGGTAACAGAATCAAATAGGCAAAATCGTTACTATTATAATTCTCACCACTATACCGTAATCATCATCTATCTTTTTCATTAAATTTTAAAGTTATATAATGTTATAAGGACATCTCAAGCACATTCTGAGCGAATATTCGGAATAATGATCTATTGAAATATTCTCAGTATATTGATAAAGAATTTTCTTAGGATGTGTTTGAATGAATGTACTCAGAATATTCAAGATGCAGTTTCAAATTCCATGAACGTTATTAAAACATTCTGAAGCAAATATTCTGAAAAAAGAATGTTCCCACATTGTGAGAACATTCTGAGAATATCTTGTGCTATATGGGTATGTCCTTGGGGGTGGAACTAGGTAAAATGAAAATTATAATTTTTTGGTGTCCACTACAGGCACCTGCTTTGTGTCAGTCCAAGGGTTTTGTTAACATTTGGTGGTTTTTATTCATCTAAGTTTAGATTCTCTTCTATCGACAATTTAAACAATACATTTCATCAAACAATCTGTGTCTACAGATTTTAGCCAAAACATTTGTTTTTTCTTATTACAAGTAGGTAAATAATTTAAAAATAATTTTATTCGTGTCAAATATTTTAAAATAGAAGCACGTGCCAAGTTATTATTCACTTGATATTACATTACCTAATTATTATAAATTTTCACCGGACGATGCGCTACTGTTTCGGCGTTTTGTCCATTTGTCAAATTAAGGTTATCAGACAAATTATTTTAGAATATAGGAAATTGGAACAAGATTATTTAATTTAACTGAATAGGGTGGATCAGTCAGTAAATGAACAAATAAGTAGTGTACTGACTTTAGGCCGCTATTGCGCTATAGGTTTTCAATATATGCCAATAAATTAATTGGCAAAGGTGGCCCACAATATATAATAAAGTTTTAGGAATAACTAAAACTTTATTGTTTTATTATTTCTGTGTTGAATTAAATACGTATTAAAAAATGCCATAAAATCTAGTGAATGAACAGAAAAATCTAGTAAATGAAACCGAAAACAACCAGTAAATGAACAGTCATTTATTTAATTAAACATTAGTTACAAAAATATACCTACTACCTACTAGATGTACTAGGTACATCTAGTTAAAGAAACAACAGATCTTGAAAGGCTTAGGTATAGGTATTTACATTTCAACATTAAAATCGCCACGAGAAGAAATTTTTGGTTCACAAATTGTTTTTATTATGTGAGATTTTTTATACCAGATCTGATCGGAAAGCTTTGGCCATTTCCACATCTTGTTTGAAGTTTGTTTTATTACACTGACTTCGTATTCTTGATCTTCAATATTTTTTATTATTCCTGGGTACTGTTTACTATTATATAATACAATCACATAGTCTCCTCCTTTTAAAATGTTTGTTGAAGTTTCAGTCAAATTAGTTTATGTGTCCAGCTCCTTGCGTTTTTTTTGTAAGTATTTCATTTTCAGGATCAATTGTATTATCAGATGATGCCTGAGGTAATTGCATATCGCCGTCGGTGCTGCTATTAGTCTCTTGATTATTTCCACTACTAAAAAGCTCAGTGTCATCAGCTTTGTGTTTTTGTTTAGTCGGAGATTTTTTAATTGATTGGCGTTTATTTTCGCTAGAGCTGCAGTTTTTTTCTGCTTTATTTCTAATTTTCTCTTTTTTATGTTTTCTTCTTTTTGTTTTTTCTCATTCTTTTTTTTTTTGATAATATTTCAACCATTTCTCCTAAGTAACAGCAAATGGCATTTTTTCGGCAGTTTTACGTTTTTGGTTCTTCTTTAGTTGCTGTGGGCAGTGTAAATGTTCTTGCCAAAGTGAATTATTCATTTCATTTTCTTTACTTCCTCGTATAATAATATTTGATAATTTGTTTATTTTATTAATCTCCAAAACGGTCAATTTCGGCCTGCTCGGCAAAAGTCACATTTCTCGCACTTGGGTTTTCTACAATTTTGTAGATATAGTCCAGTATTGATTCAATAATATCTTCACATAGAAGTATCAGCTGATTCATTGTTTCACTTACAATATTACTGCTATCAAATGTATCATTATTGGTCTGATATAAAACGCCATCTATTTGTAGCGGTAAAGTATCTAAGAAATCTTCTGTAAAATCTGTTATGTAAGCTTGATCGTTATTGTTGTCTTGCCCAGTGGTGGAATTTTCAGTATATGTTCCAATTTTACAGTGTTTCCATAGCGAATAAAAGTCTTCGTTAGATGCAGCTTGATTTTCATACTTTTTCTCAAATTCAATTATTTTTTCATTCCCTAAAAACTGGTGCATAACTTTTAAGCATGATTTGTAATCTTCAGAAGTTATTTCATCTTTATGTTGAACATTGTCAAGTTTCGGGAAGACATCGTTTCTCCTGGATGATATACATTTGGAGAAATCTATTGCGTTTGGGTTGAAGGGAAGAATTCCACATGTCTTAAATCCATTGACTATTGTACTGACCTGTGATGCTTGATCAAAGGCTTCCTTAAATAAAGGACAAAAGTTGTACTTTGTTATCGATGCGGAAGTTCTTTGCTTGTGAAGCTGACAAATTTTCTTCCACTCGACCTTCAAAGGTCCAAATATAGTCACATCGCACGGTTGAATATGTGTAGAGTTAGGGCATAGACAATACAGTATTATTTGTTCCTTTACGCAAAATTCAAATAATTCAATGCTATAATGAGATTTGTGGTCGTCGATAAATAGAATAATTGGAAACTCGATTTGCCTCTTAATCAGCCATGGATGGAATATATTCGCCACATATTCATAGAATGTAGCTCCTGTCATCCAGCCGGTATCAGATCGTCCGATTCCCCAGCCTTTTGGAACTGATAGTGCCAACTCTTTCGGGATCCTCTGGTAAGGAACACTACCATTGGCGCTACAGCAACACCGTTTGCACTGTAGTTACATAGAACGGTAATTGACTGTTTTCCCTTGCCAGATGAAATTTCATTAAGATTTTTTAATTTTTTTTTCACTGGTCCCAAATTGCCTCTTCAGTCACTGCAGCCCGGGCCTTGGAGATTATTTCTGTATTTCTTTTTGTGATAGTGGGGTGCCTCTGCAAAAATAATTTCAACCTTTTGTCACCTGGTCTGTTGTCTTTGAAGGGATTTGGTCGGCCAGATTGAGTCAAAACCTTTTGTACTGCGTCTTTTACTTATGTTGGGTGCATAGGGAATCCTAGTTTGGCTTTAGCGATGATCCAATGCTCTAAGCGGATTTCTTCAGCTTTATTCAGAACAGGCTGTGGGCCCATTCTTCTAACATTAGGTACCTTCCCATTAATTTTATTATGCAGAGTAAATTTGGGGATATTGTACTTTTTCGAAGCTCCATTCAAAGTTTCGATTCCATTTGTTATGTCCTGTAGAGCTTGAACTAGACTATCTTCTGAATATCTAAACCTGCTGTACTGTAGCTTATCGGAAACTTTTTGATCACTAATTTCAAAAATATTGATTTACACCTGTAAGAATATACCTGTATTAGATGTTTATCTATTATGTGAGTCATGATACCCAATTAGGTATTACATAATCACCTACCTAAATGAAAATAGGTACTTCAATCTATGCGATATTAATTCATTTTCTAGTAAATGAACACCATAATCCATTTGTTTAACACAAAACAAAAAGCGTGTTCATTTACTGGCTACGACTAACCTAGTCTACAAAATAATACGACTTTAAGTGACACAACAATCAGTATACCTTAGGGTTCATTTTTGCTCGATTTTGAAATAAATTCGTAAAACCCAGTGAATGAATACCTTGTTCATTTACTAGGTTTAGCATTACTTTCATACCCAGTAACTGAACACGTGAAAATGCTGTTAAATATTTAATATAAACGATATTGATATTGAAAATCATTATACCCAATATCTTGACTTCTTAATAGTTTCCGAAATTATATAATTATATTTGTTTTCAGGGATATATAGCTTCATTTTAAGAAAGAATGTCGTCACCTTACCTTAAACAAAATGGCTGCTACTGTTATTGTTACATACCAACACTTAACATCACGGTAGACTGAGACCCATTGATTTGGGCTAAAATTTTACCTATGAATGAACAGCCTACGGCGCAATCTCTGTAAATAATTGAAACGTTCTAGAGTAATCTGCAATTGGCTAGATTCTTATTATAAGCTAATAACTGCCGATTTGTTCCTTTACTGGTTGCTGTTCATTCTCTGGGCAATCCACCCTAATCATTTTTACAGGGAGTGTTAAATAATAAATTAAGCACTTAGTTTATTTATAAAGCTACTGGCTTATTACCCGACATTGCCCGGGTATTAGTTACCCCAATCCTCTATTACTATTAGACAGGAAATACATACAGGGTGAGGATTTTAAGGTGTTAGGATCGGATATCTGAAAAACCGCTCGGAGTATTTTACAAAAAATATGTTGAGGTGATAAGTTGGCTAGGGGACACATTTTGAAATATTTTTGACATTTACATCCCTCCTCATTTTGAAGGGCTTGTTCACGTTATAAATATCAAATGAAATGGCGTGTTTTTTTATTCGATTCTCCCTCAAAAACTGTTTATGTAGGTAAAAACTCGATGCATTTGCTCTACTGGTTGCACACTTATGAATGCTCCAATAAATGAAATTAGAGTAAGAACTAGCATGTAATACCTTCAGTTTAACGACGGTAATGTTTTAAAAGGTTGCATTTTGCTGCAATTAGTATGCCGCACTGAAGAGCTCTAATGAGAGTGAAACCGGTCTACGGTTCTAATTGTTGCGAGAATGTATCTAGCCTTACATACTTTGTCTCTATATTAGGGTAGAAATGAGCCAGGGCTAACAATTTACTAAATTGTTAGTCAGTTGTATACAGTCTCTATTTTTTTAACACTTTGTGTTATTTGGAGCTGGCATGACAACATACTACTTAGTTCCGCAACTAGGTGGCGGCACGTCTACCACTCACTTAGTGTTGAAAGGCTGGCTACTATAGCCGTATTACTTTATAGGTGTATTTTTGCTGCAATTAGTATGCCGTACTGAAGAGCTCTAATGACAGCGAAACCGGTCTACGGTTCTAATTGTTGCGAGAATGCATCTAGCCTTACCTAAAAGGTGTTAGAATTGTACCCCGACCTCTCTTTCAAAGTAGTTCCCAATTTAAATCACTTTAAAGAAAATCGGCTAATGATTAAGTTAACAATTTAAAATTGAAGTTAAAATTGTATGATTTCAAACAAAGATTTTGTAGAGCCTTTTTCTGATATTAGGAGTTTAGTTTAAGTAGATACTTACCTTTGTGGGTTGATTTTGACTAGAAGCTTAAATTCTTCAGACTTGTAGTACAAAACTCTGACATTTTAGACGGATAACTATTAGTTCGGTATCTCGATATTACGGTGAAATATACAGGCTGGCGCATTGAAAACGAAACAGACCGATATGCGTCCAGAGAATTTTTTTTTAAGAAACGCTGAAACACGTCAATTTTAATATTGAGGGGGACATGTTTTGACATAAAACACAACTTTGTCACATCAACCCCTTGAGGGTGGTGATAACAACCCTTATATTTTAAATAGGGAACATGGGTCGCGTGTTACATCATTTGAAATATATTTCTCTTCTGAATTCAGCACACTAATCTTTTTGGAAGTTTTATCAACTCGTTTAAAAATTATTCACAGTTGGAGTTGCAAGAACGTATTTCATTCATTGTGATAAGAAATGCACTAATTAGACAATTTTTCGTTAAAAAAAAACAAACTAAAAACAATACCAAACGTTCAAAAATGTTTATTCAGTTAAGTAAGTGTTCAAATTGTTGACCACCAGCTTCCATAAAAAAGTACAAATTTTGTTCAAAACGAGCTCTAACATTCTGGAGCATTTGTGGAGTTATTAGACGGCATTCTTCAACAATGCATCGTCGTAATTCTACCAGAGACTCCGGTTCTGTTGCGTAAATTCTACTCTTTAAATGGCCCTATAGAAAGAAGTCTAAAGAAGTTAAATCCGGTGATCTAGGGGGTCACCCAATAGCACCCTCTACGCCCAATCCATGGCTCTGTAAACTCTCTGTTCAAAAACTCCCTAACACGTCGTGAAAAATGCGGAGGAGCTCTTGTTGAAACACTAATTGATTTTCTTGTTAGCGATCACCATTTTCAACAATGTCAATTAGTAGAGGGTAAACGATATCTTCTAGTTACTCCAAATACGTTTCGCCACTCAAATTGCTATCAAGAAAAAATGATCCGATTAAATGGTCTCCAAAAATGCCAGTCCAGACATTCAATTTCTGTGGAGCTTGAGTGTGGACTTCGTGAAAATTTCTTGGATTATTATCTGCCCAATAACGACAATTATGACGATTGACTGTAGAGTTTAATAAAAACGTAACACTCGTCTGAAAAACAGATATTGAACAGAAAGTTCCCGTTATCAGCTATTCGTGCAGTCATAACTTCACAAAACTCCAGCCGCCGATCAAAATCATCTTCATTTAGTTGCTGTACAAGATGAATTTTATACGGGTGAAATTTATGATGCTTCAATATTCGCTGAATAGTTCTTCTTTTGATGTTTGAAACAGCGGACAATTTTCTCGTGCTCAAAGTTGAGACTGCAGCATTTTGTCCTAAAACTTAAATCTCAGTAGTCTCATTTCTAAACTTCATGTCTGTTCGGATGTCGTTCATTAAACAAATTTGCGGTACGGTTGGCACAGTCATCGTTTTTGAAAAAAGAGTAATTATTTCAACTCTTTCCTCTACAGAATATACCATTGTGAAATAAATTTTCGGTAGTACTATCAAGTATCAAACCGACCGATAAACTGAAATAATAAACCGCATTTCTCACATTCCGATAAGAAATGTTCTGATAGTCAATTTTTTGTTTACAAACCAACAAATCATTGACTATCAGCACATTTCTTATCGGAATGAGTGAAATGCGTTTTTGCATCTTCAACTGTGAATAACTTTTAAACGAGTAGATAAAACTTCCAAAAAATTAGTGTGCTGAATTCAGAAAAGAAAGAGCTTTCAAATGATGTAACAGTCGACCCATGTTCCTTATTCAAAATATAAGGGTTGTTATCACCACTCTTAAGGTGTTGATGTGACAAAGTTGAGTTTTATGTCAAAACATGTCCCCCTCAATATTAAAATTGACGTGTTTCAGCGTTTCTTAAAAAAAATATGTGTACGCAAATCGCTCTGTTTCGTTTTCAAAGCGCCACCCTATATAGCTAATGCTGCTAATGAGCTTTAAAAAAATTGGTAAGGAAGTTCATATCAATCACAAACAGAAGCAAAACACAACAATACTTTTAAGTAATGGTTTAAAACATAAACAGTGAGAAAAATGTTATTTGCAATATTGACAATAATTCAGTTCAATTCAGCTTAAAAATGAGTCTTATATGGAAATATTCCTAAATATATTAATATATAATTATCTGGCCAGATAGGTTAATTTGTTTGTCGTAGTTGCACGCTCTGCTTCAAAAGTAAATCGGAGCATAATGCTCCTTGTTTGATATTCAATATTGATCAGTTAAATTTGAAAGAACAAAAATAAAATATAATGGACTTTACTCAGCCAAAAAAAAGTATATAGTGAAATTAAAAAATATACAGGGTGGCGCATTGAAAACGAAACAGACCGACTGGCGTCCAGAGAATTTTTTTTAAGAAACGCTGAAAGACGTCAATTTTAATATTAAGGGGGACATGTTTTGACATAAAAATCAACTTTGTCACATCAACCCCTTAAGGGTGGTGATAACAACCCTTATATTTAAAATAGGGAACATGGGTCGAGTGTTACATCATTTGAAAGCTCTTTCTTTTCTGAATTCAGCACACAAATTTTTTTGGAAGTTTTATCCATTCGTTTAAAAATTATTCACAGTTGGAGTTGCAAGAACGTATTTCAATCATTGTGATAAGAAATGCACTAATTAGTCAATTTTTCGTTAAAAAAACTAAAAAACAAAACCAAACGTTCAAAAATATCTACTAAGTTAATTAGTGTTCAAATTGTTGATCACCAGCTTCCATACAAAAGTACAAATTTTGTTCAAAACGAGCTCTGACATTCTGGAACATGTGTGGAGTTATTAGACGGCATTCTTCAACAATGCGTGTTCGTAATTCTTCCAGAGACTTCGCTTCGGTTGCGTAAATTCTACTCTTTAAATGGCCCCATAGAAAGAATTCTAAAGGAATTAAATAGCACCTCTACGTCCAATCCATTGCTCTGGAAACACTCTGTTCAAAAACTACCTAAAACGTTGTGGAAAATGCGGAGGAGCTCCATCTTGTTGAAACACTCATTGATTTTCTTGATAGCGATCATCATTTTCAACAATGTCAGTTAGTAGAGGGTAAACGATACCTTCTAGTAACTCCAAATACGTTTCGCCACTCAAATTGCCATCAAGAAAAATAGGTCCGATTAAACGGTCTTCAAAAATGCCAGTCTAGACATTCAATTTCTGTGGAGTTTGAGTGTGGACTTCGTGAACATTTCTTGGATTATTATCTGCCCAATAACGATAATTATGACGATTGACTGTAGATTTTAATAAAAACGTACACTCGTCTGAAAAACAAATAGTGAACAGAAAGTTTCCGTTATCAGGTATTCGTGCAGTCATAGCTTTACAAAACTCATCTTCATCATCTTCATTCAGTTGTTGTACAAGATGAATTTTATACGGGTGAAATTTATGATGCTTCAATATTCACTGAATAGTTCTTCTTTTGATGCTTGAAACAGTGGCCAATTTTCTCGTGCTCAAAGTTGGGTCTGCAGCAATTTGTCCTAAAACTTCAATCTCAGTAGTCTCATTTATAATCGGAAATTCACGTTCAGCATCCCGTTTTTTGCTGGCTACTGAACCACTTTGTCGAAACTTTGCAACTAAATCCAAAATGTATTTTCTGTTAACATGTCTGTTCGGATGTCGTTCATTAAACAAATTTGCGGTACGGTTGGCACAGTCATCGTTTTTGAAAAAAATAGTAGCTATTTCAACTCTTTCTTCTACAGAATACACCATTGTGAAATTAATTTTCAGTAGTACTATCAAGTATCAAACCGACCGATAAACTGAAATAATAAACCGCATTTCTCTCATTCCGATAAGAAATGTTCTGTTAGTCAATTTTTTGTTTACAAACCAACAAAACATTGAATATCAGCATATTTTTGTACGGAATGAGTGAAATGCGTTTTTGCATCTTCAACTGTGAATTATTTGTAAACGAGTTAATAAAACTTCAAAAAAAAATTGTGTGCTGAATTCAGAAAAGAAAGAGCTTTAAATGATGTAACACTCGACCCATGTTCCCTATTTAAAATATACAACGTTGAGTTTTATGTCAAAACATGTCCCCCTCAATATTAAAATTGACGTATTTCAGAGTTTCTTGAAACAAATTTACTCTGGACGCAAATCGGTCTGTTTCGTTTTCAATGCGCCACCCTATATATTAAAAAGATGGATTTCATTTTTAAGGGCTGAAACTTCTTAAATTGTTAATGTTAACTAATAAAAAAAATATTAAATTACAGAAATTACTTCCAGTAATATCAGATCATACCTTAAGTAAAAACAACACACTGCTATATTATTATTTTGTAACCATTTTGGCAATGTCACTTCGAAAGAATAGTTTTGAAAATAAATTGTTTTTAAATGGCCTTTACTTCATTTCTTTTTGTCCAGAAAAATTTATTTCATATGAAAAAAATACTAGGAGATTCATTCAGTTCAAAAGGCTCACTTGTATCCCACGTCTCAATTACAGGGTAACCAGCAGAAATGAAATATCAAATTCCCTGACATTTCCAGGCCCCTCGAGTACATTTTTCATAATACTCGAAATAAAAAACACACATACCTGAATACTTTTTTTATGAACAAAATAAATAAAAATTGCGAACAAAAAATTTACATAATAAAGAACATAGGTATGGTTAGCTCCTATACACACTAGCCTGCAATGGTAGACTGAAGATCAACACAGGCTCAGGGGCCACTGTAAAATTGAAGAGATCGTGAAGAACCCATGCTTGAAATGAGGTCAGATTTCGCGAGCCCGCGAATCTGCAGGGAAAACAACTTTACAGTGAAAATCCCCGACCAGGAGGCATGGCGGAAGGAAACGCCGGGCACACCACGGGACGCGCTCGTTTGGTTCATGGACTGATACGGCGGGGAGTGTGAGACGGGGGCAGGTGTTTATTCGGAAGGACCGAGGGTAAGTCATAGTATTTCCCTCAACAGTCTTTCAGGCCGAAATGTACGCCATCCTGTACTGTGTGCGGGAGAACAAGAGGAGGGGCTACACCAACAAGCGGATCCTCATAGCCACGGACAGCCAGGCAGCCCTTAACGCCCTAAGTGGCCCACGGGTAAATTCCTGGCTGGTGAGTGAGTGCCGAGACGAGACGAGCGACCTGGCTGTGCAGAATGAGGTCACCCTGATCTAGGTATTGGGTCACTTCAAAGGCAATGAAGAAGCTGACAGTCTCGCGAAGAAAGGGCAAGCAGAACCATTTATGGGACCAGAACCGGCTCTGGGCGTGACAAAGAGCACTGGCAGGGGAGCCATTAAGTCCTGGTTCAGAAACCAACACAAGGTATACTGGGCAGATTGTCCAGGGCTCAGACATGGGAAGTCAATAATTGACTAATCAAGTTCAAAGAGAACTGTGGAGCTGCTAAATCTTAGCAGAGGATAGCTCAGAAACATAACAGGTCTCTTGACGGGACACATGGCCGTCAAGAAACACCTGCATAAAATGGGGCGGTTCGAGGGGTACCTCATGCAGACTCTGCGACGAGGGGGAGGAATCAGCCCAGCACATCTTGTGCGAGTGTAAAGCTCTGGACCGCAGAAGACAATTGATCTACGGTCAGTTTAGACCGAAGACAGAGCATTATAAAATCTCACCCTACCAATCACTGTGCAGACTAGTTCAAGGCACAGTGATTTTGGAGTGGGTGGAGTAAAAAGACTAAGGGCACGCACAATAAACCAAAGGTTGCAGTGATAAAAGGGGCGGACGAGCACTGAGAGGGAAAGAAAAAAATGGTTAGCTCCGTTAATTTATAACATATAGCATGTCCGAGAAGAAAATGTGCAATTTTTTTTGTGGAACAGTTTGACTTTCATGACTGGCTGACAAACACACCCCCCGAAAATAATTTTAAAGTGTGATGGAACAAACTAGAAGTCTCTAGGTGGCGTAGAAACTTTGCAAACCGTGTTGTTTGTATATATAAATTTGAATACGCCTGGGAAAAGGGTTCCAAAAGGTCAAATTTGCGCCAATTAATTTATTTTTGAAAATTCGAAAGTTATTACCTCTCTAAAAGCGAAGGTTAATTTATGAAAATTCGCTGGAAAAATGAAACAAAGATACTGTTTACATGCGTCATATACAAATGCCAAATATTTTGCAACTTTCAACATGATCATAAAGGTTAAAATAGAATAAACACGTTCACAGCAGAGTTCTACCCGGCTAATACATAAAACGCTTTTGCATTTTATGCATTCAAGGAAGAACAGTCCAAGTGAGATGTACATATGAGACATGTTTGAGATAGTAGAAGGAGACGCTATTTATATTGGCGCTGGTGTGGCATAAGCTGTGTGCATTGGCGGATTTAATTGATATTGGTAGCAAAGGTAAGCCGCATTGTTATCAGATATATTTTCCTAGGTATGAGAAAACTATTTACGTGAGAAAATTCACATAATATTGTTACGTTCTACGGGGTTCTGGATTTGTTGACTAATAAAACACATATATTTTCAGAAGAACATGTTCGTAGTCATTAACGCTAAGTTAGTTAAGAAAATCAATATTTAGAATAAAAAATTTAAAAAACTTGTAAACGATAAGATTAAAATTGTAAAATATATTCCTCGGAAAATTGAATTTGTAGAAAATCTTTCTTCGCAGTCGTTTAACAAAATCTCGGGACGCAGCAAGTGCGTTATGGTAGTGAATTTTCATAAAAATGTTTTTATTGCAAATATGTGTGTTTTCTTTTTAAGAAAGCAGACATCAATTTTGGTTACCAGTATAACCTATATAGAAAAAGCAGGCATCGAATTTGATTACCAGTATAACATATATAGTAAAAACAATGTGCCATGTTTCATCAAAATAACTTGATTGTTTGAAAACGTACAGAAATTTCCAAAAGTAAACCAAAAGTGTTACTGAAAAAATCCGTTTCTTGGTCAACCTTAATGGTTAATAGCAAATTGAGCTTTTCAAATATGAAGCATTTAATCAAAATTCGCAACCACAACGCACTTGCTGCCTCCAGAATTTCTTAACTTACAAACATGCATTATATTTCGATGGAAAAAGCAAAAAAATAAGGCGTTTTCGACAAAAAAAAATTATTTGTATCACCAATGACTTATGGGCCACCCTGTGATTGTCGCAATAATTTTTTAAGATGTAGCTCAAAACACCGTATAATTAATGTATACAATATTTTTTCATATCTTGTATAATAACGAATATATTGAGCTTTATTGATTTTTTACGAAAATTCGACAAAAATTATATACCATTAAACTCCATAGCTAAGGCCACTGCCAAGCATCAGAGAAAGGGTCTATTAGAAATGAATTTTCTGGAAATATTTTAGTAAAATGAAGGACAATGACGGTTGAAACTAAGAGTTCGGTGTATGTAAAACATTCTTCTTGAGACATTTTCTTTCCATAGCCCGTATTAGATTTAAGTTATTTGCCTAAATGTTGCGAATTTTGACGTTTTCAATTGTCACTTTGACGTTTTGAGGAAACCCCCAATTTATTTTTCTTTAAATGCCCATAACTTTTTTGTCTTTTGACCTACAGAGCTGGTAGCACACCTATAACGATATAAACCAGCTTACCAAATTTGGTTGCCCTTACTTTGTTAATTTTGGAGATATAAATATTTTGCGAAAGAAAACACAACTTTTTCCGGGAAAACCTCGGCGGATTTTCCTGGCTAACAAAATTATCCAAGCGACTTGCGAAAGGAATGTACTCACCAATTTTGACGTTTAAAATCGCAATTTTGACGTTTTGAGGAAAATCCAAATTTATTTTTCTTTGAATGCCTGTAACTTTTTTATCCTTTAACCTACGGAGCTATGGTAGGTAACTTGCCTATAATGATATAAATCCGCATATGAAATTTGGTTGCCCTTACTTTGTTAATTCCGGAGATATAATTTTTTTTCGAAAGAAAACACAAAATTTTCCGGGAAAACCTGGACCGATTTTCCTGGCTAACGAACTTATCCAAGCCATTTGCAAAAGCAATTTATTCACCAAATTTAATCAAAATCAGCCCATTATTTTTTGAGTTATCAGTGTGATACATATATATATATATATATATATATATATATATATATATATATATATATATATATATATATATATATATATATATATATATATATATATATATATATATATAAACATATAAAAATTTAAACCGACCCCGGATATGTGTTCTGGGGGGCCTAATTAGCGCTCATTTGAAGAAATTTTTTCAAAATTCAAAAGTCGGGATCTCCTCATTAGTGAATTTTTTTAAAGAAAATTCACTAAAAATGAGATGGATATCTTAAACAGGGGGTTAAAATTCACGTTGCAGTCACAAAAGAGCGAGTGAGTAATGCAATAGAGACAGGACCGTATAGAAAATTAGATAAAAATTCGCTACCAAAAATTATTAACGAATTAAAAATAGTTTAAAGACGTGTTCAAGAAGACGTTTACAAGTTGGTAATCCTAAAGTCCACAAAAAATATTGTTAAGATTTTTTTTATCCTCTGATGATGCTAACGTGGTTAGTGAAATGATCGTAAGATCTTTAAAAAATATGTGTTGTGATGATTTGGGTTCTCCAAGTGTACCTATCAGTGCTTATCACAGGTTCCAGTTTTCATATAGTGAATAAAGTTATTTTGATGAAATAGTACATGGTTTCTCCTATAATATAGGTTAGGTACCAAGTTTAATACCTGCTTTCATTAAAAAACGACGTATTTGCTATTTAAACTATTTTTATGAAAATTTACTGCCATAACGCACTTACTGCGTACAGACTTTTTTACTGTGTCATCTCAGGCCAGGTATCTTTCAGCATTTTTTGCAACTAAACAATGTCACTAACACAATGTTTCCATTGACGTTTATTTGATTTTGTCACTTTCAGGTTAGGTCCCTTTCGTTATTGGATTTTTTTTGTACAAAAATTCTTTGAAAATGTCGAATTATTCTATTACTGCAAAAAGTAGAGTGGAATCGCGTAGAGTTTCGTTAAAACTAATAGATGGGTCAGTAGTGGCTTTAACGAAAGAGGATGAATTTTCAAGTTCTTCAAGTGATGACTGGGAACAAGATGAAATAATTGTAGAAGACGAAGGTATTCAGAACACCAATAAGCCATGTTTGGGAGTGGATCCTTCTTATTTTCTTGAAAAGAACACTCCTTCGTTTCGATGTTTCACTCAACATTTGTTATCCAGAAGTTCGCTGCTAGAAGATCCGTTATTTTTTTGTGCTTTGGTAGATGATGGTTCCATTGAAGCTGCTTTTAACTATGTTGGTAAATACATCTGCAATATCCTTTTTAGGGGACAGGTGGGTAAGTTGACATGGACGGGCAGCGTAAGGGCATAATGTACTATTATTCAGAGCAATGAGGAAGTTGCATATAATTTACTTTTGATGAAAAACGTATTTAAAGTACAGCAAAATACTCTAAAAATATATGTCTACAAGTAAACCCCCTTAAAGTGAACCACTAATTAGTAATTAATTATTGAAATATTGAATATAATTCAAAAAGACAGGGTGGGCGAAAACGCGATCTGATTGGTGAAGAGGTTTGTGACGTCAGCATCCGGTACATCTGCATGATACGCGGTCATCACCATTTAACCTCGTCTTGTTTTAGTTTGTGTTTGCATTGAATTCTGAGCAGTTTTATCATAGTTTTAAGTAGTTTTGGTGTTTAGTGTATAATTTAGGTTCAAAGGTAGTAAGTTGTGTTTAATCTAGTTTACTGCGTGATGGCTTCAGCAGATTCAGAATCACGATACTAGAATGCGAAAGACATAACAGTGCCTGGACATAAATATTATAAGTGCTGTATAGTGCCCAAATGTACTTCCACAACAGTAACTACCCACAACAAATTATTCTTTAATGTACCTAAGAATGAGAAAATCAGGAAGAAATGGTGTATATTTTTCTTGTATATTATTTGAATGGAGAACAATTTGAGGTTATGCTTTTATTTACATTATATTTTATAAGAAATTACTACATAAAATCCAACAAAGATATTTCAGGATAAAATAAGGTTCATATCAGACACATACCTTCCAGCTTTCACTCCCTTTAGCTCAGCACCCATGAAATTCGGGTTGTTTCCTAAAAACGAAACATTGCTGCGGCTGATTCATAGGTTCGAGTCTTAATTCTTGAATTGGGTCAAATGTTGTAGTTTCAATGATTTATTTGTTTTCAGTGACTGAACTTCTGCTGGTTTCAGTCTGGGTAGTTTTTTGAAAAGTTTCTTTAGATACTTCATAGGTACCTGTATCGAGTCTGAATTCTTCTATTGGGTCCCATGTTGCGGTTTCAATGATCACTTTGTTTTCAGTGACCAAACTTCCATTGGCTTCAGTTGCTTGAAAATTTTCATTAGATACTTATTTTTTTGCGCTTTCTTCAATGTCTGACTCGTATGGCAGAGCCATTAATTTTTTACCTAACTTTATACGACCTTTATCAGAGTCGGGAATTCGAATTTTTTGTCTGGCTCATATGGCATAGCCGGCAATTCGATAATTTTGCGTGGCTCTCTTTCATCAGAGCCGACAATTCTAAATATTTGCCAAACTGCTCTACCAGAGCAGGCCATTCTATAATTTTACCCGAATCATTTATCAGAGCCGGCAATTAAAAATGTCATCTGACTTATCTACCAGAGCCGGTAGTCCAAAAATTTTATCTGAAGTCCATTTTCCAGGCTTTTCAGTGAAAAGGGACGTATATAAAGGTGGTAGTTTGATCTTGGATCAAGGTTTATAGATTAGACAGGTTGTCTGGTAACTACGAGAGGGGAGTGACGCGAGAGGAGGGTAATACGTTATGTGAAGTCTAAATGCCAAAAGTTTAAGTTTGGCTTTGGTGCTTTAAATAATATTGATTAGAAATGTAGGTGACTTTTAATGTGTTTGCTAAAAAAATTTCGAATACGATCAGTTACAGACATATTTTAATGTTTATTTTGTACTCAATAGCAGTTAAATCGAAACTATTATCTTAGAGACTGTATTTTATTTTTAAGGTGTTTTGTTGTAATGTTGTAAACATAAGTGTACAGTGAATCAACCTTAGGACGAATTGGACGTTATTTAATCAAGAATTAAATCGGTAATTCATCATAAAGGTAAATATGTGTTTAATTTCAAAAAATAAACTATACATACTTAAAAAAAGAAGCCTTAACCTAAATACCTTTTCAGATGCCCAGTAGGACAATTTGTAACGTATCAACGTGTAAAAATAATGCTAAAACGGCAAAGGAAAGTGGACAGACACTTTCCTTCATTTCTTTTCCTAAAGGGCCTAAGTTTCAAGAATAATGGGTAAGAAAATGTTATCGCAAAGGTGTCTGGCATGTTGCAAATAAGAGAATTTGCAGTAAGCATTTTAAACCTGAAGAATTTGAATATGAGTTGCGGGCTAGGAAAGTGAATACACAACCGACGCATTTAATAAAATCAGGTACAAAGTTTGTGTTTGTTGGTTTTGATTATTTATGTATTTTGTGTAAGAGTATGTAGTACCTACGTATTATTTGAAGTTTGCCTAAGACCTATGAGGGTACCTATTATACCCACTTGTCATAAATTTATATTTTCAGCTGTCCCTTCATTATATCTGTTGAACGGACAAGAAAAATATAATGAGAGTGAAAGGTCCAAAAGGATGATGAATAAAAATAGGAAAGATATTGTGGAAAGTTTAATTAGCAGGAATGAAGAACCATCATTGAACATCACAGAACCAGCTAATGGAATTAAGCGTCAAGAGGAAACTTTGAGCATAGACTTGTCAGAAAGACCACCCCTTAGTAAAGAAGAAACAGAGTATGATATCTCAAAAAGAAAATCTGGACAATTGCAAATTGAAAACTTGTATTTCAAGAAAAAAATAGATTACTATGAAAATCACCAAAATACTGCAGCAACATATTTCTGGTCTAGAATAAGGGCAAAAAAAGCTGGCGTTAATTTTGAAGATATAGTGAAATAGCCTTTAAAGATGTTTTAACTTCTAATCAAATAGAAATTATATAATAGCGCAATATAGTATTATAATATCAAGTATAAGATATATAAGTTTTTTTGATTGCAAAAATTATAAAGCTACGATTTTATATGTGTAAATATTAAATACTAAAATTATTTACTTATTGTGCTAACCTAGTGTACTATTTTACTATGAGTTTTTTGTTTAGAAATTGATTGTAAAAATTACAAACCTACGACTTTGTATGTGTACAAGTAAGTACGTACCTAACCATTATGTTCTAAAATTATTTACTTATTATATATAGTAGGCCAATGCATTATTATTTTACAATCCGTAACAAGATGTATGGTTTTTTGCTTTGAAATTGATTGTAAAAATTATAAACCTATTATTTTGTATGTGTACAAATAAATACCTCCTTAAATATTATATACAAACATTATTTACTTATTGTGCTAACTCAGTTTACTATTTTACAACTCCAAAGATGTAGGAGTTTTGTGGTTGTAAATTGATTGCAAAAATTATAAACCTACTATTTTGTATGTGTACAAGTACATACCTACCTAAATGTTATAAACTTAAAAAATTACTTATTGTGAAAGTTGCATGTTATTAAATGAAGCGTATCAAGTAAAATAGGAAAACAATTAAGAAAAAGAAACCAAAAACCTAGATTGCAGTTCAGAAAAAGAAAATTATGTCCAATTTGAGGCATTATGAATTTATAATATTGTAAATATTATTTAACTTTAATCATTTTCAAGATACACCAATTAACTGAATCCATTACTTTGATATCGAATAATATACTAAAACTTCAATACTTTCTGTTACTTTGTGAACAAAATCTTATTTTCAACTTATTATTAAATGTTTAATCTTGCGACAAGTTCAAAAAGAAACATAACTTTTTAAAGACGGACATATAAATGCCGGCTCGCTTCTATATTCAATGAACCATTAATCCATTAGATTTAAATTCGGACTTCATGTGACGTATTCCCGCGCCACTTTTTGATTGGTCGAAAGTTAGCAGACAACCTATCTAATCCATAAACCTTGGATGACGTTTCTTTCTGGCACATTATGATATCTAATTTTAATTCTAATTGTCTGATAATGTCACTTGTCATTGTTTAGTGTTCCACATTGCCTCTCTGTCGAGTATAACTGGCATATGCATACTTAGGTTGCCTGATGTATTTCAATTTTTACCAATTTAATTATAATTAAAAATGATTTTCGGAATTTTGTCCCCCTAAACATTGCCTCTGTCCTTCTTCTATGTCACGTGGCGACAAAGGAAGAAGAAAGAAGGTTTATTTACCTTATAAGATACTAGATTTTAGGTCTTTATTCATGTTCGTAAACATTGGAGTTATCTCTTGGCCTAACTGCTCCTGAGCTTTAGCCAGGGTGGTTATTTTTTATCTTTCTATTGAGGATATAACAACACTGGACTATTTGTTTTGTTTTTGCTTAAAATACAACCCTCTGACTGTATTTTTAGCTTTGATTAAGGACTGTATGGGTAATGACCAGCGATACTCAGTCTCACGCATTAAAATTTTAAGACTGTTTTCTTTTTGAGAAGGATAGTACCGTAAGGCACTAGTTTAAAAGGGCTCCAATGACTAATGAACAATAATTGGGGGTGACGAATTATTAATTAAAATTGGAGACTTGACCTAATGTAATAATAACACACTACATGTTTTAAACAAAAGGTCTTTATTAAAGGTTAAATTTGAATATATATATATATATATATATATATATATATATATATATATATATATATATATATATATATATATATATATATATACATGCGATGGCAAAAATGATAAATACTTAATTCTAAAACAATGGGTACTTTATATATAAAATTATAATGTTTTCATTAAAATTTATAATAAACAGTTTTATATTCGCTGATTGACTGCAATTGCGATTTGACGTTGAAAACAAACTGCAGCAATTTTCTGAGTAGCTATATCTTCTGCTAACTGAGTTCCAAAACCGGCCTGCTACAGAGGAAGTTCATGTCGTTGCACTTCAAAACAACAGGTGTTTAACTGGGTTACAGCAGCTGGAGTCAGGTGATGGCATAGTGCATTCTGAAACAAATAAGATATTTGATTGCAAATCGAGAGTACGAAATAAAAAATTTCGGAACGCAGCAAGTGCGTGTAGTAGTGAATTTTCACTATTGTTATACGGCATATTAGTAAAGCTAGTACCTTAAACTTACACAGACTTTGAGGATAGATTTTAGAGGTCCTACTACGCGCATATTTGGAGAATTCTTTCGAAAATGTTACTGTCGATATCTCTCCATTATCAAAAAAATCTTCCGTTCTAACTTCTTTTGAGGAAAATGCCCAACATTTCATTTCCTATGAAGCCAAATAACAACATTTTGCTATATCAGTAGATAGTGTAGGTCTCTTTAAAAGAAACTTGTATCACCAATTTCATTAAAGTTATACAGAAGATTTCCAGAAGAAAATTCAATTCACATTTGGACAAGTAGAGTATCTGCCAAATTATAAACGTAGCAGTTATTTTTACTTATTAATCACCAGTATGATTTTGTTTTAGTCAACCTAATCAAACCGGTTTTATCAATATTAACAACAACAAAATTTTAATTTCAGACTCAAAGATGATAAATTTATTTAGGCGTTTTAAACAAAAAAGAGATCTTGTTCAAAACGTATGAAATATGTGCACTTTTGTTTCTCTAAATGTCAAAATAAAGCATAAAAAACATACATTCATCGAGCTGGATTCGATTTCGTAACATATGTTTATTTGCACTATTTCTAGCCACATGTGAAGTTTTATTCCAGTTACTCTGATACTTACAAAAATATACCGTTTCCAAAAAGTTTTCCGCGATTTTTCACCGGAAAGACTTGAGCATAAAGGCTGATTAACGAACTCGACCTCGGTTTTCGGCCAAACAAGAATTTTGCCAAATCATATATATATATATATATATATATATATATATATATAGGGTGGCGCAGTTAAAACTAAACAGACCGATTTGCGTCCAAGGAATTTTTTTTTTAAGAAACGCTGAAACACGTCAATTTTAATATTGAGGGGGACATAAAACTCAACTTTGTCACATCAACCCCTTAAGGGTAGTGATAACAATCCTTATATTTTAAATAGGGAACATGGGTCGAGTGTTACATCATTTGATAGTTCTTTCTTTTCTGAATTCAGCACACAAATTTTTTTGGAAGTTTTATCAACTCGTTTAAAAATTATTCACAGTTGGAGTTGCAAGAACGTATTTCATTCATTGTGATAATAAATGCACTAATTAGTCAATTTTTCGTTAAAAAAATTAAAACAAAACCGAACGTTCAAAAATGTTTTTTCAGTTAGGTAAGTGTTTAAATTGTTGACCACCAGCATACCATACAAAAGTACAAATTTTGTTCAAAACAAGCTCTGACATTCTGGAGCATTTGTGGAGTTATTAGACGGCATTCTTCAACAATGCTTCGTCGTAATTCTTCCAGAGACTCCAGTTCTGTTGCGAAAATTCTACTCTTTAAATGGCCCCATAGAAAGAAGTCTAAAGGAGTTAAATCCGGTGATCTAGTGGCCACTCAATAGCACCTCTATGCCCAATCCATTATTCTGGAAACTCTCTGTTCAAAAACTCCCTAACACGTTTTGAAAAATGCGGAGCAGCTCCATCTTGTTGAAACACTAATTGATTTTCTTGATAGCGATCATCATTTTCAACAATGTCAATTAGTAGAGGGTAAACGATATCTTCTAGTAACTCCAAATACGTTTCGCCACTCAAGTTGCTATCAAGAAAAATTGGTCCGATTAAACGGTCTCAAAAAATGCCAGTCCAGACATTCAATTTCTGTGGAGTTTGAGTGTGGACTTCGTGAAGATTTCTGCCCCATAGCGACAATGATGACGATTGACTGTAGAGTTTAATAAAAAGGTACACTCGTCTGAAAAACAGATATTGAACAGATAGTTCCCGTTATCAGCTCGTGCAGTTATAACTTCACAAAACACCAGCCGCCGATCAAAATCATCTTCATTGAGTTGTTGTACAAGATGAATTTTATATGGGTGAAATTTATCATCCTTCAATATTCGCTGAATAGTTCTTATTTTGATGTTTGAAACAGTGGCCAATTTTCTCGTGCTTAAAGTTGGGTCCGCAGCAATTTCTCTTAAAACTTGAATCTCAGTAGTCTCATTTCTAACAGGAAATTCACGTTCAGGATCCCGTTTTTTGTTGACTACTGAACCACTTTGTCGAAACTTTGCAACTAACTCCAAAATGTATTTTCTGTTAACATGTCTGTTCGGATGTCGTTCATTAAAAAAATTTGCGTTACGGTTGGCAGAGTCATCGTTTTTGAAAAAAAAAACCTGATTATTTCAACTCTTTTTTCTACAGCATACACCATTGTGAAATTAATTTTCGGTAGTACTATCAAATATCAAACCGACCGATAAACTGAAATAATAAACCGCATTTCTCTCATTCCGATAAGAAATGTTCTGATAGTCAATTTTTTGTTTACAAACCAACAAAACATTGACTATCAGCACATTTCTTATCGGAATGAGTGAAATGCGTTTTTGCATCTTCAACTGTGAATAATTTTTAAACGAGTTAATAAAACTTACAAAAAAATTAGTGTGCTGAATTCAGAAAAGAAAGAGCTTTCAAATGATGTATCACGCGACCCATGTTCCCTATTTAAAATATAAGGGTTGTCTCAACGTCTCTTAAAAAAATTCTCTGGATGCAAATCGGTCTGATTCGTTTTCAATGCGCCACCCTATATATATATATATATATATATATATATATATATATATATATATATATATATATATATATATATATATATATATATATATATATATATATATATATATATATATAAACATATAAACATTTTAACGGACGTTGGTTTTGGATTCTAGGAAATTCGCGCTCATCTGAAGGAACTTTTTCAAAAGCTTTTCACCGTGACCACTCTATTAGCGAGGTTTTCTTAATGAAAATTTACTAATACACGATGAATTATTGTTCATGTTTGGACAGTAGTTTTACTCAAAAATGTTTTTTAGAGGACAATGACAAAAATCTATAGTACATATTTTCGTGGTTAAAGTATCATTGCTATTAACTTCAAGGTTTAATAAAAAGCTTATAATTACAGACAAAAATGTGTTCGAAATTATATCATTGCTATTATTATGCCGCTACTTGTATTCACATAATTTTTATATACAGAAATCAATTATATCAAATTTAAAAGATTGTACATTTATTTAACAGCTCCAGAAGCCCCTCGTGACACAACTGGTGTTGAGAAATATAAGACCATATGTAAAGAGCTTAATATTGTTCCCCTTAGCAGAGTTACGAATTCGCTGAGCAAAGATTTCTTGGATTTAAAGGTATGTACTAAAATTTAAAACGAACTAAATTAAAAATAATAAAAATTTTGGGACGCAGCAAGTGCGTTATAGTAGTGAATTTTCATAAGAATTTTAAACTATTAGTACGACATTTTACTAAAATTAATACTTTAAATTTAAACAGACCTTGATAATCGATTTTAGAGAGTTTTCAGAATTTTTTGAAAGTATTATCATCGTTATCTTTCTGATTAGTGAAGATTGAAACCTGTAATGAGCACTGGTAAGTACAATTTGGAGAACCCAATTCATCACAATACAGTTTTTAGACCTGACGATATTCATCCCCCTGATGACGCTAACTTTGATAGCGAAACTATCGTCAGGTTTGAAAACAGTATTGTGATCAATTGGATTCTCCAAATTTTACTTATTGTTATCTTTCTATTAGCAAAAAATAGTTTAATATTATGACAGCACCCTCCACTTAAATATACAATAATCTAAGCCTGTCCCTTTAGCCCAATTAGATGAAGATTGCAGACTCATGGAGGGTTCTGTCTCTGTGGATCTCCAACAAATATTAGACTGGGGAAGTAGAAATCTTGTAATGAGTCCTTAAGGTTGCAGTGCTATCGGGGCAGCAAGGCCGCGAACAACCCCTGAGGGGAAAAAACATGTCACATCAATTGCAAAAGCGTCTGCTAAGAAACTAGGTTTCCCCTTCCGTGCTGGCAAATACTTTTCACCGGCTCACCGGCTCACCGGCTAATCTCTATACCTTATATACTTCACAAATAAAGTCATACCTCGAATACTGCTCTCCCATCTGGGGTGCCGCTGCCGCTTCTACACTAGCTATCCTGGACTTCATTCAGAAGAGAGCTATATGTCTCATCGGTGACCCTACCCTCACCCAAAGGCTTCCATCCCTTGCCCACCGACGGTCCGTTGGTGACCTCTCTCTCTCTCTCTCTTTTATAGATATCTGCACGGGCACTGCTTAGAGGAGCTTTTTGCCATAATTCCTCCAGCTGCTGTTGCCCCTTTCCTCCTTGTCGATACCCACTGTACTATAGTATTTAGGCTGTAAGCCCTCGTGGTATGTTGTTGAAATATAGAAGCTGAGTTGTTGCTTATTACGACAGTCCAATCCATCGGGAAAATTTACCTTTCAGTTAATGACGCCGATGTTGATGTCGCAGAAATGTTAATGACAAAGATTCTACCTGACTGAGGCGTCCTGTTGTAAACCCTAGCCATGAAAAAATTAAGATGAGTGTATATCCCTTGGGAGAGATACGCTTTCACAGTCTGCGATATGACCGCAACAGAATTTAGGAAAAATAAAGTTATGCTATACTATAAAAAGAACCGTGACAAGAAAAGGCCTCTCAAACTACAACCTATCATACAATCAGTTAGAGAGAACGGAAAAATTGTTTTCTGAGATGGTATGGTGCAACCGCATCCCTGAAACTCTGTTGTCACAAAACATTTGTAAAGTCAGCGACAAACATGACATCTCATCAATCCCACCGCCCGAGGGGCAGCTAAGTAGCACTCCTACAGAACCTATCACCGAGTCCAGCAATGGTTAGGAAACAAGGTGTCTCTTGAAATGTGGAGGTATCCATATACGCCAAACAACCAACTCGCTCCTTTGCCAATGAAGTAATCCATCTCACATGATATTTTAAAAATTATTTTCTGCCGGTGCACGAAACGCAGTGGTACTGGTAAATGCGGAAGCAGAAAAGCATCCCTGGAGTGCGCCACGCCAAAAGTGTAATTTCTCCCTGCCTGGTAGGATAGTATCATCAGACAGGAGAAATTGCAATTCTATCCTTTTGAGAAAAATGCCAAAAACATAATTTTCTATGAAGCTAGACAATTAAATTTTGCTATATCTGTAGATAGTGTAAGTCTCTTTAAAAGAAATTTGTATTAACAAACAAATTCAATTTTTTATGAAGCTAGAAAAGTAAAATTTGGTATATCTAGGTACTCTGAAAAGGAAAGTATCTGCCAATTTATAAACGTGCGAGGTATTTTTCCTTTTTAATCGCCTGGATGATTTCGTTTTAATCAACCTAATCAAACAGGTTTTTTCAATAACAAATGTTTTTTAAAAACAAATTCTCTACTAGTGAATTTTTTGATAAAAATTCACTAATATCAATAATAAAAAAATATGAAATAAGGCTGATGTAGAAGATAATATCAATTGGTCAGTGGCAAGGGTGGAAAACTGCATGGAAAACAGTGGTCTACAACTCGTGACTCACAAAACTGAAAGTATAGTGCTAGTGGGACGAAGAACACTGAGAACAGTGACCGTCCAGGTGAGGAATGCAGAAATTCAGTCCCGTACCAGCTTGAATTACTTTGGCATACAAGCAAGAGATAACATTAACATGGGTGTGCACATAGAAATAGTAGTGGCGAAAGGAGACATGATGGTTGCAAAGCTAGGGCGTCTGATGCCAAATATCGATGGACCAAAACCAGGCAGGCGGAGAGTGCTGAGTAGTGTGGTAAACTCAATCCTACTATATGGCGTACTAGCGTAGAAGGCCGTGTTGTTAAAGACGGTGGTGTGGACGAAGGTGTAGAAAAAAGGTTGAGAGGGCACAGAGGAAAGTAGCCATCACAATAGCAACATAACATATAGAACAGTGGCAACGGAAGCAATAGGGGTGATTGCAGGAACGATCCCTATACACTTATTGACAAGAGAGGTATCTTATGAAAGCCACGAAAATAGAATAGGAAAAAAGAAGAAGCCACGAACCGACACAATGCTGGAGTGGCAACGAGAATGGGAAGAGGGAATGTCCACATCGCAGTGGACAAATAGGCTAATTCCACACATACAGACATGGATATGGAGATAGCATGGGAAGAAGGGTTGTTATTTTACCCAATTTCTCTCAGCTCGTGGGCGTTTCAATTCTTACCTGAGTAAAATGAAAATAGTCGGCAAAGAAGACTGTACCTATTATTGTAAGAGGGATACGCCAGAACACACGGTCTTTGTGTGCGCAAAATGGTCACAAATAAGACACTAAATGTATAGAGGTTGGCAGAGATTTAACAGCAGATAATGTGGTGGAGCATATGCTGGGACGCGAAAGGGTGTGGAATACTAGAAGAACAGGGATCGTAGAAATCATGAAGTCAAGGGAGAACGCAGACAGGAGGTAGAAGTTTTGAGAACAACAAGAGTTAGGGACGTGGTGACGTAATGCCAGCGAGCAGTTTTCGCCACGTCTCTAGGTGTCAAGGGGGTGTTTAGTAGGTAGTCCCGACCTGGAGGTAAGGGGTGTCACCTCAGTGCCTATTGGTGTCAGATCACGGAAGCGTCAGCCACTGGCCTGCATAAAAAGCATTCACCTCCGCATTGATTAAAAAACCCTCTATGGAATGACCGAACTGGTAGTAGTAATAGTAGTAGTAGTAGTCACCCGTGTTCAGTATCTAGGGTGTCTTGTATTTTTTAGGAAATTTTACAGGGCTATATCTCAGGCTCTAACCAGCTAAAATTAAACTGTACAGGTCTCGTGATTTGATAAAACACTACCGCCTTGACTTTGAACCAAACCTGTATTCCAGTGTCTAAGTACCAATTTTCTCTTATTTAATGCCAGATCATAAATAACACATATATAAATATTACATGCATTGTGAATAAAAGTATAAAAACCGGACTGAAAAAAGCAAAAATAATTTTATTTCATAAAAAAAGGTGCTAGAAGTGATCTGGGAAACTATAGACCTATAGCTCTTTTAAGCACTATTTAAAAAAATTTTGAAAATATAGTAGCAATTAGACTCATAGACTTTTTCCAGAAATATAAAATTTTATCTCCTAAACAAAATGGATATATAAAAAGAAGATCCACTGCACGAGCCATCTATGAATTTTTAGATAACATATATAACTTACTTAAACGGTATTTTTTTGGACTTGTCAAAGGCATTCGATGCAGTGGACCATAACTTATTAAAAAAGAAGCTGTTCGAGGCGGGTATCCGTGGTGCCACTTGGCAACTTCTATGTTCATATTTACAAAATAGACAGCAACAGGTTTCCATAGTAGACTCGGAAGGGTGGGAGTTAACTTCTGACTGGGAAATAGTTATTAGGGGGGGGGGTACCTCAGGGTTAAGTTTTGGGTCCGCTTCTGTTTCTTGTTTATGTTAACAACCTGCCGGCCGAGATTGATGATGAGGTTGTGTCCTTCGCGGATGATACTTCGGTAATTGTATCTTCGCTGAATGTCGAAGACCTGAAAGTAAAAACTGCGATTTCATTAAAAGCTTTAGAAAGTTGGTTTTTAAACAACTCACTTACCTTAAATCTAGATAAGACTAATATAGTTATATTTCGAACATCTTACGAACGTGATGGGTCACATATTATCAGCTGTAAACTAGATACATTAATAAAATGTAACGAAACAGTAAAATTTGTGGGCTTATTGTTAGGCTCCAGACTCACCTGGGGGTCGCAAGTAAATTCGTTAGCACCTATGCTACCAATTAAAAGTCTTAAGGAACAATGTTTCAATTGAAACCTGCATAGGGGTATACCATGCATATATACATTCCATAATCAAGTATGGCATAATTTTCTGGGGAAACTCTGTTGACGCAATTAGAAAATTTAGGCTGAAAAAAAATCGTATAAGGGCTATTTTTGGTCTTCGACAAACGGAGAGTTGCAAACCTTATTTTATAAAATATAGAATGTTAACACTTATAAGTGTTTATATTTTAGAATGTTTATTGCTTTTAAGAAACAACTATTCAATGTTTTCGTGCAGTGAACACACTCATGCTTACAACACCAGAAGAGATACGGTTTTGTTGGAAGATCAAACAAACTAACAGTGTTTCAAAAAATGTAACATCATCCATAACAAGGATATATAATCATCTTCCAAAGAATCTTAAAGACTGTGATGTGTCTGTTTTAAAGATTAAACTTAACCAGTTTTTGGAATCGCAGTCTTTCTATACTCTGTCTGATTTTTTATTGTTCCATGTTTATAGATTAAGTGATACTTATTTGCTGCTTTAATTTGTGCTTCTGTTGGCACTATTGATTTCATCCATGTGTGTTTGGTCTAATTGATGCATGTTGTTTTTTATGTTTTATTTACCATGACGAACCGTGATTTTATTATTAATATATGTATGTATATTTGTAAAAAGCTCTTAAGCTGTGAATTTTTAAATTTTGGGATACTTTATTTAAGAAAGAGTGTGCCAGAAATTTGGCTGATTTTGAGTTTCCACACTCCTCGATTTCTTGCAGCACTGGGCTAAACAGTTTACTTATGCAAGAAAATATTCTAGGACATAACATTTACAACTGAGATATTGTACAATAGATAAATCATATATATATATATATATATATATATATATATATATATATATATATATATATATATATATATATATATATATATATATAAAGCATACTTAGTTTTTGAGCCATTTTCAAGAGTTTAAGAAAATGGGCCATCAAATAAACTCTAAGGCCTGAATCTGCCTAGTTCTTAGAGCGGTGGGTTGTGTTATTGTAACTCTCTTACGGGACCTCAATGTATCTACTCTCTAAATCTCGCTGGAGATCGTCTCAGGTCTCAGTGTGTTCAACCCTAGACCTAAGAGTGATCTGACCATTCGTTCTAAATCTTGTACTATAAGTAACGTTTCGTCTTCCTGCCTCTCCAGCCATTAGGAGAAAAAGCCACATCTTATGTCAACAACTCTACCCGATTCATTGACCATTTTCAAAGGAGCACCATTTTACCATTTTTCAAAACGACATTTTAGTTAGCTCTGATATTCTTTCCTTATTCACTAACATAGCTCTACCCCAGCCATTCTAGAACATTGCACATCTAATACTAATTTCCTTTGCCAATTTTTACAAACAAGTTCGTTGTGCTCCAATAGGTTCACCACTGCCTCCGGCACTCGTTAACATTATCGTGAAATTTCAAGACAAGCGTTTAATTCACCCTCATCAACTAAAACCAACCTGCTAGTTAAGTTTTGATTCCTGAACGTCACAAGGTCTGGGATAGACATAATTAAGGTACTTAATGAGAAGCTTCATCCAGACAGCAAAATTTATTGCTGCTACCAGTAGTCTATGGTTCCTCTATGGCTGAAGCACAATGTATATATAAAGTTGGCTGTTATGTGGCTCCCCCTCCTCTCCGCGTTTTGTCTCTGACATTTCCGCTGTTCTGTCCTTGCGTTTGGTTCACCGTTTCGCCGTCTAACCAGCGCCATCTGCTTTATTGCAGTTTTCATTAATGGCCGACGTTCACTCTCGTCTTGTGTTTAAGTTGTCGTTTGTATTGTTCTAATGACACCATGAGACGATTTTCCGGCACATTTGGGTATGTTGTTGTTGGACCGCTGATGCAATAGATGAAGGCTCCAGCCTTGGCAACCTGTGTATAGTTTGAATCTAATTTTTTGAAGAATTAGAAAGTAAGTATTGAAGCCATTTTGTTTTCTCGTATCACCTCTTTATGGAATTTTCAATCTCCTTATGAGTTCTCATGGGGTTTCTGCTTAATTGTGTGGCCTCCTGTTGTGTTTTGCTCTGTCAGTTCATTCCACTGCCTTTTTCGCTTTATAGATTCAATTTTGGCTTTTTAGCTTTTGCACTAAATTTACTAGCTTTTTTAACTCGTTTAACTTATGCTCTGTTTTGATAATTGTGGCCTTTAGCCCGTTTTGACTGCATGTTTTTGACTTTAGTGTTAATTAGGTAACCTTTTGATTGACTTGTAGTTTCTACTTTATGTTTGGCATGTAACATTGCTTTTTTAACCTATTTTAGACATGTTCTGCTATGTGACTGTAGATTTTAGTCTTGATGATGTATGTAGAGTTTAACTTGAGATCATTGTGCTTAAACCAGCACAATTGCCTACCAGAAGACAATGTTTTCTGACAGACCTTTTATTACAATTTTTAGATTTGCCCCCGATGATGGCTATTGTATAGCCGAAACGCGTAGGGCACCCCATCAATAAATTTTGCTGTCTGGATGAAGCTTCTCATTAAGTACCTTAATTACTGCTAGTTAAGAGACGTTGGCGACAGTTTTGCTGTCTGGCCACATGGTAAAGAATCTCTGGACGTATCCCTTTCTTACCTAAATAACATCTACCACCAAATCCAGTTCACCAGGGAAATAGAAAATAAATTATCTCTGCCTTTTTTTGGATGTCCCTTGAAATCCAGTCAGAAGATTGTCTTACACTTTGTACTGAAAACTAACCTACAATAATTATTCGTTACCTAAACGCCCAATCTCACCATTACCCATCGCCAATAAATTTAGTGGTTCGAGTACTAGCAACACGATCCCTTAGACTAAGGGACGACAACATTAAACAGACATAATTTAACCCTTTCTAGGAAGACATTGCTAGAAAACGGATACGTCAAAAATTATATACCACGAAACATTAGAAACGCACAATAATCAGTCGCTACACAACAACAAGAACAGAGTCCTCTCAACAGCACAGAGCCTTTCTACCGAACCTTAAAAGTGTCACCGACAAAATCAGCCGAATTTGTAGAACCCATAATATCAAAACCATATTCACAATAGAACAAAAACTATGAAATCTAATGAAACTCTCAATGATACGATTCTAAACGAAACACCCCGTCTCGAACTTATGCAGGACAAACGAATAGACGTATCCAAAAGAGAATATATGAACACAACCTCGCAGTTAAAAAAATCCAATCCTTTATCCGCATTGGTCATGCATCAGATTCACACAGAACACAAAATAGGCTTCGATAATGCCAAAACAATAGGCCCGGTTTACAATTTGAAAACCAGAATTATCCGCGAAGCAATCGAGATCGAAAAACGTTCCGATGGTTTAAATCAGAGAGATTATGGCCTTCCGTTTTTTTTTATATATATTTCAACAACACACCACGAGGGCGTACAGCCTAAATACTATCGTACCGTGGGTGTCGACAAGGAGGAAAGAGTCAACTTGTTAATTCTGGATTTGAAGGTTTGGAGGTTCGGAGGACAAGGAAAAACATGTGCCAGCAAGGAATTCTACAACTTGGAAGTCCTCGGGATAAAAGAGCGGGCATAATAAGATGTTCTATGTCTGGTGACCTGGAAAGTAAAAAGGTGCATTCGCTCTGTTCGTCTGGTAGATCTGTTTGGGGCAGCAGGTGGAGGAACTATGGAAGAAAGCTCTTCTGAGCAGTGCCCGTGCAGGTATCTATAAAAGAGAGAGAGGTCACCACCGGCACGTCGGTGGGCAAGAAATAGCAGCCTTTGGGTGAGGGTAGGGTCACCGATGAGACCTATATATCTCTTATGAATGGAGTTCAGGATAGCGAGTGTAGAAGCGGCAGCTGCACCCCAGATGTGGGAGCAGTATTTGGCCTTATTTGTGAAGTATATAAGGTATAGAGATTAGCTGGTGAAAAGTATTTGCGAGCCCGGAAGAGGAAACCTAGTTTATTGGCAGCCGCTTCTGCAATTGATGTGACATGTTGGTGACAATTGAGATTTCGATCCACAGAAATGCCAACAAGTGAAAAGGACTCATTACTTTGAATAACTTGGTTGTTTATTGTGATGGGTCTAGGGCTGGTGAATCTCTTATGAAAAAAGAAGCAAGACTAAGATGTGGTGGGGTTGAATTGTACAAGATTTCTCTTCCCCCGTCTAATATTTTTTGGATATCCACGAAGACAGAACCCTCAATGAGTCTGCGATCCTCATCTAATTGTGCTAAAGAGACAGGCTTGGAATATTGTATGTTTGAGTGGATGGTGCTGTCGTCCACGTAACTGTGAACTGGGTTGGATGTGCTAGAGAGGAGATCATTGAGGTGGAGAAGAAACAAAGTAGGGGCTAAAGCTGAACCTTGAGGAACTCCTGCATTAATTGGATACAATTTAGAGGAATGGCCACCCACGATAACAGAAATGCTCCGGTTGGAGATGAACTTTGCTGTCCAAGTACAGAATTTTGGTGGTAGGCCATAGGATGGAAGTGTATTAAGCAGCGCTGCGTGTCAGACCTAGTCGAATGCTTTGGATATACCTAGAGAAACAATCTGGGGTTCACCGTGTAGTTCTATAGACTTATCCCAATGATGGGTTACAAAGGAAAGGAGTCGGCAGTCGATCTGCGCTAACGGAATCTATACTGCCTGTCGTGGATTAGACTGGGTTTTTCAAGAAATTTTAGTAATTAGGTGTTTATATACTTTTCCATCACTTTAGAGAGCAATAGGCCTGTAGTTGCTAGGAAGCGCTTTGGATCCTTTCTTGGGGACGGGTTATATTCGAGCAGTTTTCCAGTTACTAGGGAATATGCCTCTATTGTAACATATCTGAAACAGACGAGTCAGGACAGGAGCAAGTTCTGGTGCGCATTTTTTGAGAACAATTGCTGGCATCTCGTCAAGACCCGAGGCTTTCCTGGTATTAAGAGAAGAGAGCATCTTTCGTACCTTTTTAGTTTAGAAAATGATATCCGTCATTTTATGCGCGACATTGGGGACTGTTGGTGGTTAAACATTTGGAGGTGGGTTGAGAGTAGAATTGTCGGCGAACAACGAGGCAAAAAGTTCAGCCTTGCCCAGTGCGGTAGAAACAATTTCATCCCCTGAGACAAGAGGTGGGAACGTGCTCTTGCAGAAATTATTCCCAATAGATTTAGCAAGAGTCCAGAAGGGTTTGCCGCCGTTGGAGATTAAAAGGACCTTGTTTTTGATGTTGTTATTAAACGAGTTTTTTGCCTCAGAAAGAATGCGGACATAGCGGTTTCTTGCGTCGTTAAATGCTTGACGGTTTTCTTGACTGGGATTGTGTAGAAGCGTTTTGTGAGTTTTGGCCTTTTCAAGTCTGGCCTTGTCACAGGATTTAGAGAACCAGGGCTTTTGACTGGCTGAAGAGGTTTTCTGTGTACGTGAAATAAATGATTCCATGCCAGCTTGGATAATTTCGGTGACGTTTTGTGAGATATCAGAGGGATTAGGATGAGAGAAGCAGACAGACGCCCATCTAAATGAGGGAAAGTAATCCCACATTTCGTCCCAGTTTGCGGAGTTGTAGTGCCAAACGATACGTAGGTGTGATGACTGTGTGACCTCGGGTTGCATTTCGCAGGAAGCGGTGACCATGCCGTGGTCTGAACGACCAAGGGGGACGGTGATTGATATCTCATAACATTCAGGTTTTGTAGTAAGAAGGTGATCCGAGTGATTTGAGCTGTGTGTTGGGATGCGAGGAAAGTAAGTAGATTGCTGAATCATATTGGCTAAAGAATTGCTGACTGCAAAGGCCTTCGCTGCTCTCCCTTGTGGATCGGTTTTTGAAGATCCTAGCCATTCCTTATTATGGACATTGAAGTCACCAAGGATAGTGACCTCGGAGGAAGTATATTCAGTAATCAGATAGTCGGTTTTTCAGAAAGGTAGTCAAAGAGCTGGACAAAGTTGTTGTTAGAAGGTGACTGGTAAATGCAACAGATGAATTTAGTTGCAGCCCTGAGAGAGAGTTTTATCCACAGTATGTCTTTTGTTCCAGCTTCTAAATTGGGGAGTCTGGTGCAGGGTAGATTGCTACAGACGTATTGCTACGGACGCTACTTGGAAACCTATTATACCCTCATTACAAATGCACAAAATGACAATTATTTCAATAGGAAATTTACCTTCCCCATTACCTGGCTCAAGAAATTCGTCTAATGCGCTTAATCCTTTAATTACCGCTACGAAAGCACATAACGTAATATACCTTGACCTGAGATATTACACTGATAATGAGGCAGGTAAACGAAATTATAAATAATGCAAGACCTATGGCGATCACTAGATGTAGAAAAGCTATAAGAATATAGCACCGCCACCTCTGTTCAGTTTATTGTTTGACCAGAAGAAAGGTAACAAAATTTGAATGCAGTGAGGTGAGGCATACACAAAAAACAGAAGGTTTCGGATCCTCCCCTGCTGGGTGCTACCTATTACATGGCACATAATGTAAATAAAATTTTAGTCCTTAAGCGTTTAGATTGGGCATCTCTTGGTGACCCCAACCATTTACGAAACGATCGTCGGGTCTTTAAAAATGTATTGTGGCGAATTAGATTCTCGAAAGTCTACTTATCACAGGTTACAATCGTCACTTACTAAATAACCTAATTGAATTCTTAGTATTGTGGTTTAGGAGAAAAGCAGATGAAAGCTATAACATCAGCTCTCAAGGTAAATCCACATATTCGGACACTGACTTTACAAGACAACTGGATGAATCCTGAAATGGCAGCTATGGTCGGAGACATGTTGACAGAAAACAGTTCTATTTACTTCTTGGATATGAAAGAATGTCGGATAGGACCAGAAGGTAAGAGTTTTTTTAACAGTAACAATTTTTGTAATGATATAAGCACCATTCTAATATACGCTGGCGGATGTCTTTGGTCTGCCACCGCTATATAATACAAGTCTTAACCCAGCAAGTGCGTTATGGTAGGTATCTGATTTTCATAGAAATCATCTACACCATTTCACAAAAATTCAAAAATTATATATGTGTATATAAACATTTAAGCTGACTTCGGTAATCCTTCAGTTTATCTCTATTTACCGGCCGGATTCTTGTGCACACGGATATCCTGTGTTCGAGTTTGTACAGTGTCCCACTTCCTTTCTATTTATAGATTAATAATATATTTTGTTTTTAACGTCGGTGTATTTCCGCGACTATGGCCAATCACCGACGCCTGAGAGCAGCTTAATCTCACTATCCTGGAAATTTTTCGAGTCCTTTCTTTAAGGAGGGTGGGGATCTTCAACGTACCCAACATCGCATGGACACGGGACATACGGTTTTACGCTCCCTCCGAAGGTAGCAACGTTCAGATATTCAACTTGCTCAAATACAATGCCACAACCTGGGTTGATGTTAATTGTACAGTATGTACGGAAAAATAGAAAGAGAAACCCTGGTAATCAAACACGGTACCCCTCGGGAGGGACACGTGCTGACACTGAACCACCAAGGCTCTATATATTATAGTTCACTGATTTATGGAGACTTTATTACTCTCCTTCACAAAAAAAAATATTGGTGCAGCAAGTGCGTTATAGTAACGAATAAGGTAGCACTGGATTTTCTTTTCTTTTCTTTATTGTCAGTAAATATTCGCAACTATAACCAAGCACCGACGCCAGGAAGAAGTTTCCCCTCACTATTCTGTAAATGTTGCCGAACCCCTCCTTTCTGTAAGTATCTTCTTTAACGTGCCCAACATCGTATGGTACATCGTATTTCCGAGGGGCGAGACAACCAGAAATTCAAACTGCTTGAACACAGTGCCAAAACCTCGGTTAATGTTAATTTTGCAGTATGTAATGAAGAAATTCCTCTCTTGGGAGCGAACCCAGTACCACTGGGTTCAGAGGCACACGTTCTTACCACCGGATCACCGAGGCTAGCACTTGGAATACGTTGAGTTTTTCTTGGAAATTTTATGGTAAAAAAGCTACACGCCTTAGGTACTTGAAGTCTTCTTTTTTATGACAAAATTTTAAAAAGTGTTTTTTTCTACGAAAATTCGCTAAAAATACCTAGACTATAAAATCACGAACTGCACAATTTAAACTATTGCCAAAGCATCGGAGATAGGGTACGGTTTTTGAGATATTCAGCTTCTAAATATGCAATATGGGTATGTATTATGATTGCTGTAGAGTGCCATGGAAAATAGCAAACTTGAACAGTAACCAAATTCTCAGTTTGACAGTTATATTTTGAGTTGAGTAATACAACTAAGTGAACTTTACTTCTTCGCACAAAAATTCTGTTTGATCTCAAAAAAATATGATGTACTCAAGTTAGGATTTTATTAATCTGCTACTAATTCACGAAGAATGCTGACGAATGTTAGCAAGAACATGTGTATATGCAGAACCATATGTATACTTGCCTCCAACTTTCCACGAAACTATTAATGCCGTTATTAGAAACTGACCACACTGTGAATCACTTAGTCAACAAACAAACAAACTAACTGAACTAAACAACGGAACAAATTAAAAATAAAAATAAAACTCAAACAATTGAACACTGAAATATGAAACGATTATATGTATACATATTATAACAAATGCTCGAAGACGTCCCCATACTGTTGCAAACACTGATTTACTCGCGGAACTATTTCAGCGCTGGCCGTGCTCAATCTGGTTTCATGTCAGCAACGCAAAAGCATCTCGAATTCGTCTGATCATATCTTCCTCAGTCGTAACCGGATGTCGATACACTACATTCTTTATGAATCCCCAAATGAGAAGTCCAGAGAACGTGGGGGTCAGACGTAAGGACCTCTATTCGATATCCACCTGCCAGAAAACATCCGCTCCAGTGCATCACTAACAGCTCTGGTACTATGCGGTGACGCGCCATCTTGCTCGTACCATGTCTGACTCCTTTCCTTGTCTGACATTCCAGCTACTTGTGGTTAATGGCGGTGCTCAATATTTCTAAATAACTTTACCCAGTAAGATTCTCGTCATAGAAGCGGCCACATAAAATTCGATCACCTGGAAAGAATAACAAATCATAATAATAACGGGTGGGTTGTGTTACCTTGAATTTCACAATATTGAATCAGAATTGCAGAAAATGAGTAGGCCGTATTTCTTACTGACTCTCACTTAGTCTGTTGGAAAATAGTTTGAAATAAAACTCTCATGTCTACGTACCTTTTATTGCACAGAATACATTGAAGCACCATCTATTTTGAAATCCTCTTCGCCAAGTTACCTGAGGATTTTCGGAACCCAGTAGTGACAGTTGTGTCTACTGAACATTCCGTTATTCGTGAATTTCGTCTCATCAACCCAAATGACATTATTAAAAAAACTCATCCTCATCTTTCCGTATTATAAGCCATTAACAAAAGTTGACTTATTTTACAAATCAGTGCTTATTAGGGCTTGTACTGTTCTGTAGCAGTAAGGTCTCCATATGTTTTTTTTTTCAAAATTCTTTGAATTGTTGAAAATGAGAGTCGCAAGTGGCGCATTAATTATCTTATAGAGGCATTAGGATATGCAGTCAGAAACTCTAAAACATTCACATCATTCTCTCCATTATCAACTTCACGTTTTGCTCTGACATTTTTTGCTGTAAATGAACCATGATGTAAGTTTCTCATAACGGCATCAAAGTTTTGTGGGAAGGTGGAGGTAAATCTGGATATCGTTCTGCAAATACACGACATGTTTTTGCTGACATCCGTCGGCATTCTCCGTGAATTAGTAGAAGACTGATAAAATCCCGATTTGAGTATCCAGATCTTGCCATCGCTTTCTTGAGATCAAACTGGATTTTTGTCCAGAGAGGTAAAGTTCACTTAGTTGTATTACTCAACTCAAAATATAATTGTCAAACTGAGAATTTGGTTACTGTTCAAGTTTGCTATTTTCCATGGCACTCTACAGCAATCATATATATTGTTGCGTTTTCTCCGGGTTCTGGATAAGTGAGATTTTAAATTTTAACAAAACAACTTTATTTACTCTCTAAATATGGATACAATAAAAGTTCTAGAATGTCTCTCTCACAAAACACTTAGTTTATCTGGCCTTACAATCACTAATTGGTACAAAAGTCACTAATACACTGAAACTACAGTCGCTACTCTATAACACTTCACACTAGTTACTGCTTCTTCGAGTCACTTCAACATTCTCTAACTGAACTGAACTGGCTGGCTTGCTTTCGCGTTTATATACTCGCCGTACCTTCCACCACTTTTCTGGAGCGTTCCATTCCAGAATATTCCAGGACCTTCTTTTACTAGAAGGTTCTGTGAATACAGATCGGTCTCGTGTGTATACAGGGGGATGTATATACAGGATGATCCAAATGTGGTCATCACTCCTATGTTACACAAGAGGTGTTTCTCGTAATATAAGGTATCTCTGCGTATACAGGGTGTAAGGGTTCTCTGCGCATACAGGGTGTATATACATGGTGTTCGGAATGTGCAGACCTCAGTTATCCGTTCCGACGGGGTACAAGTTGGTAACTTCGTTATTTTTGGTCCTAGAGGGTTGAGACTTCGCCTGTGGGGGGGTCAACCCAGGCACCCCCAGGGGTGGGGTGGTGGTGGGTGGTATGTTGCCAGATTGTGCAAAAAATCCCAGATGTTGGGGAAGTTCTGGAGATGTGGCAACACCGCACCTATATCTATTGAAGTGCTTTGTAACAATATTATGATTGCTGTAGAGTGCCATGGAAAATATTGCATATTTGGAAGCTGAATATTTCAAAAACCGTACGGTTTGGCTTTAGGGAATGATTAACAAAATTCGAAGAGTAGTAAAAGATCTTGCCAATGACATTATAATATACAGGGTGATCTATTTGAAAAAAATTAGATATCCGCGCATATGCGTTTGTAATCACCCTGTAGACAACAATCAATTTATCGGAAGATTGTGTAAACTAAGTTAAAATATACAATAATGAAAAAAACTATGAATAACAAAGAACTTATCATCAATTAATAGGATACATGGCGTAGAAAGGGGCATATTTTTTTAATAAAAATGGCCATATCTCGTGAAGCAATAAGTATAAATAAATAAAAAAACTGTACATCAGGAGAATCGTTAAGATTAACTGCATCCGAATCTGTAATAACATACAGGCTGTTCTATTTAAAATAAGCGAGTTAGTGTCCACTTCCGATATAACCGGAAGTCGCCGGATGTTCTAAATATTTTATTTGGATTGGACATATTAAAAAACCTCATACTACAAATTTTTAGAATCCAAATCAGTATAGTTTCTCCAAAACGGCTAATAGGAACTCGTAAAGAATCACCCTGTATAGAACAAAATTTTAAAAGCCTAATTTTAGTGAATTTTCGTAGAAAAAATTCACTAATGGGGAGATCCCGACTTTTGAATTTTGAAAAAAATTTTGCAAATGAGCGCGAACTTGGACGCCTAGAACCCATATCCGGGGTCAGTTTCAATTTTTATATGTATATATATATATATATATATATATATATATATATATATATATATATATATATATATATATATATATATATATATATATATATATATATATATATATATATATATATATATATATATATATATATATATATATATATATATATATATATATATATATATATATATATATATATATATATATATGTATGTATCCCACTGATAACTCAAAAAATAATGGGCCGATTTTGATAAAATTTGGCATGTACCTTTCTTTTGAACATGGCTTGGATAAGTTCGTTAGTCAGGAAAATCGGACGAGGTTTTCCGGGAAAATTTTGAGTTTTCATGCGAAAAAAATTCTTATCTCAAAAAGTAATAAGCCGATTTTAATAAAATTTGGCATGTACTTTTCTTTTGTAAATGGCTTTGACAAGTTTGTTAGTCAGAAAAATCGGATAAGGTTTTCTGAAAAATTTTTGAGTTTTCACTCAAAAAAAAAAATTTATCTCAAAGAATAATAAATAGATTTTAATAAAATTTGGCATGTACTCTCCTTTTGTAAATGGCTTTGATAAGTTCGTTAATCAGAAAAATCGGTCGAGGTTTTCCGGGAAAATTTTGAGTTTTCATTTGAAAAAAATTTTTATCTTAAGAAATAAAAAATCGATGATAACCAAATTTGGTAGGTAGGTTTACGACATAAAAAGTAAACTATACACCAAAATTTAGATTTTTATGTCACAAGAAAAAAAAGTTATAATAAAATATTTTGTGGCAGGTCATTTCTATGAAAATTCACTACCATAACGCACTTGTTTTTACTGATTTTTCTGGAGAAGTTTGCTTAAAACTGAAAAACTGAATAGGTTTGTTAACTTACATTTTCAGGTGCTGAAAAAATTAACGAAGGACTAATGAGCACGCAGTTCATTCAACATTTAGACTTAAGTCACAACAGCTTAGGAAACGAGGGCGTGCAAGCCTTATGTACAGGATTGACAGAAAACAATTCAATAAAAGTATTAAACATAAGTCATAATGATCTAGATGAAAAGTGTGCACCAACTTTAGAGAAAATTTTGACAGGAAATGGTGTCTTAGAAGAATTGGATTTATCTTGGAATTTATTTAATACATCACAAGGTAATATTATTTGTAAACGTTTTACTGGACTTGAGTTAGTTAACTGACTAACTCAATGACTTATCAACATTTATCCCAAACTAGATCTAGATAGAAGGCAGAAGGTACCTAAAAAAGGTAAAGGTAAGATGCTTACTGGCAATTAGGCCATTGCTGACTCTTTTTGCTCATCTAAACTAACCTACCCTCCACCTTGAGCTCGATCTCGACGACAACAGTGATTTCAAAAATCATCCGCCGCGGGTGAGTCTCGAATGGTCGACCCCCGAGTCCGTATTGGAAAGTCATCGACTTTCCCACACGGCCACGGAGGCGCTTTAGAAGGCACCTAATCGGCCCATTTATTGGTACCTATTTGTCAGTGGCGACTCGTAACTTTGGGAGTGGGTGAAGCAGAATCGGCGCGGCTCCAAAAGGGGGTGCAGGCAGACAAAGACCCCCCCTGTGTCGCAGACGTTTTTTTTTAATTTTCAAGGTCACGCGTTCTCCCGGCACTTGAGTATTTAAATGAAAAAACCATTTGGACAAAAATATAGACTTTCACAAGGAATAATTTTCGGAATAATGACCAGGAATATTCAATGAGAGGTACACTGTACACATACTGTACACGCACGCATACGGTAATATAATACGACGCGTATTACCTTTCAAAATCTGTTTATAGAGGGAAGAGCTACAAGCATTTTTTTTTCAAATTCATGACCCTTCTTTTTTTTTACAAATTTATATCTAATATTTTATTATTGTGAAATTATTCTTTTAGAGGTGATAATAAACAAATCAATTCCACTTACCAAAAAGAAACACAGCTTTTCAAAGTCTGTAAATGTGACACATACCAGATTATTTAACGGCCCCACAGTAAAAATAAAAATACGCCTCTGATGATCGGACTCGATGCAAAAAACGGCAGAAACTAAGATTTGAAGCAGGCTCAGAAAGCTGCATCACTTTTCTGGCCCAACCTACCAGTGCGCGTGCCGTTGCCATGGCAACTGTCTCATGCAAGCGTCCCGAAACAGAGGCAGCATTTGTATACGAACAAATCTGGCTCAGACAGTCCGCAGCTGCTTGACGCTCTACAGTTCCGCAACACGCAAGCGCTGCGCGTTGTGGCATGTATACATTCAATTAATTCGGTGATCAGGGATGGGCTTGCACATTATATCGTACCATAAATTACTATAAAAATACATTATCAATTGCGGCGCGACGTAACAAGACCCACTAAGCAAGGTAATATTGCATTAACATTGCAGAATCTTTTCCAAAGCAAGTGTAAGTTTGATCGATTGCTTGCAGAAAGCCTCCTGCAAGTTTCTTGCAAATGGCAAATCTTCCCCCCAGTGACTTTACATATGCAAGTGTTTCTTTTGTAACTCTACTGCAAGTTTACTGTAGTGAGCTATTACAAAGTTTATATATATATATATATATATATATATATATATATATATATATATATATATATATATATATATATATATATATATATATATATATATATATATATATATATATATGTGTGTGTGTGTGTGTGTGTGTGTGTCCGACCGATAACTCAAAAAATAATGGACCAATCTTGATCAAATTTGGTGAGTACCTTCCTTTTGAAAGTGGCTTGGATAAGTTCGTTAGCCAGGAAAATCGGAATAGGTTTTCCCGGAAAATTTTGTGTTTTCTTTCTAAAAAATTCATATCTCCGGAAATAACAAAGTAAGGGCAACCAAATATGGTACACGTGTTTATATTATAAAGTGAACTCTGTACCAAAATGTATGTCTCTAGTTTCAAAGACAAAGAAGTTATGGGCAGTTAAAGAAATAAATTTTGGAGTTTTCCTCAAAACGTCAAACTCGCAATTTTAAACGTCAAAATTGGCAATGTTCAGGCAAAGAACGTGAAACAAATACGAATTTTGAAAAGAAAATGTTGCAAGAGTGTTCTGCAAACCCTTAAGTTTCAGATTCAACCGACGTTGCCCTTCATTTTACTAAAATATTTACAGAAAATTCATTTCAAATAGACCCTTTCTCTGATGCTTTGGCTGTCGGTTTAGTCAAGTTGATGCTTTCGCTATAGGTTTAGTGAAGTTTATGGTTTAACGGTCTATATATATTTTTTAACTAATTTTCGTGGAACAAATTCGTTAATGCGTTTTTTATCGAAATATGATGCGTTTGTAAGAAAAAAATCTGGACGCAGTACGTGCGTTTTGGTAGCGAATTTTCGGTAAATTTGCAGGTCCCGAACGCTTCTCAAAAAACTGTTTTCCGAAACCTGCCTAGAGACCCCCCCTCCTGATTCACAAACCCCAATAAAAATTTCTTGTTCACACCTCCCAAGGAAGTTACGGAACCAGGAGTGAGTAGGGGTGTATAAATTTTTTTAAACTAATTTTCGTAGAACAAATTCGTTAATGCAATTTAGTATTTTTTATCGAAATATGATGCGTTTGTAAGAAAAAATCTGGACGCAGTAAGTGCGGTTTGGTAGCGAATTTTCGGTAAATTTGCAGTTTAGCTCCCGAACGCTTTTCAAAAAACTGTTTTCAGAAAAGTGCCTAGGGCCCCCTGGATCCACAAACCCCAAGAAAAATTTCTTGTTCACACTCCCCAAGGAAGTTACGGGACCAGGAGTGAGTAGGGGTGTATAATTTTTTTAAAACTAATTTTCGTAGAACAAATTCGTTAATGCATTTTTTCATTTTGTATCGAAATATGATGCGTTTGTAAGAAAAAAATCTGGACGCAGTAAGTGCGTTTTGGTAGCGAGTTTTCGGTAAAATTTTCAGTTTAGCTCCCGAACGCTTTTCAAACAATTGTTTTCAGAAACCTGCCTAGACCCCCCCACTGGATCCACAACCCCCAAGAAAAATTTCTCATTCACACCCCCCAAGGAAGTTAGTTACGGGACCAAGGGTGAGTAGGGGTGCTGGGCGGGGTAGGTAGTAAAAAGGAAATATGAGCAGAAAATTCGAATAAAACTGGCTTGAAAGCTATCTTTTTCACATCTTGAAGCCATATACCCCTTAAACCCTGCCTACCCCGCACATCACCCCTATCTTTCCAGGTGCCGTAACTTCCTCGGTGGGTAGAAACAAGACATTTTTCTTGTGGTTTATGCAGCGAGGCTGGTTGTATGCACGTGAGGGGGAAGGAAAATCCCCACAACGAAGCAGAACCTGCCACAAGTCGAAGGGGGTGGGGGGTGCTTTGTCGTAGTCCCGTAACTTCCTTGGGGGGTGTAAACAAGAAATTTTTCTAGTAATGTTTCTGAAAACGATTTTTTTAAAGCGTTCGCGAGATAATCTGCAAATTTACCGAATTTTCATTAAATCCTTCAAATTTCAATAACTCAATTTGCTACTAACGTAAGCTTTGTTGGTTAGGAAACCAACATTTAAGTTTATTTTCGGAAAATTTGTGTATATTTTCAAACCATAAGTAATTTTGATAAAATATAGTACTTTGTTTCTACTACATAGGCTATACCGGTAATCAGATTGATGCCTGCTCGCATTTGCTATTAAAAACATTTTTATGGAAATTAACTTTCATAACACACTTGCTGCATCCAGACTTTTGAAAAATGTTTATATTTTCCAACAATGAAGTTATTTTGATGAAATATGGTACATTGTTTCTACTATATAGGCAACCAAGTTTGATGCCTGCTTTCATCAAAGAAAGACATTTGCCCTTAAAAATATTAAAAAAAAAATTCGCTACCATAACGCACTTGCTGCGTCCCGAGCTTTTTAATTTCTCCCGTTTCGCACAAATTTAATTTCAAACCTTTTGTACCTAATTTGAGGCCGTCGAAATCATCGTTAAATTGACCATTCTAATTTAATAAACAACTTGCATAATTTGAATCAAATTTATTATGCTCAAAGCTTCTTTATCTTTGCGAATGCGTGTTTTAAAACTTCTAAATGTTCTACCTATATATACAGGATGGATATTTTCTATCACTTCGAACAACTTCTTCAAAAATTGTTACACGCTGTTTCTTCTTATTCTATAACAGTAATAATAATTATTTCCAACGCCTACTAGCTCTTATTTGTAATTTCTACTAAACATTTCAGGTTTTTGGGCGTTTTCACTAAATTAAAAAAGATAAGAATACAAGTACTTATATTGTCGAAATCAGAAACAAATAAGCTATTTAAAAAAAATGTAAGTTTGTGTCATAGTTCAGAAATCATGGCAGCCGTGAGAACTTTTATAATCTAGTTAAATTCTACATCAAAATATCTAACAATGATAAATGTATACTTTTTTCCTATCTACGATAGTTTTCAAGTTATGTAAGTTTCAAAATGTGGACGATTTTCAGTTTTTTTCAGGATATTTCAGGAACCAAAAAGTTACATCAAATCTGAAAGCGGAAATGAGTTTCTTGTTGATTCTACCTGATTTTGTTTATTTAAGCTTTTTTCTATCTCTTTTAATAAAAAAGTTACCCACGTAAAGAGATAGAAAATGGCCACCTTGGCCACAGGGTGGCGCATTGAAAACGAAACAGACCAATTTGCGTCCAGAGAATTTTTTTTAAGAAACGCTGAAACACGTCAATTTTAATATTGCGGGGGACATGTTTTGACATAAAACTCAACCTTGTCACATCAACCCCTTAAGGGCGGTGATAACAACCCTTATATTTTAAATAGGGAACATTGGTCGAGTGTTAAATCATTTGAAAGCTCTTACTTTTCTGAATTCAGCACACTATTTTTTTTTAAGTTTTATCAACTCGTTTAAAAATTATTCACAGTTGGAGTTGCAAGAACGTATTTCATTCATTGTGATAAAAAATGCACTAATTAGTCAATTTTTCGTTAAAAAAACTAAAAAATAAAACCAAAGGTTCAAAAATGTTTATTCGTTTAAGTAAGTGTTCAAATTGTTGACCACCAGCTTCCATACAAAAGTACAAATTTTGTTCAAAACTAGCTCTGACATTCTGGAGCATTTGTGGGTTATTAGACGGCATTCTTCAACAATGCGTCGTCGTAATTCTTCCAGAGACTCCGGTTCTGTTGCGAAAATTCGACTCTTTAAATGGCCCTATAGAAAGAAGTCTAAATAGCACCTCTACGCCCAATCCATTGCTCTGGAAACTCTCTGTTCAACAACTTCCTAACACGTTGTGGAAAATGCGGAGGAGCTCCATCTTGTTGAAACACTAATTGATTTTCTTGATAACGATCATCATTTTCAACAATGTCAATTAGTATAGGGTAAGCGATATCTTCTAGTAACTCCAAATACGTTTCGCCACTCAAATTGCCATCAAGAAAAATTGGTCCGATTAAACGGTCTCCAAAAATGCCAGTGCACACATTCAATTTCTGTGGAGTTTGAGTGTGGATTTCGTGAAAATTTCTTGGATTATTATCTGCTCAATAATGACAATTATGACGATTGATTGTAGAGTTTAATAACAACGTACACTCGTCTGAAAAACAGATATTGAACAGAAAGTTCCCGTTATCAGCTATTCGTGCAGTCATAACTTCATAAAACTCCAGCCGTTAAAATTGACGTGGATCAGCGTTTCATAAAAAAAAATTCTCTGGACGCAAATCGGTCTGTTTTGTTTTCAATGCGCCATCCTGTATGTGGTTCTTTACTGATCAATCAAACCTCAAATAATAGCGTTTTGTTTCTGAACGGATTTAACTGAACTAATTTAACTTTTTAACTTGTTATCTTGACTCCATCAGAGGGCTGCCCTTTTGTGTGATTTTCCTCCTTTTTAAGCGTATATTTTTAGAATATTTTATAACCACTGGCAATCTTGCCAGTTTAATTTTGCATGGCCGTTGGTGCTCATTTTTAATGTTTGATATTAGCTTACTGGACCTTGTTTTTTTCTGTAGTTGCAGTGTAATTACTCGCATGTTAGACCTACCAGAAACGTTGTTTCTACAACTAACTTTTTACATTTTAGGTGTAAACTCCTGAAAATGGCCCGATAAGGGACTGAAACGCGTAGGGTTAGAAAATAAAATATTGTCTGGTAGTGATAGCCTTTTAATCATCCTTTTAATGATATCAAATAATAGCTATTATCAAGCATCTTCATTTATTATTTACATAAGGCAATACTTAAAGGAGGGTACGTATATGAGCACGAACGCGAATGAGGCAACCCGAGGACGAATCATTTGCCTCAGATACGGGAAGTTCGGGTTCCTGAATAGTAGACGCACGAGGCCATAGAATGTGGCGAGCATTCTTGTTTTGTCAGTCGCTTTTAAACTATGGCCGATTCAGATTCTGATGGTGAACGCGCTGGGTATTTTATAATTCTGAGCAGTGTATTAAAGAAGAAAAAAAGAAAAAACCAAAACGATGGTCATCACAATTGTATCTTAACAGAAGAGGACAATTCAATCAAAATAGCACAGGTTTATTAAATGATCTCTTGGCCGATAAAACGAGCGGGTTTTTAAAAAAATTACCCGGATGTCTGAAGAATATTTCTTTTTGCTATTAAATTACACATGCAATCTTTTCCGTACACTACTACAGACGTGAATTTTTTGTATCCGTCCAGACTGTGCACGCACCTAGCACGTGCCTCACTTTGAAGTACCGCCAAGAAACGGATTGGGTCGAAGCCGAATGAATGTAGAGATTCAAACAAATTAGCACACTTTATTGAAAAACACAGTCTAATCTACGACAGGCAGTATGGATTCCGTCAGCGCAGATCAACTGCCGACTTCCTTTACTTTGCCACCCATTCTTGGAACAAGTCTATGGAACTACATGGTAAATCCCAGATTGTCGCTCTAGACATATCCAAAAGCATTCGACCAGGTTTGGCACGCAACGCTGCTTAATAAACTTCTGGCCTATGGCCTACCACCAAAACTCTGTACCTGGACAGCAAATTTCCTCTCCAACCGGAGCATTTCTGTTGTCGTGGATGGCCATTCCTTTAAACTGTATCCAATTAATGCAGGAGTTTCTCAAGGTCCAGCTTTAGCCCCTACTTTGTTTCTTCTCCACATCAATGACCTCCTCTCTAGCACATCCAACTTAGTTCACAGTGACGCGGACGACAGCACCCTCCACTCAAATATACAATATTCTAAGCCTGTCTCTTTAGCCCAATTAGATGAGGATCGCAGACTCATGGAGGGTTCTGTCTCCGTGGATCTCCAAAAAATATTAGACTGGGGAAGTAGAAATCTTGTACAATTCAACCCCACCAAATCACAGTCTTGCTTTCTTTCTCATAAGAGATACACCAGCCCTAGATCAATCACAATGAACAACCAAGTTATTCAAAGTAATGAGTCCTTTTCACTTGTTGGCATTTTTGTAGATCGAACTCTCAATTGGCACCAACATCTCACATTAATTTTAGAGGCGGCTGCTAAGAAATTAAGTTTCCTCTTCCGGGCTCGCAAATACTTTTTACCAGCTAATCTCTATACCTCATATACTTTACAAATAAGACCAAATCTGAATACTGCTCCCACATCTGAGGTGCTGCTGCCGCTTCTACACTCGCTATCCTGGACTCCATTCAGAAGAGAGCTATACGTCTCATCGGTGACCCTAACGTCACCCAAAGGCTGCCATCTCTTGCCCATCGACGTGCCGTTAGCGATCTCTCTCTGTTTTATAGATATCTGCTCGGTCACTGCTCAGAGGAGCTTTCTTCCATAGTTCCTCCATCTGCTGCCCCCAACAGATTTACCAGGGGAACAGAGCGAATGCACCCTTTTACTGTCCAGGTCACCAGATATAGAACATCTTGTTATGCCCGATCTTTTGTCCCGAGGACTTCTAAGTTGTGGACTTCCTTGCCGGCACATGTTTTTCCTTCTCCCCCGAACCTCCAAACGTTCAAGTCCAGAATTAACAAGTTGCCCCTTTCCTTCTTGTCGACACCCACGGTACGATAGTATTTGTAAGCCCTCGTGGTGTGTTGTTGAAATAATAAAAAAACGCCTCGTTCAGACGTACACATGCGTATGCTCGTGCGTCCTCGGGTTGCCTCATTCGCGTTCGTGCTCATATGCGTACCCTCCTTAAAAGCGAACTTTTTTCATGTCATGGCCACGTTTGATCACAAATAATTTTTTACATTTTTATATAATTTTATTTCATAGCCACTTAGAAAGAAAACTACATATAGGAATGTTGGTATTTATCATGTTGTTTATTTAAATAATATGACCAGAATTTTAATTATTATTAGGTAACAAAGCTTTGTGCAACGGATTAAAGAATAATTTACAATTAAAATGTTTAAATTTGTCTTGGAATGGCATTTCAACACCTCCTGCAATGCTACCACTGGTCAAGTATCTCAAGCAAGCTACTGTACTGGAAGATCTAGACTTGAGCAATAACATGTAAGTACCACAACACTAGAGACATAAAACATCCAAGAATATACATAAATAAACCAGTCTGTTACCAATAGACTTACACGTCCGAGGTCATTCCAAACATGTACAAACAACACACACACACACACACACACAAACACGCGCGCGCACACACTTCCGTTAAATTGACTATTGATGACTTTCCTAGAGTGACATGGGTTGCTCTTGATGTTCCCTTGACTAAATCGAGGCTTTTTTTAAGATCCAATAAAAACATTTCTAACTTGTGATTTAGATCAGGAAAGTATACTATTTTAGGCTTGCGCAACCTCCATGAATGGCGTGATTTTGATGATTTAGTTGTAGAAGGATATAACGAAAGAAGAAAACACAACCCCAAAAATTAATTGTTGTCACATAGAAATGCTTTTCAGGGTGATTGTGGAAACATTCTACAGTTTAGTGTAACTGAAGTGTGGACTTTTCCTTTACGTGATAGTACAGGATTTTTTCACGCCCGAGGCGGTACCACCCCTTACATCAAGGCCCCTTGATGTAAGGGGCCGGTGAAGTCCCAACGGACGTTTTCGGTTCTGGTGTATGAGTCGCTTTCCCTTAGAAACAAAAATGACGAGGGCTCCTCCTTGTACAAAAGATTCCGGAGATAAAATACCTTTCCATTTTGATCTCCGGGAGAGGGGTGTGCAGGAGGCGTTGGAATCACGATTTAACATATCCATCTCGCATAAATGTGGCCTAAATTCTTACCTGAACTCCGTCCACCATTTCCTCCAGACTAATAGGCTCCAACTCCTCTTCCTTATCGAAACCCAAATCAGTGCCAAAACAGCCACTAATCACCTTAATTTCCCGGGGTATGAGCTCCTTACTTCCTTTAGATTGCATGAAGGCGTGTGCGCATACGTCCGTAGCAATCTACCCTGCACACGACTCCCCAGTTTAGAAGTTGGAAGAAAAGGCATACTTTGGATGACACTCTCTCTCAGGGCTGCAACTAAATCCATCTGTTGCATTTACCGGTCACCTTCTGACAACAACTTTGTCCAGCTCTTCGACTACCTTTCTGAAAAACCGACCATCTGATTTCTGAATATCCTTCCTCCGAGGTCACTATTCTTGGTGACTTCAATGTCCATAATAAGGAATGGCTAGGATCTTCAAAAACGGATCCAAAAGGGAGAGCAGCGGAGGCCTTTGCAGTCAGAAATTCTTTAGCCAATATGGTTCAGCAACCTACTTACTTTCCTCGCATCCCAACACACAGCTCAAATCCCTTGGGTCTCCTCCTTACTACAAAACCTGAATGCTATAAGACATCAGTCACCGCCCCACTTGGTCGCTCAGACCACGGCATGGTCATTGCTTCCTGCGCAATGCAACCTGAGGTCACACAGTGATCACACCCACGTATCGTTTGGCACTACAACTCCGCGAACTGGGACGAAAAGCGGGATTACTTTTCCTCATTTCCATGGGCGTCTGTCTGCTTCTCTCATCCTGACCCCTCTGATATCTCACAAAACGTCACCGAAATTGTCCAAGCTGACATGGAATTATTTATTCCACGCACACAGAAAACCTGTTCAGCCACTCAAAAGCCCTGGTTCTCTAAATCCTGTGACAAGACCAGACTTGAAAAGGTCAAAGCTCATAAAACGCTTCTACACAATCCCAGTCAAAAAAACCGTCAAGCATTTAACGACGCAAGAAACCGCTATGTCCACATTCTTTCCGAGGAAAAAAACTCGTTTAATAACCACATCAAAAACAAAGTCCTCCCAAGTTCCAACGGCAGCAAACCCTTCTGACTCTTGCTAAATCGATTGGGAATAATTTCTGCAAGAGCAAGTTCCCACCACTTGTTTCAGGCGATGCAATTGTTTCTACCGCCCTGGGCAAGGCTGAGCTTTTTTCCCCGTTGTTCGCCGGCAATTCTACTCTTAACCCACCTCCAAATGTTCAACCACCAACAGTTCCCAATGTCGCGCTTAGAATGACGGATATCATTTTTAAAACTAAAAAGCTACGAAATATTCTCTCTTCTCTTAATACCAGGAAAGCCTCTGGCCTTGACAAGATCCCCACAATTGTTCTCAAAAATCCGCACCATAACTTGCTCTTGTCCTGACTCGTCTATTTCAGACATCTTACAATAGAGGCATATTCCCTAGTAACTGAAAAACTGTTCGAGTACAAACCCTTCCCAAGAAAGAATCCAAAGCGCTTCCTAACAACTACAGGCCTATTTCTCTCCTTTCAGTCGTCTCTATAGTGATGGAAAAGTATATAAACACCGAATTACTCAAATTTCTTGAAAAACACAGTCCAATCCACGACAGGCAGTATGGATTCCGTCAGCGCAGATCAAGTCTATGGAACCACACGGTGAATCCCAGAGTGTCGCTCTAGACATATCCAAAGCATTCGACAAGGTCTGGCACTCAGCGCTGCTTAATAAAGTTCCGGCCTATGACCTACCACCAAAACTCTGTACCTGGACAGCAAATTTCCTCTCCAACTGGAGCATTTCTGTTGTCGTGGATGGCCATTCCTCTAAACTGTACCCAATTAATGCACGAGTTCCTCAAGGTTCAGCTTTAGCCCCTACTTTGTTTTTTCTCCACATCAATGACCTCCTCTCTAGCACATCCAACCCAGTTCACATTTACGCAGACGACAGCACCCTTCACTCAAATATACAATATTCTAAGCCCGTCTCTTCAGCCCAATTAGATGAGGATCGCAGACTCATGGAGGGTTCTGTCTCCGTGGATCTCCAAAAAATATTAGACTGGGGAAGCAGAAACCTTGTACAATTCAACTCCACCAAATCACAGTCTTGCTTTCTTTCTCATAAGAGATACACCAGCCCTAAATCCATCACAATGAACAACCAAGTTATTCAAAGTAATGAGTCCTTTTCACTTGTTGGCATTTCTGTGAATCGAAATCTCAATTGGCACCAACATGTCACATCAATTGCAGAGGCAGCTGCTAAGAAATTAGGTTTCCTCTTCCGGGCTCGCAAATACTTTTCACCAGCTAATCTCTATACCTTGTATACTTTAAATATAAGACCAAACCTCGAATACTGCTCCCACATCTGGGGTGCTGTTTCCGCTTCTACATTCGCTATCCTGGACACCATTCAGAAGAGAGCTATACATCTCTCTCTTTTATAGATATCTGCACGGGCACTGCTCAGAGAATCTTTCTTTCATAGTGCCTCCACCTGGGCCCCCCAACAGATCTGCCAGGGGAACAGAGCGAATGCACCCTTTTCCTGTCCAAGTCACCAGACATATAACATCTTGTTATCCCTGCTCTTTTGTCCCAAGGACTTTCAAGTTGTAGAATTCCTTGCCAGCACAGGTTTTTCCTTCTCCTGCCAACCTCCAAACCTTCAAGTCTAGAATTAATAAGTTGCCTCTTTCCTCCTTGTCGACACCCACGGTACGATAGTATTTAGGCTGTGAGCCCTCGTGATGAGTTGTTGAAATAATAAAAAAAGCAGCGAAACCGGTTACAGAGAAGAAAACAAACATTCATTAGGCCCGTGAAGTGGTCTCTACATCTGTATTTATAACATAATTCTTAAATATTATATCTTTGTTTCATTTTAGGATTACTGGTGCATGTGCTCAACTTCTCAAAAGTGGAATAGTTAAGAATAAATCTCTGCTTCGTTTGAAAATTGGAAACAATCCTTACAGTCCAGAAGAAGCTTATGCATTAGCGCACATTTTAGCGAACAAGAGACAGATTCCATTGCAATATTTAAGTTTGAAAAATATTTGTCTGAAAACTAATTATCTACCCGTAAGTAAAATTAGTTTGATGGAAGCCTTTATGACGCCGCCGCACTTCCTTTTATACCAGATGACAAATGCTCAAATAATTCCTAATCTATTCAGAAATCTAATTTGTCATTGGCATAAGCTAAGTTACCGGGAAGTTAGAGGGCCGCCAGCTTTTATACAGTGGAGATGGGCGTGGGTCAAAATAAGATGTTAACTAGGGGCGCCACTTGATTGTTTAACCTCCACTCCCGGATATTCTAATAAGATGTTCACTAATATGCTTCATTGCCCAGATCCAACACAACCAAGAATTCTTGGATCACACTGGCAACTATAGCCAACCACAATCGAGCACAGGAAGCTACAAGGGAGTTATAATTATGGTAACACAACTAAATTTCAGAACGGTATGGTCTCATAGACCCACAAGTAAAGGTAACGGTAAGGATCTAATTTATCAACAGCCCTGAAAACAAGACACAGACACAAAACCAAAACACACCTATAATATGATAAAATAAGGGCTTTTATTAAGCTTCTTTGGCATACAAGAATTTATTAAAAGCTGTTCTAAAATTCTGATCTAAAATAAAAAGTCTCTATAATATAACTAAAATGGCTTACTACAAAATAATCAAGATCTTTAATGAGTATGTATGAATGTACTCCAAATATAATTGTTCTATGGAAAAATTCCACTTTTCGTACACGTAAAGCTCACAACTTATTTTCCTCATATATTAATTAATTACACGTTAATTAAGGTAAGTGGCCTGATTAAAGATCAAGTCCCAAAGAATAATCAATAAGCTTGACTAATGCTAACAATATATGATAACTGATGATACTATCAAAAGTGAGGCAATTATATTTACAAAAGTTTCGTAAAAATCTGTACCACATTTATTGAAGTTTAAATAAAATAAACTCAGTTTGATTTTAGCAAATTTAACAGAGATGAATATTTAAAATTTAGCTTATCAAGATTGTCTCTCTTATCACTCTATTCTTTATCACAAAACGGAAAATTCTTACTTGAAATTCCTGGACTTCTAGGCCATCAAATTACCAACAATTTCCATACCAAACTAAGGCCTTTAGGGGTACGGGACTGCAACCACGGGAATAATGCAACAACGGAACGGCAATGCGACAACGGAAAGCGAAGACCTCCTCACTGAGATCCTACTTCATAAATTCCAGATTCCACAGCTGACGGGAATTATCATTGCTCTTGACTAGCACATAAAACTCCATTTAATTCCGTAGCCATACTTCGTTCGGTACATGAAAATTCGCTATTCCATGCGAGACTTATTCCACTCAAAATTACGATACGTGAATTTTCCAAAGGTACTGCCCAATACAAAAACTCTCTATCCAGTACTAAAATCGCCCAACACAATAACTTTCCACCCGCTACTAGAATTTCTCTATCCAGCACAAGAAGTATCCGGCACAAGAACTCTTCACCCGCTACTAGAAATTTTATATCCAATACTAGAATTTCTCTATCCGATACTAAAACCCTAAAAACAATAAGTAACGGAATGCTAAAGGTGTTATAGTTACGAGAGATGATGATTTCTTACCTCCAAAGAGGGAAACGAAACTCCAACAACGTGACAAGGTCAATGTGGTCCTTAAATCCCCTCAAACGGGTATCTCTACAGTCTTCAACATCAAATACGTAAATTACGATATCACCAAAAAGACTGCAGATGTGTTCTGAGTGTAATTAAATCCACAAAGGGGGATAATTAATATCCAACTTGCTTCTCAGAACGAACCACGTGTTAACTCCAACAACTGCCAACGAACAATCTCTCTCTCGAAACTTCACATTTCCTACCTGAAAGCAGGTAACGCCACTCCTTCGCTCTCACTTGCATCCCATACGTCCCCAGCCATCTATCCTTCTCAACATGCGGACCATTCTCGAACCACCGATAACTTAACTGCACGCAAGCGTGGCAGCCGACACGATATACCAGGGGTAGTACAAATAGAAATGATTTAACAAAAGATCTCAATTTTATTCCGTATACGAGGGATAGCCAAAAGAAATAACCACGATCGTCGCCAATAATTCTCTGTTCAAAGCAGAGGAGGAACCACAAATACGTCCAAACTAGCTTAGTTGTTTAGCTATTCAATTTATACTGTTACACCTTATCTGCAGGGCTCGGATTTATATACAAACTTTTTAGGTGAAATATGCGCATATATATGCATGACATTTGAAAAAAAAAATGCACCAACTTGAACAAAATATGCACAAAAATATAGATATATGCAATGCATAAATAATCATAGTATACCAATAAAACAAGTTTTTAAATGTCTAAGCTATTAATTTGATTCACAATCAATACCACATAGGACCCAAATTATATTATTAATTATTCATTAATATTATTATTGCAATTATTACTATTAAGATATATTCTTAAGTGGCGCTCTAAATTATCTATTTTGAAAGATTGCCTTCTCTCAGTTAGTAAGTTTTTTACGAAGAAAAACTCCCTTCTACGCCGACTGAGGTAATTGGAAGATATTTTAAGCTTGACAATATGGTAAGGTCTACATTGTTTAAATCGTCTGAAAAATATCCATCCAGAGCTCTTGCAACCTGCGTTGGTAAAACTGTCATTTTTTGTGAGTGTTTCTGATAATTTGTTTGTAATTCGTTTTGCAAACAGGCCCATTTGCTTTATCAATAGTTTCTTTGAAATGTTCTATTAATTTAACTGATTCAGTAAGCAAAACATTTTGCTGCTGAAATTTTTAAATAGTTTCTGTAACTTTTTTATAATTACTGTTTATACAACAGAATTGCTGGCTCAATTTGGAGTCCTTTAAAATAATTTTTGCTTGTTTCCCTGACGCACCTGCTTCATCTGCAAATTCAAGCATTACCTCCGTGATTTCTCTAAAATGTTCAAAATAAAATAAGGCCGCCTCGATCCAGGTTCCCCATCGCGTGATTACAGGTCTAGGAGGTAATGGTGCCCCAGGCAGAACTTCTCTATATCTTTGAACTCTTCAAAGAGCTTTGATGAACACTTTTTTTCATATTATTAATAAATTCATTGACTAAAGGAAATTGCTGTCTAATTTCTTCTGCTGCCCTGTTTAACCCGTGAGCCCGGCACGTACAATGAATTAAGTTGTGATAAAATATTTTTAAATGAATTCCAACTTTGACCATATATGAAGAAGCATCAGTAAGCAGTAATAAAACTTTATAAACTGGTACAGTATTTGGTAAAAACATGTTTGACAGACCCTCTTAAATAAATCTTGTTATAGTAATATTATTTGTTTTTTCTAATTCTTTGACTGCAATTAAATAAGGTCTAGATGAAGAAATTTCAGTTGAGGTGCCTATCACTAAATTAGCAATATATCTACCACAAACATCTTGTGTTTCATCTAGTATAACGTAACAAAAAATATTTTTTATAACACTTTTTACTTATGAAAAAGTTTTTAAATAGCACTTTTCAACCATATTTGTTCTCAAAGTACTTTCATCTGGTATATACTGTTTACAATATTTTTCCAAAAATGACTTGGGACAGTGTTATTTAATTTATTCAGTGGAATGTTAGAAGCAACCATTGCCTTGCATAAGTCAAATTTAAAGGTATCCTTTTCTGCTTTCTTTGTTTGGTTTTCCAAACATTTGCGTATTGATGCTTGGGATGTATTATTTCAATTTCGTTTTTCACAATTTCTTTGATGCAGAGGTGTCTTACAGTGTTGGTCTATGAGATATTTACTAGCGCTTGAAATCTGTTCGAAAAGAAATCAGTATTACTACAGGCATTTTTTTGTCGAATAAATAGGAATTTAGTATTGTTTTTATACAATATCCGTGAATTAAGTAATAAAAATAAATAAGTATATTTTTAATTTGTATTTCAGTATTTTTTTTAAGAACTGCAAGGCTTTTTTAATACTTTATTCAATTTTTTATTCCGCTTTAATTTTATAATTTTTGCGTATAAAAATCATGTGCCGGAAAATTTAGCAAAAAAATACTGGGCTGATTAATGGCGAAGGTTAGAAAAACAAAGAAAATAGATCAGTTGTTCAAAATAAAGAGTAACTTACCACTTTCCCGCATGGTTTACAAAAAACGTTGTCACCATCTACGGAAAGCCCTGAGTATGGCCGTATCCAGCTTGGCAATTAGGAGCACATTTTTTTACAGTATAAAATAATAATAACAACCCTACACTAACACTGCCTAAAGGTGAAGTAAATTCACCGTGCGTGCAACTAAGCACAAGCAGCACAAGCAAACTAAATAAGAGAAACAAATTATTCCGTTCTAGACACTACTGGTGTGTAAATAAATCAGCCCTAATCCCCTTTAATGTCTTCTTACGAGACTTAAGATACGAATAAAATTACCTGGCGGTGAGTCCTTTCAATACATTCTGCGGTTATTATTGGGAATTCTAGACACAGTTTTTATGATAGGCGAGTGTAAAACCCTAGTTCTTATAAATTTTAGATTTATACAATACCTACAAATTGCATATTGCTATTTATTTCACGTTGATGTAAAGTACAAAGAAAAGAGCGCCATTATTGACAATCCTCCTACTAGATACTAGTTTCATTTAGGTATAGTACGTACAAAGCTAGGAAGCGGTAGTTCTAAGAACCCCGAGATAGCTCACCCTGTCTAGCGCACTGTCGAGTGAAGCACTCGAACTATACAATACCAGGAATTTGGAATCTCCTTTCCGCCAACTACATTTAAACGGCCTATAAATTTACTTTAGCAGTTATATATATATATATATATATATATATATATATATATATATATATATATATATATATATATATATATATATATATATATATATATATATATATATATATATATATATATATATATAGTGTTACAAACCACATCAATAGATGTGGGTGCGGTGTTGCCACATCTCCAAAACTTCTCCAACATCTGGGAATTCTTGTTGTAGTCCATCCCTAGAGATTTCAGCTCTCCTCCGGGTTCATCTAAACCCGGCACCCACCAGTGCTTCATTCCACTGAGTCCCGCTCCCGAGCATCGCCCAAGCGAGGCCGTCAGTCCGTTTTGATACACACAGTGGGGGCCTCAAACTTCGGGTGTATACCACTCATCAGAGATCTTAACCCACCGGGTCGTCTGGACACACGACACCCACCAGTGCTCAACCCAGGACGGTATCATCTGGTACCATGCTCGCGAGTAAGATTCAAGCGAGGTCAATGGTCCTTTTCTAAGCCCAGAGTGGAGGCGTCAAAATCCAGGTACATATCAGTCCCCAGAGATATTCGCCTTTCTCCAGTATCACCTGGACCTGAACCCCACCAGTGTTTCATTGACTCGAGGCGGTATCATGAAGTCCCGCCTTCGAGCAGTATCCAAACGGGGTCGTTAGCCCGTTTCAAAGCTCACATAGTAGGCCTCAATCTCCAGATGTACTCCAACATCAGAGATCTTAATCTTCCTCTAGGTTCGCCTAGATTCAATACCCGCCAGTGTTTCCTCAAATTACACCCAAAAAATCGAGCTTCCGGACGATAATTTTAAGGGTGAAAGTTGATCTGACAGGTGTACTGCCATCCGAGTGAAGTCGTTTACCAGCTTCGAAGCTCAAAGAGAGATAACCTCTCTCCCAGTTAGTCTGGGTCAGACATCCGTCAGTGTTTGATTCGAGGCGGTAGCCTGAAATCCCGCACCCGAGCAGCATCCAAGTGAAGTCGTTTGACCGTTTCGAAGCTCACAGAAGATACCTCATTCTCCAATTGTAATCCACCCCTAGAAATCTCAGCTCTCCTCCGGGTTAGTCTAGACTCGACACCCACAAATGCTAGGCTCAAAGCGACATACCATGGAGTCCCGCTCCCGAGCATCACCCAAGCGACCTGACCTGACCTGACCGTTTCGAAGCACACAGTGGGGGCCTCAACCTCCGGGTTTATACCGCTCATCAGACATCTCAACCCCCCCCGGGTCGCCTGGGCAGAAGACAGCCGCCAGCGCTTAACCCAAGGCGGTATCATCTGGAACGCCGCTTCTGAGTAACAACCAAGCAAGGTCAATTGTTCATTTCTAAGCCCACAGTGGAGGCCTCAAAATCCGGGGGCACATCACTCCCCAGAAATATCCGCCTACCTCCAGGCTCGCCTGGAAAAGACCCCTGCCAGTGTTTGACTCCGATTAGTCGCCGTTTACGACAGGCAGGTGTTATCATTGGCATATTCTTTTAGCTAGTCCCCGGACCCACAGCGTATAGTCGCATAGTAAGTCTTGTGCTGTTTCTGCTGCTTCAGTACAGTATCTACAGTTTGCACTGTTCGTCTTACTCATCTTCATAAGATGATACCTTACTGAGGAGTGTCCTGTAAAAGTTCCGTGTGATTATTCCTAAGTCGTTCTTGTTTAATTCAAGAAACAGTTGAGAGTTGTTGATCAGGTGATGAACCGTTTTGCCTGCCTTAAGCCTGGTGTTTTCCTCTAGTATGACAGTATTTGGCTCCTTCCCAAATATCAAGTTCATTTCTTACATGGCTTTTTAGTGAATTTTCTTAAAAAAAATTCACGAATGATGAGATCCCGACTTTTGAATTTTGAAAAAATTCCTTCAAATGAGCGCTAATTAGGCCCCCCAGAACACATATTCGGGGTCAGTTTCAATTTTTATATGTTTATATATATATATATATATATATATATATATATATATATATATATATATATATATATATATATATATATATATATATATATATATATATATACACAGGCTGTTTCAAAAAACATGCACCATCGCTCGTGGGGCAATTCCTTACTAAAAATAAGAAAAAAAAGTTCCTGTGCACATGGGCCCGGAAACGCATAGTTTCCAATATACAGGGAGTTGAATTTTAATTTTTTTTAAAATTTTTATAAATAATTTCAAAACCACTGGATTGATTTTAATGAAACTTGGAACTTGAAAGTGTATTATGAAAGTGCATATTTTCAAGTGAAAATCTACTTACAACTGCGTCAGTGGCGTGCGTACGGGGTAACTGTAAAAATTCATTTGGGGAAAAAATATGTGCGCCACTGTCTTTTTCCAATTTTGATACATCAGTTATGAAGCTTATTACATAAGCCACAAAAGCTACCTCTTGGTATTTTTTCGTTCAGGGTATCCCCTAGGAGATATGATTAATTTTATAAAAAGGGGCAAAGTACCGATTAGTCGGCGTAATAATAATAATAATAATAATAATAATAATAATAATAATAATAATAATAATAATAATAATAATAATAATAATAATAATAATAATAATATATGTTTACTGCAACCATAAGAATATGAAAAACAAAACATACAGTAAACATTACAGCAATAAACGTGCAAATAACTAACATACGTAAAACTTATTGGTGATAAACATTGAAATGAATATTACAAACATTGATAAAAAATGATAAATAAAAAATAAAAATAAAAAATGAAAAAAGTAATCGTAAAGACACCATGATTTTTCCAAACTCTTGTTTTTTGTACATTACTCAATTGACTTTAATAACAAAGCTAAAGAAAATGTTGAAAGTGACCACCATTAGCGTCGTTACAATTATTTAACCTTCTGCGCAAAGATCTTCTTACTCTTATGCAAATATTTTGATCTTCTCTAATGCTGTCAAATGCATATTCTATTCTTCCCAACAATTCTTCTCGTGTATTTACTGGTGTTTTATACACTATTTCTTTTAAATGACCCCACAAATAAAAATCGAGAGGATTCAGGTCCGGAGATCGAGGTGGCCATGACACCGGACCTCCACGACCAATCCATCGGTGACCGTATGTGTTGACTAAATATGTTCTTACAACTGCTGCAAAATCTGCGGGCGCATCATCATGCTGGAACCACATTGTACCATTTCTCATAAAAAGCGGTAGTAACAACAGCAAATCATTTTGTAAAAAGTTTAAATATGATTCATGGTCAAGACGATTCGGTAGAACAACAGGACCAATTATGTGATTTTCAATAATAGCAGCCGAAATATTGATGGAAAATTGATACTGCGACTTTGCAACTCTTAGAGAGTGTGGGTTTTCATCGGCCCATGTATGTAAATTGTGAAAATTTAGGATACCTTTTCGCGTAAATGACGCCTCATCGGTAAATAGTACACGTTTAGAAAAATGTTGGTCGTGCCTAAGTTTGTTTAAGAACCACTGACAAAACATTACCCTTGGTTGAAAGTCTCTAGGTAGAAGTTCCTGGACACGTGTAAAATGATAGGGATATAAACTTTGATCCTTCAGAGTTCTGTGAACTGATGATGCCGAAATATTACCCAGTTCGGTGGCAATAATTCTCGTACTTGTACTAGGATCACGTTCAACTCTATTTAATATTGCCTCTTCAACTCGTACAGTTCGGCGGAATCTTCTGCGTCCAGAGTCAGCTTTTAAAGGTTTTAAAGAACCAGTTTCTCTCAAATGTCTTACAATACGTGGGAAAATATTTTTGTCAGGAATTCTTCTTTGCGGATAAGTTTCCTGATAAACTCGCACAGGTGTCTAGCATTTTGATTTGTTTGTCCATAAATTAACAACATATCAGTCAAATCCACTGAAGTGTACTAACGAAAACCATCTTGAGAGGAGGAAATAATATTAATGAGCAGCTCAGTATCAACAAATAATTAAAAACGAAAATACTGCACCGTATCAAAATTTAAAGAATAGCACGAAAACTCTTTTGACGCCTACAAAGCACTTCAAAATTGTAGAATTTAGAGAACTGTCAAAAATTATAGTTTCATGGCACTTACGATTATTGTTTTCATTACTCCAACGAATCGGTACTTTGCCCCTTTTTATAAAATTAATCATATCTCCTAGGGGATACCCTGAACGAAAAATACCAAGAGGTAGCTTTTGTGGCTTATGTAATAAGCTTCATAACTGATGTATCAAAATTGGAAAAAGACAGTGGCGCACATATTTTTTCCCCAAATGAATTTTTACAGTTACCCCGTACGCACGCCACTGACGCAGTTGTACGTAGATTTTCTCTTGAAAATATGCACTTTCATAATACACTTTCAAGTTCCAAGTTTCATTAAAATCAATCCAGTGGTTTTGAAATTATTTATAAAAAATAAAAAAAATAATTAAAATTCAACTCCCTGTATATTGGAAACTATGCGTTTCCGGGCCCATGTGCACAGGAACTTTTTTTCTTATTTTGTTAGTAAGGAATTGCCCCACGAGCGATGGTGCATGTTTTTTGAAACAGCCTGTATATCTATATATATATATATATATATATATATATATATATATATATATATATATATATATATATATATATATATATATATATATATACAGGGTCGCTGATAAGTCTGGAAACGGTCGATTATCCGGGAAAATATACAAGGTGTCGAAAAAAGTTTTATACAAAAGTTTTTGGGTTCTTCAATGTCTACTAGGCGGTGATAATTTCATTTATACAGGGTTGGTCATACAGGCGTGGCACACCAATATTAATTTTTTTTTAATAGAACACCCTATATATTATTCGATATTTCAATCCTTCTCTTAATTTTGAGCAACATTTATCAGAAGCATGATGTACATAAACTCAATCGTTTCCGGGTAAAAAAATAAATAAAAATAAACGCTATTGATTTTAAAATCTATTGGATGAAGAACAAAAATAAATGAAAAGTAGAATATCTCTTGAAAACAATCTGTGAGTGTGAAAAGAACCGGTTGCGATGTTTTTAACATTGTTTGAAATCCTATTTTATAAGATGTTCAAAGTGTTCTCCATTGACCTCCTGACAATAATGAATTCGCTTAACAAAACATTGCACTGCATTTACAAGAGCGTTTTGAGGAATGTTATTAATTTCATGCACAATCCTTGCTTGCAACTCTTCAATATTCTGCGGTCTATTTTGGTAAATTAAATATTTTACATGACCCCACAAAAAAAAGTCAAGCGGCGTCATGTCGGGAGACCTAGCTGGCCATTCAATAGTTCCCCTGCGCCCTATCCATCTGCCAGGAAAGGTTTGATTCAGATATTCCCGTACCTCAATTCCAAAATGAGGGGGTGCCCCATCCTGCTGAAACCATATTTCTTCCGCTGGTAGATTTGGGTCGTTATTGTTCGGAAATAATCGACTAACGTCTGGAACAATTGATTCTTGCAAAAGTGTCAAATATCGAGCAGAGTTCAAATTACCGTGTATAAAATAAGGTCCTATGATATGTCCACCAATAATAGCACACCAAACATTTACTTTTTGCGGTCTTTGGGTGTGAATTTGTTCCATCCAATGTGGGTTTTCGTCTGACCAGTACCTACAGTTGTGTCGGTTGACTTGTCCATTCAAACAAAATGTAGATTCGTCGGAAAACAAAATGTGGTTGGCAAAGTTAAAATTTTGGCGTAACTTCTCCATAATAAGTTCACAGAACTCGATTCTGCGATCAAAATCGTCTTCACTCAGTTCTTGCAATAAATGAATTTTATATGGACGGAACTTTTCCCGCTTCGTAATCTTTTGAATTGAATATCGACTCATATTGTGATTTAAAGCCAATTGCTGTGCCGAAGTTTTCGGATTTTCCACCACATCCAATATTACATTCAAAGAATTTTCTTCATTTGTAACGGTTACTGGCCTTTCAGTTCTAGGTTTATCCTTGATACCGCCAGTTTCGTGAAAACGATGCAAAGTTTTCGAAACTGTGGATTTGGAGATCGATTCCCGCTCAGGATGCAACTCATTGAACATAATCACCACTTGAGCAAAACTTCGTGTTCTATCACCGTACCCTATCATCATTAAAATTTCGATACGTTCGGTTTCACTTAAACTTGCCATTTTGCACAAAAACTGTTGACACTAAATTACTAATGTTTCAAAACTGTTGACACTGAATGAATGTTTGACATTCGTTGTCCTGGAAACATTTTAAAACAAAAGAATAATACTGCGTTTCTTATGGGCATCTTATCTTATCTTGGGATTCCAAACAATGTTAAAAACATCGCAACCGGTTCTTTTCACACTCACAGATTGTTTTCAAGAGATATTCTACTTTTCATTTATTTTTGTTCTTCATCCAATAGATTTTAAAAGCTCGGGACGCAGCAAGTGCGTTATGGTAGTGAATTTTCATAGAAATGATCTGGCACAAAATATTTTATTATAACTTTTTTTTCTTGTAACATAGAAATCTAAATTTTTGTGTATAGTTTACTTTTTATATCGTAAACCTACCTACCAAATTTGGTTATCATACATTTTATATTTTTTAAGATAAAAAAAATTTTCAAATGAAAACTCAAAATTTTTCCGGAAAACCTCGTCCAATTTTTCTAAAAAACGAACTTATCAAAGCCATTTACAAAAGGAAGGTACATGCCAAATTTTATTAAAATCGGCTTATTACTTTTTGAGATATGAATTTTTTTCAAATGAAAACTCAAAATTTTTCCGGAAAACCTCGTCCGATTTTCTTAACTAACAAACATGTCAAAGCCATGTACAAAAGTAAGGTATGTGCCAAATTTTATTAAAATCGGCTTATTACTTTTTGAGATATGAATTTTTTTCGAATGAAAACCTAAAATTTTCCCGGAAAACCTCGTCCGATTTTCCTGACTAACAAACATGTCAAAGCCATTTACAAAAGTAAGGTATGTGCCAAATTTTATTAAAATCGGCTTATTACTTTTTGAGATATGAATTTTTTTCGAATGAAAACTTAAAATTTTTCCGGAAAACCTCGTCCGATTTTCCTGACTAACAAACATGTCAAAGCCATTTACAAAAGTAAGGTATGTGCCAAATTTTATTAAAATCGGCTTATTACTTTTTGAGATATGAATTTTTTTCGAATGAAAACTTAAAATTTTCCCGGAAAACCTCGTCCGATTTTCCTAACTAACAAACATGTCAAAGCCATTTACAAAAGGAAGGTACGTGCCAAATTTTATTAAAATCAGCTTATTACTTTTTGAGATATGAATTTTTTTCGAATAAAAACTCAAAATTTTCCCGGAAAACCTCGTCCGATTTTCCTGACTAACGAACTTATCCAAGCTATTAACAAAAGAAAGGTACATGCCAAATTTTATCAAAATCGGCCCATTATTTTTTGAGTTATCGGTGTGATATATATATATATATATATATATATATATATATATATATATATATATATATATATATATATATATATATATATATATATATATATATATATAACATATAAAAATTGAAACTGACCCCGGATATGGGTTCTAGGGGTCCTAGTTCGCGCTCATTTGCAAAAATTTTTTCAAAATTCAAAAGTCGGGATCTCCCCATTAGTGAATTTTTTCTACGAAAATTCACTAAAAAAACAGTAGCGTTTATTTTTATTTATTTTTTTACCCGGAAACGATTGAGTTTAGGTACATTATGCTTCTCATAAATGTTGCTCAAAATTAAGAGAAGGATTGAAATATCGAATAATATATAGAATGTTCCATTAAAAAGAAATTAATATTGGTGTGCCACGCCTGTATGACCAACCCTGTATAAATAAAATTATCACCGCCTAGTAGACATTGAAGAACCCAAAAACTTTTGTATAAAACTTTTTTCGACACCTTGTATATTTTCCCGGATAATCGACCGTTTCCAGACTTATCAGCGACCCTGTATATATATATATATATATATATATATATATATATATATATATATATATATATATATATATATATATATATATATATATATATATATATATATATATATATCTATATATCACACCGATAACTCAAAAAATAATGGGCCGATTTTGATCAAATTTGGCGAATACCTTCCTTTTGCAAATGGCTTGGATAAGTTCGTTAGTCAGGAAAATCAGCCCAGGTTTTCCCGGAAAATTTTGGGTTTTCCTTCAAAAAAATTTATATCTCCGGAATTTAGATCCCGACTTTTGAATTTTGAAAAAATTTCTTCAAATGAGCGCTAATTAGGCCCCCCAAAAAACATATCCGGGGTCAGTTTCCATTTTTATATGTTATATATATATATATATATATATATATATATATATATATATATATATATATATATATATATATATATCACACCGATAACTCAAAAAATAATGGGCCGATTTTGATCAAATTTGGCGAATACCTTCCTTTTGCAAATGGCTTGGATAAGTTCGTTAGTCAGGAAAATCAGCCCAGGTTTTCCCGGAAAATTTTGGGTTTTCCTTCAAAAAAAATTTATATCTCCGGAATTTAGATCCCGACTTTTGAATTTTGAAAAAATTTCTTCAAATGAGCGCTAATTAGGCCCCCCAAAAAACATATCCGGGGTCAGTTTCAATTTTTATATGTTTATATGTTTATATATATATATATATATATATATATATATATATATATATATATATATATATATATATATATATATATATATATATATATATATATATATATATATATATATATATATATATATATATATATGCATCAATGCATCACACCGATAACTCAAAAAATAATGGGCCGATTTTGATCAAATTTGGCGAATACCTTCTTTTTGCAAATGGCTTGGATAAATTTGTTAGTCAGGAAAATCAGCCCAGGTTTTCCCGGAAAATTTTGGGTTTTCCTTCAAAAAAAATTTATATCTCCGGAATTAACAAAGTAAGGGCAGCCAAATTGGGTACGCTGGTTTATGTCATTATAGGTGAGGCGCCTACCAAAATTTAGCTCTGTAGGTCAAAAGACAAAAAAGTTATGGGCATTTAAAGAAAAATAAATTGGGGTTTTCCTCAAAACGTCAAAGTGACAATTTAAAACGTCAAAATTCGCAAGATTTAGGCAAAGAACTTGAATCTTATACGGGCTCTGGAAAGAAAATGTCTTAAGAAGAATGTTTTACAAACCCTGAAGTCTTAGTTTCAACCGTCATCGTCCTTCATTTTACTAAAATATTTCCAGAAAATTCATTTCAAATTGACCCTTTCTCTGATGCTTGGCAGTAGCCTTAGCTATAGAATTTATCGTTTAATGGTATATAATTTTTGTAGAATTTTGGTAAAAAATCAATAAAGCTCAATATATCCGTTATTATACAAGATATGAAAAAATATTGTATACATTAATTATACGGTGTCTTGAGCTACACCTTAAAAAATTATTGCTACCATCACAGGGTGGCCCATAAGTCGTTGGTGATACAAATAATAATTTTTTTTAGTGGAAAACGCCTTATGTTTTTGCATTTTCCATCGAAATATAATGTTTGTAAGTTAAGAAATTCTGGACGCAGAAAGTGCGTTATGGTAGCGAATTTTGATTAAATGCTTCATATTTGAAAAGCTCAATTTGCTATTAACCTATAAGGTTGACCAAGAAACGGATTTTTTCGGTTACATTTTAAGTTTACTTTCGGAAATTTATGTACGTTTTCAAACAATAAAGTTATTTTGATGAAACATGGCACATTGTTTTTACTATATAGGTTATACTGGTAACCAAATTTGATGCCTGCTTTCTGAAAAAAAAACACATATTTGCTATTAAAAACATTTTTATGAAAATTCACTACCATAACGCACTTGCTGCGTCCAGAATTTTTTTAGTCTACACTTCTGGACCATATAGTGGTGTTGTTGCTGCCCTTTTTGTTTGAATGCCTTGATGCTCTGGTACCCAGATCAGAGTTACTTTGTTGTCCGTAACCAGTTGCTAGGATTTCGTACAGCCTCAGGTCAGTTTAGACTTGGTTTTAAAACATCTCAGAGTCTTTAGTACTGCATGACCGTGAGAGGATGTAGATATATCTATTTTTGAGTCTTCTTTGTATGCACTCCTGTGCACACAGATTTATAGCGAGCATTTCTGCTCGGAAGATGGTGGAAGTTTTTCCTAGAGACTTAGCGAGTCTAAAGTTAGGCCCTCTTTTCCCAGTCCTGCTCCCTCCATTTGTTTAGACACGTGTGTATACCATCCAGATAAGTTGTTCGTCAGGCTTTTACTGTCTCTGTTCCATGCGTGGCCGTCATTGGGATTATAAAGTCCAGTTTAGCTGAAATTTTATCTGTTTGGCCAGTGCCTCCAATCGAATAATTTTCAGGACCTTCAAGTGGCCAACCAAGTCTCCTGGTTTCAATTTGTTACTGCTTCCCTTATCACGCAAATCTGCAGTGCAGTAATATTCAGCATTACCTCTACTGCAGATGTAAGACATACTACCATAGCTCCTGTTATTCCAAGACAGAACAGCTTCTGCTATTTATGAAATTTGCTTTGTGTTGAGGCTTGCTCCGTTTTTGACCACCATAATATTGATGCATATGTGACCATTGGTTTAACCACAGTTTGGTATATCCAATATACGATCCTGGGATTCAGCCTAATTGTCTTTCCTACGAGTCTACAGAGGGCATGTCTAGATTGCCATTGTGGCTCTCGATATAGTTTTTTCCAAGTGTGTGTTTCAGTTCAGTTTTTGGTCTAGGAAGATGCCTAAATATTTAACTTCACTGGAAAATTGGATCTTTTCCATTTCGAGTGGGAACTTTTAAATTTAGTTTCCTTCTGTGCGTGAATGGGGCAGAACTGTTTTTTTTAGGATTGACATTACGCTGGATATTACAGCATCATGCTTGCTCTTTACTGTTATGACAATATCATCTGCATATACTTGGATTATAAATCATGTTTCGCTCAATGTATAGTGTCATCAGTGTGTCAACGACGAACGACCACAGCAGAGGTGATAGTACTCCTTATTGAGAACAATCTTTTTCCGTCGTTACTCTTGCGTTGGTGTCATTTCTGGTAGCCGTGATTACACGGCTTTTTAGCATTAACTCAATCCATCTTACAATAGGGAATTCCCCTTCCCTTTCTGGTAGTGCCCGTATGATGGACTAATATGAGGTGTTGTAAAATGCACCCTCTATGTGAATGAATGCACTGAGGGCTGCTTCTTTGGTCACCATTTTTTTTCTATACCGCTTACAAAACAGTGTAGGAAACTCCAGCTTACTATAAAAAAAATTCTAGACGCAGCAAGTGCGTTAAAGTAGCGAATTTTCATAAGAATTGTACAGTATTATTATACGGCATATTAGTAAAGTTGATACTTTAGACTAACACAGACCTTGAAGATGGATTTTATTGGTCCTGGTACGCGCACATTTGAAGAATTCTTTCGAAAGTACCACCATCGATATCTCTCTATTATCAAAAGAAAATCTTGCTTCTAACTCCCTTTGTGAAAAATGCCAAAAACTCAATTTTCTATGTAGGTGAAGAACTAAATTTTGCTATATTGTATTACAAATTTCATCAGTTATACAGAATATTTCCAAAAGGAAACTTAATTCATATTTAGAAAAGTAAAGTATCTGCCAAATTATAAACGTAGCAGTTATTTTTCCTTATTAATCTCCAGTATGATTTCGTTTTAGTAAACCTAATCAAACCTGTGTTTTCAATAACGATTACAACAATAACAAAATTATAATTTCAGACTCAAAGGTGACAAACTTATTCGGCCGTTTTAAACAAAAATGAGATCTTGTTCAAAACGTATGAAATCTGTGCACTATTGTTTCTACAAATGTCAAAATAAAACATTAAAAAAACATACATTCATCGAGCTGAATTCGTTCGCGTAACCTTCTGCTTAGGAGGCAAGCGCGGTACCCCTTGCGCTATCTAGCCACACGTCTAGAAATGTTTTATTTGCGTGATACTTATTTAGATCGACTTCATGCCCCTGATATTAGATTCAAAGTATACAGAATTAATTAATTACAGATAATTGATAGAATTACCATTGAAATACATCCCACGACTGTTTCGGTAGTATATGACGTCTTATGTTTAAGTTTAATGGTAAAAGACACTATTTTAGAATCATTTTTATAGAGACTTGGCTTGATTTTGTTTGAATTTCGGCTATATTATGCAACATAATATATCTATGCTGCGGAAAAACTGTGTTTGAGGTCTTTAATAAAGCTACAAATATAGTGTATTTTAATAATTGATTGAATCGCCCAGTTAAATAACAATCAATTGGCAAATTTTTAATTTCATGTCGTCTGCCATTTTCCATAATTGCGGCCGAGATTTCGCGATTGATGGTTCGGGTAGTATGTATTATGCCTGCTATATATTTAGTTTGGTTACCGTTGATGTATGGTTTATACCTGTTGTATGAATTAATCTACGCGTGGCAGTTAACTAATCTGTCTGTCAGGCATTGGACTTTAACCACTGAGTCGTTTCAACGCATGTTTTGGGATTTTATTTTTAATTTGAAAAAAAACTCCAAATATGGTGTACCAAATTACTTTAAATTCACAACATATGTTTATTTGCACTATTTCTAGCCACATTTAAAGTCTCGTTCCAGTTACTCTGATATTTAGAAAAATATAGCGTTTTCAAAAAGTTTTCCCCGATTTTCCACCGGAAAAACTTGAGCACAAAGGCTGATTAACCAAACTTGACCTCGGATTTCACCTAAACAAGATTTTTGCCAAGTTTGATTGAAATCAGATTAGTATTTTTTGAGTTATCGCTCGGATACATACATACATACATGCATACACACACACACACACATACACACACACACACACACACACATATATATATATATATATATATATATATATATATATATATATATATATATATATATATATATATATATATATATATATATATATATATATATATATATATAAAAGCATATAAAAATTCTAACAGACCTTGGTCTTGGGTTCTAGGGACCAAATTTGCGCTCATCCGAAAAAATTTTTTCAAAAGCTTGTCATCGTGACCTCTCGATTAGCGAATTTTTCTTAATAAAATTCGCTAAAATTCGATGTTTCTTAATGAATGAATAATTGAATAACCTCAATCAATGCAACATGACACACTCAAACAAACCAGTAACGCATGATTACCAGTATAATTACAAGATATACCCTGCGCTTTCACCATATACACACACACACACACATTTAGTTTATTATTTTTTTCTGCATTAGCATACTTCACTATAGATACAGATCCTTCTTCTGGCTTCACAAATGCGGAAATTCTTCTCTACAATCGGCTTTGCCATCTACAGACATGTAAGGCTAGATGCATTCTCGCAACAATTAGAACCGTAGACCGGTTTCGCTCCCATTAGAGCTCTTCAGTACGGCATACTAATTGCAGCAAAAATGCACCTAAAGTAATACGGCTATAGTATAGCCAGCCTTTCAACACTAAGTGAGTGGTGGACGTGCCGCCACCTAGTTGCGGAACCAAGTAGTATGTTGTCACGCCAGCTCCAAATAACACAAAGTGTTAAAAAAATAGACACTGTATACAACTAACTAACAATTTACTGAAGTTTTGAATTTACTGAAGTACTGAAGAGCTCTAATGAGAGCGAAACCGGTCTACGGTTCTAATTGTTGCGAGAATGCATCTAGCCTTACATACTTTGTCCCTATATTGGGGTGGAAATGGGCCAGGGCTGACAATTTTCTAAATTGTTAGTTAGTTGTATACAGTCTCTATTTTTTTAACACTTTGTGTTATTTGGAGCTGGCGTGACAACATACTACTTGGTTCCGCAACTAGGTGGCGGCACGTCCACCACTCACTTAGCATCTAGAGACAATGAATTAACCGACTTGATGTCTTATAGTTTTTCAGAACCCATTTAAGGTGCCTTAAAGAGTACTAATCCTGGATACTTGGATAATATAAGTTTGAATCCAAAATAATATCTTAGTATTTTCTACAAATTTTCAGTTAAGGGATAACCACACTTAAAACAAATATTTTTTCAGTTGCAAAATAAAATAAAACAACTGGAGAGAAAGATAAGTATTGGAGGTATATTAAGTAATTACGCAGTTCATGGTCCAAACATTCCGAAAATACTCTTTGAGAGATGTAAGTATTTAGCAATGAAACCAAAGAGAAAGAAGGCTCGGAAAAATTTCGGGTGAGTATATTTTTTGCATTGTAAAAATGTGTACTCTACTAAGCAGTCGGTCTTTTTTCTCTATTTTATATTTATGTTTTATATGTATGTTTTGTTTCTTTAACGTCGGCCTATTTCCGCGACTATGGCAAATCACCGACGCCAGGAAGCAGTTTCATCTCACTATCCTGGAAATTTTGCCGAATTCCTGCCTTTCCGTGAGGAGGGTATGTATCTTTAACGTACCCAACATCGCATGGACACGGGACCCACCTTTACGCCCCTTCCGAAGGGTGAAAATCGTAGACATTCAACTTGCTCAAATAGAATGCGACAACCTCGGTTGATATTAATGTTATAGTATGTATTGAAGAAGTCAAAGGAGAACCCTGGTATCTAGTCCAGTACCCTTCGGTTCAAAGGCACACGTTCTTACCACCGAGGCTCTATCTAGAATTTGATGAGATGAATCTAAAAATTCAATATTATCTAGGGTGTTCTATTTAAAATAACGAAATACATGGTCCTTCGAAGCACCATATGCTTGAAAGTAATTTCACTGGATTTCACACAACCGCTTATGACCAAACCCAAATGTTCTCTTTCCAATTCCGGACTAGAAGATCATAAACTTCTAATGGACGCGACTAGCCAAACATCCTGTATATACGGTATGACTCACGGTGATCACACATTTCGTTTTTCAGTTTCAAAGTTTAATACATCGGGTTTTCGAGCATGTCCTTAAATATAATAATGGCGTCCACGTAGCACTTCCGGTTATACCGGAAGTCACCGTCAACTTGCTTATTTTAAATAGAACATTCTATATATTATTACATTTTGTATTCTACGTAAAATTTTATTTGGACTTTCATTAAGTTTTCCTATTTCTAAAACTCACCTTTTTCGGTAAAACCGGAAGTGCTACGTGGACGTCATTATTTGATTTGACCAGGACATGCCCAAATACCCGATACCCCAAGTTTTTAAATTTCAAAACGAAGTAGTCCTTGAGATATTATAAGGGGTGGTCACTGTGAGACACCGTGTATATTAAAAAAATATTGGGCCGATTTTTATGAAATTCGGTAGGTAGCTTCTTTTTATGAGTAGCTTCAACAGGTTCGTTATCCAGGAAAATCAGACTGGTTTTCCGGGAAAATTTTAGGTTTTCTTTCGGAAAATGTTTGTATCTCAAAAAAGAGCAAAGCTATGAGAACCAAATTTAGTACAAAGGTTTATATTGTAACATGTTTATATTGTAACACAAAATTGAAGTTAAGAGAAAAAAGTCGTAGGCAATCAATGAAAAAGCTTTTACGTGATTGGAAATATTTTTATGAAAATTCGCCACCATAAGGCACCTGCTGCGTCAAGACTTTCAAATATATGAAGTTATATAGGTAACTCATGTACGGCGTTGTTTATTTTTACATACCTAGACTTCTATTGCTCCAAAAATTTCTTATTATAATAATTAATAATAGAATTTTTGATGTTTATTTTAAGTATTGGATAAAAAACTCGAGCAGCGAAGATACCGTACGTGTTCTGTTACCTTTAAATTCAGATTCATTGTATTTTAGGCATTTTGTCTTATCGCTACCCGACAAACCAATCACAAAGGACGAATTTGCCACATTAATAAAGAAACATAAGATTAAAAAACTAGATAAAGATTTACTAAACGAGTTGATGAAGACATTTAAAAGTAAAGGTGAAAAAGTGGATGTTGACAAGTTAAAAGAAGATTACAAGTCCATTTATCCCGAAGAGAAAGCCCCACCTCCACCTACGAAGAAAGCACGTAAAAAGAAAAAGAAAGGAGGAAAGAAAAAACTTAAAGGAAAAGGTCAGTAAAATATTTTTTTTCGTTTGTCATAAATATTATGTACGTTTTTGAGTTGTAATTGTTTTGAAAATACGTATCAGAAATATTAAACACAATGAGCAGTTACCTGTGAAAACACAGTGATGCAAAATTAACAGTGATCCCTGAATACTAGACTAAAATATGTTTAAGTTGATGTAAGTTTTTGAGTTGTAATTGTTTTGAGAGTATCTTAAATATCAGACATAATGAGAGGTTAGTTGCAAAATCGCAACGATGCAAAATTAACAGTGATCACTGAAAACTAAACGAAAATGTGTATAAGTAGTTGCTATAAAAATTTGTGTAGTAGGTAAGTCAAATACAGGTGTCCCCATGACCAGTTATTTGTAGGACTGATTATCTTTGGAACTACAGGTTTCTAAACCCTACAATTTTTTTTTTAACATTCCTTATTGCATGTTTGCATTTTTCATCAATATATGATGCATGTTTGTAAAAAAATCGAGACGCAGTAAGTGCGTTTTGGTAGAGAACTCTCATTAAATGCTTCAAAATTCAATAACTCAATTTGCTATTAACCTAAGGTTATTAACATTAAGATTTTAAGTTTATTTTCGGAAAATTTTTCTGCATTTTCAAACAAGTTATTTTGATAAAATATTGTACATTGTTTCTACTATATAGGTTATCCTGGTGACCAAATTGATGCCTGATTGCATTAAAGAGATATTTGCTATTAAAAACATGTTTATGAAAATTCACTGCCATGACGCACTTACTGCGTCCAGGCTTTTTTATGTTAATAATGACACCTGACAATCTGAGAATAATACTAAAGAGTCTGGACGCACCAAGTGCGTTATGGTAGAGAATTTGTACAAAAATGTTTTTAATAGCAAATACGTTTTTTTTTTAAGAAAGCAGGCATCAAATTTGCTTACCAGTATAACCTGTATAGGCGAAACATAATGTACCATATTTCATCAAACTAATATATTTTTTGAAAATCTACACAAATTTTTGGAATATAAACTTAAAATGTTCCCGAAAAAACTGGTTTCCCGTCAACGAACCTCATAGCTTAATAGAAAATTGAGCTATGCAAATGTGAAGCATTATAGAAAATTCGCTACCATAACGCACTTGTTGCATCCAAACTTTTTGCTATTATTCTCAGATTGTCATCGTGTCATCATGAATATAAAAAGAAACTGGATCATCCAATCCCATGAAAACATTGGAATTAAAATTCTCTGCTGCGATATTGAATATATCACTTCAGAAAAGTAACAATATCTCAGAAATTATGCTATTTAGGTATAGGACACAGTTAATATAAGAGAGAGAGAGAGCTATGCATGTAGAACGCTTTAGAATAAAAATAAATGGGTTGTTCCATTTGAAAAAATCAAGTAATACCCTCTTGAATTTCCATATTTTGTCAGGCTATAAACGCACACCATGTATAAAAAACTCTGGACGCAGCAAGTGCGTTATGGTAGTGAATTTTCATAAAAATGTTTTTATTGCAAATATGTGTGTTTTCTTTTGAAGAAAGCAGGCATCAATTTTGGTTACCAGTATAACCTATATAGTAAAAGCAATGTGCCATGTTTCATAAAAATAACTTTATTGTGTGAAAATGGACCAAGATTTCCAAAAGTAGACTTAAAGTGTTCCCGAAAAACTCGTTTCTTGGTCAACCTTATAGGTTAATAGCAAATTGGGCGATTCAAATATGAAGCATTTGATCAAAGTTCGCTACCATAACGCACTTGCTGCATCCAGAATTTCTTTTCTTACAAACATGCATTATATTTCGATGGAAAATGCAATAACATAAGGCGTGTTTGATTAAAAAAAAAAGAAAATTTGTATCACCAATGACTTATGGGCCATCCGGTGATTGTAGAAATATTTTTTTAAGATGTAGCTCAAGACACCCTATAATTAATATATACAAATTTTTTTCAAATCTTGTATAATAACGGATATATTGAACTTTATTGATTTTTTACGAAAATTCGACAAAAATTATATACCATTAAACGATAAACTCTATAGCTAAGCAGTAGCCTTAGCTATAGAGTTTATCGTTTAATGGTATATAATTTTTGTCGAATTTTCGTAAAAAATCAATAAAGCTCAATATATCCGTTATTATACAAGATATTAAAAAAAAATTGTATACATTAATTATAGGGTGTCTTGAGCCACATCTTAAAAACATATTTCTACAATCACAGGCTGGCCCATAAGTCGTTACTGATACAAATTCTTTTGTTTAATCACACGCCTTATGTTATTGCATTTTTGCATTTTACATCGAAATAGAATGCATGTTTGTAAGAAAACAAATTCTCGACGCAGCAAGTGCGTTATGGTAGCGAATTTTAATCAAATGCTTCATATTTGAATAGCTCAATTGCCTATTAACCTATAAGGTTTACCAAGAAACGAGTTTTTTCGGCAACATTTTAAGTTTACTTTCGGAAATTTCTGTACATTTTCAAACATTAAAGTTATTTTGATGAAACATGACACATTTTTTTTACTATATTTATTTATATCACCTTCTCCTAATAAATGTATAACTAGTTGCATACTATATTTTAAAATATGTATCGATATTTCAAATTTCCCGCCTTTATGACTCTCACAACTCAAAGGGTATTAGTGAATTCTCTTTTTTTAAGTGAAAAAAATCACTAATGAGGAGATCTCGACTTTTGAATTTTGAAAAAATTCCTTCAAATAAGCACTAATTAGGTCCCTGAGAACACATATCCGGGGTCAGTTTTAATTTATATATATATATATATATATATATATATATATATATATATATATATATATATATATATATATATATATATATATGCATCAGGGAAAGCATCTATTTCAAATGAATTTTCTGGAAACATTTTAGTAAAATGAAGGACAATGACGGTTGAAACTAAGACTTCAGTGTTTATAAAACATCCTTCTTGAGACATTTGATTTCCATAGCCCGTATTAGTTTCAAGTTATTTGCCAAAATGTTGCCGATTTTGACGTTTTAAGTCGCAACTTTGACGTTTTGAGGAAAACCCCAATTTATTTTTCTTTAAATGCCTATAACTTTTTTGTCTTTTGACATACAGAGCTAAGTTTTGGTAGGTAACTTACATATAAGGACATAAATCCGCGTACCAAATTTGGTTGCCCTTACTTTGTTAATTCGGGAGATATAAATTTTTTTCGAAAGAAAACACAAAATTTTCCGGGAAAACCTGGGCAGATTTTCCTGGCTAACGAACTTATCCAAGCCATTTGCAAAAGGAATTTATTCACTAAATTTAATCGAAATCGGCCCATTATTTTTTGAGTTATCGGTGTGATACATATATATATAAATATATATATATATATATATATATATATATATATATATATATATATATATATATATATATATATATATATATATATATATATATATATAAATATATATATATATATATAAACATATAAAAATTCAAACTGACCCCGGATATGTGTTCTGGGGGGCCTAATTAGCGCTCATTTGAAGAAATTTTTTCAAAATTCAAAAGTCGAGATCTCCTCATTAGTGAATTTTTTTAAGAAAATTCACTAAAAATAGATTTACATTCGAATGATTTTGAAAGACATAGTTACCAGCAATCTGTTGTCAAAAACATATTTTCTAGATTTATACAAACAAATTATAAAAAGTTCGGGGCGTAGCAAGTGCGTTATGGTAGTGAATTTTTATTAAATGCTTCAAACTTGGATAACTCAATTTTCTTTGAACCTAAAAAGTTGAATTCTGGTATATAGTAAGGTCTTTCCCAAGGCAACACATCCACCAAAAGTCATTAAAAAGCTTTTAGTGAATTTTCTTAAAAAAAATTCACTAATGAGGAGATCCCGACTTTTGAATTTTGAAAAAATTTCTTCAAATGAGCTCTAATTAGCCCCCTCAGAAAACATATCCGGGGTTAGTTTAAATTTTTATATGTTTATATATATATATATATATATATATATATATATATATATATATATATATATATATATATATATATATATATATATATATATATATATATATATATATATATATATATATATATATATATATATATATATATATATATATATATATATATATATATATATATATATATATATATGTATCACACCGATAACTCAAAAAATAATGGGCCGATTTTGATTAAATTTGGTGAAAAAATTCCTTTTGCAAATGGCTTGGATGAGTTCGTTAAGCAGAAAAATCTGCCTAGGTTTTCCCGGAAAATTTTGTGTTTTCTTTCGAAAAAAAATTATATCTCCGGAATTAACAAAGTAAGGGCAACCAAATTGAGTACGCAGGTTTATATCCTTATAGGTAAGTTACTTACCAAAATTTAGCTATGTAAGTCGAAAGACAAAAAAGTTATAGGCATTTAAAGAAAAATAAATTGGGGTTTTCCTCAAAACGTCAAAGTGGCGATTTAAAATGTCAAAATTGGCAACATTTAGGCAAATAACTTGAATCTAATACGGGCTATAGAAATAAAATGTCTCGAGAAGGATGTTTTACAAACCCTAAAGTCTTAATTTCAACCATCATTGTCCTTCATTTTACTAAAATATTTGCAGAAAATTCATTTCAAATAGACCCTTTCTCTGATGCTTGGCAGTATTCTGAGCTGTAGAGTTTATCGTTTAATGGTATATAATTTTTGTCGAATTTTCGTAAAAAATCAATAAAGCTCAATATATCCGTTATTATACAAGATATGAAAAAAATTTGTATATAATAATTATAGGGTGTCTTGAGCTACATCTTAAAATAATATTTCTACAATCACAGCGTGGCCCATAAGTCGTTGGTGATACAAATTTCCTTTTTTTTTTAAATCAAACACGCCTAATGTAATTGCATTTTTGCATTTTCCATCGAGATATAATGCATGTTTGTAAGAAAAGAAATTCTAGACGCAGCAAGTGCGTTATGGTAGCGAATTTTGATCAAATGTTTCATATTTGAACAGCTCAATTTGCTATTAACCTATAAGGTTGACCAAGAAACATGTTTTTTCGGGAACACTTTAAGTTTACTTTTGGAAATTTTTGTACATTTTCACACAATGAAGTTATTTTGATGAAACATGGTACATTGTTTTTACTATATAGGTTATAGTGGTAACCAAATTTGATGCCTGCTTTCTTAAAAAAACACACATATTTGTTATTAAAAACATTTTAATGAAAATTCACTACCATAACGCACTTGCTGCGTCCAGAATTTTTTAATTTTGGGATAATTTTGTTTTCTCTAAAAAAATCCAAATTTGAAAAACTCAGTATTTTATAAACTTAGAAAGTTTAATTTCGGTACGTAGTAAGATCTTTACCAAAACAACACATCCACCAAATTTAATTAAAATAGCTTCGTAATTTTCGGAGAAAACATTTTTTTTCGAAAGAAAACTCAAAAATTTCCCAGAAAACCTTGTCCGGTTTTCCTGGCTAACGAACTCATCCAAGCCATTAATAAAATGAATGTGGAATTTGTGAAAACTTCTTGGATTATTATCTGCCCAATAACGACAATTATGACGATTGACTGTAGAGTTTAATAAAAACGTACACTCGTCTGAAAAACAGATATTGAACAGTAAGTTCCCGTTATCAGCTATTCGTGCAGTCATAACTTCACAAAACTCCAGCCGCCGATCAAAATCATCTTCATTCAGTTGTTGTACAAGGTGAATTTTATACAGGTGAAATTTATGATGCTTCAATATTCGCTGAATAGTTCTTCTTTTGATGTTTGAAACAGTGACCAATTTTTTCGTGCTCAAAGTTGGGTCTGCAGCAATTTGTCCTAAAACTTCAATCTCAGTAGTCTCATTTCCAACCGGAAATTCACGTTCAGGATCTCGTTTTTTGTTGGCTACTGAACTACTTTGTCGAAACTTTGCAACTAACTCCTAAATGTATTTTCTGTTAACATGTCTGTTCGGATGTCGCTCATTAAACAAATTTGCGGTACGGTTGGTACAGTCATCGTTTTTGAAAAAAAGAGTAATTATTTCAAATCTTTTTTCTACAGAATACACCATTGTGAAATTAATTTTCGGTAGTACTATCAAGTATCAAACCGACCGATAAACTGAAATAATAAACCGTTTTTCTCTCATTCCGATAAGAAATGTTCTGATAGAAAATTTTTTGTTTACAAACCAACAAAACATTGACTATCAGCACATTTCTTATCGGAATGAGTGAAATGCTTTTTTGCATCTTTAACTGTGAATAATTTTTAAAAGAGTTAATAAAACTTCCAAAAAAAATAGTGTGCTGAATTCAGAAAAGAAAGAGCTTTCAAATGATGTAACACTCGACCCATGTTCCCTATTTAAAATATAAGGGTTGTTATTACCACCCTTAAGGGGTTGATGTGACAAAGTTGAGTTTTATGTCAAAACATGTCCCCCTTAATATTAAAATTGACGTGTTTCAGCGTTTCTTAAAAAAAAATTCTCTGGACGCAAATCGGTCTGTTTCGTTTTCAATGCGCCACCCTATATATATATATATATATATATATATATATATATATATATATATATATATATATATATATATATATATAAATTGAAACTGACCCCGGATATGGGTTCTAGGGGTCCTAATTCGCGCTCATTTGAAAAAAAAATTGCAAAGTCTCACCATCGATACCTCTCTATTAGTGACTGTTTTAAAATAAAAATTCACTAAAAAGAGCTGCGTTAACGAATATTTTTAGAAAATCGCTAAAAACAACTAATAACGCTAGGTGTAGAGAGTACTACATAAAATATATTACAAACTGGATCGTTATTCGGAAAATGTAAAAATATACAGGGTGTCACGTCTAAAATAACAAAGTTGATGGTGACTTCCGGTGTAACCGGAAGTGCTAGAGTACTGCAACTATTTTAATCTGAATGAGAATATTGTGTAATGGCCAAATACCTACAAATTTTCAGCACTCAAATCGGATGAGAAGGTCATAAACTTCTAATAAGCGCTTCTCAGCAATCACCCTGTATATATATATATATATATATATATATATATATATATATATATATATATATATATATATATATATATATATAATATTCATAAAAGTGTAAAAAGTGTATATCATCTCATCATTTCTATGAAAATTCCGTACCATAACGCACTTGCTGTGTCCAGACTTTTTTTATCGATGTTCTATTTGTTGAGTTGAACATGTTCAAAACTAATTTTCTAAACATTCCTGGAAGTAAAAGTATAATTTTCAGGACGGTGTAACTAAAAAAATAAATATAAAAGAATGCTCTATCTCTTTATATTTTACCTATTTAGAATCAAGAACTACCACTAAAAATATGGAGGCTGTGGATAATCCTCCACCCATATCAAACACAGAAAAAGAAGATACTGTTTCATCTGCCAAAGTCGGGGTAGAGATACCAGATCAGAAAGCTGCAGCAGATGACCATGAAGAGCCTCCACCCAGTGACGCTAGTTAATCCACATATAGTTGTATTGAGATATTAGATTACGCAAATTAATTCCACAGCAATCGGAAAGTGAATCTGTCTTAAGTCAAAAACCACATATGTGCATAAAAAACTGCATTTTTGACTATTTTATGGTTGTGTAAAAATTACTTGTATATGTAGTATTGTGGGTCTTTAATAAACATTTGCGTTTACTTAAGTTACTGATTTTTTTAAAAACTTGAATTTTAAACATCAACTAAACCAAATGTAAATATGTAGAAAACATCTGTGTAAGCCATCATCATGTATTTAGAGTAAACTGTCCAATTAGACATACTTCAAAATGTAATTTATTTCACAATTTGCGCTGGAATTGATACCGTCAAATGGGGTTAAGTGACTCAACAAAGTCTGTTTTTTTATTGCTATATCCGAAACCACCAAAGAAAGAAATACGCAAAAATACATGTATATTAATGCACGCTTTCCGATGGATTATATATATATATATATATATATATATATATATATATATATATATATATATATATATATATATATATATATATATATATATATATAATGCTTCACTACTCAAAGGAGTTCGATACTATAAATCACGGGCTCTTGTTTTCTAAGTTACGATATTATGGCTTCTCTAATGAGTCTCATAGACTGATCGAGTCTTATCTTGATAACCGCTCGCAGTTAATGTTTTCTAATGGCAGATGGTCTGATGGGGTGACCATTCTTTCGGGTGTAACACAGGGCTCCGTATTAGGGCCTCTACTTTTTTTGGTGTATACATCTAGCATACTGCAGTCTCTTGAGCACTGTCGAGTTCAAGCCTTTGCTGACGATACACAGCTACAGTTTGATTTTGATAGCATAGATTCTCTTCACGCGTCAGATGTCATTAACTCCGAGCTGCTGCCGTTGAGAGACCTTTAATGCTCTTAAATAGAAAGTGATAATATTTGGTAGCAAGAGAGATGTGAGCATCTCTACGAACAAGTTGAATATTATGATTGATGGTACCAGTCTTGATTTTGTACGGTCTGCTGTTAACTTGGGTATTACTCTCGATACGGACCTTAGATTTAGGCAGCATGTAAAAAGGATGCTTCAGAGGAGCTTTATTTCATTAAAATTATTGTACAATAACAGGCATATATTAAACACACAATTATGTAAAAACCTTTGTGAGGCACTTGTGCTGTCTAGTTTTAATTATTGTGATCTGGTTTACGGACATTGCATTATTGATGTGAGGGATAGGAATCGCATACAGGTAGTTCAGAATTGGTGTTCGAGATTTATATTCGGATTGCGTGGTAGGGATCATGTGTCACATACTTATAGGGAGTTGGGTTGGTTAAGAATGGCTGATAGAAGAAAACTACATCTTGGAAATTTTGTTTTGGCTGTGATTAATGGTCGCTCATCACCATCTTCTCTGAAGGAAAAATTCTCCTCCAGAGGTGGGGCTCATGACGTCAATATTCGGTACCCATATCGGTTAGCGATTCCGCGTGATCGGACAGCTATGTTCAAAAGGACTTTTATTTATAATGCTGTTGAACTTTATAATTCGTTACCTCGTGCATATTTGAGTCTCACCGACAGTGCACTCAAGAATACGCTTGAGAGGTATTTGCTCTCCCAGCAATATTCGTAGTATAGATAATGCGAACAATGTGAACTATATTAGTAGTACTAATAATAGATTCTTAATTTGTAAAGGCCACTGCTTGCGATGTGAGTGTGGTTGGTGGTATTGTATTGTAGTGGATCATATACCTGCTCACGTTGCACTATTATATGAGGGAACCTTATGGTTGAGTAGATTAGCCAAGGGCTAGACTTCGCCATGGGGTTCCACCTTAGCTTATAGCTTAGATTAGCTTGAGTTGTATTTTAACTCATTTGTAGTAATTTCTAGTTTTTTTATTGGATTTAATAAAGGCGATTAAATATATATATATATATATATATATATATATATATATATATATATATATATATATATATATATATATATACATGTAAAATGATATAAGAAAAGGGAATTATAAAACCTAATTAAATATTGAAGAATTTAAATTTAAAAAAAAGAACTTACGTACCATATGCAGGTTAAGTAAGAACAGCTAGATAGGTATAAAGTAAATACGATTGAAAAAAGGAGTAAAGAATATTTAAAATGCTATCTACCAATTGTTAAAAATATGTAGAAGGTTCACAAGAAACAGACCGTAGTTTACTTACTGATTGATAATTCTAAGGAAAGTGTATAATAGAAAGATAGATGGAAAAATTATCCACATCTTAGGCACAAAGAATAATTAAAGCTGGTGTAAAAAAACTCGCCAAATATAATCAATAAACAAATAGGTTGTGAAAAGTTTGAGATTTAAAAATAAATATTTAAGGAATAATTTAAAATAATATATTAGGTAGACTTAGTAAAATAAAGTGCATGGGTTGTGTATAAACAATAATGGAACAATCAAAGACGTTTGGTGATAATTTAATAAAGAAGAGATGAAAACTTTTAAAACTTAATTCAATTTGAATAGCATATCTGGTTGTTTGTTCTTGCCCTAACTTAGTGAAACCGTTCCATATTTAATACAGTCGTAGACTTTTCCCGTGGCTTCACAAGTGCTTGTTTTAGTCTATTTTCTTTAAAAAAAATCACTAATGAGGAGATCCCGACTTTTGAATTTAGCAAAAATTTCTTCAAATGAGCGCGAACAAGGCCCCCTAGAATCCATATTTAGGGTCAGTTATATAAGGGTGAACCATTTAAAGACAAAAAAGTTAGAGGCATTTAAAGAAAAAAAATTGGGGTTTTCCTCAAAACGTAAAAAGTCGCGATTGAAACGTCAAAATTGGCAACATTTAGGAAAGAACCTAAATGACAAACGGGTTATGTAAAGAGTGTTCTGCAAACCCTTAAGTTTCAGCTTCAACCATCATTGCCCTTCATTTTACTAAAATATTTCCAGAAAATTCATTTCAAATAGACACTTTCTCTAATGCTTTGGAAGTAGTTTTAGTTACGTTTTTGGTTTAATGGTTTATAATTTTTAGCTAATATTCTTAGAAAAAATTCGTTAATGAGAAGACCGCGGCTTTTGAATTCTAAAAATATTTCTTCAAATGAGTGCAAACTAGGCCCCCTAGAATCCATATCCGGGTTGACTTTCTGTTTACATATATACAGGGTGACGCATTCCTACGGTAAACCTCAATATAATTCTTATTATGCAAGATACGAGAAAAAAATTGTATACGTTACTTATAGGGTGTCTTGGGTTGCATATTTTAAAATTGTTTTGACAATCACAGGTGGTGGCCCATAGGTCGTTGGTGATACCTACAATTTTTTTTTTGAACATCCCTTATTGCATTTTAGCATTTCTCATCTGCATTTTGGCATTTCTCATCGAAATATGATGCACGTTTGTAAAAAAAATCGAGACACAGTAAGTGCGTTTTGGTAGCGAGTTTTTATTAAATGCTTCAAAATTCAATAACTCAATTTGCTACCTAAGGTTCGTCGGATAGGAAACGAGTTTTCTCGGAAACATTTTAAGTTTATCTTCGGAAAATTGTTGTACATTTTCAAACAAGTTACTTTGATAAAATATGGTACATTGTTTCTACTATATAGGTTATACCGGTGACCAAATTGATACCTGCTTGCATTAAAGAGACATATTGTGCTACATCTTAAAACAATATTTCTACAATCACAAGGTGGCCCATAAGTCCTTGGTGATACAAATTTTCTTTTTTTTTTTAATCGAATGTTATTGCATTTTCCATCGAAATATAATACAAGAGCTTGTTAGATTAACATTCTTAAGACAGGTTTTGCCATTGTAAAAACCAAGGTCAGGGGCATCTTTGTTCATTTTGAAGATTGACAGTGATGAATGAGCCAGTTCTCAAAGTCAAAACTTTAATCAACAAAAAAAAAAAAGAAAAACTAAAATGTTAATAATTTACACTGAACATATGTTTATAGGTATAGATTAAACTACTGCATGATATTATGTAGTGTTATTTACCTCAAATTTTCTATACACGACGTGAAGAGTAAGTAATAATGAAAATTCACTAAAAACTAAAAGTAAACAATAAGTACATTATTCTCATACTCTGAGGTATTATCTGAGTCTTATTATTTGTTTATGGCGTATGTAAACAAATACGAAGAAGAAGATAACCTCGAATTCATCTCCTCCCACTGACAGTTTGCAAAATAACATATGACAATGACATATAGCTAACTCATGATATAATGACTTACAAGATATATGATATTGCGCATATGCCCCGCCCCCTCCTATGACGTCACGCGGTGAGTATCGTTATAGAAGTCCAACTACACACTTAAAACAAAGTCATTCGCAATCAAAAAGTTTCTATACGTCAGTTTAATGCGGTTGAAGTTACGCCTATATTGTCTTGTTCAGATAATATAGATCGCAGCACTAAATGTAATCTTTTTCATTTTTATTACTTCCAACTGTACTTATGCACTTAAATATTAGTAAAATACGTAATTTGATAAGAGGTTGTGATGAAATGTCAAACCCCACTACACGACAGCATATTATTGTTGCATTGGACTCACCACTTGACACCATGCGCGTGACAGGTCTAAAAATAGGTAGTCTGAATATCATATCTCTCGTTATTTGTATCATGTAGCTAACTGGCGTTGTCAGATTTAACTAGGAAAGGGCGATGGGTTTTAAATACCTTAAAGAATGGGAAGCTTAATATTTATACATAATCAAACGTAGTTCTAGATTGCCGTTAAACAAAGTGAATCACTTTCATTAAAATTTTTATTTATTACTATATATTTTTGTGATATCTTCAAATTCAGATGACAGTTTTGGCAAATGAAAACCCTGTTGGTTGTTTATTGTAACATATGTAGCCTGTTCGTTTGAAGTATAATTTGGAGTAATTGTTTGCAACAGCAGCGTAACCCTGATATATCTGCCTGACCTTGTCTAACACTATAGTCACCCATTCAGAGGTAATTTCAGGTTATATCGTAAATTACTTATTTTTTATTTGGTTATAACTCTGAATTTACTGAACCGATTAAGTTCAAATTTGGTAGAGAGGATAACTGATACGATATCTACGTGTGCGTAAAGTTTTAGTTTCATACTTCTATGTCCAGTTTCACAATGCTTGATTAAATATTTAACTGCCGGTTAGTTAATCAAGGCTTAATGCAACCAATCACAGCTTCAAAATATTTGGTTGTCATAGCAACATCCCGAATCATAGTCTGTGATTGGTCGTCTGAAGCCTTAATTAGTTAATCGTCCGTTAAATATTTAACCGAGCTTTGTGAAACTGGGCACTAGTCATTTAAAAGATATTGCGTTTTTAAACAGTTTTTGAATTTTTTTCTGAAAGTATTTGAGTGTCAAAATTGACCTTGGATTTGGGTTCTAGGGGCCCTAATTCGCGCTCATTTGAAGACAATTTTCAAAAATCTTACCATCAATGCCTCTCTATTAGTGAATTTTCCGAATGAAAATTAACTAAAAAAAGAAAATTTGTATCAATAACGACCTATGGACCACCCTGTGATTGTAGAAAGACTTTCTCAAGATGTAGTTCAAGACACCCTATAATTAATGTATACAATTTTTTTTCATATCGAATTATACAGATATATTGAGCTTTATTGATTTTTTACGAAAATTCGACAAAAATTATAGGTATACCATTAAACGATACACTCTATAGCTAAGACTACTGCCAAAGCACCAGAGAAAGGGTCTATTTGAAATGAATTTTCTGGAAATATTTTAGTAAAATGAAAGACAATGACGGTTGAAGCTAAGACTTCAGGGTTTGTAAAACATTCTTCTTAAGACAGTTTTCTTGCAAGAGCCCGTATTAGTTTCAGCTTATTTGCCTAAATGTTACCAATTTTGACGTTTTAAATCGCGACTTTGACGTTTTGAGGAAAACCCCAATTTATTTTTCTCTAAATGCATATAAGTTTTTTGTCTTTAAAGCTACAGAACTAAATTTTGGTACATAATTTACTTATAACAATATAAATCTGCGTACCAAATTTGGTTGCCCTGTTTGTTATTTCTGGAGACATAATTTTTTTTCGAAAGAAAACACAACATTTTCCGGGCAAACTTGGGCCGATTTTCATGGATAACGAACTTATCCAAGCCACTTGCAAAAGGAAGGTATTCACCAAATTTAACCACAATCAGCTCATTATTTTTTGAGTTATCGGTGTGATACACACACATATATATATATATATATATATATATATATATATATATATATATATATATATATATATATATATATATATATATATATATATATATATATGTATAAACATATAAAAATTGAAACTGAATTAAATTCAAAAGTCGGGATCTCCTGATTAGTGAATTTTTTTAAAGAAAATTCACTAAAAATCGCGATATTCCATATTTTTGGATTCAAACTTTTGACGATTTTTGTAGTCACCCTGTAGAATTTTCAAGATTTTCTGACTATCTGCTGAATACCGCTTTCTTTGCTTATGAACGACAGAGCATAAAATAATGCATTATAAAATTTTGAATATCTAGAAAACCGTAATATTTAGGCATATGGTATGTTGCATAAAGTCGCATTCAAATTTTATAGGCTATCGATTGTTACGATAAAAAAGTGGGTATTCCATTTAAAATAACAAAAACCGTGTCAACTTCCGGTCTAACCGAAAGTGGCAGAACTGTTAAAATATTTTGCTTAAACAGATCGCATTCTGTTTGTTACACATGCAAAGTTTCAGGAAAAAAAACCGTTGAGGGGTTCCTGAACTATGTATCGTGTAAATTCCCGGCTGGACACCTGTATTGTTCGACCCTTTCCAACCAAAAAATAGTAGCACATTACAAAATTTGAAAACAATTTTAAAGCATTTAGTTAGATTATCAGAATGTAAGCTGACTTAAAAAGTCGAGCGTAACAAGAACTTCAGTCCGGGTTCGTCCAGACACTCAAGGCGACGCGAAATCGTTTGCCCGTACACAGTAGAGGCCACAACCAGAGTATCCACCACTAGAGATTTAACATCCCGGATCATCTTACCCCTAGAGATCTAGCCTTCAGGGCATTCCATTCCTAGAGATTTAATCCTCAGGGGTATCTCACCTCTTGATCTCGCTCTTAAAGATCGCAGCCCCCTCCGTGTTCGTTTGGAGCCGACTCCTGTCAGCGCTTGACCCATGGCGGTGTCATTTGGAACCTCGCTCCTGATTAACATCCAAGCGTGGTCGTTTGTCCGTTTCGATGCCCTTAGTGGATGCCTCAACTGTCGATTGTAAACCACTCCCTAGATGCTGGGGTTCGTCCGAACCCAAAAACAAGCCTCTTTTGAGACTATAAGATGAGATGGAAAGGAAAGCAGGTAGTGTGTAAAAAATGAATCTAGATAGTTCAAAACCATGAAGGGGAAAGTTTGTTGGACAGCGGCATCAACTGTTTGAGTTAGTAGCCTTGCACGACATGCAGGCATTCCTTACTCCTATTATTGACATCGATGAATCCAACTGGGAGGAAAGGGAAATTAGGCAATATGAAGATTAATAGCAATAACTTAAGGCCACAAAAAAGAGATCGTTTGAGTGGGAGCGGCACCAGCTGCTCCAGTTAGCGTCCTCTTGTGACAGGCAGGATATTCCTTGCAGTGTATACAGCTCTAGAGACAGGCTCGTTTTAAGTATAAGCGAACTTAAAAATAAAAACATATTAAAAAGTACTTAGTTTAGTGACTTTTTGACTTCTAGTTCCAATAAAAAATTGTTTATAACCCAATTTCCCCTTGACCTAAAAAAATATATGAACTCATTTAAGCTCCCACTGAGTTAGGTCTATATTTCCACGAAGGACGACGGAATCTTAACGCGTATTCCTATGTCCATGGTGGCCAGTCAGAATTAAATGTATAGAAATCACAAAAACAGTCAAGTGATTCTGACGTGCATTTTTTTAGAGCAGAATAAATAGAAAATCGTTGAAACTTATATTTTGTTCTTTATTCTTTCAGAATTGAGAGTGGCCTAGGCCTAAAATATGGATACCGGAGAGAATAATCCTCCACCAACACAAAAAACAGAGGAAGGATATGCTGGTTCGTCCTCACCAAGCGATCAGTTAGAAACATCAAGTAGGACAAACACCAGTGAACGTGAAGTGCCCTCACCCACAGATGCTAGTTCATTATCAGATATAGTCGCGTTGGATCTATCATGTCGTACGACTCCAGCAGATAATGACCATGAGGCAAATCTAGCAGCTGATACTAGTTTAACCTCACACAGAGATGGGCTGGGGTCTTCAGATCTTGATGATAATATGCATTCACCTTCAGCTAGAGCCGGGTGGGAGTTTTCAGGTCGTAGAAACTTAATAGATTCTGGAACTCAAGTGCATTCACTCGCACCCCATGTCAAAATTGAGTTTGAGTTTCCAGGTCCGCCAAACCTAGTGGATAGTGAAAATCAAGTGCATCCACCCTCATCCCCAATTAAAGTCGGGTTGGAGGTTTCAGGTGGTTCGACCATAGGAGATCCTGAAGGGCAAGTGCATTCACTTTCATCGTCAATCAAAGTCGGTTTAGAGTTTTCAGGTGGTTCAAACCTAAAAGATCATGAAGGTCAAGTGAACCCACTCTCATCCCCAATCAAAGTCGGATTAGAGGTTTCAGGTGGTTCAACCCTAAGAGGGTCTGAAGGTCAAGTGCATCCACCCTCATCCCCAATCAAAGTCCAGTTGGAGTTTCCTGGTCATTCAAGGCTAACGGATTCTGAAGGCAACGTGCATCAACCGCCACCCCCAATCATAGTCGGTTTAGAGATTCCAAGTCCTCCAAGACTAATAGATTCTGAAGGTACCATGCATTCAGCCTCATCCCCAATCATAGTTGGGTTGGATTTCCCCAGTCGTCCAAACATAACAGATCCTAGAAATCAAGTACATCCACCCTCCTCTAGAAGGGGGTTTCGGTTTTCAGGAGGTCCAAGCTCAATAAATCAGGAAGGTCAAGTGCATCCACCCTCCCCCAGAAGGGGATTTCGGTTTTCAGGAGCTCCAAGCTCAATAAATCAGGAAGGTCAAGTGCATCCACCCTCCTCCAGAAGGGGATTTCGGTTTTCAGGAGGTCCAAGCTCAATAAATCAGGAAGGTCAAGTGCATTCACCCTCCCCCAGAAGGGGATTTCGGTTTTCAGGAGCTCCAAGCTCAATAAATCAGGAAGGTCAAGTGCATCCACCCTCACCCAGGAGTGAATTGGAATCGTCAGGTACTCGAAATCTAATAAACCCTGAAGATCAAATACGACCACCCCCACCCGAAAGTGAATTGGAGTTTTCATGTAGTCGAAATCTAATAAATCCTGAAGATCAAATAGATTCACCCTCCCCCAGCAATAGGGTACATATTTCAGGTCGTCGAAATCCAGTAAATCCTGAAACCCGGGTACTTCCGCCCCCACCCAGAGGTAGGTTAATAATAGGTCGTAGAGTTCAACACAATCCTAGAATGCAGCTAATACATAGACCGTTAGCCAGCAGAGGGTTGGTGTTTCCGGGTCAAGTACACTTCATAAATTTTGAAAGCCCACCTTCACCCAGAAGTGGGCAGGAATGTTCAGAATTTCAAAACCTAATGAATCCTGAAGGTCAAGTACATCCACACTCATCGAAAAGTGGGTTGGATGTTCCACCCCCAGCTAAAGTTAGGTGGAAGTCTCCAAGTCGTCGAAACCTAATAAGTCCCGAAGGTAATGTGCACTCACCCTCAGCTAGACTCAAGCGGGGGTTATTAGGTCGCCGAAATCTGAAAAATTCTGAAACTCAAGTGCTTCCGCCCCCACGCAGAGAGGGGTGGGGTTTTCTAAATCTTTCAAGCCTAGGTGGTGCTGACTTACATATGTATTCACCCTTACCCCCTTTCGGAGTTGGGTTGGAGCCTTCAGGTCGTCCAAATGTAACAGGATCTGAAGGTGAGGTGCTCCCAGCTACTGATGTAAATGTATCGAGTCATCAAAACCCAATAGCTTCGGAACATCAAGATACCTCATCCCCTCATGTCAATCCACCTTCACCCCGAGTCGAGTTGGAGACCTCAGGTAACCAAACATCAAAATTGACAGATTCTGCATGTGAAGTGGCCTCGACCATCGATGTTGGGGTATCAAATCGTCTAAACCCAATATATTCAGAACATGTAGATACCTCATCCACTCATATCAATCCACCTTCATCTAGAGTCGGGTTGGAGACGTCAGATTACGCAACACCAAGGTTAACATGTTCTGAAGGCGAAGTGCTCGCAGCCCCTTATGTAGGGGTATCAAGTCATCCAACTGCATTATATTCGGAACATAAAGATACATCATCCACCCATGTCAATCTACCTTCACATAAAGTCGGGTTGAAGCCGTCAGGTTACGCAACACCAAACATAACAGTTTCTGAATGTGAAGTGCCTTCAGCCACTGGTGTGGAGGTGTCTGATCGTCCAAACCCAGTAGATCGGGAACATGAAGATACTTCATCCACTCATGTCAATCCACCTTCACCTAGAGACCGATTGGAGATGTCTGGCTACGCAACACCAAACTCCGGTTCTGAAGGTGAATTGCTGCTAGTCACCGATGTGGGGGTATCAGGTCGTCCAAATCCAATAGATTCAGATCATGAACATACTTTGTTCACTCATATTAATCCATCTTCACATAGAATCAGGTTGGAGACGTCAAGTTACGCACCAACAAACTTCAGAGGCACTGAAGGTGAATTGCTCTCAGTCACTGATGTGGGGGTATCAGTTCGTCCAAATCGAATAGATTCGGAACATGAAGATACTTCGTTCACTTATGTTAATCCATCTTCACCTAGAATCAGGCTAGAGGCTTCAAGTCACGCAACACGAACTGATACCCCCACTGATGTGGGGGTATCAGTTCGTCCAAATCGAATAGATTCGGAACATGAAGATACTTCGTTCACTTATGTTAATCCATCTTCACCTAGAATCAGGCTAGAGGCTTCAAGTCACGCAACACCAAACTTAACAGGATCTGAAGGTGAAGTGCTTCCACCCACTGATGTGGGGGTACCAGGTCGTCTAAGCCCAATATATTCGGAACATAAATAACTAACAGATAGGATGAGATGAGTCCATGCAAAGATCCTTGTTCACCTTCTAAACCCGTTTTGGGGACATCACGTTACGCAAATTCAACCGATATGGACCGTGAAGCACACTCCTGATAATCAAACTACTAATGAACCAGAAGCCGCAGATTCATTATATAAAAATTAATTGTATCCAGTATCTAGTGTCTACTATTTAATGTTTAGTGTGTAGTACGTTTTTAATAATTGTGTGTATGTAATATTGTAACTAAATATATTAATCTGATGAATAAATCAAATTTTATATAAAGAATTACTAAAATGTAATTCGGCTGTTTAGTCGAGGGCATGAGCTTTAATGTAAATTGGATGAAGGGCATGGGCTTTTGTACTCATAATTGGTATGGTGTTAGATCAAAATACGGTTAAATTTGTTTATTAAAAAATGTTGCATTTATATTGTCACATTTGTCTATGATAAGTAAGTTTATGGACTCTGTTGCTTCTATGGTCAGATGTCAATTATAAAGTGTGTTGGTAAGAGCGAACACTCTGGAATGATATTTCTAGAAGGGACCAGAAGTGACAGGTGTAGAATACTGTAGAAGGTCCAGAATCTCTATGGACAGTATAAATAGACGAGCGGTGCGCTGAGTAAGTCAGTTCATTATAGAATTAGTGTGATGTAAAAGAAGTGATCATAGAGCATTAAGCGAGTCAGCAGTAAGTGTTGGTGTTTAAGCGATCATAGAAGGCGAATAGTGGAATATAGTTCTATGGACATTTAATAACAGAGAAGATAAATATTTTAGTTGATACTGGTGGTGGAAAATAGTTGGTAATAATAAATAGTCGTTTGAAAAGCTGTGTTTTGTTAGTCAACAAATCCAGAACCCCGTGTGGAACGTAACAATATAATGCAAATGAGTGAATTTATTGGGAAAATACTGAAGTTACCTATATACAACAGAACGACCATGTGTGTCGTGATGGATTGTAGCAGTTTAAATGAAATTACATATGTTCAAAGATTGATAAAAGATAACTAACGTACTTAACTTTGGTCTTGTTGGCGAAGTTCCATCGGTTGACCGTATCAGAGGAGGCCTGGGGTAGGGATGCGCATTGCATCATAACATCGATGTAGACATCGATGTTAGGCATCGGTTGTCCAATATCGATGTTACCGACATGTCGAATAAAAAAACATCGATTTTTTAAAACATCGATGTGTCATATGTCATTCTCAAGTGATAACTGTCGCAGATGGGTGACACTTTTGACACTGCTGAATGAGGTGGTAGTTTAAGGTGCCCCTATTTATAAATTCAGATTTTATTTCTTTCAAATAATTGGCGAGTTCCAGCAAATTTATTTGAAGTTAACACAATATCTGACGGAAACGCCATCTACTAATAACCTATTGAGTCGTGTGTAAACAGTCAACAACTGTAAATAGATTTTTGTACCCGAACTGGAATAAAAACATCAAATTTCTAGACTTCTATATGATTTCATTATTTTAAGTTTGAAAGGCCTGTAAAAATACCGTCTAGAGAATTCTGTAATAATTTCTAGTTTCGTGTTTTAAATTAACATCGAGCTGAAAATACATCGATGTTTTCCGATTATATCGTGTAGTTGATATGAACAATTGGTGGAATCCCTACTTGGCTTGCTGTTGAAAATTAGCTTGAATGCGTTCGAGGAACTCTTCAAATTTTCTTGCTTGTTGGTGGTTGCAGGGTGTGGTAGATGTTTCAACGCCAAACGGTCTCTACTTCATGGTGTAAAAGTTATACAGGAGAAGGACGAACAAAAACCAACGAATTAACGAACCAAAGAACGAGATGGCTGCAATAATGAATTCGTATAAATATGTGTTGAGTTCGAATTAACGAACCAAAGAACGAGATGGCTGCAATAATGAATTCGTATAAATATGTGTTGAATTCGCATTCACATGTGGCAGCTTGTAGCATGTTCACGTTAAATACAAAACTTATCTGCATGTTAATTGTAAAAACAAAAGGTAATCGGTTATTAATATTGAATCATACGAGAACATTTCTACAAGCCACCATGAAAACAAGACAGCAACTAGATATTTAACAGAGCAGTTTATGAAAGCAAATACATTATAAAACAAGCGAGCGGTACATTTTCATCTTACCTCATAATGGCGTGCTGCCTTCTTATTGCTTATCTGGATGTTATCGACATATTATTCTCTATTTAAAAGCTTGTTAACGAGAGAACGTTTTAAGTCGTTGCAGGATCTTATAAATGTTTTCTTATCTGACAAATAAATCTGACCTACCAAGTGTCAAATCTGGAAAAAGCAGTAACTCGCACTGACTAACAAGATGGTGTGATCATTGTCTACGACCCTGATAAATCATGTTGATGGTTATGATGTCATTTTATATGGGCAGAGTCCCTATGGACTGGATGAATACTACAAAGATACGTTAATGAACTTTATAGCGTGGGAAAAGGTTGTAAAAGTGTGATACGTTACAATATTGTAAGCTTTAAATCAATATTTGTATTGAGCCTAGTTCTTCGTTTTAAAAAATAAATAAATACAGATACCAAAACCACTTAGTAACCTCTACAAACATAATAATAATAATAATAAATAATAATAATAATATAAATAATAATAAAAGTAATAATAATAATAACATTAACAATGGTCATACTAATAATTTAGTTACAATTAACTTGAAAAAAATAGGTAGTAAGAAATAGGCGAGGTTCTAGCCTGTTCTTCCACCTCATCCATTTACATCGACAATAGCGAACATTGTTCTTATGCAAGTGCACATGCTTAATATTTAGCGTTCACAAATGTTTATTAAGCCATAATTCTGAGGATTCTACCCCTAGGTCTATACAACGAATGCGATTCGACATACTGAAGGTCCAAAATTTTGGGTTTTCTTTCGGAAAACGTTATATCTCCTGAAATAATAAAGCTATGGTAGCAAATTCGGCACACAAGTTTATGACTTTAAAAGGAAACTATATACCAAAATTTAGACTTCTATTTATCTATATTTAATTACAATATTTATATCCATGTTTTAAATATGATAGGTTAGTTAAAAGTCAGTTGTAGAATATCAAACGTTGTACACAGTCTCTATCTATAACATTTTGTGTTAACTAGAGCTCTCGTGACGACTTACTACATGGTTTCGCACCGAGATGGCGTCCCTGTCGTACATCTCTCAATGTTCTACATTCTGACATGTTGCAATAATGAATAATGTAACTTCCATTGTTTTTTCTACGATTTATTTAAATAGCATAGCAGTACAGGTAACGTCATCTGTTTTTGGCTAACATTGTAGATATTGGATTACATAATCTAAAGCGATGTCGAGGATTATTTTTCAATTACTTAAACAATTTTAGAGATATTGCGTTTAAAAAAATATTTTTTAATTTTTTGTTAAGAAAAATTGGGCGTCAAGACCCGATGAACGAACTCATCCAAGCCATTAACAAAATAAAGGTAATTCCCAAATTTGGTCCAAATGAGTGAAGTATTATATATATATATATATATATATATATATATATATATATATATATATATATATATATATATATATATATATATATATATATATATATATATAGTATTGTTTATATTGTGTATGTATTACTGCCCTTCGTTTATGGGCGTCAATTGTTATGGTTTATAGTGTATATAAATATTGTACTTTGTTTTAAGGTGTATATTGTACATTATTTAAGTGTGGTGTGTATAATTTTACTTATAATTATTATTGTTATTGTATAGTTTAATTATATTATATTTTTGTGAAATTATTCGTATCATTTGTAGATTTTAGTTTTCTCTATCTTTGTATACCTAATATTGTAATGGATAGTACTTATTAAATCTCAGATTATATATGTTTATAGTTGGGCGCCTTCAAATTTATTTATTATAGGGTACAGTCTTATTTAAATTAATTTGTAACTCAAATTCTGACACTTTTAGAACACCTATATATCTGTATGCAAGTAAACTTTTGTTATCTTATAAGAATTATAATCAATATTAAACATATCTATATTTATATTAAATTGAATAAATTTACCTTTTTATTTATTTAATTTGTTTTCTTCTTTTGATCCTCGGCTTTTGTAGGCTCCATTCTTCAGGGGTGGGGTCAAGTGAAAATTCTTACCTTTTAGACCTGCTACCTAATTTTCTTTTAAAGTTTTATGAAAATTATGTAATCTGATATGAAATGAACTGAAACCACAAGAAATTTCAGGTTAATAACTTTCTATTAACAAGAGTTTTCTACTTAAACAAATTATCAACAATTTTACAAACAATTTTATTTGGCATTTAATATTATTAGTTTCTTATTGGATCCTCTAATTTCTATATTGGCCATTCAATTTTAATATTTACTTAAAAGTTTTTAATTTGCAGTTCGAACCAACTTTAATTAAAATGTTATTTCTTCACTCTTCTGCAAAAATGTCGTTCTGTTTTTATGGCAACGGGCTCTGTTGTTAACATGGCTAATGTTTGTATTATTTCGATATCCTAGAGAGGATATCGTTGCGACATCTATTGATATTATCTTGAATTTCTGTATTTATCGGCCTAAATTCTTTTTCTTATAAATGTTTTATTTAAATGATATTTATGTTGTAAACTTCTTATTGACACTTGTTTTACTTGTTTGAGCACTTTCTGTTTGCATTTGTGAGTAACAGAGTTAGATTTCAGTCTATATTATAAATATCATTGGCTTCGGCGACGGCGTCTCGTTCAGATGCGTACTGTTTACAATGAATTCTTTGCTGGAGAGGTTATTCTTTGTTCTGGGCACATGTGCACCGATGATACCGACCTCACTGTACCTTTTAAACACTATGGCTGGACATTTATCACAAGTTTTATTATAATTTTGGAGAATACACAATGGATGTTTTTAAAAGCGTCGTGTCGCTTTGCTATCAAACGTTCTCTCTTGATCTCGAAGATGCCGGATATCGTCCCATTCTTCTCTGTCAATCTGATTGGATTAATTGCAAATGTTCAAAATGGTTGTCACCTAATCCAATGAAATGCAGTTTATTTACACATTAGTCAAAACAATGACTTCCCCTTGGAGTTCATGAATTTTTATAACCACTGCTTGATTCAAAAAGGTTAGTAAAACACTATATTTATTGGCGCTAAGTTCAAAATTTCTACCTCGTTGTATATATTATCTTAACCTAAAACATTGTTTACACTTTTTTAAATTACTTATTTAGTCCATTGTACCTATTGATTAACACTTGCTACTGTCTTTGTTTACATATTGAAGCTTCATAAATACAATTCGTTTTGTTACAAATAAATATTTCATTATGATTATCGGAAATACATAATTTCAAATTCTCAATTAGGTTTTAAATTTTCTAACTCAATGTCAAACTGCTTTAAGCTTTTTATCATAGCAATATATATATATATATATATATATATATATATATATATATATATATATATATATATATATATATATATATATATATATATATATATACTTTTTAACTTCCAGGGGCCCAAATTCGCGCTCATTTGAAGACATTTTCCGAAAGTCTCACCATTGATACTTCTCTAATTTTCTTAATGAAAATTCACTAAAACATGTTTGTCTCTTTAGTATATACGGATACAAATTACAACTTTCTTTTGTCTGCAGTCGCTCATCTTTCGGATTTTCTTCTGCTGGTTGTTCATCTTTTTTGACATGTATGTGAATGTCAGTTGTCATATGTACGAGCATGCGCCCTCCAGCGTGTTTTGTGTTGGACGCGCTTAAAACAAATAAGTTTTGTGTCGAACAGCAATAAAATTTTAGTGTTCCGCGGATATTTGAATCGAAACCACGTGCATCTGTTAATACGCAAATACAACATTTAATAATGGCGGCGATCGGAAGTATGTCGGAATACAATAACGGAGAAGACTTCAGCGTGTACGAAGAAAAACTATCCCAATATTGTAAGGCAAACAAGGTCGACAGCGATCTCAAAGTAGCCATGTTAATTAGCCTTATAGGTACACAGACATATAAAGTGCTACGAGATTTATGTTTCCCTACCTTGCCACAGGATAAAACATACGATGAACTATGTGCAATCCTAAAAAAGCAATTCAGCCCGCCAATCAACGTTTTCAGGGAAAGAATAGCGTTCTTTAAAGCTCAGCAAGTCAGTCACGAATCCTGTTGTGAGTGGTACGCGAGAATTAAGCGTTTGGCATCAAGTTGTAAGTTTGAACACTTAGTTGATACCTTGCGTGACAAATTCATTTGTGGCATGTTACCTGGACCAGTATTGGATCGTCTTGTAGAAGAGTCCCACACAAGGAAGATCGAAGAACTTCTAGAAATCGCCGTAGCCAGAGAAGCAACCATCTTAAATTCGTCCGAAAATTCAAATTCGGTCAACGCCAACAATGGAATCCATTATTACGGAAATCGGAAACAAGAGTCAGCGCCATCAAGTTCGAACTACAATTCAACGCATGACTGTAGCGGCGCCTCCAAACGTCAACTTCAAACGAACCAAAGATTTGACAACAACAATGGCGGACGAGAGCGACAACAGCAGGATCACAGGAAAATGAAGTGTTCAACTTGTGGGAAAAAACACTTTGGCGAGTGTAAGTACGCCAATTACCGTTGTGTGAAGTGCGGTAAGATAGGACATCTGGTAAGTGTATGTAAAAACTCTAATAAGGTGACCGTTAATAATGTTGATTATGAACAGGTCTCAGAAAATGAACTTCCAATTTATAATTTAGATATGTTCAGTTCAATTTCAGGCCCTATGCTAATTGCAGTTAAGTTAAATAATAAGACATTTTCTTTGGAGCTAGATTCGGGTTCTGCAGTATCAACTTTAAAATATGACTGTTTTAAGAAAAATTTCAATCATATTCCCCTCCACAATACAACCCTAACTTTTAAAGGTTACACTGGTGAGATGATTTTACCTGAAGGTTTTGTCAATCTCAGGGTAGAATATTTAAATAAGAGTGTAGTAATGAAATTTTTCGTAGTTAAAAATGCAACCACTGGTTTGCTAGGCCGTGATTTTATTTGTAAATTTAATTTGACACTAGTCCCTTCTATAAACTCGACCTGTATAAGCGAGTTAAAAGAGACATTGATCAAGCAGTTTCCAGAAGTTTTTGATGGAAAATTAGGGTGTTTTAAGTATGCAAAGATAAGCTTACATCTAAAGCCTGATGCGGTTCCGCATCATCATAAGCCCAAACCTGTCCCATTAGCGTTACAGCACAAAATTGAACACGAGTTAAACCGCATGGAGAGCAACGGTATCATAACTCCCGTTATTTCTAGCCCCTGGTCATCATACACAGTACCTGTAATGCGTAAAAATGGAACAATACGTATTTGTGGCAGCTATATTAAATTAAACAAACAGCTAGAGTCATACTACTATCCATTGCCAAGCATTGATAGTCTCTTTGCAAAACTGCATGGTTGCATTAAATTTTCAAAAATTGATCTAAGCGACGCTTACATGCAGTTTCAGCTAGATGAGAAATCAAAATGTTTAGCAACTATATCTACACATAAAGGACTGTATATGATGAATCGGATGCCCTTTGGAATTAAGTGTGCAAGTTTTTATTTTCAAAAGTATATTGACCAGTTGTTCCAAGGAACAAACAACATATTTACATTTCAAGATGATATCTTAATTGGGCATCGGGAGCATGACAACCATTTAAAAGTACTTCAAAGCGTATTCAAAATATTGTCTGAAGCAGGACTAAAGGTGAATATTGAAAAATGTAAATTTTTTGAAGACAAGATATCTTATTTGGGGTTTGTTTTGTCTAAAGAAGGCATTTCCAAATGTGAAACCAAAATTCGAGCCATCAAAGATGCTCCTAAACCAACAAATCTCACACAATTAAAGTCGTTTTTGGGTTTAGTTAATTTTTATTCGAGATATATACCTTTAGCTCATTTAGCTGCTCCGTTATATAAGCTTTTACAGAAGAACTCTCAATTCCACTGGTCTTCGGAATGTGAGAAAGAGTTTAGGCATATAAAAAGTCTGTTGTCATCTGATCAAGTACTGGCATACTTTGATCCGAAGTTACCAATCTTTGTAACAACGGATGCATCTGAAAACGGCATTGCAGCAGTCCTAACTCATAGGATGCATGACGGATCAGAAAAAATGGTCGCATGTGTCTCACGCACATACAGCAAAGCTGAACAAAACTATGCCACAGTACACAAAGAAAGTCTTGCGTGTTACTATGGTGTAAGGAAATTTGAGCAATACCTGTATGGTGTGAAGTTCACACTTCGCACTGATCAAAAAGCACTTGTTTCTATTTTGAGCAATAAGAAAGACACTAATCAGACATGTGCAAATCGTTTAAAAAGGTATGCCTTATACCTGTCTAATTTTGACTACGAAGTGGTTCACATAAGCGGAAATCAAAATATTATTGCGGACTGTTTGTCAAGGTTGCCAGTTTTTGAATCTCTGCCAGAAGACACAGACTGGGAAGACCGTATCTATTTTATGGACTTCATGGATCATACACCAATAAGTAACCAAACGGTAAAAACCCACACCGAAAATGATGGCATTCTACAAACCGTGATTCGTTGCGTGAAAAGTAATTGGCCTCGGGATATTATATCTGATTTGAAACCATTCTTTCACCGAAAACATCAATTGAATGTGATCAACAAATGTTTATTTTGGGGAGATAGAATAGTTATTCCTACCTCATTGCAGTCGTTAGTGCTAAGAGAACTGCACAATACTCACCAAGGGGTAGTGAGAATGAAATCTCTAGCCAGGCAGTATATGTGGTTTCCTGGGATTGATAAAAGAATCGAGAACTTAGTTGCATCATGCACAAAGTGTTTACAGACACGTGCAGATCCATCGAAGCAATCAGTTCCCTGGCCCTTAGCCCAAAAGCCATTTGAGACTGTACACATAGACTTTTTCTCTGTATATAATAGAAGCTACTTAATCTTAATCGATTCTCACTCAAAATGGATAGAAGTATACCCAATGAATGACATGACTTCTGACAACACCATAGCAGCGCTGCGAAATTGTTTCACAAGGTTTGGTCTTCCTAATACTGTCGTATCTGATAATGGACCCTCACTAGTGTCCAACCAGATGCAGAATTTTTATAAAAACAATGGAATTAGTCATATAACAATTCCTCCGTTTAATCCCCAGAGTAATGGGTTAGCGGAAAATGCGGTTCGCATTATAAAACATAAGTTGACAACAGAGATAGCCAATCTGAAAAGAGCAGCGAACGAAGTAGACACAATATTAAGTAGGATATTGTTTATGTACCGATCTACTCCTCATGCAACAACTAAGGTATCACCAGCTGAACTTATGCTGGGTAGAAAACTAAGGACAAGATTAGATCTACTTAGAGATCTACCCGTGCCACAGCCACAAAGTGATCATACAAAACTTCGAAGAGCGCACTTGCCTGGAAAAATTGTAATGGTCAGGGATTATCGAGTACAGAATAAAAAAGGGTGGGCCTTAGCAACTGTGGTTAAGCGTATTGGTGGAGCAGTTTATATTTGTAGGACAAATGAAGGCCATGTCTGGAAAAGGCATGTCAACCAATAATAAGTACTGAAATAGATCCTGTCTCTTTTAACCGAGCATACCCTAATCTTAGTATTAATGTAGATAAATCTAGTACAACAATTGTAAATAGCTGTAATAAAAACATTGTAGAGAATAGTGTAAGTCCTCAGGCTAGTGCTCCAGACTCACCAAATGAAGTCGCGAGCGACACTACGGATGGTTGTAATGTAGACATAAGTAGTTCTAAGGAATACACTCACAAGGAACTATTGGAAATCATAGGTTTACCCCATGATTATTGTAAGTCAAAGCCAATTCGCCCTAAGCGAAATATTAAACCACCCCTAAGGTATGGTCATGACTAGAATTTTATGTAACTGAAATAATTTCAAATTTAAAGGGAGAGATGTGACATGTATGTGAATGTCAGTTGTCATATGTACGAGCATGCGCCCTCCAGCGCAGCGTCGACGCATTGTCACAGCTCGACCATCGCCACTTGCTACCTAGCTGACGGTAAGTCAACATCGTCATTATTATTAAGTTGTTATTCTGTGTTAATAAATAGTTAGTTATTAAACCAGTGTTATTAATCCTTGCACAAACCCACTTACAGACATATCATTTTTATTTCCAAAAGACAACCAATACGAACCTTTAGGTCTTTCGGCAACCTAATATTTTCATTTAACCTACGTCTCATAAATTGTGTAATTAAGCGTTTTGCTAATATTTTTAGGAACAACGTTTTATAGTTCTGGAAGTTGTCCATACATAACGTATGACACACTGCGTCCTGCATTCTTTATAGTCTAATCGTTTGGCGTTTACCACCTCCTAATGTCATCACTAAAACATGTGTCATATGTCATGAGTCCATAAATAAATATAAAATTAGTGTCAGTGTCATGTGTCATGTCATCTGTATTTTGGTCGAATAAAAGTTAATAATAAATAACAATAAAATTGTAAAATTAATCAAACCTACCAAAAAAAGTACAGCTTATTAGGAGCAAACGTATTCCCGTCTTTAAAGATGAATGCTTTGCGGGCAAGAGTTGGACAGTATATTGTGGTAAGCAAATAAAAATGTATTACATAACTGCAGTATGAACATTATTGATACAATTTTAGGCAGAACATAATTTTACTCGTTGTTTATCAATGACTCCAAGACTTTTAAGTGAACCGATCGTAATAGACCCACCCGATACTACAAATTTTAACATTCCCCGACCAGAACGGAAGAATGAGACTATCGAAAAACGTAAAGCCAGGTAAGCTTTAAACATTGATTTGAATTACCCAGAATTGTTGTTGCGTCAACTCTGTGTAACCCTGTCATGTTTAAATACAGACGTAGATACTTTTTATCTGATTTTACACAAGCTATAATTAATTAAATACCAAAGTTACTGTGAGTAACCTGAGTAAAAGTTTTGGTTGGAGGTTATGGGATTCGGAACATAAGGTGAAAAATCGCATGCAGTGTATTTGCTGATAACCAAAAGGCAACAGTAAATTTGCAGATTACTTCCCGAACCGCTTAATTTTTTTTTCCAGAAACGTGGCTAGAGCCTACCCTGGACGCATAAACAACACGAAAAATTTCTTGTTTACAGCCCCCAAGAAAGTTACGTGACCAGGAGTGAATAGGGGTGCTGGGCGGGGCAGGTAGTGAAAAGGAAATATGAGAAGAAAATGGTTTGAAAGCTGTCTTTCACATCCTGAAGCTATCCCCCTGAACCCTGCCTACAACGCACAGCACCCCCATTCGCCCCAGGTCCCGTAACTTCCTTGGGGGGTATGAACAACAAATTTTTCTTGTGGTTTATGCAACGAGGGTGGTAGTACGCAGGCAAGAGGGGGAAGGTAAATCCCTATGATGAATAAGCCCCCCCCCCACACAAGTGGAATGTTAGAGGAAGGAAAACCCATATGACAATATAAGTACCAAAGTGTGTACAGCAAAAAGAGAACATCCCATGGCAAATACCGTCAAATGATCAAAATTTACAAAAAAAGAACAATGAATTTACATAACACTTACCTTTTGCATATCAAACAGATTAGGTAGGTCCGACCCTTGGTGTAAGCAACCTTGGACCTTGTCATTTAACAACCTGCGACATGGCACCTTCCTAGTCACAAAAACAATGTGGAAAACAAATAACATGTCACCTACTAAGAACAGGCCATACATGTACCTTAAGCCATTACAATACTTAATGGTCATTAACAGAAGAAGGTAAACAACACACAATATCAGAAATAACATCTGCAACACATGAATATATAAGAAACTGTCTAAATGCATACCTGTACTAGCACCATACTGACAGCGAAGTGATAACTGGCAGTTGATGCTGACGCGTGAATCTAGAATATTCCAGGATTCCCAAAAGTCAAAGTGAACTTTACGTCAAATGTAATGTTTAGTGGGGAGAGGGGTGTCGTGGGACAGGACCGTTTTAGGAAGTTATAAAGAAAGTGTGCAATGTGTAAGGAACTTTAAATGCCAATAACTTGGCAAAAAGAGGAGAACAACAGGTAGGAATAGTGTCAGCGTGCATTTAAGACACCAAACTTTATCCATCAGCACCCGTTTTATCTAAAACTATTCGGGAGGTATTGTGCAAATTCACCAAGGTACTTACTGATAGCAAAACTTACTCGCCGATTCCTGAGCTGATACTTTCTTTCTGACTTTACATAAGTTATATGGATTTAATTAAATACCAAAGTTACTGTGAGTAAATTGAGCTTTAAACTGTTGGATGGTGGTTATATGATTCGTAGTGTAAGGTGGAAAATCACATGTAGCATATTTGCTGATAAGCAAAAGGCAACTACTAATAGCAAGACTTGCAGATTACTGGATAGGCAACATGTAAAATACTGTAGAGTTTTTTGAAACAAACTTTAGGTGTAGAAAGTGGAAATAAACAGCCTAGAAAACTCAATGAAAAAGTTTGTTGAACTCTGCAAAATAGAGGAGAGAATAGAGTTTTTGATGAATAAAAGCAAATTGAAAAATTACAAGAATAATAGTGTGTATATAAATGATGATATGTCACGGGATAAAAGATGAAAGAGGGTTAGGTAAAACTGTTAATATGGGGTTTAAGAAGTTAATAGTTGAGGGACAGCTGTGGAAATGGAATGAATGCTGGTTAAACAAAAGACAGATAGTAGTAGTGTATATGGGACAAAAAAATAGGTAAGAAAGACTGGCATAAGAGGACTGAACAGGCAAGGAAAATGACTACAAATACGGAAAAAGATATTGGCATGACAATAACTGCTAAAGAATCGTTCAGACACAAGAAGAGCAGGTGCAAGTACCAAGAAAAATAATAAACACAGTAAGCAAACAACAAAAGGCGAGAGAAGCCAAAAACTACTAAGTTTTAAAATCTGGGTATTTGGCACATAAGGGGTTCGTACGAAGAAGGTGCTTTAATTAATTTGTTTACAGAAGTTAATAAATATAAGATGGAAATAGTAGCATTACAAGAAAGACACTTAGAAGGAAATAATATTCAGAAGGTTGCAAATTATATCTTGTTTACAAGTGGTAGTGATAGTAGAAGATACAGAGTCAGATTTTTAATAAACGAAAAGTTACAAGGAAGAGTTGAAATTTTCAGATCAAAATCAGACAAATGATGTTTTATAAGAAATAAGTCAGACGATAAAATGATTAGTATTGTAAATTTCCATGCTCCAACAGAAGAAAAAGAAGAGGAAGTGAAAGATGAATATTATAAAGAACTGGAAATATGATAGAAGATATACCAAAGCATGATGTGATAATCTTGATGGGAGAGGCAAACGCAAAGATAAACAGAGAAGACATATATAAATTAATAACAGGAGGTGAGAGGAAATATTTAGTAAGTAATGACAATGGAGTAAGGTTGATATATCTAGCAATATAACAGAACATGAAAATAATGTGTACACACTTCAGAAGGTAAGATATATACAAGGGAACATGGATAATACCGGGACGAAATAAAACAAAACAAATAAATTACTTGTTAATAAAGGAAGAACATGCTCAGCTAATTATCAATGTGAAAATATGTAGGGGTGCAGAAGCTGATGCAGACCACTTCTTGATGAAAACAATTCTATGATTCCCAGATACATCGAAAGAGCCCCAAACAAGTAAGGCAGAAACTAGGTATATTGTAAAAGATCTACAAAAAGAAGTAATAGCCCTGAACTACAGAAAGAGCATAGACGAAGCTTATAATAATGGTAAGTTTCAGAATGTAGACAGCAGCCCTGCTCCAACATCAGGGGTGCCGCTGCCGCTTCTACACTCGCTATTCTGGACTCCATTCGGAAGAGAGCTATACGTCTCATCGGTGACTCTACCCTCACCCAAAGGCTGCCATCCCTTGCCCACCAATGTGCCATTGGTGACCTCTCTCTTTTATAGATATCTGCACGGGCACTGCTCAGAGGAGCTTTCTTCCATAGTTCCTCCACCTGCTGCCCCCAACAGATCTACCAGGGGAACAGAGCGAATGCACTCTTTTACTGTCCAGGTCACCAGACATAGAACATATTGTTATGTCTGCTCTTTTGTCCAGAGGACTTCCAAGTTGTGGAATTCCTTGCCGGCACATGTTTTTCCTTCTCCTCCGAACCTCCAAACCTTCACGTCCAGAATTAACAAGTTGCCTCTTTCCCCCTTGTCGACACCCACGGTACGACAGTATTTAGGCTGTAAGCCCCCATGGTGTGTTGTTGAAATATATATATATATATATATATATATATATATATATATATATATATATATATATATATATATATATATATAAGCATAGAAATAAAAAATGGGAAAAAATTCAAAAAACAGTGATAACAAAATTAAACGTAACAAAGAGACAAAAACAAAGAAAAAGGCATTGGATGAACGAAGAATGTAGAGCGGAACTGAAAAAAAGCAAGGTTAAGACAACAAATACTACAGAGGAAAGCCAACAAATGTATAGTAAAGAAAGAAAGACAACAAAACATATGTGTAGAACCCAGAAACGGACATTTCTGGAAGACCAAATAAAAGACATGGTATTTAAATACAGAAGAACTGAAATTAATCACTTCTACAAAGACATGCAAAATATAAAAAGAGGTCACCAAAGCATTGTTATTTAAAGATAAAGAGGACAATTTGATAGGAAACGAAAAATACATATGCAGAAGATGAAAAGAACATTTCCAGGAACTGTTAAATGCTAGAGATGAGGAAAAAATAAAGAAATGTCATCAAGAATTATTTTAAGAGGAAGAAGTTACAGAAGACCCAACGAGGCAAGAAATACAAGAAATCTTATAAACAATAATAAACAACAAGAGTCCAGGTGAAAATGGCATTACAGCTGAAAATTTAAAATATGGACGGATTGTCTTGGTTAACATGATGTACGAGCTGGTAAAGGAAATTTGGAAAACAAAAGAAATGACACAAAAATGAAACAAGACCATCATGGTAACTATTTAAGAAGGGAGATATAACAATATGGCAACTACAGAGGGATAGCTTTACCAGATGTAGCCTACAAAATTGTGGCAACATTAGTAAAAAAAATGACTAGAAGTATGTAGAGCTTTATCAGGGGAATATCAGGCTGGTTTTAGAAAAAATAAGTTAACAGTCGACCAGATATATCTGCTAAAGTAAATTTTGTAAGGCTGTTACAAGTATGATATTCCAAAACACATGATTTTTATAGATTTTAAGGCCGCTTACGACTCAGTGGAAAGAAGCAAACTTATTGAAATACTTATGCCTAGTTTCACAAAGCTCAATCAAATATTTAACGGACGATTACTTAATCAAGGCTTCAGACGATCAATCACAGACCATGATTTGGGTTTTTGCCATGACAACCAAACATTTGGAAGCTGTGATTGGTTGAATTAAGCCTTGATTAACCTACCGGCTGTTAAATATTTAATCAAGCTTTGTAAAACTGGACATTAAAGAGTTTAAAATACCCGGGAGTATAGTGAAACTAGTAATTATGACACTACGTAACACCACGTGTGCAGTCAGGGTGAATGGAAAGCTGTCAGACAAGTTTGAGGTGAGAAGAGTAAGGCAGGGCTGTCAACATTATTATTTAATATGGTTCTGGAGAAAGTAATAAGAGACAGTGGCATAAATAGAAGCGGAACTCGGTTGACAGGGGTCATTAGTGCCTTGTCTATGCGGACAACATCTTGTCAATGGCCAGAAATAGAAGAGAACTTGAAAACATCACAAGTTTGGTGGAAGTGGCAGACAGTTCAGAGCTTCAACTAAACAAAGACAAGAGCAAGTACATGACAATTAGAAGGACAGGAAACTAGTAGTACACTTTTTACAGTGAAAAAAAAAATGGGGGGGGGGGGGTGTCTTGAACTTTGAAGAGGTTGGAAATTACATGTACTTAGGTGTATGAATAGACAATAGATGTGATGAAGATGTAGAAGTTAACCTGAGGATATGAAAAGTCAGCAGATTTGCAGGACGGCTTAATGGCTTTCTTAGATTGAAGAACATCTCACACACAACAAAGCTTAAAGTATATAATACTGTGATTAGACCAACAGTGATATATGGGTGTGAAACGTGGGCAATGAAGAAAAGACTAGAAGATAGAATAGCGATATAGGAAAGATACTGCGTAGAATTTCCGGAGGCAAGAAAATTGATGGCATTTGGGAAAGGCATACAAATGCGGAAGTGTATCAAATATATGGAGAACCACCTGTGTTCCAGGTAATTAAAGCACACACATTACAGTGGCTGGGTCATATAGAACGAATGGGTGAGGAAAGAATGACAAAGAAGTGTATTTGGTCAAATGCAGAAGGTAAAAGGAAGGAGGGCAGACCAAGAAAAAGGAGGCTTGACGCAGTTCAGCAAGACTTGCAAGAAAAAGGGGTTCACAACTGCAACAGCCAGGAATCAGTAAAAATATATCACCAAGCTATGGGCCTAAATGGCATGTGAATGCTTATATCTATCTATATGGATTTAAAGAAATAATGGAACTTCAGTTTTATTAAAAAGTGTGTCCTACGTCTTGATATTAAAATGAAAAGAAGTAAATAAAGACATTTAATGACAAAGTACACAGTGTATAAAATACTGTAGCCCTAAAATTCGACCATAATGATACTGCTGATTGGTGCTGATTATATTGAAGAAGTGAAATCCAGTAATATTGATTTCATTTCACACTACTCAAAAGTAAAATCAGAGTGAAATGGTTAATTAAGTGTATGATCACACGATGTTAGATTTCAAATTAAAGACATCTAAATGTTCAGTAATAACATGAACTCTTTTTTGGTGATGATATGCCTCTTTAAACTTAGGAGTTCTTTTTTTTTAGGTTATTGTACCAGTCACGCAAGCGCGGCATGCTAGAAAACGACTTGTTGCTCAGTACTTTTGTAGCTAAATACTTGAAAGGTTTTAATGAGCAGGAAACTGAAGAGTACGACAAGTAAGTTCTGTTAATAATTTTACATTTGTTGTGGGTTTTATAAGAATTGGTTTATGTAGTTTCAGTGCAAGATCTGAGTTGAGATTGATTACAGGTAGTATGTCGTCACGACAGCTTTAGTTAACACAAAATGTTATAGATAAAGACTGAAACAATCGTTAGGTCTTTTAATATCCCTCTGTGGGTTACCCTTCGGAGTATATGCAGCGGGACTTCTTGCTACCAAGCCTAGAATCTAGAAGGGAACAAGCTGCACTAATTTTTTTAAATGCTTTAGTAAGGGGATCATGTGACTGCTCTCGTCTACTTGAGCAACTAAACTTTAATGTTCCGAGAATGTCTTCGCGAAATCCGGTCACCTTTTGGTTACCTACGCAGCGAACTAATCTTGTAAAGTTCTTACCGCTTTATAGATTGTGTTCTGTTGCCAACAGGCACGCGTCTTCCATTGATATCTTTGTGTCGGATTCAAGGTTTCTCAAAGGGTTGGAAGTCTCACGGTTGTGAAGGACTGGTTTGTATTTCACAGTTATGGAGGACTGATTTGTGTTTCTGATTATTTTTTACTCATTGTTGATTGTTGTGATTTTTTATATTTTTCTGTTTTAGTTACATTCTGTTATGTAATTGTAAATTATGGTTTAAAATGCTTATTTTTAGTTGTAATTTTAGTTTTTAATCCTGTTTTTTGTAGGTCATTTCTGTATTTCCTACCCAATAATTGGGCTTGTCCTGTTGGGTAGTGTAATGTTAAATAAAATAAATAAATAAAATACGTTGTGGTGATTTGGGTTCTCCAAGTGTGCTTGTCAGTGCTCATCACAGGTTCCAATCTTCACTTACTGTGTACAATAAACTAACAATTTTGTAAATTGTTAGCGCTGGCCCATTTATTTCCTAATACTGGGCCAATGTTTGCATTCAAAAGCGCTAGATTTTAGCATGCGACTGCAAGCGGCTTGATAGCTGGTTGATGTTAGACGACACCTCTGATTTTTAACAGCAGCAGGTTGCTTGCAAGCTTAACAAGCGCATTATTTCTACGTTTCGTCGCTGCGCTTGTTATGTAGCGTTGTTGACATTTTACAACTGACTTAACTAACCCAACATATTTAAAACATGGATACAAATATTAAAAACAAATATTGGACGATGGTTGTAAACGAAAATTGTGAGTTAGTGACTTAAAACAATACAATTTGGAGTAAAATAGAAAATCAGTATGTCAGTAAACCATATTCTAAGAACAGTGTTACCACCCGGTTTTTAATGTTTCATAATTGAGCCACGAAAACAGGACCCCATAGACATTATTGTTATTGTATAACCGGGTGAAATAACTAATGCATTATGTAGTAATAGTAACAGTATAGACATTTTGATAGTTTGTCTCCGTGCGGAAAACAATATTTGTTAGGTTCGTTGCGTTAAATTTAGTACCACGGGCGTCGAGGTTTTTTGCAAGTATCAAAACCTGCATACAAAATGAGAACGGTACTGATAGATAAGTTACTAGAGCCATCATTTTTATTATCGATGATTTCACAGGTTAGTTGGTCAATATTTTTTTAATGAATAGCACTTTAAAGCATATTTCTGTGTTTCTCATATTGTATGTTTCAAACAGGTACAGTCTTCCGCTTAAAATTAGACATACCTACGTTTGTTAACAGTCCAAGCCTATTGAGCTTAATTTACAAGCTGTTTGCTTGCGGTCGACTGGATTTCATTGTAGTCTTGAACAAAAGCTAAACTAAATTGTCGCCAAACGTATTCCTATTGGTTTATTTAAAATAATATCTTAAAACTGTTGTTTTTTTATTAGATTTTATAAATGTATTTTTCTAATTTGTGTGTGCATACAGTGAGGCACGATCTAAATGTCTTCTCTACTTTTAAGTTTGTGTAGCCCCAGTATTAAGGGCCCCCCTTTATGATAGTCAGCTTGTGCTTATATATGTAATATAACAATAAAACAGAAGTGAAACAGCAAGTGAATTTATTTACTTTAGTGCTGTATTCAATATTATCTGAAAAAGACATTATAGACGACGAAGTGGAATGTAATTTCGGTAAATTTGCAGTTTACTGCACGGGGGTTTTTAGATTTTTTTTGAGGAACATGCTTAGAACTCTCCTTGGATTCACAAGCCATCAGGGAAATTTGTTGCAAACAACCCCCAAGAAAGTTAAGGGGCCAAGAGAATCAATAGGGGTGCTGGGCGGGGAGGAAATATGAGCGGAAAAAACCATTTAGTTGGACTTTGAAAAGATGCGTTTTTCACATTTTGCAGCAATACCTCCTTTAAACCCTGTCTACCCCGTGGAACACCCATATTCGCCCAGGTCCAGTAACTTTCTTGTGGGTTGCTCCCAACAAATTTTTCTTGTGCTTTATGCTTTGAAGGTAGTTGTTTGCATGCACAAGTGGGAAGGAGAACCCCTCGTGTTTTTGGGTGAAGGGGCAGACACCCTCTTTGTTGTGGGGGTTCTTCTTCTCCTTGTGCATGCATACAAACACCCTCAATGCATGAATCACGAGAATTTTTTTATGTTCAGCTTTCTGGTATATATTTTTTTGAATATATTTCCTGTTTATCTTTTTTTTTGTTTAATTTTCTTTTTTATATTTCAACAACTCACCACAAGGGCTTACAGCCTAAATACTATCGTACCATGGGTGTCTACCAGGAGGAAAGAGGCAACTTGTTAATTCTGGACTTGAAGGTTTGGAGGTTCGGAGGAGAAGGAAAAGCATGTACCGGCAAGGAATTCTACAACTTGGAAGTCCTCGGGACAAAAGAGCGGACATAACAAGATGTTCTATGTCTGCTGACCTGGACAGTAAAAGGGTGCATTCGCTCTGTTCCTCTGGTAGATCTGTTGGGGGCAGCAGGTGGAGGAACTATGGAAGAAAGCTCCTCTGAGCAGTGCCCCCGTGCAGATATCTATACAATACCAGTCAAGAAAACCGTCAAGCATTTAATGACACAAGCAACCGCTATGTCCTCTTTCTGAGGCAAAAAGCTCGTTTAATAACTACATCAAAAACAAAGTCCTCTCAAGCTCCAATGGCAGCAAACCCTTCTGGACTCTTGCTAAATCTATTGGGAATAATTTCTACAAGAGCACGTTCCCACCTCTTGTTTCAGGGGATGAAATTGTTTCTACCGCCCTGGGCAAGGCTGAACTTTTTGCCTCGTGGTTCGCCGGCAATTCTACTCTCAACCCACCTCCAAATGTTCAACCACCAACAGTCCCCAATGTCACACATAAAATGACGGGTATCATTTTCAAAACTAAAAGGGTATGAAAGGTGCTTTCTTCTCTTAATACCAGGAAAGCCTCTGGCCTTGATGAAATCCCAGCAATTGTTCTCAAAAAATTCGCGCCAGAACTTGCTCCTGTCCTGACTCATCTGTTTCAGACATCTTACAATAGAGGCATATTCCCTAGTAACTGGAAAACTGCTTGAATACAACCCGTCCTCAAGAAAGGATCCAAAGCGCTTCCTAGCAACTGCAGGCCTATTTCTCTCCTTTCAGTCGTCTCTAAAGTGATGAAAAAGTATATACACACAGAAAAACTAAAATGGCGGTATGGATTCCATCAGCGCAGATCAAATGCCGACCTCCTTTCCTTTGCCACCCATTCTTGGAACAAGTCTATGGAACTACACGGTGAATCCCAGATTGCTTAATAAACTTCCGGCCTATGGTCTACCACCAAAACTCTGTAGCTGGACAGCAAATTTCCTCTCCAACCGGAGCATTTCTGTTGGCGTGGATGGCCATTCCTCTAAACTGTATCCAATTAATGCAGGAATTCCTCAAGGTTCAGCTTTAGCGCCTACTTTGTTTCTTCTCCACATCAATGACCTCCTCTCTAGCATATCCAACCCAGTTCACAGTTACATGGACGACAGCACTCTCCACTCAAATATACAATATTCTAAGCCTGTCTCTTTAGCTCAATTAGATGAGGATGCATACTCATGGAGGGTTCTGTCTCCGTGAATCTCCAAAAAATATTAGACTGGGAAAGTAGAAATCTTGCACAATTCAACCCCACCAAATCTCAGTCTTGCTTTCTATCTGATAAGAGATTCATCAGCCCTAGATCCATCATAATGAACAACCAAGGTATTCAAAGTAATGAGTCCTTTTCACTTGTTGGTATTTCTGCAGATCCAAATCTCAATTGGCACCAACATGTCACATCAATTGCAGAAGCAGCTGCTAAGAAATTGGGTTTCCTCTTCCGGGCTCTCAAATACTTTTCACCAGCTAATCTCTATACCTTATATACTTCACAAATAAGGCCAAACCTCGAATACTGCTCCCACATCTGGGGTGCTGCTGCCGCTTCTACACTCGCTATCCTGGACTCCATTCAGAAAAGAGCTATATGTCTCATCAGTGACCTTACCTTTACCCAAAGGCTGCCATCCCTTGCCCACCGACCTGCCGTTGGTGACCTCTCTCTCTCTCTCATAGATATCTGCACAGGCACTGCTCAGAGGAGCTTTCTTCCATAGTTCCTCGACCTGCTGCCCCCAACATATCTACCAGAGGAACAGAGCGAATGCACCCTTTTACTGTCCAGGTCACCAGACATAGAACATCTTGTTATGCCCGCTCTTTTGTCCTGAGGACTTCCAAGTTGTGGAATTCCTTGCTGGCACATGTTTTTCCTCCGAACCTTCAAGTCCAGAATTAACAAGTTGCCTCTTTCCTCCTTGTCGACACCACCTTGTCGGTACGATAGTATTTAGGCTGTGAGCCCTCGTGGTGTGTTGTTTAAATAAAAAAATTAAAAATAAAAAAAACCAAGAGGATTAAGATGATTGCAGGTATGTGATGAGTCAGGGGCTTTCGTCACGGTACTTAAAGGATTAAGAGGATTGCATGTATTTGATGAGTCAGGTAATGGGGATATAACATTGTCTATTAATTTTATTGTCTTTTTGTCGCAAAAAAATCGAGAAATACCAGCAAAAGTACTCTGAAATTTTTATAGTTTTTCTTAAAACGTCAAAGTCTCGATTTGAAACGTCAAAATTGGAAACTTTTAGCCAACGAACCTAAAACAAATGCGGGTTATATAGAGAAGGTATCACAAGAAGTGTGTTTTATAAAACCTTTAGTTTTAGCCTTAACTGCCATTGTCCTGGATTTTACTAAAATATTTGCATGAAATTTATTTGGAATAGGCCCCTTCTCTGATGCTTTGGCAGTAGTTTTAGTAATAGAGTTTATGGTTTATTAGTCTATAGTTTTTGACGAATGTCTGTAGAAAAGATTTGTCAAAGAGAACACAAAATTTGTTAACGAGGCCGCGACTTTTTAATTTTGGAAAAATTTTTTTCAAACGACCGCGAAAAAGGCCACCTACAACCCATGTCCGGGGTTAATATCAGATTTTATCTGTTTACATATATACAGGATGACGCATTTCTACAGTAAAGCTCAATATATCCGTTATTATGCAAGACAAGAAAACATTGTATACGCTAATTCTCTAGGGTGTCTTGAGCTGCATCTTATAAAATTATTTTGGCAATAACAGGTGGCCCATAAGTCCTTGGTGATACAAATTTTCATTTTTTTTTTGTGGAACAGTCCTTATATTATTGGATTTTGCCATATTGCATATAATTATAATGCAAGTTTGTAGGGCAAAAAATTAGATAGCCTTCATTGTTTCCGAGTTATTTCAATTATTGTTTTGCACTCTTAACAATTTTGGCACAAATCAAAAATTATAACAAGGCGGAGCCCTATGAAAATTTTTGTATTTTTTCAAACAATAAAGTTATTTTGATGAAAGGTACATTGTTTTTATTGCTATATAGGTTATACTACCAAATCTGATGCTTGCTTTCATTAAAAGAAAGACATTACGAACATTTTAATGAAAATTCACTACCGTAACGCACTTGCTGCGTCCCGACTTTTTTTTTAAACACTTTTCTTGAAAAAAAATTGATTGAAGATAAGTTGATAATTTATTTTTAATTTGTTTGCTGATAATTAAATGTAGCGCTAATTTTGCGTCTTTGTTTTCTAGTCTCATAAATGGCCCCACAAATGACTGGGATATATATTACTGGGCAACAGATGTGAAACCAACACCACAAGAGTATGAGCACAGCGTGATGAAGTTGCTGAAGTTGCACTGCAAAAATCTCAACAAGGAAACACGATTGAGGCAACCAGATCTGTGATTGTTTTAATAGGTGCATGCAAACATATTTATTTATTATTGAGAGAGTATTCATAGAATTGTAAGAAAGTTACTTAAAAAAAAAAAGAATAAATCAATAAAACCACTCAGTGTCTTAGTGTTAAAGTGCCTTTTTGGGTTGTCATTCCTTGGGTTGGGGTGCTGTTTTTGTTATTGGGGTGCTGTTTTTGGTATTGGGGTGTAACTGGAGGTTGTAGGAATTCTTTGATCTGGGATAATTGTTTATTGTCAAGATTATTAAGTGGTTGAAATCATACTGTTTTAGATTGCAGTTACTCCGTGCAGGGAAAATAGAACTACTTGAGATAATCAATCAAATTTTTAAAACTAAACAAATACTTGGAAAATATACGTGGCCGTGTATTTCTTAAAACCTCAAAAAAACCCACAAACAATAGATTGTCTAGCGTCTTGCGTACTGAAGACATATGAAAGAATTTTAAAAAACCGTTTAGAATCTTGGCTCGAAGTTAATCACAAACTTGGAAAAACACAGTTTGGTTTCAGAAAAGGTTATTCAACAGCTGAAAACTTGACACACCTGATCACAGATATAAATTTGTCATTTACAAATTTAAAAGCTGTGGTAGCCTTATTTGTAGATATCTTTGGAGCATATGATCATGTTAACTTTGAGATACTAAAAAAGAAAATGGAAGACCTAGGTATTCCGAAAAACCTAATCAGAAAAATTTAAAAACTATATAAAAATCGACAACTGTTTCCCAAAGTTAACAAAAAATTAATTGGCCCAAGAATAACGAACATAGGATTGCCTTAAGGTGGAATTTTAAGCCCATTACTATATCTTATATATACGACAAACTTAGAAAATGATCTGGGTGACATTGTAGTTTTACAGTTTGCAGACGATGTCTGTGTATACGCTAAGGACTTAAACATTGAAGAAGGTATAGCACAGCTTAAAAAAGTAATAGAAAAATTTGAGGTATGGTGCTATAAAAACGGTCTATCTATGTGTGCAAAAAAATCTCAGTTGTGTATATTCTCCAGAAAACGTGCAATAACGCAAGAAAATATAACACTAGGAGTATCAAGCTATCCAGTTATGTCTAAAGTGACTTATTTGGGGATTACGTTGAACCGAAAATTATTGTGGAAAGATCAAATAGATAACACAATAAAAAATAAAAAAACGGAAAAGGGCATTAATATTTTTAGAATGGTAACACATACCAGCTGGGGTGCAGATCCAGGAATATCTTTGATTTTCTACAAAGCCTTTATAAGATCGGTTATGGATTACGGTGCCATATTTTACCATCAAGCAGCAGACGTGCATCTCAACAAGTTAGAGATAATTCAAAACAGATGTATAAGAATCTGCTTGGGGCCACTAAAAAGTACCCATATAGATAATCTAAGAGCAGATAGTGGCGAGATGCCCCTATGTCATAGAAGACTGATGCTGGCAGAGAGATTCCTCATAAAAATGTATGAAAAGAAGAGTGACGTTACTACAAAACTTCATAGACTTTTTATCTACGACCTGACAAAACAATTTTGGGTGAAAAAAAAATTGGTACCTCTAGTGGAATCATATAACAATATCTTGGATTTAATGCAACAGGTTCAATAATATGAAGTCAACCCAAACTTTACCTACAAAAAAGATGTGAAATTTCACACGACATATATGAGGGACCTAGCCAATTATCCACAAAATCTTAGACATCACTTACTAAAGTCTGATTTAGAAAATGTAATGCCCAATGCGTACCATATTTACACTGATGGATCAAAAAACGGAGAATCCACAGGTTATGCAATTTATGACCCCCAAAACGAATTTAACAAAAAAGTTAGAACAAATAGAATTATGAGCATATACACGGCTGAGATGTTAGCTATATGGAGCCCTTGGATATATAAAAACTATTAACCACAAAAGTTTTATTATATTATCTGATAGTAGGAGTTGCATAGATAAACTAGAAAATAAATATGTTTCAAAAAAATGTGAATATCTGACCTCATTGATGAGTGAAACTTTATACGAGCTTGAAATGAATGGGAAACAGATTATTTTTTGTTGGATAAAAGGACACGGTGGAATAAGAGGCAACGAAAAAGTAGATACTTTGGCAAAACAAGCCTTACTAAATGATTGCATCGCAATAGAATTCTTATGCCCAGCAAACGATATTTTAAATGAAATAAAGAAACAGCAATGGGAGAATTGGGTAAAACTATACCAAAATGGCAATAAAGGACAATATTACAAAGAACTACAGGTGACTCCTCCAAAAAAACCTTGGTTTCTAGACATGAATTTAGAGAAGAACTCTGTCAAAACAACTTGCAGGCTACGATTTAACCATGCCTTATTTCCCGCGTATCTATTTAAGATAAATATTAGAGAAAATCCTTTTTATGAATGTGGCGAGTTAGGGGACGCCAAGCACTTATTGTTGGGTTGTGGAAAGAATAAAAGTGTTATTAATAAGTATTTAAATGTGTTATATAATATACAAGTGCTTGTGCCTCCCTTCAACTTGAAGCATATTTTACAAACAAAAAATAAAACAGTATACCAACTTCTTGTGACAGTGCTCAAAGAATTGAAGATTAAGGTCTAAGAATATTTGCACTGTTATTAATATAAGGTAGATATAGTGTGAGTACATTGTAAATAGTAACATTAGATGGAATCCTAAATGTCTTTCCAAATTCCTGCACTATCCGTGGTTCTCTTGTGTGTGTACAAGTGGCCATGACAAACCCCATGGGCCAATGTGTCCCTGTTTTCCCAAATAATGAATTGAAAAAACAACAACAGAAAACAGAGAAAACAAAAACAACCAATAACAAAAATTAAGGTAGAATAAGGTATAAAAGTATCTTAAAAAAATGTAAGGTAAGATTTTGGCAAAAACAAAAATTAAGCATAATGGAAACTGATTTCTGACTTGGAGTTCCAGGTAAAAAATAATGATAATGGTGATGATAAATATAAAAATATGGTCACTTGAGCGAATGGCAGTTTGCCGCAGCCAAACCCCTAGAATTAAATTTTTAAAAATAGATTGCAGTTGTGGAAGTTTATTTTTCTTTTATCAGTTCTATAAGTTTTAATTACACGCTGAAGACACACGGACCAGCCGATTATTGTTTGTCAATATGGAATGTATTCAATGCAGAAGGGAAGTTAGAGATCAAGAATCAGTGTTTTAGTAAATTTTCATTAAGAGAATTCACTAATAAAGAGGTATCGATGGTACGACTTTCGGAAAATTTCCTCAAATGAGCTCGAATTGGGGCGCCTGCAACCCATATCCGGGGTCAGTTAAAAAGTTTTTATATATATATATATATATATATATATATATATATATATATATATATATATATATATATATATATATATATATATATATATATATATATATATATATATATATATATATATATATAAACTTTTTAACTGACCCTGGATATGGGTTGCAGGAAGTGCCGCCATTTTGAGAAAAACCGTTTCGGCCTATATCTTCATAACCGTGCACTTTAGGCCAAAATGATAATGACCTTTATTGTAGATAATTGCATTTTTCATCTTTTTGTTAAATAATTTTTTTTGTATCACTCACCGTTTACAACTTATACGACTATTAGCATTCATTTATTGACTTTTTTACCTATATCTTTGTTAATAATTGTTTAAAAAATAAACTGCTTATAACTTAACTTTTTTGTCAACAAATTTTCTAGAACTTTCACTTAAAACTTTTGTTTCTCAAATTAATATTAGTGAATTTTCTTTTAAAAAAATCACTAATGAGGAGACCCTGACTTTTGAATTTTGAATTTTTTTTCAAATGTACGCTAATTATGCCCCCTAGAACACATATCCAGGGTCAGTTTTAATTTTTTTGTTTATATATATATATATATATATATATATATATATATATATATATATATATATATATATATATATATATATATATATGTATGTATGTATGTATGTGTGTGTATGTATGTATGATAACTATATGATATTGGTTAAAGTCCAATGCTTGGCAAACAGAGCAGTTAACGGCCATGCGTAGATTGATTTATACAACAGGCATAAGTAAACCATACATCAACGGTCACCAAACAATATAAATAACAGGCATAAAATATACTACCCAAACCAACAATCTTGAAATCTCGGCCACAAGTATCCCAAAAGACAAACGACATTAAATTAAAAATTTGGCAAGTGATGGTTCTTTAACTCGGGGATTCAATCAATTTTTAAAATAAAGTATATTTGTAGCTTGATGAAGGGCCTCAATTACAGTTTTCGACTGAAAGTGTAGCATAATATAGTGGAAATGTAAACAAGATCAAATCACGTCTCTATAAAAATGATTTTAAAACAGTTTTTCTTTCATCTAAGATCTAAACAGTCGTTGAATGTGTTTCAAGTGACAATTCTGTTAATTCTGTAATTAGTTGTTACGTTTACTTTTAATGCAATATAAGATATCCATCTCAGGGCATGAAGTCACCGTCAAGTATTAGGTAAACAAAGCTTTAGTTAACATCTCAGCTGGTTCAGTGGTAGCGTGCTTGTCTCCTATGCAGAAGGTTCCGGAACGTTTTCCTGTCGATAAATGTATCGTTTTTTGTTTGTTTCACATTTGAAAAAACAATAGTGTACAGATTTCATATGTTTTTGTTGTAAAACAATGAAATTGTTCCAGTTTGTATTAGTCATTTGTAATCTGGCTGAAGTCTTGACTTTAGTAGGCCTGATATCTCGTCAAGAGAAGAAGAAGACCACTGGAAAATGACAATTAGGATAATAGTAAATAGTGAGTAAGTGCAACGTGCAACTTTGTAGTATGTAATAAGTAGTAAGTAATTAATGCCGATTTAAATATAGCAAGATAAAGTGTCTCTAGTGGTTCCAATAATACCCCAATTTCCAGTAAACTTGTCGAACAACAGGTTACGAGCCCAGACCCGCTGAAAACGAAAGTGGTGGTGAGGTTTTTCAGGGCTACGTTGGAGATTCCATCGTATCCCGGAGCTTTCCTATTTTCTAATGATTTGATTATTTGGGAAACTTCTTCGAAAGTTGTGGGCTCGATAGTTGTGTCTGGGGTGGCGCGAAGCGCACTCCTGACGTAGCGGTGCGTTCTTGCTACGTGCTACAGATTAACGTTGTTATAATTCGGGCTGATGATCTGCGAATGCAGTAGCTTTCTCCGCATCCGTGTATACGACACCGTTACGGCCGTGAAGTGGGGATATCGGAAGTTTTTGGGAGCGAAGGGCTTTAGCCATTTGCCAGATGGAATTGTCTTGGGTATGCAGGCGCTCCTCCCAACGATTGTTGCGGAGTTCTTGTAGGGCGAAGCGTACTTGTTTGATAAGTCTGTTTGCGTCTCGTTTGTCGGTGGGGTTTCCAGTGCGTTGAGCTAGTATACGCACGCGGTTATTTCGAGTATCATTTCTCTGATACTGGACGGAAAAGGTGGCAGATTGCTCTGGGCGGGTACGTCTTTAATGCATGTTCGATAGAACATTGAATTTTGGACTGTAGATTATCCACTGCACCCTCGAGTTCGGGGATGCTGCGGATAACCGGAATATTTCCAAGGGTGATTTGAAGGTGATCTGTGAAAAATGGCTACAGTACCTTTTTCCTTGTGAGGGCGGGTTCGTCACTGACGTCGCCGAGCTGTGACTTTGTTATGGTGCGACGAGAGGTCGTTTTGGGTTGTTATTTTATGGAGAAGGGTGCTGTTTGACATGATTACTATGTCGAGCACGTCGGGTCGACCTGCACTGCCGAAGTGTGTAGGTATTTGGGGCGCGTCAACCGTGCAATTTGCATGGTTGTCGACATAGGCTTGGAGGATTTTCCCATTTGTGTTGGCATTGCGAGAATGCCAATCGGGGTGTTTGGAATTTAAATCGCCAGCAATTATTATGGACTGGTTGGTATCGAATAAGAGGTCTAGGTCGGCGTCTAGAATTCTCTTTTGTGGAGGATTATATGCAGAAATGAGCTTTATTGGGCCTGTAGAGGAAGTGTTGACTACGATTTGTGTAGCCTCGATGTTTTGCAGTGCTGGCGTACTGAGAGGGTGGTGGTCAATATTTGTTTTGACGTACACTGCCGTGCCACCACCTCTGGAAGGGGTGCGGTCATTGCGGTACAACGTATAGTTGGGGAGTTTCGAATTAGTTGGAAGACGCATTTTCGTTTCCTGGGCTAGAATAACGTCCAGTTTTAAGCGTTGGGCGAAGACTGTTGGGAGTGACCAAACCTTTGGCAGCGATGACACTGGTTCGGAAGGTTCTTTTTGTTTAGTGACTCAACCTTGACGATGAGTTTGCACACAGTTTTGATGCCGAAAAAGGACCTTTCGGGATGGGGAGGTTGGTCATGTTGAGGGGCATGGGGATTTTTTGTTGTCCCTACCTGTGCGATGCATACGGTGGACACCATCGGGATGAAAACCCTGTATGATGAGGTCTTTTTCAACCTCTTCGATGGGGATGGTTTCACAGACCCCCCTGAGGACAATATTTAGTTGTTTGTCCCCCTGGAGCTGGTAGGAATGGTACTGTAGCTGCAGGCTATCCACGATTTTGGTAGCCTGTCTGAAGTCGTCAGCTGTTGTCAAGTTAATTCTGACGGAATATGTGAGATTCTTGGCCTTGACGCAGCTGATATTATGGCGGGTAAAGTAGCCTGAAAGATAGGTCCACTTTTCCTTGTTGTGGAGGAATATCAGAGGAGGATGGGCGGATTTGGGAGCAGTACTTGCGACCCGCTCCGGGTCTTGGCTTGCCTTGGAGTCAGACTCGCAAGACATGGATTAGTTATCGGATGGGACTTTCCGATGACGGTTTTTCCTGTTTCCAGGAGATGGAGGCGGGGAAGCCTTGCGCTTCTCAGCTTTCGCGGCCGGTTGGGAAGGGCTGGCACGCTCGGGTTGAGCAGCGGGAACGGAAGCTGGCATTGGGGGTGGGACCGGGGACGGGGGTGGTCTAGCCGTTAAAGCGGCTATAAAAGCCGCCTTAAGGTCCGGGGAGAGGGATTGGGAAGGTTCGATAAGCTCCCGGAGTCGCTTGGGGAGCCTATCTATGGTAGCCATGTCGGCCATGGCTATGGGCAGATGCAGGGGGCTCGTAGTACCCCTCCGTCGAGATATACCCGAAGGAGATGGTCTTATCTCTTTAGGGTGTCCAGCAACGTTAACCAGGGTAGGGCGAATACTGGATCCAAAACAGACGAGAAAAAACGACCATGAAGTTTACGGTCGCAAACCTATTAGTAGACGCACCGCCGTGAAAACGGCAGTAACGTCTGTGGTGAAACCTACCACCGAATTGTTGCTCACGACCCAACGTTTGTTATAAGTACCGTGTATAGGACACGACACCCGGAACAAAGTAGGCGGAGTCTCACCTCGCCGCTGACTTGGCTGCGGTACAGACATAAATCATAGATCTGTGTTTATAAGCCAAACTTCTCGGGACAAACAGCCAGGAGGCTCTGGTTACGGACGCGTGCACGCTCCGTTTAAGAATTATTCCTCTTGAAAGATTTGACAGCAAAATAAAAACACCCGTTGTATGCAAACATTTTTGTATCAAGACTTGAAAAAAAACTGGCCCATTAAAATGTACCTATCTTGACAAATAACTCATTATTACTGAGCACTTGGCTTTTGTTTTTGGAGCAATCCAATTAGCTTATGTTGTCGTCAATTTTTTATCTTTTAATCGACATAAATTGACATTAGAATTTGTTTTTCTAATTCTGTAATTTCATTTATATCCACTGAAGCATTTAACACATAAAATGAAACAACATACTGGGACAAGAGCTAAAATGACTGGCATAAAACTGCTCTACAAAATGTCAGCCATATTTTGCATGGCCCCCTGGTTTGATTATAATTTTAATATTACGAAACCTGTTATTTTTAGAATATACGGAATTTGTTTGTCAGTGCTTTTGTTTGCCTGTGAGAGTTACCATATTTACCATACACGTTTCGAGAACAATGACCTCATAATAAGATTTTTCTATATTAGTGATACAGTTTTTGTAACAATCGCTATAATTTGTCTTATCATGTGCGTGTCCAACATTCATCAAAACGAATGGTGCTTTCTCCTGAAAGGTTTATTGGGAGACCGATTAGGCAGTTTCATTGGAAAGACAACTGTCTGTGAGATATTTTATGTGTATTTAGCAACAAGCTTTTTGACATATTTAGCACCAAATGTAATTTTGCTTATAGAATTCGCCAAGGAATTTTTGTTTCTTCAAGGTATTATTGTGGAAAGCCTGAAAAATTTGTTCTTTATCATATTTGCCTTAAATTATAAATTGACAGTGTTAGCTCTTGGCTATAGGTATCAGAACTTGACTAAATCGTTCAAAAGAATAGTAGATGACGTCAGGAAAAGTCAGAATGTATCAGACATTAAATTTTTTGCAACAAGCCTTAGAACAATTGCAGGTAATTATCAGGACCTGGCAACTTTATGTAAAATGATAAACAGATTGTATGGAATATCTCTGGTTTTGTATTTTGGTTCTACCATAGTTAAGTTCCTATGTGAACTGAGTGCTGTATTCGATATTGTAGCTTTTAATTCTGCAACAATTTACGTTTTTATTAGCAGCAGTTATTTTTTACTACATTCGGTAAGTAAATTTAGCCATAATTTCGTTTAGAAACAGCACAGTCCAAAAACAGCAGCTCTTTTGCAGAATATACAGTGACCGGCAAAATTATGAAATAAATTGATTAAAATTTAAGCGATTTGTGTTTTGAGAAAATGCTCGGACACTTAAACTCTAGGTTTCAAAAATACACATTTTTGTATAAAATTTACGTTTTCCCACTCCTGCTTTTCAAATTTGAAGTCATCGACATTTTAGTGAATTTTCTTTAAAAAAAATTCACTAATGAGGAGATCCCGACTCTTGAATTTTGAAATTTTTTTTTCAAATGACTGCGAACTAGCCCCTCTATAACCCATATCCAGGGTCAGTTTCAATTTTTATATGTTTATATATATATATATATATATATATATATATATATATATATATATATATATATATATATATATATATATATATATATATATATTTCCCGGAAAATGTTGTGTTTTCTTTCGAAAAAAAATTATATCGTCGGAAATAACGGAGTAAGGGCAACCAAATGTAGTAAGCTGGTTTCTGTCATAAAGTGTGTCCTGTGTACCAAAATTCAGACTTTTATCTTCAAAGACAAAAAAGTTAGAAGTAAATTAATTGTTAATTAATTAAATCAGATTGGGGGTCGACAAGACAAGAATTCTTGTCTTGTCTTGAGGAAAATCAAGAAATCTTAAAAAACCTTGTCTTGACGTTTTCTTGACACCTTATATCTTGTTTTGACTCAAGATCTTGAAATTCCTTGATTGACCGGTGACACCGTACATGGTGATTCCCCGCTGGCGAACTTTTTATTGCGTTGCGTGCTAACACGGCAATGTGGTGGTTCCCCGATCTTTATTTGTTTTCTGACAAACGCAAATGACGTCGCGCAGTTGCACGCTTTACCCCGTTTAGTTAAGTAAGGTTATTATTACAAAGTGGTAGTATTTACCTGTTTTGTTACGACTAATGCGAATGAGAATGACAAAACTGAAACCGTAGCTGTCTGCGATAGCGACAGCAAAAGGAAAAAGCAGCAGCATTCACCATTGCAGGATAGTGGTACTCGTGGCAATACTGGCAGAAAGAAATTCTGTGATTTTTTTGGAATTGAGGTGGACACCAGTACCAACAGCAAAAACAAAAATGATAAATTAGCCAAATGTATACCATGCTTTCAAAAACATAACAAAAGTGTATACCTGAAAATGAAAAATTCTGGGACCTCTGGGTTAAAAAGACACTTAAAAGCAACGCATGGGACGTTATTTGACAAAGTTCTCTCAAGGAGAGCCTGATCGAAGCAAGGTTCAATGTTCTGCGCCAAGTGGAAGTGGAGGTACTAGTACTAGTATTTTAAATTGGATAAACCGAAGTCAAAGTGAAGAAAATGTAAGTTGAGATTTATTAGAATAGTTTGTATAATACCCACTTTAGTGCATGTCACAGAGCCCGTAATAATAGTTACGAGAGAAACACAAAAATATTCTGGGGGGAGGGGGATAATATACAAAAAAATCGCTTTATTAATTAAAAACTTTTCTTAAATTTGTTATAAAAAATATAAATTTATATTTTTTAATCCTTACCCCCCCGCACAGTCATGATGCCGAAGGTGGATGGGGGGGGGGGGGGGTATGGGTGGTATAAATTTTGAAAATCGTGTTGTATATAATTTTAAAGATTTTTTAAGTTAAGGAACTTATTTTTATTAATAATTACCTATTTGTGTTAAGCAGGCCGATTTCGAACCCCGCCCCCCAAGGGCAAATATTGGTAGGGTTTAAAAGTCGTGTTGTATATCATTTCTAGGGTTTTCGGGGTCAAGAAACTCATTTTTATTATCCCTTTCTTTCTACTAATAATAATTTATAGGATGCCTGAGTTTATCTGGTTTAAAATATAGGTATTGAATTTACTCAGAAGTTTATTTTACAACTGGTAACAATCTATAGGGGGGTTTAAAAGTCGTGTTGTATATTATTTCTAGGGTTTTCGGGGCCAAAAAACTCATTTTTATTATCCCTTTCTTTCTACTAATAATAATTTATAGGATGCCTGAGTTTATCTGGTTTAAAATATAGGTATTGAATTTACTCAGAAGTTTATTTTACAACTGGTAACAATCTATAGGACCTATTCGTATGAACATTATGTCCTTATTTTCAGGTATTAGTTAATCCCTTAAACAAAGAAGTTGTTGACGAACTGCTCATAGAATTTATTACGAAAAAGTATCTGCCATTTAATTTCTTTGAAGATGATGTTACCAAAAATCTATTTTCATATTTAAATCCAGAAGTGGCTCTACCTAGTAGTAATACCTTAAAAAGCAAAATTATACATAAATATAAGGTAATGAAGAATTCTGTAACGAGCTTTCTGAAAGCAAGTGGATCAAAAATTTCGCTGACTATTGATGGGTGGTCATCTATTGGTATGAAGGGCTACTATGGCATTACAGCTTACTTTGTGGACAAAAATCGGAATATTCAGTCAATTGTTTTAGACTTTGTGCCTGCTGAGGGAAGCCATACAGATGCATCTGGTGCAAACATTCTCTTTGAGGTGCTAAAATCTTATGATGTGCTGGACTGCATTCAAGGTGTGACAACTGATAATGCGGCTGTTAACTTTACAATGATGTGTCCTTTGGAAACTTTAGTTCCCGGTTTTGACCACAAAAATAAGCATTTTGTATGTTTCGCACATATTCTAAACTTAGCTGTCCAGGATTTTATGAAAGTTGTTGAACCAAATCGAAACAGTTTAGACATCGAAAAGGATTTGGAGTATTTGTAGAATGAGATCGAAGCAGAAAATGATATAAATGATACTGATTTAGATTACAACTCTCCTGTAAGTACAATTAGATACCTTGTAAAAAAATCAAAAACTCAGAGCAAATGCAACTTAAACTGTAAGATGACTATGCCAAAATTAGATGTACCTACAAGATGGCATTCGACTTTTGAGATGCTAACATGGGGTTTAAGTGTGAAAAATGCTTTAGCTATATTTTGCGATAACATCGAAAATCTAAATAATTGTAAGATATCAGATAAATAATGGGTTCTGATCAGTAAATTTTGTCATTATCTGAGAAGCTTCAAAACACTTTCTTTAATACTCGAAGGGGAAAAATATTGCATATTCCCATTGGTGGTAATTGGAATAAACTTACTTTTAGACAAACTAGAAATATGGGCTCATGAATTTGATACTAAAGTCGATAGAGACGCTACCGATGAGATAATAATTTACTGCATTCAAGCTGCGAGAGATAAAATACTGAAACACTATAACAAAACTAATTGGTTATACTGTATAGTTGTTATTTTGGATCCTCGACATAAAGTCGAAGCATTTTCCTCTTCTTCATGCGGAAAGCATCTACAATCAGAGGCAGTTCAAAACTTTGAAGAAATATTTATCTAATTTAATAATTCCGCCGAGAATGATCTACAGGATCCAATACCAGAATCAGCACTGAGTCTTGAAAAAGAAGATAACGAATTTGATTTAGATATTACTTACCTATTTAAGAAAGCTAATAATGATAACTAAGAATCTTGGAAATATAAAATTGAAAAATACTTAAATGAGCCTAGGACATAAAATTCTGAGATCATACTTGATTGGTGGAGAAGACACGAAAATGTCTAGCCGTCGTTATCGAAAATGACCAAGGATTTTCTCGGAACGCCAGCAACATCTGTACCTGCGGAAAGGCTATTTTCAAGAGCAGCTTTAACAATAACAAAGTCAAGAAATTGGCTAGGCGTTGACTCCATATTAAGTCTAATGTGCCTTAATTCATCGCTTATGAATTCCGATTTAAAAATGTGTTAAATTTGATATCTAAATCTAATTTGCAATTTTAATTTCAACAGGATTATCATTTATTGTTTTTAATTTACATTTTTGTGAATCGTTCTAGCAAAAAATGTGTTCAATAAATTAAAATAATATGTTATGTTAAAATATGTTATCTTTTTCACAAATAAATACGTTTTAGCGTTTTCATTGTTAGTCAAGGTATTTCAAGATTTCTTGTTTTCTTGACAAGAAATCTTGGTATTGACATAAAATTTCTTGTCTTGTCTTGAAATCTAAAATTACTTCTTGTCTTTATCTTATCTTGAAATCAAGACAAGCTCAAGACAAGATATTGAAATTTTCAAGAATTTGGCGACCCCTAATCTGATTCAAGAAAGTTAAAACGTCAAAATTGATTGAGTACGAATGGGAGTGAAAAATATTACAAGAACTGACTAACAAGCTTCTAGATATGTGTCTAAGTCGTTATTTTCCTTGATTTTGTTATAATACGAGCAAAAAATCTATTGTAGATCGAAATGGTTTTGTGTATTAGCAGCAGTTATTTTTTTCTACATTCGGTAACTAACTTTAGCCATAATTTCGTTTAGAAACAGCACAGTCCAAAAAGAGCAGCTCTTTTGCAGAATATACAGCGAGCGGCAAATTATGCAATAAATTGATTAAAATTTAAGCGATTTGTGTTTTGAGAAAATGCTCGGACACGTAAACTCTAGGTTTCAAAAATACACATTTTTCTTAATGAAAATTCACTAACAAATAACTATCTAAATTAACTTGATTAGTATTATTGAGGCATTCACTTAGTTTATACTTTTAGAGCAACCCAATTAGCTTAATTGTCTATTTTTATCTTTTAATCAACTTACGTTGACACTAAAGCGTGGTTTTATAAATATTCAGTTTCACAAATTTCCAGTGGAGTATTAATCAGGCAAAATGAAACATCAATACACTGCAAAAATACCCAAAATAACCGGCACAATATTGCTCTACAAAATATCAGCTATATTTTGCATGGCCCCTTGGATTGATTACAATTTTAACATTAAAAAACCTCTTACCTTCAGAATATATGGAATCTGTTTGTCAGTGCTCTTATTTGTCTGTGAGGGTTATCATACTTACGTCACGTACTCGCGGAAGAATGATTTCATAATAACATTCTTATATATAAATGATATGGTTTTTGTAACAATCGCTATAATCTGTCTTATTATGTGCGTGTCTAACATTAAACGAAGCGAATGGTGTTCTCTCCTGAAGGGTTTACTAGTAGAGAGATCAGACAGTTTTACTGGAAACACAACTGTCTATAAGATATTCTATGTGTACTTAGCAACAAGTTTTTTGACATACATGGCACCAGATATAATTCTGATTATAGAGGTTGCTAATAATGTATCGTTTCTTGGAGATATTATTGCTGAAAGTCTAAAAAATATGTTTCTTATCATATTTGCTTTAAATTATAAACTGACAGTGATGGTTCTTGGGTCTAAGTATCAGAATTTAACCAAAGTGTTTACAGGGATAGTGAATGATGCCCGGAAGACCAGAAATATGTCAGAGGTCGAATTCTTTGCGGCTAACTTTCGAACAATTGCAGTTGATTATCAGAATCTGGAAACCTTATGTAAAACTATAAACAGGCTGTACGGAATATCTTTGGTATTGTATTTTGGTTGCACCATAATTAAGTTTCTCTGTGAACTACAAGCTGTATTCAATATTGTAGCATTTAGCTCTGCAACACTGTTTCTTCTCATTACCAGCGGTTACTTTTTTCTACACTTGGTAAGCAATAATAATAACACTAACTGAAGATTGGAATCTTTGATGTGCACTGATAAGTACACTTGGAAAACCCAAATCACCACAACACATCATCGGTGGATCAAAAATTCTAAACTCCTTATAACTAAACATCACCTTTTATACTGAGTCTTACGTAAAGACCGATACCGAGAGGGAGACGAAATCGCAGGAAAATTTTCTGTGCATTGTGCTTTAATTGCCAGACGAGGTTTTTGAACTTCCACTATAACGTTACCTGCCAATCTTCGGAATATTTCTCTATACCAAAAACAGAATACAAACGAAGGGCTATAAATCAGTGGCGGCGCTCGGTTTAAGGAACTTTGTTTTTTGTTTCCTTAGAAACATAAATACTCTCGTACGCATCTAGCTTCTTGGTTGTCTAACATTTTTAATCAGTTACAGATTTTCTTTATCTATGTGGTCGTTATTTTCCCAAATATGTTGTGCTACGTATAACTTGTCTACACTATCGTATCTCAGCTGTGCCAGATGTTCCCTGAATCTGGTCTCAATGGTTCTTTTAGTCTGCCCAGCGTATTTAAGATTACAATCTTTACAACTTATCTTATAGATACTCGACATTTCAGTGGCTTTATCTTTATCTCTCGTATTACCTAACAACATTTTTAAATTATTTTTTGCCAGAAAAGTTAGCTGCAAATCGGCTTTCTTAAAAATACTCTCGAGACCCCTTGTGATACGCGGTTCAAAAGGTAGACAAACACATTTTTTCTCTATTTTATCTTTCCTGAATGTCGTGGATTCCGCTAACATTTTCTTTGTTCTGTGTCTATTAATTCATTTTTCCACTAAGCAATCTGAATATCTGTTATATTTAGCCACGTTTTCTAAGGCACTAAAAAACAAAAGTTCCTTAAACCGAGCGCCGCCACTGATTTATATATATATATATATATATATATATATATATATATATATATATATATATATATATATATATATATATATATATACATTTTTCCACTAAGCAATCTGAATATCTGTTATATTTAGCCACGTTTTCTAAGGCACTAAAAAACAAAAGTTCCTTAAACCGAGCGCCGCCACTGATTTATATATATATATATATATATATATATATATATATATATATATATATATATATATATATATACATTTTTCCACTAAGCAATCTGAATATCTGTTATATTTAGCCACGTTTTCTAAGGCACTAAAAAACAAAAGTTCCTTAAACCGAGCGCCGCCACTGATTTATATATATATATATATATATATATATATATATATATATATATATATATATATATATATATATATAAACGACACTGACCCCAGATGTGTGCTCTAGGGAGCCTAGTTCGCGCCCACATTAGTGAATTTTTTAAAGAAAATTCACTAAAATTGTTCCTAAACGTCAAAATGTTTGGGATTGACATCTTTGGGTGATGAATAAAAGGCCTTTTCTTTCCAAACAAATACTTTATTCCTTGTCCCGACGCGTTTCGACCTTACCTAACAGGTCATCCTCAGGGGAATCTATAATATATAAAAGGCTTGTCAGAAAAACTGAGTTTTCCGGTAGGCTACTTCTGCGAGGGTACAACGCAGGAATATAAGATAAAATGAGGTAACAACAGCTAACCCCAACACTAAGTCAAAAAGGTTAATGGTTAAAATGTCAAGCTACAAAGCTATAAGAATACAAGTATACAGTCACTAAGTACTACATGCAACAAAAATGAAAAATGAAAAAACAACTACAAGTCAAATTGAAACACAATAAAAGCTAATTGTCTCTATATATTCAAAAATACAATACGTCTAATACTAAAACTCATAAAGCTCAAAAAATTCTGCAAAATTTAAGTTCAAGCTGAAGACAACAACAGGAGTGAGAGCAAACAGCACAAACATCAGTAAGCCATGCAGCTGAGAAGAAACTTTCAGAGAACATCAAACTCATAAAGTGAATGGGAATTGAAACAGAAGCGAGTTTTTTTACCGTTTTTTGAAACATAAAAACGCCAAAATGACAAACTTACTTACTTGTCTTGTTAAACAGGACTAAAAACTATACAGTTGAATGCCCAAGGAACATGCTTCATCTGTTGTTATAGGATTGATCCATTTGGTATCAGAAGTGCTAACAACTTGGAAAATAACAACTTTGTTGAAATCAAGAAAGAATTTTTGTTGCATGTAGTACTTAGTGACTGTATACTTGTATTCTTATAGCTTTGTAGCTTGACATTTTAACCATTAACCTTTTTGACTTAGTGTTGGGGTTAGCTGTTGTTACCTCATTTTATCTTATATTCCTGCGTTGTACCCTCGCAGAAGTAGCCTACCGGAAAACTCAGTTTTTCTGACAAGCCTTTTATATATTATAGATTCCCCTGAGGATGACCTGTTAGGTAAGGTCGAAACGCGTCAGGACAAGGAATAAAGTATTTGTTTGGAAAGAAAAGGCCTTTTATTCATCACCCAAAGATTCACTAAAATTGTCACAAAACACAAAAATCCAAATGTCAAATATGGAAGAGTGATTTTTAGATAACATCTGTCTTTTTTCAAACATTATCTTATAGAAAATATTCTGAACTTGCCTTAGTTAACGGAATTTTTCTTGAAAGTCATAACCTTTCCAATAGTTTATTGGAACGAAAAAGTTTTAAAATTAGATGTCTCTGCTTTCGTATCTCACCAACAGACAGTTACTTGCAAAACCGTATTAATACCCAAAGGTATAGAGTAAGTATGGGCACACCCCAGGGAAGTGTCATTGGCCCACACTCAAAATACAAGACAGAAAAGTCTTCATGTACGCCGATGACACTTGTATTGTTGTCTACGGCAAGACGGTGGAGGAAACTGAATTAAAATTAAAATCTGTAGTAAAGTCTTTTGATGAATGGTGTTATAAAAAGCGACTAATTTTAAAATATGACGAGATTTTTTCTCTTGAAATGCATAACTGCCACCGAAGAGAGAGAATGTGTGACAGCACTATTTTGGTGAACGGAAATGCGGTGCAATTCAAAAAGGTGAAAAAATTTTTGAGTGTTAGAATTGACAGTATACCAGATCGATCCCGTGTGCAAGAAATTAAATTCCGCGTTTTATGCAATTTTGATGCTTAAAGATTCCTTAAGCTCAGAACATCTGCTGAAAGTCTATTACGTGGCTGTCTATACACATCTAAGTTACGATATCGTTATCTGGGGCCAATCCTCGGACTGCCATAGAATATTTGTGCTACAGAAACGAGTACTGAGATTAATATACAATCTACCCTATGGGCACTCTTATGGTGACATCTTTAAACAAAATAACATTATCACGTTAACATCAGTTTACTTGTTCCATCTGTTAACTAACATTCATAAAAACAAGAGAAAATTTGTTATCCACTCGGATTTTCATGGGTACAATACTCGAGAAAAAGATACTTTTCACCTGAATAACTGTCACTATTCTTTTTCAAGAAGCCGTCATGTTATGCAGGTTGATTTTTGTACAACCAACAGTCTTGTTCTCTGAAGGACACAAATGGTGCAACAACATTTTAGAAAACATCTGAAGGTTGCTTTGATTACTCATAGTTTTTATAGTTTGAGTGAATTTTATAAAGCTGCACAATGAACGTATGTTTCTTGTTAACATTATAACAAGGTATCAAAAAAATCTTACAAAAAATTATTTCTACGGAAACACTAAAAACATTTACGCAAAAACGTTTCAAATTCAGCCACTATTTGAGAGCGCCCTGTATACGGTATCTCGATTTTTTTCGACCAGTAATACAAACAAAAAGCTCTCTGAATGTGTCATTTCCACGGGGCTCCGCTATCTATTAGTACAAACGCCCTATCACAATTTGTAATATGTGTTGGTGATATGGGCCAAAAAGGTGAAAAGTTGCAAAACAATTGAAATAACTCAAAAACGATGAACGATATCATTTTTTTTTTACCTTACAAACATTCATTATAATTTTATTGAAACTACAAAAATGCAATAATACAAGGTGTGCTCTATAAAAAAAATGTGTGTCATCAACGACTTATGGGCCATCCTGTGATTGTCAAAATAGGTTTATAAGATGCAGCTCGAAGGATCCTATAATTAACGTATATAATTTTTTCTAATATCTTGTATCATAACGGATATATTGAGCTTTACCGTAGAAATGCATCACCCTGTATATGTGTAAACAGACAAAAATTGAAACTGACCCCGTATATCGGTTTTAGGGGTTCTAGTTTACGCTCATTTGAAGAAATTTTTTTTAAATTCATAAGTCGCGGGGTTCTCAATAAGGAATTTTTTCTACGAAAATTTGCTCAAATATAGATTATTAAACCATAAACTCCATAGCTGAAACTACTGCCAAAGTACCAAAAAGAGGGTCTATTTGAAATGGATTTTGCGAAAATATTTTAGTAAAAAGAAGGACAATGAGTGTTGAAGCTGAAACTTAAAGCTTTGTAAAACACACTTATTAGGACATTTTTTATACATAATTCGTATTTGTTTCAGAGTCGTTGCCTGAAAATTGCAAATTCTTACGTTTCAAATCGCGGCTTTGACGTTTTAAGAGGTAAAATTATAAAATTTTCAAAATATTTTTTCTGATACTTCTCGACCTTTTTGCGTCCAAAAAACATAACCTCTGTATGTAATATTCAATTGGTTTTGTTAATCACACATAATATTTTGTTTCTGTGCTGTCCTCTGATCACCAGTGGTAGCCAAAATGTTTTTCTTTAAATGCCTATAACTTTTTTTTCTTTTAACTTAGAGTCCTAAATTTTGACACGTTGAGTAAGTTTGACAGTAGAAATTCACACGCGAAATTTGGTTATCATAGCTACGTTATTTTCGGAGATACAAAAAATTTCCGAAAGATAAGCCAAAACTTTCCCGGAAAAATCGTTCGATTTCTCTGGCTAACGAACTTATCCAAGCCACTTACAAAAGGAAGGTACACGCCAAATTTTATCAAAATCGGACCATCACTTTTTGCGTTATTACTTTTATATATATATATATATATATATATATATATATATATATATATATATATATATATATATATATATACATATATCTATATATATATATATATATATATATATATATATATATATATATATATATATATATATATATATATATATATATATATATATATAAATATATATAGGGTAGCGCATTGAAAACGAAACAGACCGATTTGCGTCCAGAGAAACTTTTTTTTAAAACGCTGAAACACGTCAATTTTAATATTGAGGGGGACATGTTTTGATATAAAACTCAACTTTGTCACATCAACCCCTTAAGAGTGGTGATAACAACCCTTATATTTTAAACAGGGAACATGGGTCGAGTGTTACATCATTTGAAAGCTGTTTCTTTTCTGAATTCAGTACATTAATATTTTTTTTAAGTTTTATTAACTCGTTTAATAATTTTTTACAGTTGAAGATGCAAACACGCATTTCACTCATTCCGATAAGAAATGTGCTGATAGTCAATATTTTGTTGGTTTGTAAACAAAAAATTGACTATCGGAACATTTCTTATCGGAATGAGAGAAATGCAGTTTATTATTTCAGTTTATCGGGCGGTTTGATACTTGATAGTACTACCGAAAATTCAATTCACAATGGTGCATTCTGTAGAAGAAAGAGTTGAAATAGTTACTCTTTTTTTTTTCAAAAACTATGACTGTGCCAACCGTACCGCAAATTTGTTTAACGAACGACATCCGAACAGACATGTTAACAGAAAATACATTTTGGAGTTAGTTGCAAAGTTTCGACAAAGTGGTTCAGTAGCCAACAACAAACGGGATCCTGAACGTGAATTTCCGGTTAGAAATGAGACTACTGAGATTGAAGTTTTAGGACAAATTGGTGCAGACCCAACTTTGAGCACGAGAACATTGGCCACTGTTTGAAACATCAAAAGAAGAACTATTCAGCAAATATTGAAGCATCATAAATTTCACCCGTATAAAATGCATCTTGTACAACTGAATGAAGATGATTTTGATCGGCGGCTGGAGTTTTGTGAAGTTATGACTGCACGAATAGCTGATAACGGGAACATTCTGTTCAATATCTGTTTCTCAGACGAGTGTACGTTTTTATTAAACTCTACAGTCAATCGTCATAATTGTCGTTATTGGGCAGATAATAATTCAAAAAATTTTCAAGAAGTCCACACTCAAACTCCACAGAAATTGAATGTCTGGACTGGCATTTTTAGAGACCGTTTAATCGGACCAATTTTTCTTGATGGCAATTTGAGTGGCGAAACGTATTTGGAGTTACTAGAAGATATCGTTTACCCCCTACCAATTGACATTGTTGAAAATGATGATCGCTATCAAGAAAATCAATTAGTGTTTCAACAAGATGGAGCTCCTCCGCATTTTTCACAACGTGTTAGGGAGTTTTTGAACAGAGAGTTTCCAGGACAATGGATTTGGCGTAGAGGTGCTATTGAGTGGCCCCCTAGATCACCGGATTTAACTCCTTTAGACTTATTTCTATGGGGCCATTTAAAGAGTAGAATTTACGCAACAGAACCGGAGTCTCTGGAAGAATTACGACGAGGCATTGTTGAAGAATGTCGTCTAATAACTCCACAAATGCTCCACATAGTCAGAGCTCGTTTTGAACAAAATTTGTACTTTTGTATGGTAGCTAGTGGTGAACAATTTGAACACTTACTTAACTGAATAAAGATTTTTGAACGTTTGGTTTTGTTTTTTTTATTTTTTTTAACGAAAAATTGACTAATTAGTGCATTTCTTATCACAATGAATCAAATACGCTTTTGCAACTCCAATTTTTAAACGAGTTGATAAATCTTCCAAAAAAATTTGTGTGCTGAATTCAGAAAAGAAAGAGGTTTCAAATGATGTAACACTCGACCCATGTTCCCTATTTAAAGTATAAGGGTTGTTATCACCACCCTTAAGGGGTTGATGTGACAAAGTTGAGTTTTATGTCAAAACATGTCCCCCTCAATATTAAAATTGACGTGTTTCAGCGTTTCTTAAAAAAAAGTTGTATTAAGGGGGTATATATAGTATATATATATAGTACACTATAGGGGGGGGGGGAAGTATCCTGCACCTGTATATATATATATATATATATTATATATAATATATATATATATATAATATATATAATATATATATATAAACACAGATCTCCTCATTAGTGAATTTTTCATTTTTCGAAAAATTCGCTAATAATTGTAACGAATGGACCAAATAAATATTATTATTATTATTATAACAAAAATCGAACATCGTTATTGATCCTGCAGTGACGTTTTTGTACCTCTCGAGATGCTAATAAGTGATTAAATACCATCACCTTGTTTTTTCCTATCCGAGGCATGTATACAAAGAGCGAATGCAATATTATTAAACAGAACGCCTTTTGTTATGTTAAAAGCAGAAGACTATTAATTTAATTTACATTAACTTTTCTTTTATTAATTTCTCTAAAAGCATTTAGTAATAAACACGAGAGAATTGCCTATTAAAAGAGTGTGTAGACATGGGCACCGTAAACCTGATCTACAAAATATCGGCTTTGTTTTGCATGGCCCCCTGGATGGATCGTTATTTTGGTATAAAGAGACCCCTTATTTTCAGAATATACGGAATCTGCCTATCGCTTTTCCTTTTTATCAGCGAAAGCTATTATATTTTTCTCGCATACTTATCCAATACCTTGTTTATAACCAAATTTTTGTATGTGAGCGACACAGTGTGTGCTTTATTTGCATCTGTCTATATTATCATGAGTGTAAGCAATAACAATCAAAGGAAATGGTGCTGTCTTTTTAAGAGTCTACTATCAGGAACAGTCCCCCTAAAAAGGATTATTAGTAAAACATTCACAGTTTATCTGGTAGTTACTCCTTTGGTATACGTTGCACCAAATTTATTTATGATAATCCATGTAGATACATTCTCCACATTTTTTATTCTATCAGCGGAAGCTTCAAAAAATATAATCTTCATCATATTGGCCTTGAATTATAAGCTAACAGTAACGATTCTTGGTTCCAAGTATCAGAATTTTAATAAGACATTGAAAAAAGTAGTAAATATCGCTGGCCACATTCAAAATGGATCAAAGCACAGGTTGTTTAGGGAAAATATTCAAAGGATGGGAGCAGATTATCAGAATTTGGCATATCTAAACAAAATGATAAACTTGTTGTATGGAGTTTCTATGGTTTCATATTTTGGAGGCACTGTAATTAGGGTACTTTGCGAATTACAAATGGTGTTTGATGCTGTAACTTTACAGTTACCTTCAGTGTTTATTTTAATCACAACGGGTTATTGTTTAGTACAGATGGTAAGTAATATTTTTTTGTAACAAACGGAAAGAACAGTGTGGGTAAATATTTTTAAACATAAAAAGTCTGGGGGCAGAAAATGCGTTATGATAGCGAATTATCATGATAATGAGATTACAAAAGAAAATAGTGCTGCAAATTGAATTATAACTTTTACATAGCTGTAATCATTTCTTCTCAGAACGACATTCTTATTAAATGACTTTAGGGTCCATGACTTGACCACTTCTGAAACGATATATTACTCGATTTATAATGTTTTGAGACTTTTTACGCGGTTTTAGCAAATTAGACTTTTTACGCGGTTTTAGCAAATTAGACTTTTTACGCGGTTTTAACAACAAAAAAAGACCGTAATTTCCACCCCTACACATTCTACCCCTAATTTAATTTCAGCACAAAATACCTGATATTTGATGACAGTGAAAGTTTTCTAATAAACAAACCCTAAAACGTTATATTACTCGAGTTTTAACTAAAAAATCAGCATCCATTCATCGCCTACCCCCTGAAGCGATTTTACCCAACAACTATCTGACCTGTTCGTTTCTTGGGTGCCAACTGTATACCAAATTAGAACACGATAGCTCAATTCGTTCTAAAATCAGAAAACAACACTAAGTGAAGATTGGAACCTGTGATGAGCACTGATTAGCACACTTGGAGAACGCAAATCACCACAACACATTTTTTTAAAACCTGACGATCGTTTCACTTACCAAGTTAGCGTCATCAGAGCATGAATAATTCTAAATATTGTCACGAAGTGACTTAATCGTCATTAGATAATCTAATTAGTTAACAGGGGAATAGATCCATCCCATCTGCATTTAATTTAATTTATATTTGTTATTAAAACATACGCAAATATAGTTTCGAGAGCGCGTCGAGGCGGCCGGTGGAGAGGCAGGCATGGTGTCGGAGTGTGATCGCCCAAGCAGGGCCTTCGGTATGCGAAGCGACTAAAGCGGGGACATATTGTCTGGCCCACTGCATCGACCTACGCGCACCTCGCAGCGCAGAAATTGTGAACCGTGCGGGACTCTGCAGCGAGAGCTAGCAGCTCGGCTGTGGCCCGCTGAACAAGTTAGTTCTTTTTCAGCGAGCGCAGAGCCAGTCACGGAGAGGAAGCAACCACCGTCCGCGTCTCGAGTCTTGTTGTTTGGTTTTATTGTGTGTTTCAGTAGCAAATTCAGCAGGCCGGCCGTGTGAGAGGAGGAAGCAGCGATTCGTTAGGTGCACCAGCTTAGTAGAGTTAGCAGCTGTGGCAGGTGGAGAACGCCGTCTGCAGCAGGCCGCTCATTTCCGCTTCGTTTAGGTAGGTCGCTGTCTCTATAGCTATACGGTAGCACAGGGCCTGTATGAAAGGGGATTTCCACGGATCGGCGTCTCTCTCTGTCGGCGGGCACCTTGGCGAGCTTGGTGGCCTTCGCCAGAGGTGATGTTAAAAGTCCTGGTGTGGAAAAGGTTTTGAATGTTGTTGTGTTCGTCAGTGGTTTTATTTCATAGAGACGACCGCAACGGAGCTCCGCATAAATAAGTCCATCGTCCGCTTCTGTCGGTGTCAGCGGAGCGACCTGGCGGAGCCGGGGCTCGCATTCCTAAGCTGCAGGCTTCTCGGAAGCGTGGGGGCACTAGCAAAGCGGCTGACTACTAGTTGATTTGAACCTGGTGGCGGTCTAGTCACGATCAAGTCACCCAAAGTGGTCTCCCGTGGAGCAGCCTCTACAGTTTCGGTGACCGGCTGCAGTAAGGGTACTTCGGGCTGCGATAGATCTTCAACAGTGTTGGTAATCGAAACAGTACGGCGAGACTCGGCCTCCTGGACGTTCGGGGAGAGGGTGAGCCCTACTTGGGGTACTGGGGCGCTTAGCGAGCTTCGGAGTAACTGGGGTTGCGTTCCTAAGCTGGACGTCTTCCCGAGAGCGTGAGGGCACTGGCAAAGAGGCTAACTGCAAGTTGATTTGAACCCGGTGGCGGTCTAGTCACGATCAAGTCACCCAAAGTGGCCTCCCGTGGCGCAGCTCTCGTGGTCCTGGATCTGGACGACAGCTGGGATATTTCGGGCTGCAGTAGGTATCCACCCTTACTGGCGATCGAAACAGTCTGGCGATACCCGGTGTCCCGACCGTCCTAGCGGCATTATTGGGAAGAATTGCCGTTTTCAGTCTTCGTGGGAAAGCTTTCTTAGTTTCCGTCGGGAGGCGCAAGGGGTTGCGTTCCTGAGCTGGAGTCTTCCCGAGAGCGCGAGGGCACTAGCAAAGCGGCTGACTGCGAGTTGATTTGAACCCAGTGGCGGTCTAGTCACGATCAAGTCACCCAAAGTGGTCTCTCGTGGCGCAGCCCTCGTGGTCCTGTATCTGGACGACAGCTGGGATATTTCGGGCTGCAGTAGGTCTCCACCATTGCTGGCGATCGAAACAGTCTGGCGATACCCGGTGTCCCAACCGTCCTGACGGCACTGTTTGGAGGCTTTGCCTTTTTAAACTTGATAGAGGGGACTCTCTTTATTTTCTCGAGGGGAAATTTCCATCTCTTTGGGAGACACTTCCTCAGGTCAGGTCAGGTCAGGTCTGTATGACTTCATCGACTTCCTTTAAACCCTCACTGCTGGCGCCTGAGCCAATCCTGCAATAAAGCCGTATTGATAAGGTTATCCCGTGGAAACCTCCCCATATTAGGGAAAGATAACCTTATCCCGATTTGACCCCTCACAATATCTTATATTGATAACTCTATTTATATTCTTCTGCAGGTATTCGGTCACTAATGTTTTAGGGAGGTTCAACGACAGCAGAATTAACATCTTTCGTTTGGCGGAAATACCTGTATTTTCTAATTATCTATCGGAGGTGATTCTGCCGGTATTTATTTTATAAATTAATCTATCAGGAGACTGTCCATAGGCGGCCGAACGAGATTCATACATTTTTTATTATTACTATATATATATATATATATATATATATATATATATATATATATATATATATATATATATATATATATATATATATATATATATATATATATATATATATATATATACACCATCTGATATTTTATAAGATACTTAACGGCAGTGCGATCGAATTGGAACTCAAATGTTTTGAGGTTCCAGCAACCACCTAATCTTTATGCATAGATAACATAAAGAAACTGAAACGCTTAATGCATCTGAAACTAGAGTTGTTTCACCCATTTACTAGTTGAAAGAGAGTCAGTCAGGAAGGGCTTGTTAGTAGTGCATTTTATAGTAAATATTAATTATATTTAATACAGTGCATTTTAGTTTGTGATAACTGAATTCTGCAGCTCAGGTGAGTACCTACTCGCTAAGTGTCTTGGTTCATTATAGTTAATAATATAATTCAAATAGCAGTAATTATTAGGAGAATATACCTGGGTTGGTTATTATGCAGGGGGATTAAATATTTACTGACAATTGCTAGATATTTAGAAATTTTATTAAGAGCCGCGTGTGCTCTAGTTATATGGATACTAATTAGACTGTCTCAGGTTATAATTATAGTGATCGAGTCTCGGATCTGCTTTGTCTGGACGGCAGGGGTCAAGTGGAGGATCCACGGGCGGGGCACATAAATGTAAGACCTGGATCGGTCTGTAAGGTGCCATAACCTCTGGGTATGTAAAGTTGCGGGTACGTTTGGACAGCGTGCCTGGTCTGCTGTATCCAGGCCGCGCCAGTTTAGACCTAAGGTAATGGCGGGGGCAAAGCAGGGCCCTTTTGTATTAATACATTTGTTAATGAGTTGTTGCAATTATAGACATATAAAGACAGTTGTTTAAGTACCATATTTAAGGGATATTTAGGATATTGAACATGTCTTGATTGACAGGTTTGGAAGATACAAGCACGTCCTTCTCTTCTGTCAACCATAGTAGTGAATGTCGATTAATATGTGTTTGTTTACTTAAAAAATAATAATATCCTGACGGCCCTCTTTCTGTGACTTGTCGTGTGTTACAATATATATATATATATATATATATATATATATATATATATATATATATATATATATATATATATATATATATATATATATACTTTCGAAGGAGTTTAGCTGTCCTGGTTGTCTAACATTTTTTAATAATATTAGATTCTTATTAACGTGGTGATTATTATCCCAAATGTGTCTGGCGACGGAAGATCTATCTATAGTACCGCATCTTAATAGTGCTAAATGTTCTTTGAATCTGATTCCATTAAATCATTTTGTTTGTCCGACGTATTTAAGGTCACAATCTTTACAACCTATTTCATAAATGCCCGACATTTCAGTAACAAATTCACTTGAATTTATTAATAAAATTAAGAACATTATATTGATGGAAGGCGAGGTTTTGATTTAATTTGATGTAACGTCATTGTTTCCTAGTGTTCCCACGAAACAAACGTTAACGCATCTAGAAGAGTTGTTAAAAATAAATAACATAAATGAAAAGGTCTGCAAAGAATATTTAATTTTAACAAACCTTTGTATTAAACAAAATATTGTTCAATTCCAACAATGAGTTTTTTTAATAATCCCAAGGCAGGGCAATGGGCAACCCGTTAATGCCCCTTACTGCAGATCTTTTCATGGGTAGATTTAAAACAGATCTTGAAAGTGAAAGTGAGTATTTTCCTAGAGTGCGTTTCGTCACCTGAATGATATTTTCACAGTGTTTAACACAAACATTTGCGGAATAAAAGATTTTATTGCCAAATTTAACAATAAATTTGATTCTATAAAATTTACCCATGAATTAGAAATTAATAATAAATTACCCCGTCTAGATGTACTAGTTATCAAAAATAAAGACACTCTAGAATTCGATGTCCATAGAAAGGGAACGACCACTCTAAGTTACATTTCCAATGACTCACATTATATGTAGAGACAAAAAAAATGGCCAGCCTGAATTTTTAATAAACAGGTTATTAATTTTCCTTTAAGTAAAAGTAGATATATGTGTGTGTTGTCGTGTTTTATGGCTGCGGTCGGGAGACCATTCGCACATTTTTTAAGTAGATATACCAAAGAGTTAAAGTATATTAAGAAGGTGGCCGAATATAACGGATACAATGCTTGCCTTGTGGAGAAATTAACTAACAAACAGAAAACAAAGAAAATGTATGCGGAATCAATGACTTTTAGAAGAAAGCCGAAAAAAACTTTGTTTGCTTACCATTTGAACCCAGAATCACGATTGGTCTAGATAGCATTTAAAAAAAAGCCAATTTGCAACTAACATTTTCGAAAAAAAAAGACCCAAAAGACAAGGATAGTACGGCCAAAATGTCAGCAATTTATGAAATAAGTTGTAAAGACTGTAATCTTAAATATGCCGGACAAACAAAAAGATCTATTGGAATTAGATTTAAAGAACATTTAGCACATTTAAGATACGGTACTATAGATAGATCTTCCGTCGCCCGACATATTTTGGATAATGATCAATCACCACGTTAATGAGGAGAATCTAAAATAATTAAAAAAAATTTAGTGTCGTTGAACCTCCTTAAATTGTTAGTGACCGACTACCTGCGGAAGAATATGTGTGTGTTTTTTTTATTTCTTTAACGTCGGAAAATTTCCGCGACTATGGACAATCACCGACGGCAGGGAGCAGTCTCACATCACTATCCTGGAAATTATACCCAACCCCTGCCTTTCTGTAAGGAGGGTAGGGATATTTAACGTGCCCAACATCGCATGGACACGGGACCGACGGTTTTACGCCCCCTCCGAAGGGCGGAACGTGCAGATATTCAACTAGCTCAAATACAACGCCACAACCTTGGTTGATGCTAATTGTACAGTATGTACTGAAAAAGTGAAAGGGGTACCCTGGGATCGAACCCAGTGTCCTTCGGCTTAGAGGCACACGTTCTTACCACTGAACCACCGAAGCTCTATCAGAAGAATATAAATAGAGCTGTGAATATAAGATATTTAGAATTATTCATCCTCTGATGACGCTAACTTGGTTAGTGAAACGATCGGATTTTTTAAAATGTGTTGTGGTGATTTGGTTTCTCCAAATGTGCTTGCCGGAAAAGAGCCTATTTAAGGTCAAATATGTAATTAGAAAAATGAAGGAAAAAATGAACAAAAGATATTACCTGTTATTTTGAAAATTCTTGTAATAGTCTCGGTCTTGAAGCCCCACATAGAGCAGCCTTTTCAATATCGGATCCCTTTTGTTCATATTCATAGGAGTGCTAGGTTGGAGATTGATTGTAGGGAAATAAACTTCAGAATAACTTTTCGTACAATAGTTAGTTTTAAACTTGATTTTGTAATAATCATCTTGACTGAATTTCGGTTACTGACGCGAATGGAATATATTTAGAATGCAACCCTTTCGTAGCTCCTGCAGTATTCTTGTGGTACAGTTGTTATTCAACTGTATAATCAGAGCCTCGGTGGTTCAGTGGTAAGAACGTGTGCCTCTGAACTGAAGGGTACTGGGTTCGATCTCAGGGTTCTCCTTTCGCTTTTCAGTACATGCTCTACAATTAACATCAACCAAGGTTGTAGCATTGTATTTGAGCAAGTTGCATGTCTGCACGTTCCGTCCTTCGGAAGGGGCGTAAAGCCGTCGTCCCTGTGTCCATGCGATGTTGGGCACGTTAAAAATAGTTAACCTCCTTACATAAAGACAGGGGTTTGCCAACGTTTCCAGTATAGTGAGGTAAAACTGCTCCGTGGCGTCGGTGATTTGTCATAGTAGCGGAAATAGACCGACATTAAAGAAACAAAAAGACACACACACAACTGTATAATCAGATATGAATTTTTCAAATTTATTTGTTTGAGAATCCTGGTCACTCTCATCGGCGGAAAAAAATCTGTTTTTGCTGAAGCCCTCTCTATTGCACTATCGACAGAATCTACGTCCTGAATTGCGAAATACCCAGGAATAGAGTATTTGCATCTGATACTATTCAGATGTGGGTGATTTTTAAGAAAGTTGATGATGGCGATAGCAATATCACTGTTCCTGTTCTGCTGTATACATGAATGGCTCTAGGGTATCGGGTCCTCTATTTAGTTATCTTCCACGACTTCTTCCAAGATTCTGATTACAGCACAAGCTATGTTGTTCCCTGTACTTCCTAAAGTGTATTGAGTCCACAGAGCGCAATAAACCTTTTCAGTTGTAGAAATATAGGTTGTCAGGTTGTAGAGATTCAGTTTTTTAAAATACAACATTGGAGCAATTTGCGCTGGTGGGCAGGTTATAACCTTCTGAAGATCGAATGTTAGAATCGGAATTTCGCCATTCCTATCTATGGCCCTTATCTCCCCCATTTTATTTTTCGTGCACATGCCTCTCATAATCCTTCTTTTCATAATCTGAAAGCTCTATGATCTCTTGTATTGCAACTTTCTCTCTTTTACATACAAATATTACATACATATGGAAGCTTAGATTAGATGGCGTATAAAATATATGGCGATGGAGACTTGCTTTGGCAGGTTCCATATATTTTTTCTGGCATGTTTTCAAGTACAAACTATACATTTTTTTAATGTAGGACAACCTTCCAGGTACAGCTAAGAAGTCCGTACGCGACAGTAACGGGACTCTATAACAGGAAATGACTGGATATGTTCCTAAAATAATTATTTTGAATCTTCTAATATTTTCCCTTTCATTTTCCGTTTACCACGGCTATACACTATCACTGCGAGCATGGTTTTTCTTATGTACGCTATAGATTGATTTTTTAGAGATATTTAAGGTTAATAAGTAAAAAAACCTGGACACTCTGATTCTTGGTTTTATAGGAAGAAATTGTATTTAAAACTAAATGTTCGTGTTGATTCTGTTTCTGTAGTTTTCCTCTTTGTCACTTTTCTCTCTGTAGTTTTAATTATGTAATGGGAATGGCTCAATGTAAGTCCTCATAAGACTTCTGTTCTTGTCCGGCACATGAACAGAAGGTAACTTAATCTAAAAGCTCGCACTTCGAATGAAACACAGATACAATTTTCCAATGAAGTTAAATACTTAGGGATTATCTTAGACCAAAAACTAAATTGTAACACACACTTGAAAAAACCTCTTTCGAGATTCGCAATGGCAAGCTGGACATACCGTAGACTCGTAGCGAAGATATGGGGGCTGAATCCCAGGATGACCTACTGGCTATACAAAACTGTTGTCAAACCCATGGTCACATATGCATCTATAATAGGGTGGCCAAAAACGGAGCAAGCCCCAACACAAAGAAATTTGCAAAAAGTGCAAAGGCAGTCTTGGATGTAAGGCTAGATGTATTCTCGCAACAATTAGAACCGTAGACCGGTTTCGCTCTAATTAGAGCTCTTCAGTACGGCATACTAAATGTAGCGAAAATATACCTATAAAGTAATACGGGTATGGTCAGCCTTCCAACACTAAGTGAGTGGTAGACACGAAGCAATGTGCCGCCACCTAGTTGCGGAATCAAGTAGTATGTTCTCACGCCTGCTTCGTGTCTACCACTCACTTAGTGTTGAAAGGCTGGCTACCATAACCGTATTACTTTATAGGTGTATTTTAGCTACAATTAGTATGCCGTACTGAAGAGCTCTAATTAGAGCGAAACTGGTCTACGGTTCTAATTGTTGCGAGAATACATCTAGCCTTACATAGTTTGTCCCTATATTAGGGTAGAAATGGGCCAGGGCTGACAATTTACTAAATTGTTAATTGGTTGTATACAGTCTCTATTTTTTAACATTTTGTGTTATTTGGAGCTGGCGTGACAACATACTACTTTGTTCCGCAACTAGGGGGCGGTACGTTGCTTCGTGTCTACCACTCACTTAGTGTTGGAAGGCTGGCTACCATAACCGTATTACTTTATAGGTGTATTTTCGTTACAATTAGTATGCCGTACTGAAGAGCTCTAATTAGAGCGAAACCGGCTTACGGTTCTAATTGTTGCGAGAATACATCTAGCCTTACATACTTTGTCCCTATACTAGGGTAGAACTGGGCCAGCGCTGACAATTTACTAAATTAGTAGTTGGTTGTATACAGTCTGTATTTTTTAACACTTTGTGTTATTTGGAGCTGGCGTGACAACATACTACTTGGTTCCGCAACTAGGTGTCAGCACGTTGCTTCGTGTCTACCACTCACTTAGGCCTGTCTTGGAGTAACGGAAGCTATGGCATCACTGATTTCAACATTTTGTTCGGGTGCTGGTCTACCCTGCTCTTTATTTTTATCTTCTTAGGACATTAAAGAAAAATTATTTTTCAGTAAATGCGATACACTGTTCATTTTGAAAGCTGATCAAAAACCGAAAATACCCTGAGAATATTCCGAATTCAAATACGCTCTGTCGTGCAATATACACCTACCGTCAGTGAAGACTAGAAGCACAACACTAACATTGTATGTGGCTGCTCAGATTGCAGCCACATTTTCCAGTATCTTCAGAAACGAGGCCAGAAAAGAACACAAGGTGTATTGGGCAGATTGTCCACTGGCAAGTCAGTAATTGAGAAACCCACTTCAAAGAGAGCTGCGAAGCTGCTAAATCTTAGCAGAAGAGGACAGCTCAGAAACATAACAGGACTCTTGACGGGACACATGGCCGTCAAGAATCACCTGCATAAAATGGAGCGGATCGAGGGGGACCTCGCATGCAGACTCTGCGGCGAGAGGGAGGAATCAGCCCAGCACATCTTGTGCGAGTGTAAAGCTCTGGACCGCAAAAGACAACTGATCTACGGTCAGCCTAGACCGGAGACCGATCAATATCAAACTTCACCCTACCACTTGCTGTGCAGACTAGTTCAAGGCACAGTGATTTTGGAATAGGTGGACTAGAAAAGGCAAAGTGCATGCACAAGAAGCCAAGGGCTGCGGTGCTATCGGGGCGGCAAAGACGCAAACGAGCCCTTAGGGAGAAAAAGAACCCTTGTAACACACACAGTCTAATCCACGACAGGCAGTATGGATTTCGTCATCACAGATCAACTGCCGACCTCCGTTCCTTTGTCACACAATTTTTAAACAAGTCTATGGAACTACACGGTGAATCCCAGATTGTCGCTCTAGACATATCCAAAGCATTCGACCAGCTCTGGCGCGCAGCGCTGCTTAATAAACTTCCGCCTTATGGCCTACCACCAAAACTCTGTACCTGGACATCAAATTTCCTCTCCAACCGGAGCATTTCTGTTGTCGTGGATGGCAATTTCTCTAAACTGTATCCAATTAACGCAGGAGTCCCTCAAGGTTCAGCTTTACCCCTACTTTGTTTCTTCTCTACATCAATGACCTCCTCTCTAGCACATCCAACCCAGTTCACAGTTACGCGGACGACAGCACCCTCCACTCAAATATACAATATTCTAAACCGCTCTCTTTAGCACGATTAGATGAGGATCGCAGACTCATGGAGGGTTCTGTCTCTGTGGATCTCGACAAAATATTAGACTGGGGAAGTACAAATCTTGTACAATTCAACTCCACCAAATCTCAGTCTTACTTTCTATCTCATAAGAGATACACCAGCCCTAGACACATCACAATGAACAACCAAGTTATTCAAAGTAATGAGTCCTTTTCACTTGTTGGCATTTCTGTGGATCGAAATCTCAATTGGCACAAACATGTCACATCAATTGCAGAAGCGGCTCTAAGAAATTAGGTTTCCTCTTCCGGGCTCGCAAACACTTTTCACCAGCTAATATCTATACCTTATATACTTCACAAATAAGGCCAAACCTCGAATCCTGCTCCCACATCTGGGGTGCCCCTGCCGCTTCTACACTCGCTATCCTGGGCTCCATTCAGAAGAGGGCTATACGTCTCATCGCTGACCCTACCCTTACCCAAAGGCTGCCATCCCTTGTCCACCAATGTGCCGTTGGTGACCTCTCTCTCTCTCTCTCTCTCTTTTTATAGATATCTGCACGGGCACTGCTCAGAGGAGCTTTCTTCCATAGTTCCGCCACCTGCTGCCTCCAACATATCTACCAGGAGAACAGAGCGAATACACCCTTTTACTGTCACAGGTCACCAGACATAGAACATCTTGTTATGCTCGCTTTTTTGTCCCGAGGGCTTCCAAGTTGTGGAATCCCTTGCCGGCACATGTTTTCCTTGTCCTCCGAACCTCCAAACCTTCAAATCCAGAATTAACAAGTTGCTCTTTCCTCTTTGTCGACACCCACGGTACGATAATATTTAGGCTGTAAGGCCTCGTGGTGTGTTGTTGAAGTATAAAAAAACCTGTATATATTTTAAAATGCAATACTTTTAGTTCAATCGATTATGTAATAACATTTATCCTCACTATGTTTCCGTGAAAGGTAATGGAGTTTTAAACATAATTACTTTTATTACTAAGGTGTAATCAAACTCCAACATATGCAATTAAGTGAAATATTGCGTTTGTAGTTTTCTTAATTGAAAAAAAAAAAACCAATAGATTAATGTTTAACAGTTTTTATTGGTGTCTCTTGAAGTATTAAGTTATCAAAATAGAACGACGATACGCATCGTCCAATATAATAAAATGTCCGTAATAAGCTTGTTTTACCAATTGTCATCAATGTTCTGCATGGCTGCCTGGGTTGATCATGGTTTTAATATCAAGAGATCATGCTGTTTTAGAATTTACGGAATTTGCCTATCAGTACTTTTACTAGTAATAGAATGTTATCACATTTTGTGTCAATTTTTGCACAGAGATAATTTCATAGTGAAATTTTTGTACGCAAGCGATACATTTTTTATTGGATTAGCAACTATTTGCGTGTGTCCAACGTCGACCAAAAAAAATGGTGCTATCTTTCGAGGAGTCTATTATTAGATCAGCCTTATATAATAATGGAAACAAAAGCCATAGTTTGGTTGTTTTATTTATATTCAGTCACTGGTCTTTTAACATATTTTGGAACTATCATTAGACTGTTTGTGATGTTTTCCCATGATGCGTCCCATCTTAGAGAGTTAATGTTAGAATTCACAAGAAATATATTTTTTCTTATCTTCGCCTTAAATTATAAACTGACAGTATCACTCATGGGTTGCAAGCATCAAAATCTCACAAAAAGATTAAATGACGTTGTGGACAACGTAGCAAAATCACAATGTATGTGGAAGATAAAATCTTTTGGTCACAACGTTAGAATCCTTGCAGTTGGTTATCAAAATCTATCGAATCTAACTAGGATAATCAATTCACTGTATGGCATTTCCATGGTTTCATATTTTGGGGATACTTTAATGAAATTGCTTAGCGAATTAAATTTTGTATTTAGGTTTGCTTACGAGAGCCAACGACCATTTCAGATTGTGTCTGTCACCAGCTTCTTTCTATTACAATTGGTAAGTGACGCGAAAAAACGTAGCTAGTGCGTTATTGTAGTGAATTTTTCATAAAAATGTTTTTATTAGCAAATATGTCTTTTTTTAATGAAAGCATGCTTCAAATGTGGTAGATGGTATAACCTATACAGGTGTCCCATTCAAAGGGAACTAAATGGGGATCGCGGAAACGGCAAGAGGTACGAAGTTGGTTAAATTAGACGAAACTTACTCAGTTTTGACGACAGTACATAACCACTTGCAGATTTCCAAAAAAAAACATAGGTCGCGAGATATTAGATAAAATAAAAAATTTGCCATTTTCATTTTTCTCAATATCTTTTTTAATTGTCAAGATAGCTGTCTAAAACTTGTTACGCTGGCCTAATGCTACATCCTGCATCATTTAGTGCTATTAGAACTTCTCTAGGCCTACTAGATTTTGCGGAGCGATAGTCAATTTTTTTATCCCTATGCGCTTCATATTGGTTTCTGACGTATTCAAATAGAGAACAAAAAACTTTTCACCAGTTCCCAACTAAAAAATATTCTGCATTTCATGACTAAATTGCAGGGGCGTGCGGTGACATTTCAAATAAGGGAAGCAATTCTCAGAAACTTACCTATTTGTAGTGTAACTCAATTCTTCTGTCGTTTTTGGCAAATTTTAATAATGTCGTCATAAAACTGTGGATTCTGGGACATTTACTGGACGAGTTTATTTTCAACTTACAAAATTGAAATTTGGGAAAGCCTTTCCTGTCCTGTTGAATTCCTAACAAAACTCTTGATACGTTTCAATGTAAAAAATTTCGTTCTAAAGATGGACTAGTAGCAGGAATTGTTAATACTAATTCACATAATTTGAACACTTCAGAATATGCATTTTCCAATTTTGGTTGTTTTAAGAAAGTTAAAAGTTCACTCGCGTTAGTTTTTGTGCCTATAACATCGGTTTCATAAATGACTGTAAGTTCTAATCGTAATAAGGCTTTGTCAAAATAATGTCCATAGTGGTGAAATAATGATTTGAATGAATCTTCTGGGAAAAGTATCCCTTTAAATCCTCCAAAATTACACAATTCAAGAAATTTCAGGTCACTAAGATGCAGATTTAATTCTGTTCAAAATAATAGTGACAGCAGCCGAAGTCATTCTGAATGCGATTTTATGTCCCGCGAAAAACGTAAGACTGTTCAAAGTGATTTTTTAAATAAATGTCGTATTTGGCTATTAAAGAAACTAGGTCTTGAAAGTTTCCTTTATTTGCAGATGTAGTTGTTTCGTCATGACCCCGGAAGCCCAATTCATGCTGACCAAGCAAACACACAACATCAATAAGTCATTTTAATATGCTTCTGTTTTTATCAACCAGTTCATTGTGTTGGCGATGACTAATTTCTATCTGCTTGTCAACGGCGTATTCAATTCGCGTTTTTCCAAAGACACTTAATTTTAAAATGGTCTGTAAATGCACTTTAGACATAACATGTCTTTTTACTACTTTACGTAGATTATTCAAGTCGGAAAACCCACTTTTATTCAACACCCCCTTTTCAGTCACAAATAGACTACCAGGCCAACAAAACAGTTTATTCCTGTTTTCACAACCCGTTAACCATTCATATTGTTTATAAGTTTTTTCCGCGTTGAAATGCTGAGTACATGTTTTAATTCTTGGGTTTAAGTTTTTTACAGCAGGTTTCGGCCTACCTTTATTAACAATAGCAAGTTTTTAAGCAAACGGTAAACCTGAAAATTCTTTGGTTATCAAAAACACACAATACAATCACAGTTATTATTACCACTTGTTTGTAAATTTTGTAAATCCCCACCTCCACCGACGCCGCTGTTAAAAGCTGATCTACTTGCAGCCATATTAATAATCATAAAATGCCCATGTATTTAACATAGTCAACTGCTTATATTTACGAAATAATCAGTGACATTCACTTTGTACGTGCACCGGGTCTTCCTAGTACAACACGTTCTAAAAATACCCGTACATCCGTCTAACTAGGGTTTCTTATAAAGTTGCCTGCTGACTACGTGTATTTAACCGAAGTCATTGCAACTCGTGCTGTTCGCTGGCGCATTTACTGCGACGACGTCCTTGCTAGGAGCGTATATACAAATACAGTATGATGCATAATAAATAATTCTGTGTGTGAGCTTGCGAAATAAAAATTGTAATAATTAAATTAGTTTCAGAGTTTGAAATTTAATATTTAAAATACAAAAGGGATTTTAAATAATGCGGTTTAGGTATGTAGTCGTTATTTTAAGGGAAGCAATGCTTCCCTTGCTTCCATGGACCGCACGCCACTACTAAATTGTTTTATTGTTATTTTTTAATTGTATAAAATTTGTCTTTTTTACTACATTAAAGCATCGCCTACCAGTATTTGGTTTTTGGTGACAATTTTGTGATTTTACGATGCTTTAAGAATGTTCTATCAGCAAAAATATAAATATATTTCATAAATAGTTTATAAAGCTCTTCTGAAAGTTGGAAACTGAACCTTTACCAAACCAGAACGCTTCTTCTAAGCGATGTTACTGTATAGGTACTACATAAATGCTGTTACAGATAATTAAAAAACTTTTATACAGCATTTTAATTGTTATATTGATGTCTTACTAAGTAGAGATAAAAGCTTCTATACAGTCAAATTACAACACCTTTATGTTATATTAGCCAAGTTGCTCTCAACAGCATTTTAAAAAAGACGTTACATTATGGGACTTTTAAAGCAAGAAAGGGAATCTCAAAAAAGCTTTTCTGACGTAAACAATAATTTTATGCAACATTGAGTGCTACTTGTTGCAATTAAAGAACTATTTTAGAGTAACTATCCTTAACCTAACAAATTGTAGAGGACACACATGTATATATATATATATATATATATATATATATATATATATATATATATATATATATATATATATATATATATATATATATATATATATATATATACAAATTAGCAGCTCATTATTCTTACCCCAACTAACAAAGATTCTGCATTTTATGACTAATTGTTTAATAGTTATTTCTTAATTGCATAAAATTTGTCTTTCTTACCATATTAAAGCATCGCCTACCACCATTTGGCTTTTGGTGACAATTTTGTGATTTAAAGGGATTTTAAGAACATTCTATCAGAAAAAATACAAATTTACTTTATAATTAATTTGTAAAGCTTTCCTAAAAGCTTGAAACTTAACCTTTATTAAACCAGGACGCTTCTTCTAAGTAATTTGGCTGTATAGGTATTGCATAAATGTTTTAGAGATAAAATGACGTATATCATTTTCAAAACTAAAAAGATACGAAAGATGCTCTCTTCTCTTAATACCAGGAAAGCCTCTGGCCTTGACGAGATCCCAGCAACTGTTCTCAAAAATGCGCACCAGAACATGCTCCTGTCCTCACTCGTCTTTTTCAGATATCTTACAATAGAGGCATATTCCCTAGTAACTGGAAAACTGCTAGAGTACAACCCGTTCCCAAGAAAGGATCCAAACCGCTTCCTAGCAACTACAGGCCTATTTATCTCCTTTCAGTCGTCTCTAAAGCGATGGAAAAGTATATAAACACCGAATTACTAAAATTTCTTGAAAACCACAGTCTAATCCACGACAGGCAGTATGGATTCCGTCAGCGCAGATCAACTGCCGACCTCCTTTCCTTTGTCACCCATTCTTGGAACACGTATGTGGAACTACACGGTGAATCCCAAATTGTCGCTCTAGACATATCCAAAGGATTCGACCAGGTCTGGCACGCAGCGCTGCTTAATAAACTTCCGGCCTATGGCCCAGCACCAAAACTCTATACCTGGTCCTGGATGGCCATTCCTCTAAACTGCATCCAATTAATGCAGGAATCCCTCAAGGTTCAGCTTTAGCCCCTACTTTGCTTCTTCTCCACATCAATGAGCTCCTCTCTAGCATATCCAACCCAGTTCACAGTTACGCGGATGATAGCACCCTCCACTCAAATATACAATATTCTAAGCCTGTCTCTTTAGCCCAATTAGATGAGGATCGCAGACTTATGGGGGGTTATGTATCTGTGTATCTCCAAAAAAATATTAGACTGGGGAAGTAAAAATCTTGTACAATTTAACTCCACCAAATCTCAGTCTTGCCTTCTATCTCATAAGAGACATACCAGCCCTAGACCCATCACAATGAACAACCAAGTTATTCAAAGTAATGAGTCCTTTTCACTTGTTGGCATTTCTGTGGATCGAAATCTCAATTGGCACCAACATGTCACATCAATTGCAGAAGCGGCTGCTAAGAAATTAGGTTTCCACTTCCGGGCTCGCAAATACTTTTCACCAGCTAATCTCTATACCTTATATGCCTCACAAATAAGGCCAAACCCCGAATACTGCTCCCACATCTGGGGTGCTGCTGCCGCTTTTACACTCAGAAGAGAGCTCATCGGTGATCCTACCCTCACCCAAATGCTGCCATCGCTTGCCCACCGACGTGCAGTTGGTGACCTCCCTCTCTTTTATAGATATCTGCACGGGCACTATTCAGAGGAGCTTTCTTCCATAGTTCCTCCACCTGCTGCCCCCAACAGATCTACCAGGGGAACAAAGCAAATGCACTTTTTTACTGTCAAGTTCGATAAACTTAATCTTTCGTTTATCAGGTTTAGTACATTATAAAGTCCCTATAAAGGCAACATATGTATAAAATTTTATCTCAATCACCCTAACACTAATATTTTCAAATATACAAATCTACACATACGCACACACGCACATACACATACTTGGTTCACGGGTTGAATTTATCAAAACTGGACGTTTCGGCTCCTGTTTTGGATTTATTTTCTAGAGATGAAGGAAATGTGAAAGGAGAAGACGTCAAGTTGCCTACTCCTTAGAGCGGTGTATAAGGATGAGTGGTGTTGTTGCAGCTCGATTATGAGGCCTTAATTTGCCTCCAAATCTCACTGGATATCGTTTCTGAGGTCTGAGTGTCTTGAACCCAAACCTAAGAAATCTCTGACTGTTTGTCGCACGTATTGTATCATCTATAGCGCTCCGTCTGTCTAATTCGTTATCAGTGTAATTAGTCGCGTCGGTAAGGTTTATTAAATCAGGTACTTTCGTAACGATAATTAGGGGATTAAGCGGGTGAGAGGTATTTGTTGAATCAGGTAAAAGGGCAGTTAAATTATCTATTGATTTATTGGTTAAGGCTTGGTTTCCGGCTGCCGTTCTGGGGCCCGGGGCCTGCTATAGGCATATAGGAAGGTGGTCTCCGACGCCCTAGATAGATGTACTGAGGAGTTTTTATCTCAGAATTCTGACTTTTTAATCTCGGGATTCTGAGATAAAAAGTCAGAATTATTCGAGAGCTTTATACGACAGCGTCCAGGTAATACCACATGCAAAACGTTTACCTATTGACTATTGATGTGTAATTAAGTAGGTAGCTCTGCCTGTGCCAGTTTTACAGTTGGTTGATGGTGTTTACAAACCAAAGGTAAGAAAATTGGTTCATTGACTATTATTCGCGTTGTGTTAATAGAATAATGCATAGTGTATATGTGCATATATTATGATTTTACTAATTATGTAAATAAGTTGTCTTATAAATATACAAATATATTATTGTCATTTAAAAATGTTTTATTCAACATTATACCAAGGAATCTTTAGCTGAAATAAAGTCAAATCAGCCTTAGAAGCATATAAATATGTGTGTGTTATTGTTTCTTCAACGTCAGTCTATTTATTTCCGGGACTATGGCCAATCACCGACATCAAGGAGCAGTTTCTCTTCACTATCCTGAAAATTTTGCCGAACCCTGCCGTTTTTCAGGCACAGTAGGGATATTCAACGTGCTCAAATCCGTATGGCCACCGAACCGACGGCTTTACGCCACCTTTGAAGGGCGGAACGTGCAGACATTCAACTCTAAAAATACAATGCCATAACCTCGGTTGATGTTAGCGTTACAGTTACAGAATTTACTGAAAAAGTGAAAGGAGAACCCTGGGATCGAACCCAGTATCCTTCGGTTCAGAGGCACACGTTCTTACGACTGAACCACCGAGGCTCTTATAAATAAACAATCATGAGGCGATACCACCTGTCGCAATCATGACTCTTCGTCTGCAACTGATCATTTTTATTCTGTGTAGCTTCCGCATTCAATCAATATTGTACCATGTTTTCCAGAAGTTTTCCTTTTGATCTACCTTTTAGCGAATTTTCATTAAGAAACTTTCGCTAATAGAGAGGTTACGATAAAAAACTTTTGAAAAAATTTCTTCAGGTGAGCGCGAATTTGGGTCCCTAGAACACAAAACCAAAGTCCGTTAAATTTTTTTATGTATATATATATATATATATATATATATATATATATATATATATATATATATATATATATATATATATATATATATCTGAGCGATAACTCAAAAAATACTAAATGCCTGACAGACAGAGTAGTTAACTGCCACGCGTAGATTGATTCATACAACAGCTATAAACCATACATTAACGGTAACCAAGCTAAATATATACCAGGCATAAAACTACTACTCGAACCAACAATCGTGAAATATCGGCCCCAATGATGTTAAATGACAGACGACATGAAATAAAAAATTTGCTGTGATTGTTATTTAACTGGGGGGATTCAATAAATTATTAGAAGATACTATGTTTTTATCTTTAAGAACGGCGTCAAATACAGTTTTAGCGCAGCATAGATATATTATGCCGTCGCATCATATAGTAGAAATGTAAACAAAATCAAACCAAGTCTATATAAAAACAATTCTAAAATAGTTGCTTTTATTTTTAAACTTAAACATAAGACGTCATATAAGACCAAAACAGTCGTGGGATGTGTTTCATTGGTAATTCTACTAATTCTGTAATTAATTGTTACGTATACTTTGAATATAATATCCCGGACATGAAGCCGATCTAATGTACCATGTAAACAAAACGTCAGTTGGTGTATGCCTAGATGGCTGAGAGGCGCCGCGCTTGCCTCATAAGCAGAAGGTCACGCGATCAAATCCAGCTCGATGAATGTGTGTTTTTTATGTTTTATTTTGACATTTGGAGAAAAAACAGTGCACATATTTCATACGTTTTGAACAAGATCTCATTTTTGTTTAAAACGCCTAAATAAGTTTGTCACCTTGGAGTCTGAAATTATAACTTTGTTATTGTTGATATTGATTTGATTAGGTTGACTAAAACGAAATCATACTGGTGATTGAAAAGGAAAAATAACTGATACGTTTATAGTTTGACAGATACTTTACTTTTCTAAATATGAATTAAGTTTCCTTTTGGAAATCTTATGTATAACTTTAATGAAAATTTTAATACAAGTTTCTCTTAAAGAGACTTACACTATCTACAGATATAGCAAAATTTAGTTCCTTAACTTTATAGAAAATTGATTTTGGGCATTTTTCTCAAAAGGAGTTAGAACGCAATATTTTTTTGGTAATATAGAAGATATCGATGGTACACTTTCGAAAGAATTCTTCAAATGTGCGCGTACTAGGACCTCTAAAATCGATCTTCAAGGTCTGTGCAAGTTTAAAGTATTAACTTTACTAATATGCCGTATAATAATAGTGTACAATTCTTATCAAAATTTGCTACTATAACGCACTTGCTGCGTCCCGAAATTTTTTCTTTTTTGTCTAGGTATGTATCTTTCAAATAAAACTATCAGAAAAATGTTTTAAAATATGCCCTATATATTTTGCCTGCGTCCTATCAATTTATTTCAGCAAGCATTTTTATTCGTCTAGCACACTTTTTTATTCGTGTTTCTCTCGGTGTACCTTATTGTCTTTGTCATTTTGCTCAATGTCCACATTTACAAAGCTTCTATTCCCTTGATGCCCTGCTTAGTCAACGTCCACCCCATCATTATAACGCTTCATACGTATGACTTGATAAACATCTCCCTTCAGATCCAAATTAAACTCAATTTTTGATAGAAATAAGAAGTATATTTTGAGAAAGTTTATAACCGACGGATGGGCACTTACGGCGGAGGGTCCAGAACCGCTCAACTTTGCTCGGCTCGTTGCTCTCTATACTGGCATTCGCAGGTACCTATATCAGTTTAACGGTGTTGTTATCCGCTTGGTTGAGGTGCGGATGCAGTTAATACAACTAGGTTTGATTTCTCCACCTGTGCCCCAGGACTGCTTGATTATCAGTAGCTATTAAGATTTTTCGACATCTGTATAAGAAAACTAAAAACTATGTGTGGTTTCATTTGAACGAAACCTTTACCTCAGATAGTTGAGGAGTAATCGATCTCACACTAATGATTTTTTAGCCTGTATAATCTTACTCCATGTAAAACGAATAAAAACTCACCTTTATTATATCAAACCGGTTTGCTGCACTACAAGAAATATAATAAACATTTAGTATTGATAAAATCTTTTGAAAGTGGCATATACTACAATAATGACCTCCGTAAATATTTATTTCATGTAGGTATGTAGACTGCAACTGCAAAAGAAACATATTTATGTTTAGAAGGTACGATATATAAACTACCACTTTAAGGCAAACCATGGCATCTAATAGTTTAGATAACTTGAATTCCTTAAATTCTTATATAAAATACTTAGGGATTATACCGTGGACAGATAAGAAATTTAACACTTCTTGGAGTAAATCTTTTAGGCTTTACCTACTAGCCTTGATTATATTTATGATATCATGCCTTGGTTTTTCACTATATCACAAAAGGATAAATAGCAATAGTCATTTAATTGATTTTATTAACGTAAATGAGATCATTTTGATTACTTTGGCAGATATTGTCATCGTTTCTGGAGCTGCTCTTCCATGCAAACAGAAAAGATGGTGTGAATTTTTTAAAAGTCTACCAAACAGGACAGAAACAACAAGTGACATAGTTGGTAAAAAGCTTAGGGTGTATATTATGCTAAGCATTATATCGCACGCAGCTATTGGTTTATGTTGTTTGAATTTCCAATATTTGCTTGGAGATCTTGCAGAATTAATAATAAAAAGTTACGCTTGGATCATTCGGCTCTACTATCAGATTATTGTGTTGGAGCATGGTACGAAATATCAATTATTAATTAATTCTCTTGAAAAACTTCTAACACAATATAATTTTGACCATGTATCTGAAATATTTTCCCTAATAAACCAAGCTAAATCAATTGGGTTACATCATCAGCGATTGCAAAAAGTAACTGAAATGATAAATTCTTTATTTGGTGTATCCATGATTCTATTTTTTTCATATACTGTGACTTTTTTGTTAAATCACTTGTACTTACTATTGTATATTGACATCCAACTAAGCAGTTTCGACAGAGTTAATAGTTGTCTGAGGGTCTCAATAGAGATGGTAAGTATATAGTTTTCAAGAATGTTTTCTTTTATAACAAATTGAAAATTGTGGTAAAGTTCTATATTTTTCAGCCAATAATGAAAGCGTTAATCATCATCACAGTCTAAAGGCAATGACGCCTTGTTGTCGCCATCATGACTGACTGTCTTCAGCAGCTTTTTCTCATTTTACACTAGCTGTCGCCATTTAGTTCTTTTGTTAACACTATACTTTTTAAACAATTTATTTACTTAATAAAACTACACATAAAATAATTACCTATATAAATCAAATTTATGAAAATGACATGTATCTAACTGAATCAAGATGTGTAATGTAGGAATGCTTGTCCGTGGTATGAATAGGTACTTCCATTTATAGTCTCTGGTGAGGCTGGATCTGCAAGGCGGTTTCCACCCGAGTTAGCTGTTAAAGGTGATCTCTGCATGAGGCCGTTTGCTGAGTTGGTCTTGATTGTCTACCCATCTATAAATGCTTTTCTTGTTATATTGTTACTTTTATTATGTTTTTCAATTAGTCAGCGACCTTGGGTGTTGAATCGGGATTTTGTTCTATTAGTATACAATGTATGACTTAACTATTGTTATCTCTTCCACATTTTAGAGAATGAAGCTTATGGTTCATTTTGAATGGTCATTGGGAATCCGGTAGTTGATTTGGAGTCAGTGTTTTTTTTATATTTCTTCAGAACATGTCTTGGAATATGGCATGGGTCGTTTTCGCATAGTGCTGCCGGGTTGCCATTTTCACAAAAATATGTTTGGTCTTTCAGATGCCTACATTTTTTGCTTCTGTAAGCGTAATGTTTGCTGTTAAGGAGTAGGTATTTGGTTCTAGGACCAACCATTCTAAAGGTATGTAGATACTTAGTGACTGGTAAGGCATACAGTTGATAATAAGTATAGTCTGAACCACCTACTAAAGGTATACCTATTGGAATATATGACATTTTGAAATCAATTTGAACTGTTTTAAATTAATAGTTTTCTCGTAAAGTTAAAAGTTTTATTGATATCGTCTGGGTATATTTCAATCTGATAGTAGCGTTAAATTAAATCATTTAAATATATTATTTATTAACAGGCTGAATAGCTCAGTTCGCTAGGTGAGTAATCTCTCGAATTGGACTAGGTGGTCGCGGGTTAGAGTCCAGTTTTCGGACAGTCGGTCTTTTTCACTCGAATGTGGAAAGGCTGGCTTCTGATAAGTTATCAGTTTTATTGATACCTTCAGTGAGATTGTTAAAAGTAGACCAGAACTGAACTCTACGTAAGTTGTCTAATTTTAAAAATTCGATAAGAGAGGTTTTAACGAGATTTTAAACGACATGCCGCTGGGAATAACCTAGCAAAACCCTTGAAAATAAAGGAATTTACTGCATCTGTATCGCTCTTAATGACTTTCTCTCTACATAAGAGACATATTTATATATCAGATAATAATATCGAGAGAATGTATTCCCTCACATTGACTACATAATTAACTCTAGTTTAGCGATCGTTTTCCCAGAGGATTTTTACGTGCAGATGTACGACCAACAATGGTATGTAGTAGTTTTGCCAGGTACAAAGAGGGGTCCAACGTTTCCACTCACGAGGTACTCGTCTATGATATGTTTAAAATAAATATCAGCGGTATAGCCAATTGAATGTAGGAGACCTATTGACGTCCCTCTAATCTTAAGAAACCTTTCTGAACGTGATTTGCACAGATAACAAAACAGAGACAGATAACATAGACAAAAGCGCCACGGCGATTGCTTTCCCCCAAAACAAAAATCGACACTTTCTGATGTTAAAAGAAAAGAAACTTTTATTCTTGCGAACCTTACAATATGTAAACTCTCAAATCCAAATGTTCCAGTTAAGTCGATGTTTTTCTTAGCTATGTATATATAATTACTCTATAGATCATTGACTACGCTACATAGCGACGTAAAGTATCTCTACTTTCCATTGGTAGATGTCTCAGGGATACACGTTTGTGGTATAAGTTTAGCACCCGCAACGGAACTAAGTAGTACCTTTAGAATATACAGAAAAAATGCGCTTGTGCACATAAAAAAGTTAAGTTGAATATTTTTGCAGGTTTGTAATATAGCTGTTATTTAAATTGTTTCAGTGTGACTGCATCATTACTTGTCTCATATGTGACTGGGCTGAAAACAAATCTGCGGAATTTGTCCAACTCTGCTATCAGTTACAACTGAAGTTTCCAAGCAATTCAGTGGAACGAGATGAATTGGTTTTCCTGAGTACCAATGCGGAGAAACACATGGCCAAGTTTACAGCTGCTGGACTTTTTGATATTAACAGGAAGACTCTGGTAGCCTTAATAGCTACAACAACCACGTATTTTATTGTTATGGTTCAGTTTAACAAACTGTAAGGCCTTGGCCATTGACAAGTGATACTAGTGCTTATTATTTAACAATCATTGATTTATTCTACACTGTCTGTATGATTAGCACTTTTCGTCTATCGTCAGAACCTTGTTCCTGGTACGTACAGGTCCCAAAAAATATGATCACGTTGCATCCATAAACAAAATATATAACTCATGAATATGTGAATGATGCGGAATTGATATAATTTTTAATTCATTTGGAGCCAAAGTTTAGTAACGTTACAAGCGTTATATGTATATTCCATTCATGTATTAGAATGACATATTCCGTATGTAACACTCAAATGCATGGTACGTGAAATTGCAATATGTGGACTAAAAGAACAATGTAAGAACAGTGATAAAGGGATGACGCTGCATTTGTACCGCTCCAGTTACAATCCATATTTTAATAAAAAGAATCATAAAAAAAGGAATAATGAATTAAATCGGTTTATGTCCTTTAGTACCTATATGCCTTTAACACATTTATATTTTCAAATAATGGGATGAATTCTAAAATTTACTTTATATATCATATAAAAAATCTGGATGCAACAAATGCGTTATGGTAGTGAATTTTCATATAAATGATCTGGCACCAAATATTTATTTTAATTTAAAGCTCATTTTTTCCAAGTAACATAGAGATCTAAATTTTGGTATGTACTTTACTTTTTATAATGAACTTGTCCAAGCCACTTACAAAAGAAAGACAGCTACCAAATTTCATAAAAATTGGCCATTATATATATATATATATATATATATATATATATATATATATATATATATATATATATATATATATATATATTTGTGTGTGTGTGTGTTGTATTAATATTTAAATATATTAAACCCGAAATAAACACCTAAGAACTAGGTATTTAAAACCAAAATATCGTGAAATTAAAACCAAGTTGTTGGACATAAAGGGCGACACAGCACTGACGAAGCCATACAATTCGAATCGGTTGAGAAATTGGCAGCATATCTTGAATTGTATAAGGCATTGTACAACCAAAGCACAAGCACCGTAAAAATGCAGGTAATACCTTGCGTAATACTGACTTCACTGGAGAGATGTGTTTCACAGGACAGTTTTGAGTAATACCATTGCCAAAGGGAGTCTTGAAAAATCTGAAGAGTAGAAATAAGAATTATTGCAACAGTAGTAACAGGAAATTGAAACACCATGTTTAAATAAATAGTCAAATGATGTTATTTATATTGGGGACAGGTAAAATGGGTAACACCGATACCTACACACTCACAATATACATACATTCATATAAATGACACAAGATAATATTCAAAAGTAATGTAAAAGTAAAAATACTGTGAAGCATCTTACCGAACATGTAGACGATCTGGTACCCAGTAGAAGTTCTACGTTTTTGACTATAACTACACGAGTCCCAGTACTGTGCCTAATCCACAAGGATGGAGAGCTGAGCACAAAATAAAGAAGGTAACTAAAATCAATGTAAAGGAGAAAATAAGCCTGAAAATAGAAATATTAGTAAAACGCTGAACGCAGCTTGAAAATTAAAACAATTTGACTTTTAAACGAACAAAAAAAGCGTTTCTCAAATAAATAATAGTAACAAATTTGTTTGTAATCTAAATATAAGCAAGTTAGCCAACCTTTAATCAAATATGAACACTGCAGTGAAAGTTCAAACAACTAGTTCAGGTCACACATATAAACTTTCAAAGTTCAGAAGATAAGGACCTGACTCCAGTTTTATGACAATTAAAGTGTAAATGATGTAGACTGTTTTTGAATTGCACAAATAACCAAAAGGTTTATCTAGTTAAGTTATAATTTAAGTTTTATAGATAATCTTGGTGATGGTTAAATGTAAACTAATTTTGATTTACAGACTAATCTATTACACTAGCCTTATAAAAGGGGTGATGGCTATATTGAGGTTTTCTTCAAAACGTCAAAAAGTCGCGATTTTAAACGTGAAAATTGGCAATATTTGGGAAAAGAACCTGAAACAAATACGAATTATCAAAAGAACATGTCGCAAGAAGAGTGTTTTGCAAACCCTCAAGTTTCAGTTTTAACCGTCACTGTCCTTCATTTTACTAAATTTTTTTTCAGAAAATTCATTTCAAATAGACCCTTTCTCTGGTGTTTTGGCAGTAATTTAGTTAAAGTTATGGTTAACGGTCTATGATTTTTGAATAATTTTTGTTGAAAAAATTCGTTAATGAGGAGACCGCGACTTTTGAATTCTGAAAACATTTATTCAAATGAATGCAAACTAGGCCTACTCTATCCGGATTTAATTTCAGGTTTTATCTGTTATATATATATATATATATATATATATATATATATATATATATATATATATATATATATATATATATATATACCAACGACTTATGGGCCAACGTGTGATGTCAAAATAATTCTATAAGATGTAGCTCAAGATACCCTATAATTAACGTATACATTTTTTTCTCGTATCTTGTATAATAACAATTCAATAATCAATATAATTGTTATTATACAAGATACGAGAAAAAAATGTATACGTTAATTATAGGGTGTCTTGAGCTGCATCTTATAGAATTATTTTGACATCACACGTTGGCCCATAAGTCGTTGGTGACCTACAATTTTTTTAGAACACCTTATATTATTGAATTTTTGCATTTTTATCGAAATATGATGCAGGTGTGTAAGAAAAACAATCTAGAAGCAGTAAGTGCGTTTTGGTAGCGAATTTTCATTACATGCTTCAAATTTCAATACTCGATTTGCTATTAGCCTAAGGTTTGTTGGCTAGGTAACCAGTTTTCTCGGAAATATTTTAAGTTTATTTTCGGAAATTTTTAATGCATTTTCAAACAATAAGTTATTTTGATAAAATATCGTACATTGTTTCTACTATATAGGTTATATCGGTTACCAAATTGATGCCTGCTGGCATTAAAGATACATATTTCCTATTAAAAACATGTTTATGAAAGTTCATTACCATAACGCACTTTCTGCGTCCAGACTTTTTAAAAGTAGACTTTTTAATGCGGTTTGTACTGCGCAAAAGCACACTTGTTCTCGATGATGCAAAATAACAAAATCTTTTGGAAAAGTTAAAAAACCACGTTTTATACTGAGTGTAAAATAAGCCGTGCAAAATTTGCAAACGTTTCATTGTCCGCCATTTGGTTCAAAAAAATTATCGTCTCCTATTATGGATATTAAATGAGCTGTCTATAGACCTTTTCACCAGTTGTTTTGATTCAAACCTTTTGGCATTTTATACAGGCCGAAACAAAAAATTGTGAAAATCTCTTGACAAGTTTCCACGATAATTTTATTCAAACATTTTTTGCATCTACACATCTGGACAAAACATCGTCTGGTTACGAAAAGCTCAGGTAAATAAGCTTTCAAACAACGTAAGGCCCATCAAAATCGGTCAACGCTTTTCTAAATTACGGTGCTTTTAAAATAAATGTTCACAATTTCTTTGTTTTGCCCTATATAAAGTACCAAAGGATCCAAAGAACTGGCTCAAACGTCTAAAGATATTGACATTTGCTTACTTATTATCCATAATATGAGAATAATCTTTTTTTTTGTTGGCAGACAACGAAACTTTTGCAACTTTCACATGGCTTTATTTTACATCCAGTATAATATGAAATTAGTAACTTTTCCAAAAAAACTTCTCCATAATTTAAACCAAGTGGGATTTTGCGCAGTGCAAACCAAACAAAAAAAAATCTTTTAAAACAGTAACAGCTAATTGAAAATGGTGCTAAAAGTTGCTTTTGCAAACAAAATATCGAGGACAGAAGCGCCCAAAAATATATAAAAATCAAGGGAACACAGGGTCTAGTAAAGTAATTTTTTACGTTCGAGACAGAAGAGTCTTGTTACACAAAAAACAAAATTGATGGCAATTGGGATATAGCGAGATACGAAAACTGTGTAGAAGAATTGATCGAGATGCGTAAAGAAGCAGAAGTAGAAATGAACAAAGAGACTGGAAGACGGCTGGATAATGGTTAGGCGGAGCCATCTAGCAGTGAACATCAATTACCCAGAGATCAATTCTAAAGAAAGGTACGACCAGTTAAAAGAAAAATACAACATCCTGGAAAAAGTACCACATAAAATCTGGTTGGACAACGTGCAGATTTTGTGAGTCAACAACCCATTGTTTAAGGAGACTTACGGCCTTTCCGATTTTTATCACATAGAAGCTTAACCAGAAAATATACAAAGAGAGAATGGAGAATATTTCATACATACTAAGGGAGTTGAGAGAAATGACAAGGCAAGTTCCACGTATGTTAAACTAATTAATAGAATTAGACTCCACCGAGCCAGCTCCGGATCTATTGAAGCCATTAGAAAAGTAAACTATACAGAGCAAGGTCCAGCGTGCTTAGATAATTCGGAGAAGTAACAAGTACAGTGGAGAGGCCAGAGACAACAGAAAAAGATAATAGTTCAGTAGATAGTCCAGAGATCATAAAAGGAGACAACGATCCAGTAGAGAGTCCATAGATAATAGAAGGAGATAAGAGAGTCCAGGGATTATGGAAAGATTATGGTCTAGTTAACCCAACAACGCAGTCCAACGAGTTAAGATTGGAACCTGTGATGAGCACTGATAAGTTTAATTTGGAGAAAGATAGATAGTCCAGTAGAGAGTCCAGAAATCATATAAAAAGAACATGGTCTGGTAAACTCCACATAGCAGTTTTATAGCATTTTAAGAGAATATACAGAGGTAAAGGAAGAAAATGATCTTTCAGCCAAGTATACAAAGGTAAAAGAAGAAGAGAATGGTCCAGTAAAGTATCAAAAAGCAATAAAAGGGAGGATGGTCCTGAACGATTCAAGATGGAAAGCGCATATTAATTATACAAGGTAAACAAAGAGGAATTCGAGTTAATTCAAATTATTGAAGACACAGTATGTTAAAAACACAAATAATTATATAAATAACATAAATCTAATATCAATTAACATCCTAGCTTAAATAATATTTCTAAAGCTTTGGTTTTATTGTCCCTTCTGTCTGCTTCTCTTGCTCCTGAATATATTGCCAAGTTAAAAAAGTTTTACCGGTTGTTTCTGAACAAAAGTCCTTTTTCCCCATTGAAGTAGTCCTGACCTAAGTTGCCTCCAAAAAGCAAATCAGGAATGAAAATTGATTAAAAGACGCTTCTCCTTGTAAGTGTGTTCACTCACTCAATAATTTTTCACACTGGCGCCTAAAAACTCATTTAAACCTGACTAAGTAAAGAAAAAGGCGACGTTGTAAGACCCCTGGAATAAAAAATGCATTAATTGCAAATGATTTTATTAAAGCTAACGATATAATTGTATCACAACTATAAAATATGTAGTCATAGTGGCCATTAGTGCCAGAATGGTTGTCCTATCAATGTTGAATATGCCAGCTGCCGTAAATACAGCTACATGTCGCTCAGCACTCCTGGATATAAATGCCAGCTCCTTACGCTCATCAGAATTACTAGGATACAGTAATTGAAAATCGGTGCAAATCATAATAAATTCTTTAGATTTTCTTCCAGTCCAATCACAAACTAGGCAGGTAAAAATGCAGTTAATCTGAAACAAATATAGATACATTGTGATATATTATGTTTATATTTTTTGAGAAACTGAACTACAAATAAGGAAGGGTTTTAGTCACAATAAAGATGTAATTATATATATATATATATATATATATATATATATATATATATATATATATATATATATATGGAGGGTAGTCAGTCAACAGATAGATATGAAGCTGAGAAATATCTAAACGCACTAAAGGTTGGGAAAGCGGTGTTACATGATGATCTAAACTCTGATCTGCTTAGAACCGTAGCGATGTATATTGCAGAGCCACTAGTCTATCTGATCAACGAAATTTTCATGACGGGAATATTTCCGTCACATTTCAAATTCACAATTGTTAGAGCAATTCATAAATTAGGTATTCTTAGATAATAAAGAATAGAGTGTCACAATATTTGCAGAAACATCGACTACTTTCAGAAAAGCAATATGGTTTCAGAGGGGGAACTTCGTCGGAGGGTGCAATATGTCGTGTTACGAATCAAATATATGAGCGCTTGCTAAGGGTGAATATGTAATAGTAGTCTTTTTAGATGTGGCTAAGGCATTTGATAGCATCAAACACGACAGGTTGCTGCCAGTTCTGGAGGACATGGGTTTCAGAGGTGCAGCTTTCTCTTTGATGAGGAGCTACTTGACGGATAGGGTACAAATAACTAAGGTGGGGGATAAATACAATGTACCACAAACTATACTGTGGTGTACCCCAGGGTACCATACTTGGCCCAATACTTTTCACTATTTACTTAAGTAGCTTACTTTTGCTGCCGTCGGTAGGAGATGTAGTGGCCTTCGCAGATGATACTGCCATAATTTATAAATCTGACTCATGGGATACTCTACGGCAGGGGATCGAGAATAACTTGTTGATGATTACAGGCTAGTTTATTGAAAATCTTGTCAACATACATTTTAAGAAAACAAAGTTTGTTCCGTTCTCCTGTGGTGCATCCACGTTGCCGGCATTCGATACATTAATTACTTTGAAATCGAATAATAGCCTAAAACTTCAATACTTTCTGTAACTATGTGAACAAAATCTTAATTTCAACTTATTATTAAATGTTTAATCTTGTCACAAGTTCAAAAAGAACATAACTTTGTAAAGACGGACATATAAATGCCGGCTGGTTTCTATATTCAATGCACCATTAATCCACTAGATTTAAATTCAGACTTCATGTGACGTATTCCCGCGCCACTTTCTGATTGGTCGAAAGTTACCAGACAACCTATCTAATCCATAAACCTTTGGGACGGTCGACCTAACCGCAACCGGAAATTACCAAATCGGCGCAAAACACAAGAAAGCGTATGTAACAATCTGAAAAACATTTTACGGAAAATCCATAACTAACAGATTAATTGCGAAATTAAGTTCTCAAAAAGACACGATTTGCACGTTTCGAACTGTCAATCTTCAGCAGCGTTGCTACATTTAATATTTTATCCCAATAGTGTTTTGCCACTTTAACGAAATAAAAGATCTAAAATGCTTTTTACACACAATCCTGCCGACCTGACCTTCTGGGCGTGACAACACCGCCTCTCTGCATCAAATATGTCAACGAAACAACAGTCATAACCTCAGCTGCAAAAATATACGTTTTTGTTGCAAATCGAAACGTTTTAATTGCGTTTATCATTCAAAGGTTATTAAAAACGAAATATACCACATTCTTTAACTTTATGTACAACTGTTTTTAGGCGATATTTTATTATAATCACGTTAATATGTAGTTGCAGTTAAGTCGACCGTTCCCTGCTGGGCATTTTTAAAATTTAAGCTGGTTGTAAGTTAACATTTGTAAATATGTAAGTTTGCAACAGTTCACTAGAAGGTTACAAAAGAAGCACTTGCATTTGTAATGCCACTGGGGGAAGATTAGCTATTTGCAGCAAACTTGCAGCAGGCTTTTTGTAAGTAATCTACCAAACTTACACTTTCTTTGGAAAAGATTCTGCAAGGTTGATGCAATCTTACCTTGCTTAGTGAATAAGTACACATCTAATTTTCAACAAAATTTATATTTATTCTTAGGTAAATTAAAGAAATATTTGAATTTTACAAAGAACAAGAACAAAACTGTATGCTTAGTAACATGCCGTTGAGAAAACAATTTAATTTTGAGGCGTATAGGTAACAATAACTGTCTTATTTTAAAAGACAATGAATTTTTTCTTGCCGTTTGTTAAACTACTTTTTGAAAATCTTTTAGACCAACTTGCGTAAATATTTTTTTGTTTATTGCATAAAGAAAAATTTACATTAACTTTGATTTTTATGGCAGCCATATTTGAAATTTGGATTCAGCATTTTTCTCATCCACATGATATGTCATGTCATATGTCAAAATTACTTTGACATTGAAATTATATGAAAATATAATCTTGGTATTATTTTTTATATCATCCTCTCATTATTAGTTTTCTAGATATAAATGCGTCATGCCTTAAAATACAATTATTTTGTGAGAGGCGTTACCAAGCATAAAATTCTGCACAAGTTTGACCATTTAGACGACTTTTTATCTCAGGTAATAAAAATGTTCGGGACGCAGTAAGTGCATTATAGTAGCGAGTTTTCATAAGCATTGTACACTATTAGTAAGGTATATTATTAAAACTAATTCTTTAAATTTAAATTAGCCTGGGAGACCAGTTATAGAGGTCCCAGTTAGCGATTATTTGAAGAAGTTTCTATTTTCGATGGAGCTAGAAAAGTATATTTCGTAAGATATGCGTAAGTACTGCAAGTCTCTTTTAAAAAAGTGTGTTACAAATTTCATTAAAGTCATAAAAGATTTCTAGAAAAAAAAAACATTATTTAATTATTTACAAAGCGAATGTACCTGCCAAATCATAAGTATGGCAGGAATTTTCCTTTTAATTATTTGGATGGTTTTGTTTTAGTCAACACAATCGAACTAGTTTTTGCAAACAAAACAACAAAAAAGGTTTTTTAAAACCAACTTGAAGTTATCCGCGAAGCTCATTATGTTATTTTTCTTTAATTTAGTACCCACGCTGCATTTACATATGTGTTACTATGGTTCAAGATTGAAGATTATAGCTTAATGGGAAATTGACTTATCGGATTTGAAATCTTTTTACGAAAATTCTCTACCACAACGTACTTTCTGCACTCAGACCATCCTCATCGCTTATTTACTGTTGCTGTAACCATACTTTTTAAATGATAAAATATTGTAGCTCTCTATGTGAGACTGAAAAACAAGGCAACCTCAAATTCATTTTTGGAAAAATATTTTAAACAAATGAAATGAGGTAATAACTTGAACATAAATAGAAAATCTTGGTTCGCGGCTTCGTCACGGGGGTTCTCCTTTCCCTTCTACATGCCCACAACCACCCTCAATGCATAAACAAGAACAATATAAAGAAGAAAAAATTATTCGGAACAACCCCCAAGATAGTTGCGGGACCTGCAGTGAATAAGGGTTCTGGACGAAGGAAACAGGATTTTAAGGAAGTATAGCTTCAAAATCAGTAAAAGGTAGCTTACACAGGTCCAGCTAAGCTGGTTTTTTCGAACTCTCCGCTCACGCTTTCTTTTTATCTTCTTCCCCGCTCAGCACCCCTATTCACTCCTGGTCCTGTAACTTTCTTAGGGGCCGTTTGCAAGAAATTTTTCTTGTGGCACGTGCATTCAAAAAGGGTTCTAAGCATGTTTCTGATTTTTTTTCTAAAAGTGCCCGGTGTGCTAAACTGTAAATTTACCAATAATTTAATTTTTATTTCCAAAAGGAATGTACCTGCCAAATTATAAACGTGGCAGGTATTTTTCCTTATTAATCGCTTGGATGATCCATTTTAGTTAACTAAATCGAAGCAGTTTCTGCAAACAAAATAACAAAAAAGGTTTTTTTAAAGAAATTTGTAGTTATTTTTCAAATCTAGTACCCACGCTGCCTTTATATGGGTTTTATTATGTATCAAAACTGAAGATTCTAGTTTAATGGGAAATTCAGTTATTACTATCTGAAATGTTTTTACAAAAATTAGCTACCATAATGCAGTTGCTGCACCTAAACTCTTTTCAACACTTATTTACTATTACTGTATCCATACTTTTTGAAAATGAAATAAATATAAACAATACAATATTTTGAAATTAGGATTTTAATAATTTACACTGTACATCTGATTATATATGTAATTTGAACCGCTTTGTGATGTTATGTAGTTTCATTTACTTCAAATGTTCCATAAAGAGTAAAAGCTAAGAGTAAAGAAACCCATAAGTACCGGGGTACCCTAGGTAATATACTTATATTAGTTTGCGGTGTTTCATATATTATGCTAAAGCATAATATTTATTCTACTTACGTTTAGAAAGTAAGAAAGATTGTATTTGGTTAAGTATAGTTTTGTAAATGTTGGGAAATAAACGTGTTATTATTATTATTATATGATTGTGTCAAACATAGCACGCTGCTGAACATACTAGAAAGTAAAGGTTTAGACTCTCAAGATCTAAAAATCATTCAGTACCTCTATGAACACCAGGTGGCGACAGTGCAGATTAAAAACACCCAAACAAAAACTGTACCAATTAAACGTGGAGTCAGACAAGGCTGTGTACTGAGCCCTATGCTTTTTAACATGTATTTCGAAATGGTATTCCAAAACGCACTTGAAGGTGCAGAAGATGGCATAAAAGTGAATGGAACCTTGATAAATAATCTACGATATGCCGACGACACAGTTATAATCGCAGACAGTCCTGAGGGCTTGCAGCGGCTACTTAACAAGATATCAGCCGAAGGAGATCTATGATATTGGCGGTAAACCGGAATCCAAATCAACCAATACATATAAACGTATACGGGACACAGATAACCAAGGTCTCTAAGTTAAAATAATTGGGCAGTTGGATGGGCGAAGATCTGAATCCTGATTTCGAAATCAGAGCTCGGATTGAAATGACTAGGGCAAATTTCTTAAAAATGCAAAGCCTATTAAGCGATAGGTCACTTGATATACAAATTAGATACAATTTTGTGAAGTGCTACATATATTTCACGCTTCTGTATGGGGTTGAGGCGTGGACGCTAAAGGCTGGAGGTCTAAACAGACTCGAGGCATTCGAAATGTGGGTGTATCGACGAATGTTGCGAGTTCCTTCGACTGCTCACACCACAAATTTGGAGGTTTTGTATCGTATGGGCAGAGAACGTGAACTCATCGAAATCATAAAAAAGCGAAAAACTACATATCTCGGTCATGTAATGAGACACAATAGATATGAATTTCTACAACTCATAATAGAGGGTAAAATCGAAGGGAGACGTGCACCGGGACGCAGGCAGTGCTCCTGGCTTAAGAACATACGAGATTGGACAGGCTTGGGTTCAAAAATTTTGCTGAAAAGGGCTCAAGACAGAGAAGATGTCGCCAAAATTGTGGCTGATCTTCGATAGGAGAAGGCACTTGAAGAAGAAGAAGTTTGCGGTGGGTATATTTCTTCTTGAAATAATTTTGTTTCACTTTAGTAATACAGTACCTACATGCATTGATTTAGAACCTGAATCTGATGTACTCAACCACTTTCTTATTTGTCTGATTGGATGTTAGAATCGTAATATACTACAGTTACAGTGGACGACCAAAGGCATTTGTTAAAGTTAAAAGTTGGGTTATTATTTGCCTACTATTTGTATTAAGCTTTTTTTATATTCTGAGATTCCAAGGTGTTAGCGGAGTCGATTTCGAGGTTATACGTAGAACGTACACGTTTATCTCATGACTTCTCCAACGAATTGAACCACTTTCATTAAAATTTCTATTTATTTACATTTTTCTGACATCTACAGATTTAGATGAGAGTTGTCATAAATGGCAACCCCGCCGATTGTTTATTGTGACATATGTTCGTAGCCTGTCCGTTTAAAACTTAATTTGGAGATTTTGTTTGCAATGGCAGCGGAACCCTGATTTATCCGTCTGACCTTGTCTAACATTATAGGCATGTATTTAGAAATAATTTCAGGTTGTATCGTAGATTATTGATTTTTTATTTAGTTATAACTCAAGATCTGCTTAACCAACGGAATTTAAATTTGGTAGGTAGGACCAGTTGTACAATGTGTACAGGCTTGTCAAGTTTTAGTTGAATATTTCTAGTAATTAAAAAGATATGGCGTTTTCAAGTAGTTTTTGCATTTTTCTCTTAAAGTATTGCTAAAACTGTCTAACGGACTCATCCAAGCTATTAACAAAATTAAGGGAATTTTCTTAATAAAAATTCACTAAAAAGCTAAGTAATACTGTCTTATCGTGGACACCTATATATTTGTTATTCCAGAAACAATTAGCAGTCATTCCCTGATTCAGTGTCCTGTTTCTTCTTCTTCTTCAAGTGCCGTTTTTTTTTAGAAGGTTGGCTATCATCATGGATACTCTCACTTTTGATGCTGCAGCTCTGAACAACTCAAGGAAATTACAGTTGTACCATTTTCTCAGGTTATTTAGCCAGGAAATACGTCTTCTTCCTCTGCTTCTCTTTCCCCGTATCTCTCCCTGCATAACACTCTGCAACAATACATATTTTTCTCCTCTCATCACGCGGCCCAGATATTGCAGCTTCCTTATTTTAATTGTGTTCAATATCTCTTTTTCTTTTCTCATTATTCACAGTACCTGCTCATTTGTTACCATGCCAACCCAACTTATCCTCAAGATACTTCTATATGACCACATCTCAAATGCCTCCAGTCGATCACTTATATCTTTCTTTGACGTCCACGATTCCATCCCATATAGCGACACCGAGAAAGCGTAGCATCTCAATATTCTGACTCTAAGTTGTAAGTTAAGATCTCTACTGCATAACACGCTTCTCTTTTCTGTTAAATACGGTTCTGGCTTCTCCAATTCTTGATTTAACTTCTTCAGTGTACTCATTTTTGTCATTGACAGTTGTTCCCAGGTATCTGTACTTACTGACTTTCTCTACTAGTTCTCCGTTGATCCATATGATTTCCTGTTGCTGAACTGATTTTGTAATGGTCATAAAATTGGTCTTTTTGATATTTAAGGGAAGGCGACTCTCCTCGCTACTCGTCACTACTTGATCAACTAAGCTCTGTAAATCTTCTATTGTTTCGGCAATGAGTATGGTGTCGTCTGCATACCGGATATTGTTAATGGGTATTCCATTGTCCTTTACTCCTATTGTTGTTTCTTCCAGCGCCCTCTGAATGATTTCTTCCGAGTAAAGATTAAATAATAGCGGCGATAGTACACCTCCTTGCCTTACACCACGTTGTATTTTTACTTCTTCTGAGAGTTCATTGTCCACCTTGATATTAGCCGCCTGGCTGTAGTATAAATTATTTATTATTCTAATATCTTTCATGTCTATATTTTTACTTTTAAGTAACTGAATGAGGTGGTTGTGGCGGACTCTATCAAATGCTTTGTTGTAGTCAAGGAAACATACATACATCGGCTGATTGATGTCCATGCATCTTTGACTCAACACATTGAAGGCAAACAAGGCTTCTCTTGTTCCAATTGCATTTCTGAAGCCAAATAGGGTTCGCTAATATCTTGTTCTAATTTCCTAAAAATTCTCTGGTATATTATCTTTATGAATATTTTGAGAGCGTGACTCATTAGACTGATGGTTCGGTGGTCGCTACATTCTTTTGCATTAACCTTTTTTGGTAATGTAATGAAGATCGATCTAAGCCATTCGCGGGGAATGATTCCTGTGTTGTATATTGTGTTAAATAGTTCCACGAATATGCCCATTTCATCTTCTGTGATTAGTTTCATTATTTCTGCTGGAATTTCGTCACGTCCTGGAGCTTTATTAGACTTTGCCATTTTTACCGCGTGCATTACTTCTTCCTTTGTTATTGTTGGGCCCAAATCTCCTTCTGTGTCCTCTTCTACTATTTATTGTTGTCTGTCATCGTCGAATAGTTCCTGGATATACTCCTTCCATCTTGACAGCTTCCCTGCAGTGTCTGGGGTTATTTTGTCATCTCTGTCCAGCAAAACATTGTTTGGTCTTGCCTTTTTATACCAGCCACCTTCCTAATTTTTTATAGAGGTTAAGATCATCGTGTTTCATTGTCAAATCTTCTATCTCCCCACATTTTTCTCTGTACCACTTTTCTTTGGCTTCACGTATTCTTTTTCTTATCTCACTATGTATATGGTTATATGCATTGTTGTCTATGTTTTTGTACGTTCTTCTTTCTTCCATTAGTTATAAAACTTCGTCAGTTATCCATGGTTTTTGTTTGTGAACAGTATTCTTTGTTTGCAGTAACTCGTTTGTTGAAGTCGTTATCGTGGTTTTGATGGTATCCCATATTATGTTTGGATCTTTATTCGGTTCAGCTCTGATCTTACTTAGTTCGTTGTTAATATTCTTGATCAATTGTTCTATTATTATTGGGCTTTTAAAATTTAAGGTTTGTAGATGTTTTTTGTTTTGTTGGGATTTTGGATTTTTCAGTCGTACTCTGAGCCCTACTATTACTGGATTATGATCCGTTGCTGCATCTGCTCCAGGATAAGCTTTAGCCGACATTATGGAGTTTCGGTACCTTTTGATCCTAACTATGTGTTTGGTGTTATCAGCGGGTGATTTCCAAGTATAAAGCCTCCTATCAGGCAGTTTAAAGTATGTGTTTGTAATCACCTTGTCTTGCTCTTGACATAACTGTGTCAATCTATCCCCCATTTCATTTCTTGTGCCCAACCCAAAAGCACCAATAAGATCTTCTACTTTCCAACTTTTGTGTAGAAGTCTCCCATTATTATCGTTATATCCCTGTTCTTTGTGACATCCCGAGCTTGTTGAATTGCATTATAGAATTGTTCTATTTCTTCTTCACTCTTATCGGAAGTGGGGGCGTATACTTGAAGAATGTTAAGTATTCTTTGGGTTGTTGTTGTTGCTCTTATCATCATTACTCTATCTGAAATGGGGATGAAGCCAGTTATAGCTTGACAAAAGTTACCTTCCACCACAATCGCTACTCCGTTTCGGTGATTTACGTCGTTGTTACCCGAGTAGTAAATCTTTGACTGATTAATCTTCATTTCGCCTGAATTAGGCCATCTAGTTTCACTGAGTCCCATTATGTTCACATTGAGTCGTTGCATTTCTTGAAGCACGTTGTGAATTTTACCTGCTTCGAACATGGATCTGATGTTCCATGTACCGATCCTTATGTCTCTTTCCTTCTTCTTAGCTGCATTCAAAACTATCCCGCCCGGAGATCCGAATAGGGGACTAGAAACTCCGGAATTTTTTGCCTTGAACTCAGCCATGTTGATTAACTAGGGATATCCATTTGGATCTTTACTGCAGTTGTTTCCCGTTGCCTTCTGCATCTTCCTGCCGTTCACCATTCATTGGTTTCTCCACCTTTAGAGATGATTTCTCATCTCAAGGGCAAGAAGGTGTCCTATCTCTTAGTAGAGTTGGTTACTTATACCGGTAACTGTTCGGTCAGTGCTAGTTTTGATCCGCCCCGAGTATTTAATTTCCTCGGTACCACCTATATCTAGGAGTTCCCCTATCCGCCACCTGGGAGGCGCCCGATGGAGGACTAGCAACACCGTTCAATTATCAGTTTTATTAGATTATTCTATTAATTTAATAATAGAAAATCACGATTTTTCACATCGCAGGTATTCGAGAAAATAGATTAATTGCTTATTCGATTATTCTATTTATCTATTATTCTATTAATGAATCATTAATTTTTTTCGAATTTCTGCGATGTGAAAAATCGTTGCCAGCACTAGTACTTACCAAATAAATTAATAAAAGCGTAACATCACATATGAAGATGTTTCTTAGGCTTGAATGTCCACTTTCAAAGTACCTTAGCACAGAGAATACCTCAAAAAGAAACAGCACAAAGGTGTAGGAAAAGTAAAGCACTGCCGGTATACCAAATATTGAGTTAATTATTTCACCGATTGAGCCCAAATTTATAAATTTACCAACTGATGCTCTTGTTACATTTACAAGCAATACATCCTTGTGTTTTTGGAGCCTAGATATCCTAAAGTTGACAAAGAACTCAGACAGATCTTTGCTTAATGTTTGGTAAGCGACACCATTTCTTAAAATGAAAAACTGGAAGTTTAGCCAAATCAATGTCGCAAAGGCGATTTGTGCTAGGTCAAAATAAGTCGCCAGCAACTCAATTTGATTTCCTGTCAATTTGTATAATGCGACGCTTTTGTATATAAGAGGAGCAGCTTGTGTCAAAGGATAACACAGGGCATATACATCGAAGAGCAATATTTTTTTTGGCAAATCAGTTGTGAATTTGGTGTTTTCACAGATAAGAGAAATATGTGTATATAAATTGATCCATTTATTTTTATTCCAATTGTAGGTGCCCAGAAGAGTATAGACGTTCATTGAAGTTACCATAGCGCAGGTTGCTAGATAGGTGTACGGAGAATCATCGTCACAATAAAACGTGTAATAAACGGAATATGCAAGACCTGCCAGTGAAAGGAGCGACAAAAAGGCACAAAATGTTTTATAAGCAACCGGTTTTAATATGGTAGAACTTTCGTCTGATTTTAGTACAATACCTAAATAACCTGATATTGCTTGGAAAATCTGGAAACTTGAGAAAATTTCAAGAGTCGAAACTGATACTTGTTTTGTCATCGTATTGAAGCTTAAAATGAATTACATAATTAATGATATATATTAAATAAAGTCACGATTTTTGTACACAAAGATTACGCCAATAAACAGAAAAAGGGGCTAAACTCGTTTATATCTTACAATAAAACTATTGCAGAGACTTTCATGTGGCGTTTGATTGTCGTTTACCCGTAGCATGTTTTTACATAATTATATTGACAGCTTCATAACTGTTTGTCCACAGTTGTGTAAATATAGCGACATATGGGTATATAATGGTACTTATTTGTTAACTGGGAAACATATTAATGGTTTTTTTTAAAATATTATTTGTCATACAAGCCCGCATTAAAAAGTTCTTAAGTCTAATGCAGAAGCAGAGCCTCGGTTGTTTAGTGCTGGTAAGAACGTGTACCTCTGAACTAGTGATGGGTCGTTATTTAACTGTCGGTTATTTCTTAACGGTTGCCGAGCCGCAACGATAACCACCAGTTATGGACTGATAAAAATAACTGCTTTAAAACAACGCTTTTTACATTAAACTAGAAAATGCCGAAAACGGAGTCGTATCTGTTTCCGTTCCTGTGCAACTAGGTTCGATGAATAAACATCGGTTTTCATCGGCTACTGTTATTTAACCATTTAACGGCATGAATAGCCTTGAGACTGGGAATGCTAAATATGTATAGGTATACAGTATAGAGCGGACTTTACTTCATAACATTATACTTAACACGTTATTTATACTAGTGTGCTCGCTCTCGCTCACAGCTTTAGGAACGTAGGATCTTTGGTACAATCAAACGGTTTAATTTTAATTTTAACCGGTTGTTGACGGGGATACGGCATACGGACACTACTACACAGAGTTATTCTGGTAAACTGAGAAGCTGTTATTTTTGAAACTGTTGAGTTTCCCACTAGTATGTAAAGCCAAATATTTAATATTACAACATGTTGGGTGAAAAGATGAATTTCTGTAAAAACGTGTTATTACTTTCACTATAGACAACGCAAAATAGGGTTATTTCACGTGAAATTAAAGTACTTATTTATTTAAATTTATATACATTACCTAAGAAAACAGTTAACACGTCATTTTCGTTTGTCTGATAATAGTTATCAAATTGATAAAAAAATAGAATGATACAACATTTTTTAATATCTATATACATTTAAATATAAAAAACTCTGGACGCAGCAAGTGCGTTATGGTAGTGAATTTTTATTAAATGCTTCAAATTTGAATAACTCAATTTTCTATAAACTTAGAAAGTTTAATTTTGGTATGTAGTAAGGTCTTTCAGAGGACAAGATATTCACCAAATTTAATTAAAACAACTTTGTAATTTTTGGAGAAAAAAATTTTTTCGAAAGAAAATATAAAGTTTGTGTTAGTCAATTTTCGATAAACTTTGAAAGTTGAATTTTGGTACTTAGTAAGGTCTCCTTCAAGGCAACATATATAATAAATTACATTAAAACAGCTTTGTTATTTTCGGAGACAAATTTTTTTTTGAAAGAAAATTCAAAATTTTCCCGGAAAACCCCATCTGATTTTCCTGGATAACGAACTCATCCAATCCATTATTCATTGAAATCGGTTAATTATTTTTTAAGTTATTAGACGGATACATACATACATATATATATATATATATATATATATATATATATATATATATATATATATATATATATATATATATATATTAATATATGTATATATATATATATATATATATATATATATATATATATATATATATATATATATATATATATATATATAAACATATAAAAATTGAAACTGACCCCGGATATGGGTTCTAGGGGTCCTAGTTGGCGCTCATTTGAAAAATTTTTTGCAAAGTCTCACCATCGATCCCTCTCTAATAGTGATTTTTTTAAAATAAAAATTCACTAATAATCTCTGATGTAAATGCAATTCAAACGTAAAACAAATGAATATTTGCATCTGTAGTTAATTACTACATGCATTTTGTTTTTGTTTCTGAAGAAGCCACATTTAACGAAACGGTTCATATTATAATTATATAGAGTGAATATCGTAATAATTTGTTTTATCACTATATAATTATATAATTATTTCCCTTCATTATTTAAATTCTTAAAATTAGAATAGAATAACAGCCTAAAATTCTTGCCTTCAACTTAAAAGGAAGGGATGTGTATTGTTGATTAAAACTGACTGTCCATTAGGCACGTAATCGCATAACTTCCATGATTTTTCTTTTGGACGCAAGCGATATTAGATCTTATTCATGTGCCAATACCAATACCGATCTGAAGCGATCGCCAGACGCCACATGCATTACACTATACTAAACAAAACTTACTGCCACTGCCTATCCTCTCATGTGATCCTGATACTAGAGACGTGAAAATCGTTTCGTCGTTTCTACGATTTCTGTGGTAAAAACTTCATGTTAAATATTAAATGCTTCAAATTTGAATAACTCAATTTTCTATAAACTTAGAGAGTTTAATTTTGGTGTGTAGTAAGGTCTCTCCTAACGCAAGATATCTACCAAATTTCATTAAAATAACTTTGTAACTTTCGGAGAAAAAAAAATTTTCGGAAGAAAATTTAAAATTTGAATAACTCAATTTTTTATAAACTTAGAAAGTTGAATTTAAGTACGACGTAAGACCTCTCCCAAGGAAACATATATAGTAAATTTCAATAAAACAGCTTTGTTACTTTCGGAGAAAAAATTTTTTTTCGAAAGAAAACTCAAAATTTTCACGGAAAACCCCGTCCGATTTTTCTAGACAACGAACTCATTCAAGCCATTAATAAAAGAAAATCACTTGCCAAGTTTCATCGAAATCGGTTAATTATTGTTCGAGTTATCAGACGGATACCTATATATATATATATATATATATATATATATATATATATATATATATATATATATATATATATATATATATATATATATATATATATATATATATATATATATATATATATATATATATATATATATATATATATATATATATATATATATATATATATATATATATATATAAACATATAAAAATTGAAACTGACCCCGGATATGGGTTCTAGGGGTCCTAGTTCGCACTCATTTGAAAGAATTTTTGCAAAGTCACACCATCGATACCTCTCTATTAGTGAATTTTTAAAATAAAAATTCACTAAAAATTAAATGAATATATATATATATATATATATATATATATATATATATATATATATATATATATATATATATATATATATATATATATATATATATATATATAGGTGTTTCTAAATTGATGCGGAAAATGTTACAGGGTGATTCTTTGGCGAAAAATAAGGGGTGTCTTTTTATTAAGTTTTTCTTGAAACCCCTTCTCCTCCAAGTTACAGCCCTTTGAAATTTTGGCAAAAAAAGTTTTCATTACATTTCTCCGTTATGGAATAATTTAAAAAAACGTAATTTTGCGGATGCATAAGGCTAATAAAATGACAGTTTTGAAAGGATTTTATAACCCTATAATGTTATCACAAGAGGGTGGAAAAACCTACCCTTACATTATTTTTTCACTACTTTTTATTGTGTGTACCGTTTTCTATTAAAAAAAAAATGATTCAAAAAGAAGGATTCATTTAGCAACTTTTTAATGTCTTGAGATTTTCTCACAAAATTGTTAGTTTCATCACAAAAAAATAAAATATTACTCAGATCGATGTCACATGAATTTACAGAGTGGTTGTTATTTGCTAAAAAATTAAGTACGTTACCGTTCTTAGAATCACTCCCTCTGCCTGTGTAGTGTAGTAGTGTATAAAGCAGTTATTTGTTGAAGCTAGTGCTGCCTTGCAATAAAAGTTCTAACGTCTAACGTTCCAAGACGTGATAAATAATGATATTTATTGATTCTTGCTGTGGCATTGACATTTACGTAAAGACCACTCATAAAATAAAATTGTTATAAACGACTAATTTATAATTCCTAAAACATCTAAGTAAATACTAATATAAGACTCCTTTCTGATTTCTAAAAGTTTCACCTCAGAGTGGCAAAAGATTTACGATACGCTTATTATAATTTCTTAACCCTTTGTTTCATTTTCATATGGACAAAATTTGAGATTTATACACTACGTGAAATAACGGGGTAAAAATACAATGCATTTATACTAGTGTGCTCGCTCTCGCTCACAGCTTTGGGAATGTAGGATACTATCGATAGACTATCCAGTTTAAAATAACAGATAAATAACTGAAGCTGTTATTTTCAACGGTTATTATTAAATAACGTTAACGGCTTCAACAGTTAATAGAAAATAACCGTTTTTCCCATCACTACTCTGAACCGAAGGGTACTGCGTTCGATCCCAGGGTTGTCCTTTTACTTTTTAATGCATACTGTAACATTAACATCAACCGAAGTTGTCGCATTGTATTTGAGCAAGTTGAATGTCTGCACCTTCCACCCTTCTGAAGGGGCGTAAAGCCGTCGGTCCCGTGTCCATGCGATGTGGGCACGTTAAATATACCTAAATAGAACAGGCTGTATTTTATTATACAATCGGAAGGATCATACATTTATAGGCAATTTTTTAAATAGAACCATATGTCTAAAATTGAAATTGTATACAGATAATAAAAAATACTGTATGTATGATGAATGGTAAGTTGACATTTAAGCTGATTTAAGTCAACTTGTGTGTGTGTTTGTTCCGTTAACGTCGGTCTATTTCCGCGACTATGGTCAATCACCGACGACAGGGAGCAGTTTCATCACATTATCCTGGAAATTTTGCCGAACCTCCGCCTAATGTAAGGAGGGAGGGATCTTTAACGTGCCCAACATCGTACGGACACGGGACCGACGACTTTACGCCCCCTCCGTAGGGCGCAACGTGCAGACATTCAACTTGCTCAAATACAATGCCACAACCTTGGTTGATGCTAATTGTACAGTATGTACTGAAAAAGTGAAAGGAGAACGCACGGATCTAACGCAGTACCCCTCGGTTCAGAGGCACACGTTCTTACCACTGAACCGCCGAAGCTCTTTGAGTCGACTTACATTAGTATTATCCTGATATGCTATAAATATCATCAGTTTGGACATAGAGCACACGAGTGCACAGAGGAGGGAGATAAATCAAATGCTTGTTTGAATTGTGGGCAAGAAGGCATCAAGCAAAAGAGTGCAAAGGCAACCCATATTATGGCAAATGTCAAAAGGACGGCCATAGGTCTGATCAGACCAGGTGTCCTTATTTTAGAAGGGTGATAGAAAAGGCTAGAAGGATGAATCTCAAGCACTCTACGTAATGACCCAACAACCTATAAAAATACTACAGACAGACTTAATGAGGTCACACAATAGTCATGACCTAGCAGCAGAGTTAGCAAGACGAAGAGAGGTAGACATATTGGTAGCCGGGGAACCGAACACGAAACGAGTAGTCAACAGGGACTGGATCAAGGACAGAAGAGCTAATGTGGCGGTGAAGTTCCTGAATAGACCATTGGAGGTAAAAAAAGTGGAAGTAGGGAACGGCTACCTATGCATTTGTTTAACCAAGACCCGTATATACTGCTGCTACAGTTCACCCAACATCCCTCTAGAAGACTCCAAGGCAGAAATTGACACAATAATGATTGATAGGGATCAGCATGGAGGAGATATCATTATCTTGGGGGACCTCAACGTAAAGTCGCCGCCTTGGGACTCGCCGACGACGGACGAATGAATATCCTAATGAATGTCTGTCAGCTCGAGATATGGTAGTGCACAACACGGAAGGGACCACCAACTTTCTCCAGGAACAGCACCGAATCGTATATAGATGTAACACTCTCGACTGCGCTTATCGCAAGAGCAATCAACAAATGGCAAGTGTTGGAAGAAGAAATTCTGAGCGACCACTGGCCCATATATTCCGAAATTGAGAAAATGAAACAAAAAAGGGCACAGGTGGGGAACGAACCATAATAAAAATGACTGGGACGCGTTTGAGATGATGCTGCGTTGGAGGTTAGACGGCAGAGAGGTTGCGATAGAAGATCATGCAAAGTGCTCTGACCTGCTGTGGGAAGCATACCTGGCCAGCCAAGTTGTCGGCGTGACAAGCCGTGGACGAGTGTCCTCTTGGTGGAGTCCCGAAATTGACGACCAAAGGAAAATATATCTAATCTAGACGAAAGGCAACCAGAATGAAGAAAATGCGGAATCGTAAGGAGGCGATAAAGGAGGCCATAGAACAATACAAAAGACACAAACGCGACTAAACTTTACGGTTAAGACGTTTGAATTTTTAAAACAATTTATTTGATACTTTAAACAATCAAAATTAATTACTTTGTTACAAAAAAAAAAAAAATGAATAATACAATATACTAAAAATAAGACGATCAACCTACATGTGATCTAATGTCTATGCACTCGGTGTGCAGATGACTAACTCGGAACAAGAATGAACGGTTCTACCTCTGTGAGTAGCCTCTTTATAGTCTTCCCTCCAGGCGTGGCACTATGTCTCTGGATAAACAAGGAATCTGCTGATGTAGATTCTCACAGTGATATTCCGTTCGACTTGCACTTTGAACCTGCAAAGTTCTTGGCTCCTTTAAGACGACGGCTGACTCAGCGGTTCTTACCGTGAGGAGGCGACATTGTAGCATAACGGGCCATTGTTTGGGCTCCATTTATCTCGCGAGTTGAGTAAAATTATAAAACAATTGAAGAAAAAACACTGGGAAAGATTATGTGATGAACTGGACAACGACATTTAGGGAGCAGGATACAAAATTGTTACCGAAAGATTAGCAAACAAAATGCCGGTAGAGCTGACAAGAGAAAAAAAAAAGGAAATCATACAGAAACTGTTTCCAAAGAGAAACGAACACATGGAAGCAATAAGGGTGTGAGGACTACCAGAACCCTTCACAAGACAGGAACTGCAGTAAGCAGGAGAAAAAAATGAATTTTGGAAAGGCTCCCGGCTTAGATGGAATCCCGCCAGAGGCCATTAAGAAAGCGATACAGGTAGCACCTGACTGGATACTAGCAATTCTTAATAGGGTACTAAGGGAACAGGAATTTCCAGCTCAGTGGAAAAATTATTCTAATACTGAAGGGCGGAAAACTACCGCCAGATATAGGTGCCTGCTGAACACGCTTAGTAAGTTATATGAAGCCCTAATCAAAATGAGATTAGAGAAGGAAATCGGCGATGGGCCCTCCTCAAGCCAGTATGGTTTTCGAAAGGGAATATCGATCATAGAATATATCCAGAAGGTCACGAAATTAAAAAAGGATGCAAGGGAAAAGTGGCGTATACTGATAACACTGGACGCGGCAAACGCTTTCAATACGGCTAGGCGGAACTTGATAATGAAGGAGCTAAAAAGGAGGAAGATATCACCTTACCTAGTTAACATCATAGGGAGCTATCTCAAAGAAAGGAAACTCCAAATTGACCGCAAGGAAGAAATCAAGGTGACGACGGGAGTTCCGCAGGGCTCAGTCCTGGGACCAGTCCTGTGGAACATTCTCTATGATGGCGTGCTTAAAACGAAACTGACGACAGGGGCAATAACCATAGGATATGCCGACGCTCTGGCCCTAGTGGTAACTGCCAAAGATGAGTACGACTTGAAGTTTCGTGTAAACGAGTCACTGTACCGGATAGACGCATGGATTGAAAAAAACGACCTTAAGTTAGCTCCACACAAAACTGAGACAGTCGTCATGAAAGGGCCAAGAAAAAGAAACAACCTTCGATTCCAACTGAAGGAGGCTACGATTGTGCCCAAGAGAGCAGTTCGATACTTGGGAGTAATGATAGATGATAATAACACCTACGGTGAACACATCCGCACTGTGACCAAAAAGGCGGAAGAGAAGACAGCAGCCCTGACTAGAATAATGCCAAATATAGGGGGACCACGCACCATCAAGCGACAAATTTTGTGTAAGGCTGTATACTCTATACTGCTGTATGCGGCTTCTGTTTGGTATCAAGCACTGGAGAGGAAATGCTATAGGTTAGCGATGGAGAGAGTTCAGCGGAAACTGCTGCTGAGAGTATCCTGTTCATATCGGACTGTATCAACAGAAACTCTGCAAGTTACAGGCGGAACTATACCTATTGACTTGCAAGCGAAGAAAGATGTATCATACATCAGAGGGCAGTTGGAGAAAATAAACAAGAAAGGGCTACAATAAGAGAATAAATTCTAGACGAATGGCAATGCCGATGGGACGAGAACAACACAGTGGCCCAATGGACAAAGAGATACATTGCAAACATAAGACTCTGGATAAAACGTAAGCACCGAAAAGTGGACTATTTCGTGACGCAAATTCGTACAGGACACGGAAGATTTAGAAGTTACGGAAAAAAAGATGGGAAAAACTGAAAGCGACAAGTGCATATATTGCCCAGCAATTGACACTGTAGAACATACACTTTTCGAATGCCCAGAGTGGGACAGAGAGAGACAAGTGGTAGACAAAAGACTGGGCAGAATGATGACAGCAAATAGGCTGGGAACCGAAATGTTGACAGACCGCGAGGGTTGGAATGCCGTGAAGACGATGGCGAAAGCAATAATGGAGGCGAAGGGGCGAGCGGAAAGACAGTAAGTGCCAGGCAACTACCATTTTGAAGATATGCCACAAAGCAGTACCGAAATGGATAGTGAAGAAGGAGGGGTTTTAGTCGGAGTAGCGCCCGACACTGTTAGATGCATTAGAAGCCCATTAGCCAGCATCCTTCGCCAAGCGGTTTCCCCTCTCATAAAAAAAACAACAACAACAACTACTACTACCCAATCCTTTGAATCATTTGAATTATTTTTTGAGGACATCTCAATTCACTGATTTCTATGTCACCTGTAGGTAACAGCGAACAGCTATGGCACTGTATTCAAAATGCAACAGATAGTCTTAGAAGTAACGAAAAAATAATGCAAAGAGTATTTTTTAATTTTCTCCGCCGCACATACTTTAACGTCGGTCTATTTCCGCGATTATGACCGATCACCGACGCCAGTGAGCAGTTTTACCTCAATATCCTGGTAGTTTTGCCAAACCCCTGCTTTAGTACAGGGAGGGTAGGGTTTTTTAACGTGCCCAACATCGTATGGACACGGGACTGGCGGCTTGATCTATATATTTTTTACGAAATATATATATATATATATATATATATATATATATATATATATATATATATATATATATATATATATATATATATATATATAGTATGGGGCCATTTTTATGGTTCTTCTTTTAAAGTATTTGTGAATTAGTACACACCAACCAAACAGAGTTGTATTTTAGTCTTAGAATCACCGGACTGGCATGGGACATCAGCAACACCCTCGACATGTAAAGAGAGACAGTGATTACGACTCATGGTATCTGAACGCGCTTTCCAGTTTCATCATGGTGGCTAATAATCCTATTAGCACTTCATCCGTCATCGTTCACCGTAGCACCCTTGTATCATCACAAGATGCAGTTACATGAAAGAAGAAACATAATAGACAGCATTCGTAGGCACATATAAGGAAGTTCATGTCGTATTCACCTAATAATTGAAAGCTGATGCCACAAAAGCTCGCTTTGAGAAAACTAGGCTGCTTCAGGCCGCACATGTCGAGTAGTGCCACACAGGCTACTGCCATGCAAGTCACTTAAAGGAAGCTGGGTTAGCCCGTAACATTAAGTAATGCGATACAGATTAAGGATGAACTGCGAAAGCTGGTACTACAAAGCTAGGGGGCGCTGCACAGTTCATTGCCACGAAGGCTAATAAACAGAGTCTAAGGTACTTGTCAATTTAAAGATACCACAAGTTGAAGTACGCCGTACAGGATGGGTATAGCAAAATGGAGTACACCGCACTGGCTGGGTGTCATGAGTATGCCGCACAAGCTGCGTATCACAAGTTAGGGTATGCCACACAGGCTAAGGATGAATTGCAGAAGCTGGTACCATATTTTTGAGAGTGAGAGTTGGTTTGACAAGTTTACTGCCATCTGAGTGGACTCGCTTGCCCGTTTCGAAGCTCACAGCAAGATAGCCTTTCTTTGAGTTCATCCGGACCCGACATTCGTCAGTCTTTGACTCAAGCGGGTATCATATGGAGTCCCTCAGCCAAGCGAGGTCGTTTGCCCGTTTCGAAGCTCACAGAGAAGGCCTCAACCTCCAGTTGTAATCCATCCTAGAGATTTCAGCTCTCCTCCGGGTTCGTCTAGACCCGACACCCACCAGTGCTAGACTTAAGGCGACATCCCACAGAGTTCCGCCCACGATCATCACCCAAGAGAGGTAGTTTCTTTGTTTCCAAGCACACATTGGGGGCTTCACACTCCTCAGAGATCTCACACCCACCGTGTGCGGAGCTGACACCCGCCAGCGCATAACGCAAGGCGGTATAATTTGGGACTCCGTTCCCGAGTAACAACCAAGCGAGAACAATTGTCTATTTTGAGGCCCACAGTGTATACCATTCCCCAGGTATATTCGCCCCCCTCCAGCATCGCCTGGATAAAAAAAAATGGAAAACAGGAAGTCTGGCAACAAAAAGCTCTGCACTATTTGAAAATTCACAGGACACGAGCGCTCTGAATGTCGCAAGCTTAAGAAGCGGGAAAAGTCCTTAGGCGTTAAGACCGGCGCGTCCCAACAACAGGAAAAGAAAAAACCGAGGGTGGTACGTTATGGCTGCGGAGCTGTGGGTATCAGAGCAAAATGTCTGACATGCAGAAGTCAGACCTCGGAAGTGGTAGAGTCAAGTTCCGTTGAGTTATACGAAGCGGTGGAAAATCGAATCGGCACTCGACCAATCCTGTATTTCAAGGTCAACACATTTAAAGAACTTGAGATAGTTTACTCAGGTGCAACGATTAGCATTGCTAGCTATCAGCTATATCGACTTCTCAAAGAGGCGGTGCTGTCATTTTCCTAGCAAAGAATCATGATAGCTGATGGTCACAGGCGGGAACAGGAAGTTCTAAAAGCAGAAGTTTACTATTAATGTAGAAGAAGTTCCGATGCCATTCACGATCTTAGCCGATTCTTAGACGTAGATTTCATTAGAGACGCCAACATCGTTTTGGACGTTCCAAACAACATATAGTTTTTCGCCGAAACGCCAGCTAATCAGTTCCAATTTTACATGTCTGAGCAGACAAACATCGAGAAATTCAGTAGTGTGTACCTTCGCACAGAATAGGGAGCAAGGCTGAAATCACATTATAGAGACGCCTAAAATGAACTCTTGACGCGAAGTTGAGATATCTTCCGGAAGGTAAGAGCACCGACTGAGTTTGCGGCGCATCGAATTGATACCGGTGATCGTCACTCAATATGGGTTACGCCGTAACCTATGAGCGGGTACAAGAAGAAGTTGCTTAGGGATGAAGTAGGCAAGAAAGACTACCAGAAAGAGGATAGAGTTCATGCGAAGAGACAGGATATTAAATTAAACGTGGCCACAGAGGGGATATACCTCTAAGTTTGCACCTGAGAAAGATCCTACCAACGAGCTGAGATGCTACCAGGATTATTGGAAAATGTTCGAGTCTTGACGCTGATCTGGGGACCAATGGTGTTTCTGATCCAGTAGCTTCGAAAAGGAGAAGAAGGCAACCCAATAAGAATGTATCATCTACTACCACTTGGAAGAGAAGAGGACGGCCCAAGAAATTTCCAGCTTCTAAACCATCTCGTCTCCTCCCGATGGTTAGAGGTGGGAGAGTGTAACACGACTCTACCTTGTTTTGATAGACATCTTGGCGTGACTGTTATATTTCATCCCCATAGAAGCATGCGGCGCGGGTGGAATACAGTAGAGTTGACGGTTAGCTAGCGCCAAGTGAAATCGACAGACATTACACATCTTGTTATTTCTTTATTTTGTTAAAGTTTGTTATTATATTTGTTCCTTTATACTTGTATTTTTGGTGAAAACTACCCTCAACCCCGTGTAACAAACAACCACCTGTTATAGTATTAAGTTTGTATCAATAATCAAAGCCTCCTGAGCCGTTCATATGACTGTTTCTACAAGCAATATTACCTCAATTGTTTAGGTTGAGTAAGTTGGAAAGTAGCAAGAACCCTAAGAATAAAGCTTAGATCTACATATAACGAAAAGACGCAACCAATTTGCAGAAGCTTTAATTTGAACTATTGATTAAATTGTATCATTACTATGAAATATGTAGTGGTAGTAGCAACAAGTGCCACGATAGTTGTCCTATCGATATTAAATAAACCAGCAGCGGTGAAGACAGCCACATTGCGTTCAGCATTTCTGGTCAAAAATACAAGTTCTTCACGCTCCAAAGAATTACTTGGATACTGCAGTTGATATGCGCTGCATATTTTAATGAATTCTCTTGATTTCTTGCCGGCCCAATCACAAATTAGACAAGTTATGATGCAGTCGGTCTGAAACAAAGACACAATAATTATATATATATATATATATATATATATATATATATATATATATATATATATATATATATATATATATATATATATATATATAGGCGAGTCGCGTTCATTAGGTTTATAACCTTCTAGTGCGAATTCGAAGGAAAAAACTCTGGACGCAGCAAGTGCGTTATGGCAGTAAATTTTTATAAAAATACTTTGAATATCAAATATGTCATTTTAATGCAAGCAGTCATCAATTTGGTTACCGGTATAACCTATATAGTAGAAACAATGTGCCATATTTTATCAAAATAACTTATTGTTTGAAAATGTATAATAATTTTCCGACAATATACCTTAAACGTTGGTTTTCTAGCCAACAAATCTTAGGTTAATAGCAAATTGAGTTATTGAAATTTAAAGCATTTAATGAAAATTTGCTACCAAAACGCACTTACTGCGTCTTGATTTTTTTTCTTACAAACATATTTCGATAAAAAATGCAATAAAACAAGGCTGTTCGAAAAAAATTTGTAGGGATCACCAACGATCGACTTGTGGGCCAGCCGGTAATTGTCAAAATAATTTTATAAGATGCAGCTCAAGACACCCTATAATTAACTTATACAATTTTTTCTCGTCTCTTGTATAATAATAATTATATTCAGCTTTACCGTAGAAACGCGTCACCCTGTATATATGTAAGCAGATCAAATCTGAACGTAAACCTGGATATGGATTCCAGGGGGCTTAGTTTGCGCTCATTTGAAGAAATCTTTAAAATTCTAAAGTCGCGGTCTCCTCATTGACGAATTTTTTGTACGAAAATTAGCTAAAAATCATGGACCGTTAAACCACAAACTTAACTAAAACTGCCGCCAAAGCAATAGATAGTAAGAACTAACTTGTTGCATATCAGCCCTTTTGTAAAACTTCGATCCTTTATATGTTGATAAAACATAACAAACACTGTTTAATCCACCCACTAACATTAATAAAGGAATAATTTGCACTTGTATATAAAAATTTCCCAAATGACACCAATAATTCGTCGACTCAAACATATACATATAAATAATCTCATACCAGTACCATACGACATCAGTTAACGTCTAACAGACCTGCGCAATATTATCAAATGTTCCGTTACCACGGCAACCACATACCAGATCTCATATAAGCTATTGACAATGAAAGGCGGTGATATTAAACATAAATGTTTCAAATTTGAATAGCTTGATTTTATGTAACCCTAGAAAGCTGAATTTTGGCATATAGTTAGGTGTTTTCCAAAGCAATATGTACACCAAATTTTATCGAAATATATTTTTTTGAAAGAAAACTCAAAATTTTCTCGGAAAACCGTGTCCGATTTTTCTTATATATATATATATATATATATATATATATATATATATATATATATATATATATATATATATATATATATATATATATATATATATATATAGGTGTCCGGAAATTGTGAGCAAAAAATTCAGGGGGTTATTCTACTCAAAGAATTAATGCCCCTAGTTCCTATAATAGTTTTTCGAAAAAAACTCGAATATAACAGAGTTATAGGGTGTCAAAAAAAATTTTTTTTTAAATTTTTGTCGAGAACTTTTTTTGTCGTGAATCAATTCTTTTCAAATTTGGTGCACACGTATATAATATCACTCTGTATTTATTTTGCAAATTTGACATGTATCTATCTAAATTTAAAGGCCGAAGCTGCCCTTGACCAACAGATAATGACTCATCACTTTTTGCTTGAATCTCTATCTCAAATCTAACAATATATGATTAAAGGGAATTATAAAATCTAAAAAAAAAGGTCATCTCGTTGCATCACGATAAAACTAACCGTTTTCGAGAAAAATGTTCTAAAAATTTACTGGTATGATTGAATACGAAATCACCTAATCTCATTTTCAATATTAACGGAGCGTGCTTTGAAAACATTCTCTGTCAACAAGATCATGTGTCGTTGGTTTTGACAGATAATAGTTTGTTGCCATTTTACTTGCAGAATAGTTGAGATTAATTATAAAATACGATGAATAATAATAATTATTCTTATGTTGAACTACGTGATCTGCATTATTATTATGATATAGCTGGCGGCAATGCCCTTGCTGCAAGACGTTTGTATGCTGAAGCATTTCCAAATAGAAGGGTACCACAATCCCGAGTGTTCAGTAATATCCATCGAAGACTGGGAGAATTCGGATTATTTAGAAGTACATTTCAAGATGTTGGCCGTCAGCGAAGTACTCGAACTCCTGGAGCAGAAGTCCGTGTATTAAATGCAATCGAGAATAATCCCAACTTAAGTGTACGGTTAGTCTCTACTCAGGAGAGTATCCCGAAAAGTTCTGTGCATGAAATTCTCAAGGAGCAGCTTTTTCATCCTTACCATTACCAGAAAGTTCAAGCTTTATCTCCTGAAGATCCGGAAGCTCGCGTGAATTTGTGCAATATAATTCGAAATTTACATAACAACGATCACAATTTTATACCATCGCTTCTCTTCACAGATGAAGCTGGAATTGAACATGACGGCTTCATCCACCTTCATAATGAGCATTATTGGTCTAAATAGAATCATCACTTGGCGATAGAACGCGGTTTCCAGAATAAGTTTTCTGTTAATGTGTGGGCGGGAATTTTAGGAGACCGCTTAATTGGGCCACATTTCTTCCCCCAAAGACTCAACGGTGAGATATACTTAATTTTTTTAAGAAACAAGTTATCCACTATTGGATGATGTACCCCTCCAATCAAGAAATACAATGTGGCTGCTGCAGGGCGGCGCGCCGCCACATTTAAGTACAGCGGTGAGGGAATTTCTGAAACATTTCCTGAGAGATTGATAGGACGCGGTGGGTTCGTGCAGTGGGCTCCTAGATCGGCCGATTTGAACCCAATGGATTTTTTCTTTTGGGGTTACCTAAAATCTCTTGTGTACAGGAGTCCAATTCAAAACGTTGAGGATCTCAGGCAAAGAATTATTGATAACTGTCAGGTAATCAGGCAAAAAGACGGAATATTCGCTAGAGTTCGTCGGAATTTCCTGAGAAGAATTGATTTAGGTGTTGAGATGGAAGGACATCACTTTGTTATAATATTTAATTGTTATGATTTTTGATCAATTATTGTTATAATGTTTAAATGTTGCAAGTTCTAGTAAGTAATAAAAAAAATGAGGCCCTGTAAAATCGTTATTGCTGATAATTTTATAGTAGTAATAATAATAAGAATATAACACTTTATTTGTCAAAACACGTGACATAATTTTTTTCCGAGGCAATTACCGCGACTGTTTTCAAAGCACACGCTATTAACATTGACATTTCGATGAAGTGATTTCTGTATATACATACATATATATATATATATATATATATATATAGGGTCAGGCGCCAAGAGTTTCTGTCAGGAGTTTTTCAATAACCGAACCGATTTTAATTCGAAAGATTTCGATTCGTAGGTTTTCGGCCAAGCTCAATTAAACTAAAGTATTTTTGCTTACATGACATTTTTCGTTCTACCGGCAGTGTCCATCAACTTCGTTATTTTAAACACAATATACCACCTTTTAATAGAATTTTGAATTCTGCTCATAATTTAAGGCAAACTTTCACTAGCATACTATGTGTCTAAAGTTAACCATTTTCAAAATATTTCGTTTTCTTCGAAAATTTTACACAATCATAGTTGCACTTTATACCTGATAACTTGAAGAAAAAATAAGCTACAAGATTCATCTTTTCACACCAGTATGTGTGCCTTCACCACACGTATTACAATTTTGCGTTGCAACATACAGGGTGATAGAAATTGACTTGGCAACTTAACAAAATTCAACTGATCAAAACTTGCGTTTTCTAAATAGGACACGCTGCATTTTATTAATTAAGTTAATTGGCATTTAGAATCTCTTTTGATTTACATAAGTATTTTTTATACCTAAATCTAACCGTTGTGGAGATAAATACATATTTATTCGAATGAGGGTTGCAAACTTGTAACAATAACAGTCTATGGCATTAACTTTGTCGGCCAAGTGAGGTTTGCATGCTAGAAGTACACGCGGTGAAGTTTGTTAATAAAATTACAAAATAGGCCCTTAATAGTGATAAAAATGGCCAATTTAGGGTATGCAAACTATGATTTTAAGGAGCTATTAATTATTTATGGTGAATGTCATCGAATAATTGTTCCCACATAGCGTGTTTTCACCGAAAAGTATCCAGATAGACAGAAACCTAGTCCGGACACAGTAAAGTGATTATTAAAGAATTGTCGAGTTAGGGGAGCTTTATCCCCAAAAAGGAGAAACCAAAGCCAAGTGTTCATAATGAGGTAAACGAATAATTTTTTACGGCACAAACTACATTAAATGACCAACGGTCTTGATAATAGTTGGTTCTTATGACGTGGGGATTTTCATCCGGCCAAAAGTGGCTATTATGACAATTCAGCAATCCATTTTTTTGGAGAACTTCACCTCATCACACCATATAATTTTTTCGCAGACGCTCCAACTTCCCGTGTTTTTAACAGGAACCATTTACAGAATTTAACACGTTGGGAGTTATTACTGGGCTGTAAAATATTGATTAAGTGATAGGAGAAGGGTCTTTGCTTGTGTTTTTTGAATATTCTGTGAATGGATGTTGTTGATAAACCCAACTCTCTTTGACAATCCGTGAGACATAAATTTGGCTCAGCAGCGAAATATGACATTGACTTCGTTTACCTCATTATCAACACTTCGCTTCAGTTTCTCCTTTTGGGGATAAAACTCCCGAAACTTGGACAATTCTTCAATAATCTCTTTACTGTGTGGACCAGGCTTCGGTTTATAAGGATACTTTTCGGAGAAAGCACGACATGTGCGACCAATTATTCGATGACATTCACCATAAATAGTTCCATAAAATCATAGATTGTATACCCTAAATCGGCCATTTTTATCACTATTAAGGGCCTATTTTGTAATTTTGATAACAAACTTCACCGCGTGCACTTATAGGATGCAAACGTCACTTGGTTGACAAATTAAATTCCAAAGGCTACTATTGTTACAAATTTGCAATCCCGATTAGAATAAATATGTATTTATCTCCAAAACGGTTAGATTAAGGTATAGAGAATGCCAATGTAAATCTAAAGAGATTTGAAATTTCAATTAACTTAGTTAATAAAATACAGGATTACCCGTTTGAAAAACGCAAGTTTTGATCAGTTAAATTTTGTCAAGTTGCTAAGTCAATTTATATCACCCTGTATGTTGCAACGCAAAAATGTAATACGTGTGGTGAAGGCACACATACTGGTGTGTTGTTTGGAAAAGATTAATCTTGTAGCTTATTTTTTCTTCAAGTTTCTTCAAGGTATAAAGTGCAACTATGATTCTGCAAAAAATTTCGAAAAAAACGAAATATTTTAAAAATGGTTAATTTTAGACGCATAGTATGTTAGTAAAAGTCTACCTTAAATTACAAGTATAATTCAAAATTCTATTAACAAGTGGCATATTGCATGTAAAATAACGAAGTTGATGGATACTTCCGGTAGAACCGGAAGTGTCACGTGAGCAAAAATGCTTTAGTTTAATTGAGCTTGGCCGAAAACCCAGAAATAAAAATTGTCCGAATTAAAATCGGTTTAGCTATTGAGAAACCCCTAACAGAAACTCTTGGCGTCTCATCCTGTATATATATATATATATATATATATATATATATATATATATATATATATATATATATATATATATGTATATATATATATATATATATATATATATATATATATATATATATATATATATATATATATAGTGGGGGAGTTTTTCCCTTCTCATTATAATGTTTTTAGGAAGGATAGGGAGCATTCTGTCACCGGTCAAGCCAGGGGCGGGGGTGTGTTGTTGGCAGTGTGTCGGGACCTTTCTGCAACTGAAATTAACTTGGCTGGCATTTGTGCCGTAGTAAATCCCGTCATTGATATCCTTTGCGTTAAAATCAGTGGGTTGTCAAGCAAGTGGTATGTCTTCGTTGTTTATGTTCCGCCGAACATTAGTCATGGTGATTACGATTCTCTTTTCTCATACATTGACTCCTTGGAATTATTTGATGATAATTGCTGTGTACTAATTCTAGGTGATTTCAATCTACCTGAATTTCACCATATATATATATATATATATATATATATATATATATATATATATATATATATATATATATATATATATATATACATTTGCGTAGTGTTCAGTGCTCTTCAAGTGGCTCTGTCTCGGCTCTTAGAAATCTCATTTCTTTTTTGGACTTGAGTGAGTATAACAACATTGTCAACTGTGATAACAGAGTACTGGATCTCGTTTTGTCTAATAGGCTATGCACGGTTGAGCGTTGCGATGATCCACTTGTAAGGGAGGACACCTTTCATCCGTCTTTGAAAATTTCGCTGGACCTGATTGATGGGTTCTCCCATAATAAATGTATTCCGTCCAGGGTTGTGCCGTCTTACAACTTTCGCAAAGCGGATCTGAGACTTCTTTATGACACGCTCCTGCGTGTGGACTGGTCTTTCCTGGTGAATAGTCATGACGACCCCGATGTGCTGTGTGAACTATTCTACAGCAAAGTATACAATGTCTTGGATATGCACGTCCCGAAAACAGTGTCTAGACGCAGTTATTATCCACCATGGTTTACAATTTTTTTATCAGGAAGATTAAGCTAAAATATCGTCTCTGGAGGCAGTTTAAGCGTCATGGTGATCAAAATATCTATGTGGAATTCAGTAGGGTGAGAGCTTCAGTCAGGACTGATATTGGAACACAGTTTAGAGAGTATGTTTCCCGGTGTGAGTCTAGCATTTCAAATGAACCTCGGAAGTTTTGGAATTATATTAATTCTAAGAAAGGCTCTAACAATATTCCAAACGTAATGTATAACGGCACAAGTGAATTTAGAGGTGCAAAATCCATTGCTGAAGCATTTGCCAGAGTTTTCAAGGAGACCTATTTACCTAGCTCCTCAGCTTACAACATGCCTTATTCCCCAGTCATTTCAAATAATACTTTGAATATTACCTCTGTTTCAGAGGACGATGTACTTACTGCTCTGAGAGGATTCAAACCTTCCTTGACTGCGAGCCCAGATGATATCCCCTCCTTTATTTTGCGAGACTGTGCTTCTGTTTTTGCCTACCCTCTTACTTTAATATTTAATAGCTGCATTCAACAAGCCAAATACCCGTCTCTTTGGAAGAGATCTAAGTCGTGTCCTATCGGTAAGGGTGGTAGTAGGACAAGTGTTCTTGAATACATGCAGGTCCTTATCTCGAATAACTTTGGTAAACTTTTTGAATCGGTACTGCATCCCTTAATGTATAGGTAATCACGTAAAGGCGATGATCGATCCTGCCCAACACGGTTTCATACCTGGTCGTTCTACTGTAACAAATTTATTTTCTTTCACCCAATACGTTTCGACATCTTTTCAGCATAGATCTCAGGTGGATGTCATATACACAGATATTTCTAAAGCTTTCGACCGGCTTGACCATGGCATCCTATTGCATAAGCTTAAATCTTTTGGTTTCTCTGATCATTTGATAGAACTGTTTAGATCATACCTGAGTAATAGGAGTCAATATGTTGCGGTGGGAGGTGTTACATCGTCAGAGTTCATGGCTACATCTGGAGTCCCTCAAGGATCTATTTTGGGTCCTTTATTATTCAATATTTTCATAAATGATGTGGTGGTGGACAATGATGTCAATTATTTGCTGTATGCTGACGACCTTAAGATTTTTTTGGAAGTGAATAACTTGTCTGATTGTCATAGAATTCAAGCAGCTCTTGATGCTGTCGTAAAGTGGAGTTATGAAAACCGGCTATCACTCAATGTTCACAAGTGCTATGTCATGACGTTCACTCTGAGGAAACTTCCAGTGCGGTTTGGTTATAGCATGCATAGTTCGTATCTACCAAAAAAGGAGCTGATTACTGATCTGGGGATTACTTTTGATTCCAAATTGTCGTTTGCTCCACATATTTTGAGTATAACATCGGATGCTTATAAAATGTTAGGATTTGTTATAAGAACTTCAAAAGACTTTGTGTCAATCAAAACCATGGTAATTATATTTAATGCATTTGTCCGGTCGAAACTAGAATACGCTCGTGTCATATGGTGCCCAAACTATTCCGTGTACATTGACATCTACCCTGCACAACATGTCTCTCATTCATGCCTTCTCTCCAGATTTTCTGCCAATAGCTTGCAACAGAGACGTAATTATACTTTCATTATGTTTTTGTATAAAATAATTTCGAATGAGATTGACTACTCTGATATCCTGGGTAGGTTAAATTTTCTAGTGCCGACGCTTAATGCTAGAAACACTTTGACTTTCTACTTACCCACTGCAACGCTTAATGTGGTACAGTCCTCACCACTGTATACAATGTGTAGTTTATATAATCAGCTGAGTGGTAGTATCGACATTTTTCACTGCACGGCTGCTGAGGTCAAGCAACTGATGTTACGCTAAAGTGTTCTTTCATTCTTAGTTCTGCTGACTACCTTTAGAATTGTTAATTTCTGTCATAATATTATGTGTATTCCAGCATCCAATAATTGGATTTTGTCTGTAGGATGCTGTTGTAATTTAAATAAATAAATAAATATAATATAATATATATAATATATATATATATATATATATATATATATATATATATATATATATATATATATATATATATATAATTTAAAACCGACCCGGAATATGCGTTCAATTGAAGAATTCGCTACAAGTGCAAATACTTAAAATTAAGTAAAATATTTATAATCACCTACAATTTGAACAGTTAGTGCCAAAATATTTGTCACTTTCATATCGATCTTTTCTGTGATATCCACTGAAGCTGTTATAAAAATCCCTAAGCAATCCAACAAATACAACAGACTGAAAAAGAAGAAGAATACCATCTGAACACCAAACAATGAATTAATTGTGCAGGTTATTGTTTCCAGGCTATTATAGTGGATACCAAGTGCATTTAGTTTATTCAAGAAATGTATATCTTCCGCAAAACTTCTAGATTTCTTGATTACGGTTGAATGTACCACTTGAAGTGCCTTATTTAAGTTTCTAAATCTAACACCATGAGCTCCAACAACATATTGATAATTTAGAATAACATGTAGAGAGATGATGTCCAGTGTTAAATCAGATAGAGGAGTCCAACGTTCCTGACTATCACCACTTACAGTCAAAAAGTAGACCTCATAGAGTGAAGGACTAAAATGAACAACAACTGCGATGAAATAGTATACGTTCTGATGGGGAAAAATGTTAGTGTTTAATGAACTTTTGCCACCCAAGATATTATCAGCGTTTATCACTTGTTTCATGTATGATCTCCAGGTGTTTTCTTTAAAGAATGCAGTGGTTAAAATACAGTACAAATTGCTGATTAGTATCGAAGCGCCTTCGCATGTTTTGAGGAATCTTATAATAGCAGCTTCATCACCGTTCCAAATATAATGAATGCTACATACTGGTATTGGTATTAAAAGTGCTGAAAGGAATACTGTATATAGTTTGAATATTCCTGGATTCGTTATGGATGAACTACGGTTTATCCATGGGAATAAACCAAAATAACCAGATATGTTGTGGATTTTTGGTAAATTTTGAGCATATCTAATATCCACAGCATTTAGTTTTACAGTCATATTGCTGCGCTTATGTGTGTTTTAGTGACATGAGTTTTTCCTTTAATTACCGTTAATATTACATTTCGTGTTATATATTTTTGGTGTCAATTGAATAAGTAATAAGCTAATTGCTAAGTTACCCAAATACAGTAAATCAATACTAGTAGTACATATTGTGTGATGTATACATGAGAAGGATATATTAAAAATTAAATATGTTCTGTTTCGTTTGTTTATTAATTGCATTGTCATTAAATTAAAATATACTGACTTTCAAAAGATCCCAACACCAAGTAAAAAGTTAATCAATTGTAATGAAATATTTATACCTAATGTGTGTTTAGTCAAACTTAAAGAAGTTCTGGACGCAGCAAGTGCATTATGGTTGCGAATTTTCATTAAATGCTTTAAATTTGAATAACTCAATTTTCTATAAACCTAGAAAGTTGAATTGTGATATGTGGTAAGGTCTTTCCTAATATATATATATATATATATATATATATATATATATATATATATATATATATATATATATATATATATATATATATATATATATATATATATATATATTATATCCACAAAATCTCACCAGAATAGCTTTGTAATTTTCGAAAGAAAACTAAAGATATTCCTGGCAAACCTTATCCAATTTTCAAGGCTAACGAACTCATCCAAGCTATTAATAAAAGAAAAGTACTTGCCGAGTTTCATTAAAATCAGTTAATTCCTTTTTGAGTTATCGGTTGGATACACACATACACAAATATATATATATATATATATATATATATATATATATATATATATATATATATATATATATATATATATATATATATAGTAATAGTAATATTTATTGAGATAGATTATACATTGTAATATTTGACAAATAAGTTGACAACTTGTGCTTGTCCAAATCACAATTTTGATAGGTTTATCCAAATAGAGTAATCAAAACTTGTAAATATGACATTCACTACTAAAATTTTGACATACTAAATAGTTCATTTTGCTTCCTTAATAAATCTGTTCATCGTCAACCCCATTCTGTGCATTTACTTCCCAACGCTCAAAAACCATTTAGTAACACTTTCATTGAATCATGCTTTTTTGTTCTTGTTATTCTTCTCCTGGTCCCGTAACTTCCTTGGGGAGTGTGAACAAGAAATTTTCCTTGGGAATATATATATATATATATATATATATATATATATATATATATATATATATATATATATATATATATATATATATACATATGCATATGTATACAGGGTGTTATGAATAGAATAATTTTTGTAAATGTCACAATCTGTTTATTTTACTGAATTTTCTTTCACTAATGAGGAGATCCCGACTTTTGAATTTTGAAAAAATTTCTTCAAATGAGCGCTAATTAGGCCCCCCAGAACACATATCCGGGGTCAGTTTCAATTTTTATATGTTTATATATATATATATATATATATATATATATATATATATATATATATATATATATATATATATATATATATATATATATATATATATATATATATATATATATATATATATATATATCTATATCACACCGTTAACTCAAAAAATAATAGGCCGATTTTGATTAAATTTGGTGAACAAATTCCTTTTGCAAATGGCTTGGATAAGTTCGTTATCCAGGAAAATCTGCCCAGGTTTTCCTGGAAAATTTTGTGCTTTAGTGAATTTTCTTTAAAAAAATTCACTAATGAGGAGATCCCGACTTTTGAATTTTGAAAAAAATTTCTTCAAATGAGCGCTAATTAGGGCCCCTAGAACACACACACACACATATATATATATATATATATATATATATATATATATATATATATATATATATATATATATATATATATATATATATATATATATATATATATATATATATATATATATATATATATATATATATATATATATATATGTATGTATCACACCGATAACTCAAAAAATAATGGGCCGATTTGAATTAAATTTGGTGAATAAATTCCTTTTGGAAATGGCTTGGATAAGTTCGTTAGCCACGAGAATCTTCCCAGGTTTTCCCGGAAAATTTTGTGTTTTCTTTCGAAAAAAATTTATATCTCCGGAATTAACAAAGTAAGAGCAACCAAATTTGGTACGCGGGTTTGCATCCTTATAGGTAAGTTACCTACCAAATCAGCTCTGTAGGTAAAAAGACAAAAAAGTTATGGGCATTTAAAGAAAAATAAATTGGGGTTTTCCACAAAACGTCAAAGTTGCGATTTAAAATGTCAGAATCGGCAACATTTAGGCAAATAAGTTGAATCTAATACGGGCTATGGAAATCAAATGTCTCAAGAAAAATGTTTTACAAACCCTGAAGTCTTAGTTTCAACCGTCATTGTTCTTCATTTTACTAAAATGTTTCCAGAAAATTCATTTCAAATAGACCCTTTTTTTGATGCTTGGCAGTAGCCTTAGCTATAGAGTTTATCGTTTAATGGTATATAATTTTTGTCGAATTTTCGTAATAATAAATCAATAAACCTCAATATATTCGTTATTATACAAGATATGAAAAAAATGTGTATATATTAATTATAGGGTGTCTTGAGCTACATCTTAAAAAATATTTCGACAATCACAGGGTGGCCCATAAGTCGTTGGTGATACAAATTTTCTTTTTTTTTTAATCAAACACGCCTTATGTTATTGCATTTTTGCATTTTCCATCGAAATATAATGCATGTTTGTAAGACAAGAAATTCTGGATGCAGCAAGTGCGTTATGGTAGCGAATTTTGATCAAATGCTTCATAATTGAATAGCCCAATTTGCTATTAACCCATAAGGTTGACCAAGAAACGAGTTTTTTCGGGAACACTTTAAGTTTACTTTTCGAAATTTTTGTACATTTTCACACAATAAAGTTATTTTTATGAAACATGGCACATTGTTTTTACTATATAGGTTATACTGGTAACCAAAATTGATGCCTGCTTTCTTAAAAAGAAAACACACATATTTGCAATAAAAACATTTTTATGAAAATTCACTACCATAACGCACTTGCTGCGTCCAGACTTTTTTATTTATTAGCTACCTGATATCACTTCCAAATTTACTTTCAATCGTCGACAGTGAATTATTTCTAAGAGATATTGATAATGTTTTATACCATTTTAGAATCTCCATAAAACAGGGAAGTTTTTGAAATTTTGAGCCAGTAAATTTTATTAACATTTTTTTTTCAGTGCGGAGGTTTATTCCAAATTAAAAAAAAAATGGGGAAGAAGAGTCCGATTTCTATTTTTTTTTCTTCAGATTTTCTGAATATTAATACAAAATGTTTCAAATTGGTTCGATAAAGCTATTATCGAGGATTAACAGGCACAAAAATCACTTTCATAAAATTGTCAATATCTTGAAAACCGTAAACTTTTTGATAAGATAATTACAGTTTTTCTGAAAGGGCTTGAGCTAGTCTGTCTTTCCAATCTTCATGTGACGTTTAATTTATGACTTTTGGGACTCCTGTATATATACAGGCTGGTCCACTTCGCGGAAAAAGCCCAGTTTTCCATATTAAACTCAGCTGTATCAAAAAAGTTTCAACTGAAAGTTGCTCCTATCAATTAGCTGCGTAATTCAAAAAGATTTTAATTTGCACAGCGTGTTCATTTTATCCGTGACCAAACTTACCTTTTTTAAATAAAACACCCTGTATTTTATATCATTTTTGAAAAGATGGTATCGCGACAAGCTAATTGATACCCGACATGATGGGACTAGGCCCAACCGTTTCAGAGTTATTCATTTGTTTATTAAAAATATTGGTCTAGTTTGGTGCGTAAATACTTCGATTCTGAACAATGTTTTGGCTGCATATTTACTGCAGTTAACTTTATACACTCCTTACTATAACAAAATGGAACATGGTAATTCTTAATGCAACCTGCCTATACATAGTGTTAAATTTCGCAAAACTTAAGTTTTCTCGAAAATTTCAAATGGAAGGCCTGTATATTAGAACGTTATTAGATGCGAATTTTCATGGCCTTTATATCAATACCATGTTTGATGCTATTATTTTCAACGGTTTCAAAGATATAAAGCATTAATTACAAAATGTATCATTTCAAATCTAAGGGCGGCTTTGACAACGCCACTTGACATTTGAAATATAACTAAATTATTGACAGGCAGCTTTCTTAGTTACCCGCTTTTTTCTTGATATCAGCATGTTTTTTACGGAAGAACTTATGTCAATGCTGTACGTGATTGCCGAAAGTGATGGAAATTTTGCCTTAGCAAAGAAAATCTATAGACAGAAATACCCTAATCGACAACAACCTCAGTTGAAAGCATTTAGATTGGTGAAAGCTTGTTTTGATGCATACGGGATTGTACAGTATCGGGCTCCCATAAGAAACAAAAATGTTCTAAATGAAGGTACGCCTGTAAAAATCATAGCCTCAGTAATTGAAAATCCACATATCAGCCAGCGACGAATTAGCTTCGAATTTAAATGACAGTAAAACTTATGTCCAAAGATGTTTTAAAGAAAACAAACATCACCCGTGCCATGTTAGAAAAGTTCAAGAGCTGTCTGCAAGCGATAAGCAGCAAAGATTGAATTTTTCTATTTGGGCTCTACAGAAGGACAACCAGGAACCAGGATTTGTTGCAAAAGTGCTATTTACAGATGAAGCAAAATTTTCAAACTGTGAAGGAATTAACATCCATAACTTGCATTAGATCGTAAGCATAGGTGGCCCATAAATGTGTGGGCTGGAATTTTGGGTCCGTATTTAATCGGACCGTATTTTTTTGGTGGGACTCTCACTGGTGAGCGTTATCTAAATTTCTTGAATAATGATCCACCAGAGCTGTTAGAAGAAATTCCTCTACAACTCCGGGGTGAAATGTGGTATCAACACGATGGAGCGCCTCCACATTCAACAGGGGCTGTTAGAGCATTTTTAAACCATAAATTTGAAGAACAATGGATAGGTCGAGGTGGACCAATCCTCTGGCCAGCAAGATATCCTGATCTTTCCAAAATAGATTTCTTTTTGTGGGGTGACATTAAAGGTAAAGTGTATGCGACTCCACCAACAACCAAGGAGGACATGCGCGCAAGCATTTCAGATGCTTTCAATTCTGTACGCGAAGTAACATTGTTGAAGGGTCAAAACAATTTAAGACAGAGATTACAAATTTGTATCGATAATGACGGCTTCCAACTTGAACATTTACCGCGTTGAATTTTCGTTGTTTATTTTGTGAATTTCGATTTAGTGTTGTTCTTGTTGATTTAAACCTTGTTAATATATGCATTAAATATTTTGCTCTTTTACATCACACACACTTTAGTTGTTTTATGCAGTATGGATTAAGGATATCACCTAAACTATTTGAAAATGTTATAAAATACAGGGTGTTGCATATTAACGTGAAGTATTTACTTGAATTTATATAAAAATGGCTAATTCCGTATATGAGCCTTAACATCTTTGAAACCGTTGAAAATAATGTCATCAAATGTGATTTTGCTGAAAAGGCCGTGAAACTGCGCATCTAATAACGTTCTAATATACATTTGAAATTTTCGAGAAAATTTAAGTTTTGCGAAATTTAACACTCTGTATAGGCAGGTTACATTAAGAATTACCATGTTGCATTTTGTTATAGTGAGGAGTGTATAAAATTAACTGCAGTGATGCTAAAAGTTTTCAAAAACAAATTATTCTCTTTTATATCAATAATAAGAAATGGTTGCAAAATTTATAATTATAGACTTTAAAGTGACAAGGTTATCCATGCCTTTTAAAAAAATGATATATTGGTCCAAACGCATGAAACTTGGGCAATATTGTTTCCGCCAAATATTAAAGTTAGTGTAATAAAACAAAACGTTAAGAAATAAAACAAAATGTTAAAGTGGTTCGTGCCGAAATAGAACACACACTGGCCTTCAAGCTTAGTTGCCAGTCCAACACGATCGCCATTCGGCCACTAGAGCTGCTTATTGACACAGTATTATTCGCACTCTTAAACCTTGATTTTTCCATGCTACATTTTCAGTCTGAAACTTTAATTGGGCCTGTTCTTCAAACTACAAATATAACAAATATAGTGTATTTTAAAAATTTATTAAATCACCCACTTAAAAAGCATTACTTTTTACAATCACCTCATTTTTACTTTCATGTTATCTGTACTTTCGCGTAATAGCATTGTCATAGCATAAGAAGCAATTGTTTATTAGTTTATTATGCCGTCGACTGTGGCAATGGCAGTGGTATGGTGTTGAGTGTTGCTATTGACGGTGTTCGAGTGTTCGGGATTTTAGTAGCTGAGATTTGCCGATCGCTAGTTAACGGTATTACACTTTTCCCCTGTTATTGTATTATGTGGTTGTGTGGTATGCATCTTGTTTTACCATCGGGGCTTTTCCACGTCCATCTTCTATTTGTTTTTTTGTAGAAAAAGGTCAAACAAGAAACGAAATAGACTTTATCATCACAGATAAAAAACACATAATAAAAGACGTAACTGTCCTAAATAGGTTTGCTACTGGGAGCGATCACAGGCTTGTTCGAGCAAAAGTAGCTATTGACACTGGCAAAGAAAGACAAAAAATGATCCAAAAGAGCAATAAATTAAATTGGCTAATAAATCCAGCAGATGTAAATAGCTTTGAACAATGGATCACGACTAAGTTAGCCAAGGCTGAAATAGAACACGCCATTGGTAACCACATCAACAAACTGAATAATATCATCACAACCACAATAACTGAGGCCCAAAGTCGACACTGCTCAACAAATCAAAGGGAAGAAAAACTAAGCAAGGAGACCAAAGTGCTCATAGAAAAAAGAATGGATATGAGGTCAAAAAACTATACATTTGAAGGAGAATTAACAGAAATAAATAAACAAATTTCAAAAGGCATCCGACGCGACGTAAGAGCTTTCAGACACAACCAAATCAAAGATACCATAGAGAACAACAAAGGTATGAAAGTTCTACGTAGAAAGCTTGACAATGGAAATAGACAAATAATAAAACTTAAAAATGCACAAGGGCACACATCGACGAACAGGAAAGATATTCTAAATATAGTGGAAGAGTTTTATGGAATGCTATATAAAAGCTAATGTGATATAAATCTACATCCAGAATCTGACATACTAACCCGTATCTTTTCAACCTTTGTCTCTTCAATAGTACGATCCCAGAAAAGTGGCACAACATCGTAATACTAATCCACAAGAAAGCAGAGATCTCGAACCTAGAAAATTACAGGCCGATAAGTCTACTTAGCCACCTCTACAAATTATTTACTAGAATAATTACCACACGACTTGAAAAGAAGTTAGACTTTATCCAGCCAGTAGAACAGGCCGGTTTTCGAAGCGGGTTTGGAATCAATGATCATCTTCAAAGCGTTAAAAAAGTGATTGAAAAGACCATCGAATATAGCAGACCACTTGTCCTTGCTTTTGTGGACTTTCATAAGGCTTTCGACACTGTGGAGCTGGACGCAGTGTTGCAGTCCCTGGAAGCATGCCGTATTGACTATCGCAACACAAAACTAATCTACAATATATATATATATATATATATATATATATATATATATATATATATATATATATATATATATATATATATATATATATATATATATATATGAATGCTACTCTTGTGGTAAAACTACATGAAAACAGGAATCCTATAAAAATTGGGAGAGGAGTACGCCAGGGAGATACGATATCTCCAAAACTGTTTATCACCGTCGTGGAGTATGTGTTCAAGAAGTTAGATTGGGACCAAAAAGGTCTAAGAATGGACGGCCAAAGTCTGTCAAACTTACGGTTTGCAGACGACATTGTCTTACTAGCTGACAACTTGGAAGATATTAGTGATGCTACAGGAACTTCAGGAGGTCTGTGCAACAGTAGGTCTAAAAATAAACATCGGAAAAACAAAATTTATGACAAACCTCGTCCCTAGTAATAACCTAATTATTGAAAACTCTGAGGTGGAATGGGTAGAAAAATACACATATTTGGGCCACGAGATAAGCATATCCAAAACCAACCAAACATGCGAGATAAACAGAAAAGTTATACTCTCCTGGGCGGCTTACGGCAAACTTAGAGACGTTTTCAGAAGCGACCTTCCGATATGCTTGAAAAGAAAAGTTTTCAATTAATGTGTTCTACCGGTTATGAAACGCCGAAACACTATCCCTTACCAACGCTTCTGCTAAGAAACTGAAAGTAACACAGCGCAAAATGGAGAGGTCGATGCTTGGCGTTTCGTTACGTGACCACATTAGAAATGAAGAATTACGCAGAAGAACAGGAGTGACTGATGTGGTCGTACATGTGGCAAAACTCAAATGGAAGTGGACGGGATATGTGGATCGCATGCAAGATGACAGGTGGACAAAACGATTACTTGAATGGAGACTCAGATCCGATAAAAGAGACAGAGGAAGACCACCAACTCGCTGGACAGACGACATTACAAAAATTACAAAAAACTGAATTCGTAGCGCCCAAGACAGAAAAGAATGGACTCAACTAGGGGAGGCCTATGTCCAGCAGTGAACGCAGAGGGCTGATTGATGATGATAATGATGTGGTATGCATCAATCTACGAATGGCAGCTAACTAGTCCGTCCTTGTCAGGCATTGGACCTTAATCACTTAAATGTCTTCCAGATTCTATTTTTAACTTGGAAAAAGCTCCAAATTTTGTTAACCAAATTACTTCAAATTTACAGCAGAGGTTTATTTACACTATTCCTAGCAACCTCTAAGGTCTCATTTAAGTTACTCCAATACTTTCAAAAATATAGCGTTTTCAAAAATATTTTTGTATATTTTTGGGGGAAAGAAATGTCTGTTATAGCTGCTTTACGAACACATCCGCGGTCTCAACAAAGTGATGATATGTGCCAAGTTTCGTTTATAATAATAATAATAATAATAATAATAATAATAATAATAATAATAATAATAATAATAATAAATTGAGGTAGAACGTTTATATTTATCTCCTTACATTTTGCTTAGCTCAGAAAATAAACAATAAAAATTGGAAGCAGGTAACTAAAGCCCAATTAGCTTTCTCACCTATATTGGATGATATAAAGACTAAACTTCTGGTTTTTATTGCGTTTCCACTAAGCTACCACGGAACAAGCTGTTTTCAAACAGTACTTTGGTCAAGAGATCAAAGGTGGCACCCGAGGAAAGGAGTCACTTATAGAAATATTGTAACCTGAAGGTGGCAGCTTAAGCCACGTCCGAACAACGGATCGTGCAGTAGTAAAAGTCGACTGCATGGAAAGCACATTACAACACTTGAGCAACAAACAAGCTACAAATTGTGTATAAGTATTATTGATGACCTAAAAGTAAAAAACCTTCTTCTTCAGAATTAATAAAAATTTTAGTGGATCATTTCACTCTTAAATTGTAAAATAACAATCAAATATGTAGTAGTAATTGACATAAGATCAAGTAAAGTTCTTCTGTCTATATCAAAAAGGCCATTAGCAGTAAATTTTGGAGTCAGGTTTCTAGCCATACCAACAAGTTTAAGAATCTCTTCGCGCACCAGAGATTCTATAGGAAATTGGACCTCCAGTTCATAACACCGATCGACAAAATTATCTATTTTCTTATTGCTCCAATCACACAAGTAAATCGTCAGCATGTTAGTCACCTGAAAAAAAAACATTCATTATAAGCAAAATGAACTGACATCTAATTTTTTTTTAAGTAAGTGAAACCACAAAAAATGACTAGTTTAACATTTATCAGTCAGTACTTCATAAAAATAGCAATTTTTTTTTCAAATTTTATGTAAGTTTAATACCATCTTCTTAATTATAAGCAAAATATATAGACGGAGAGCCAGAGGTGAAAAAATTCTCTGAATTTACAAAAGCTGATTTTTTGTGAATTTTTATTTAAAAAAATTCACTAATAGAGAGGTATCGATGGTGAGACTTTGCAAAAATTATTTCAAACGAGTGCGAACTAGGACCCCTAGAACCCATATCCGGGCTCAGTTTCAATTTTTATATGTTCATATATATATATATATATATATATATATATATATATATATATATATATATATATATATATATATATATATATATATATATATATATATATATATATATATATATATATATATATATATATATATATATATATATATATATATATATATATATATATATATATATATATATATATATATATATATGTGTGTGTGTGTGTGTGTGTGTGTGTGTATCCAACCGCTAACTCAAAAAATAATTAACCGATTTCTATGAAACTTGGCAAGTGCCTTTCTTTTATTAATGACTTGGATGAGTTCGTTAGTCAGAAAAATCGGACGGGGTTTTCCGGGAAAATTTTGAGTTTTCTTTGGAAAAAATTTTTTCTCCGAAAGTAACAAATCTGTTTTAATGAAATTTAGTATATATGTTCCCTCAGGAGAGATTGTGCTGCGTACCAAAATTCAACTGTCTAAGTGAGAAAAAGAAAATTGAGTTATTCAAATTTTAAATTTTCTTTCGAAAAAATTTTTTCTCCGAAAATTACAAAGTTATTTTAATGAAATTTTGTGGATATCTTGTTTATTTTATATGACACTGACGTTGACTCTAAGCCTCCTCAGCTTTCTTTCATATTCAAACTGTTGATCTCAAATTGCTTAAGATAAATTCTAATAGACGGCACATATGTCTAAAAGCGGGCACAGATAATTTAGTTAGTTAATAAGGACAATACGGACAAGGACATTGAATAAAGATTTGTTTTCACGAGGTATTGATTCTAACATAGAATTTAATATTTATACTTTTATGGCTATAATTCATTTACCTCTGCTACTCTCGATATCACATAATCGCCAATAAAGATAGATCGCTACCACATAAAATTATGATCATTACAGTTTGCTGTTGTGGTAGATGACACAGTTTGATCATCGACTAATTACAGGTTTCTACTTAGCTCTAGACATTTCTAGTTTTAGTTTACACGAACTAACGCACCTAACCGATAAACCTAAGAATTGTGTGAACGAACCAGAAGAACATTTTTATGTTAACAAAAATGGAAAATACCTGCAAAGGAAAATATATGTGAGAAAAGTTAGAGAAAATACAACTAGACAGATTTATGCTATCTAGTATACACAAACTAGTTAATAGTTAGGAGTGATTAACGACTACTTGTCCAATAACCAGAAGATAATACACTTTATTTTGTTAACAAATACGGAGAATACCTGCAAAAGGGTATATATGCAGCACATTTAGAAAAAATACAACTGGACTATTTTGTGTTCTTTTACTTTACACGAACTAACGTAGGTACCTGGGCTAAGAGTTAGTAATTATTTGTCAAAGAACCAGAAAATATTACATTTTTATATTTACAAACAGGTACGGTGAAGGCCTGCTGAGGAGAGTCTACATAGAAAACCAATTTATAAACAATTCATTTGGACAGTGTTATGTTATTAGTGAATTTTTATTTTAAAAATTTCATTATCCAACCGATAACTCAAAAAATAACTAACCTATTTTGATGAAACTCGGCAAGTACCTTTCTTTTATTAAGGTCTTGGATGAGTTTGTTAGCCAGGAAATTCCGACAAGGTTTTTCGGGGAATTTTTTTAGTTTTCTTTCGAAAAAAAATTTTTTCTCCGAAAATTATACAGTTATTTTAATGAAATTTGACGGATATGTTGCCTTGCGAAATACCTTCCAACGCATCAAAATTAAACTTTTTAGGTTTATAAAAAATTGAGTTATTCAAATTTTTAGTTTTTTTAGGAAAAAAAAATGTTCTCCGAAAATTACAAAGCTATTTTAATAAAATTTGGTGAATACGTCGCCTTAAGAAAGGCCTTACTACACACCAAAATTGAATTTTGTAAGTTTATAGAAAATTGAGTTATTCAAATTTGAAGCCTTTAATAAAAATTCACTACCATAACGCACTTGCTGCGTCCCAAACTTTTTTGATAGTTAATTAGGTACGCTGTGCACGTACACATATTCTGGTCAGTCAAGCGAATCTTAGAACAGGTGCCACAGGTGCGCCAATTAATATGTCGTTTTTACCGGGGTAATAAAATGAATTTACAAAAACTGATAATTCTTATACAGATTCTATATTTTATAACAATTAAAGTCATGTCAGTCAATCAGCTGCATACGGGAACAGAGCTGGTCAGTCAGTTCGAATGTGTGTATGAAAAATAAATAATGTGCAATTTATTTACAAAGTTTGGACATTTTTTTGTGGGTATATATTGCTCTGTTAAACATTAAAAAAATAGTCAGTCAACTGTTTTGTAGAACAACTCCCGTCAGTCGGCGAAAAAAGATATAAAAATTTCGTGCGCGCCGGCGGCGTTGCAGGCGGCAAGCTCGCTCTTCTCGTCCCATTATTATTACTTAAAATATCAGAAAACTATGTGAAATTATAATTTGTAATAATAAGTTATTAATTGGTATTTTTATTGATAATATATATATATATATATATATATATATATATATATATATATATATATATATATATATATATATATATATATATATATATATAAACAGACAATTTATTTATTTAATAAGGTGTAACATAAACGCGTTAACATTACGAAAAAAATATTAAAAAATTAACTATTAAAACAAACGTATAGTTGATGATTATTCTATATAAATATGTATATATTAAAAAATATTTTTTTTCAATCACATTCAAAATCCAATTCTTCCTCTGAATCTTCGAATTCACGAGTTCCACTTTCGTGTTCTGAAATATGTAACTCTGATATTTCTGACTGAGTTTCTGAGTGATTATATAAAAAATAAGTGAAATTATGTAATTTCAATCTTATAATTCAATTTAGCAATATTATTATTTACAAACCTTAATTTTTCTGTGGAGGTTGAATGACGACGTCGTTGATTAGCTGGGGTAACTGATCACCTTCAAACCAAGAAAATTCATAAACATTGTCACTACTCTTCCAGCCGTAATCCATTGGTGATAGTTATGTTATTATTTTGTAATGCGCATTACGCCAAATGTTGGCGATGTAAGCGGCTCTTAAAATATGTTGCATTAACTCAGTCTCACACGGCGGCAAGCTCGATCCGTCAATATTTTTAACTTTAATTTTAAATGTATCATCAACATTGCTGGAACTACAAATGTATGCTTCCGAAAACATGACAAATCGTGCCTCATTACCTGTTTTAATTTTTTTTTAATCCATATAAATTGCAAACAAATTGTCTGTGTGTTGAATTTGCATACTCTATATATTGAACATTTAATATAAATTTCTTATTTGATAAATTTTTAAAAATTGGATGAAAGACATTAAACTATATTAAATAAAGAAATAAATTGTCTGTTAACGTTATTAATATACTTATATGTTTTACTAAAACAATAAATTACTAATTTATAATTACAAATTATATCTTCACATAGTTTTCTGATATTTTAAATAATAATAATGGGAGGAGAAGAGCGAGGCATGCCTCCTGTAACGACGTCGGCGCGCACGAAATTTTTATACCAATTTTTCGCCGTCTGACGGGCGTTGTTCTACAAAACAGTTGACTGACTATTTTTTAATGTTTAACAGATCAATATATACCCACAAAAAAATGTCCAAACTTTGTAAATAAATTACACATTATGTATTTTTCATACACACATTCGAACTGACTGACCAGCTCTGTTCCCGTATGCAGCCTGACTGACTGACATAACTTTTATTGTTATACAATATAGAATCTGTATAACAATTATCAGCTTTTGTAAATTCATTTTATTACCCCGGTAAAAACGACATCTTTGTTGGCGCACCTGTGGCACCTGTTATAAGATTCGCTTGACTGACTAGAATATGTGTACGTGCACAGCGTACCTAATTAACTATCAAAAAATTAGCTTTTGTAAATTCAGAGAATTTTTTCACCTCTGGCTCTTAGACTGATAGAGAATGGCTGTTTAAATGGTGTCTTCATGGAATACAAAATTGTTTTCCATCTTAATCTCTTTACTTCCCCATACGATGGAGGACACGAAGAGACGAGGACACCTTGCGGAAAAAATATGTTTTTATTATTAAACATGTAGATGGTGCTGTTGTGCAAAGAAACTTTTCTATCGTCAGATGACTGAAATAGGTTGCGTTTGATAGATAAGTAAATTCCAGATAAATTTGTTCTTAACTTTCGTAAAATTAACCAGTTTTAGAGATTTGAGGTTAAGTGTAGCATTGCCTACAAGATAATAGTCTAGACGCAGCAAGCGCTTTATGGTAGTGAATTTTCATAAAAAAATTGTTTACCAATAAATATGTCTTTTTTAATGAAAGTGGGCATTAAATTTGGTTACCAGTATAACCTATATAGTAAAAACAATGTACCATATTTCATCAAAAACGGATTTCTAAAAAACTCTCAAAAAATTTTTGCATTAAAATTTTAAAAAAATTTCACAAAATCCGAAAACTTTTTTTTTTCTAAAATAACTCTATTAAACATTTATTATTATGTCATTCACTTATAAAACACAAAATACAGGCTGTTCTATTTGAAACAATTAAGTTACGACAGTTTAATTTTTTAAAATTAGATCCTTGAATGCGCCTTGTATATGGCATCTTTATTTCTATTTCATGAAATAATATAGTAAACGAAATCCTCTCTGAATGCGTAATTTGCATGGGACTCCGATTTCTATTGGTATCTGAACAGTTGCAAAACAATTGAAATAACTCGAAAACAAGCATGCTTTACAATTCCAAGGAAACTGCAAAAATGCAATAATATAAGGGATGTTCAATTAAAAAAAAATGTATCGCCAACGACTTATGGGCCACCTGTGATTGTCGAAATAATTTTTGCAAGATGCAGCTCAAGATACTCTACAATTAACATATACAATTGTTTCTCGTATCTTGTATAATAACAGTAATATTGAGCTTTACCTTAGAAATGCGCCACTCTGTATATATGTTAACAGATAAACATTGAAAATAACCCGGATATCGGTCCTAGAGGACCTAGTTCGCGCTCATTAAGCTCAATTAAGCCATAAACTCTATAACTAAAACTAGTGCTAAACCATCAGAGAAAGAGTCTTTTTGAAATTAATTCTCTGGAAATTGTCACTAAGTGATTAATCCTGGATATATTACCCGTCCTAATTTACCATCATAACCACTGCATTATGTTACACCATAAAGGTTGGAATATTTTCCAACATTTTCCGTGGAGTAATGTACGAAAGATTTGCGAAGGTTGGAATATTTCCCAACATTTTCCGTGGAAGAATATACGAGATCCGGTATGTCGAACGGAATAATTAGTAGAGGGGACAATTAGGCGACGGCGATTTCGGAAAAGAAGTGTGACCGGACGGAACGCCGACGGAGAGTGGGCAGTTGGATAGTGACTGCGAACAAGCTAGTGCATCCGTCGCAAGGAAGTGAAATTGTAAAGTCGGTGAGGTTTAAGAGAAGACCAGTAAGCTGAGTGAGACCGCCGATTCCCGGGGCCACCGCCGCAGCGGTTGCCTAGTGAACATCGTCACCGGAGAATACCCCCAGGTACGTGAAAGCCTGATTCTATTACCAGTGGTCGAAATGTGGAACGCCCCACAATAACACTGGGAACCTTAGAGGGGACCGTTTCTTCCCTGTCTCCGTTGGCGGGCTGCTCTGGGGGTTGGTAGCTGCATTGGCGGGATTAGATTCGGATAGAGCAGCGACTGTGCTGGTCCGAATTGAAATAGCTAGGCGGCGCCTGGCGTCCCGGACCGTCCGCGGCACCGTTCAGGAAGGGCGTAAATCCGGGAACGGGGTGGTCTTCTTCCGCACCGAACAAGGTTCCCCGAGCGTGCGAGTGAGAAAGTGTGAATGATGGACCGTAGATAATAGTTGCTGGTGCCATACAAAGCTTGATGTGGTGTTCGACGCACCCTGTAAGTTGCATGCCCGCCTGGGAACACCCGCTATTAATCACTATCCTGCCACCACCCTGCACCGCTTAAACGTTGCCGCTTTAACGTCCCCGTGCAATCCGCGCGTAACCTTAATTTAAAGCCCAATAATCACCTCTGCCTCTGGCCGCTCATAATTGCTAGGCTTCCTGGTAACAGGACCCCGTTATTTCCTTGTGTATATAATTAGTGAATAGAATATAATTTTTATTTACTCGACATTTCATTTATTCTCCCAGAATATCCACCCAAATACAATTTGACTCCAGTTCTTTCATAAAGACCATAACAAGAAGTCCCGGGAGACTTTGTATTGACTTAGGAGGACCCTGTCTCCACTAGAAACTACCCTGGGCTAGTGTATCCGTTGACAGTGACCTGGGAGAAGGGTAGCATCCAGAGGGAACGCGTTTACTCCCTGACCAACTCTATAAACGCTGGCGTCCGAGCATGATCCCGTAGGAAAACCGTGTCCCGGAAGTCATCCCGAAATTCCCCAGGTTAGGGAAAACTAGTAGTAACTCCCGGCCACCCCAAGTGGCCGTCACAAAATATTTTAGTAAAATGAAGGAAGCTGAAACTTAAGGGCTTGTAAAACACACTTCTTGCGATATTTTCTCTAGAGCCTGTATTCGCTTTAGGTTCTTTGCCTAAAAGTTGCCAATCTTCACGTTTCAAATCGCGACTTGACGTTTTAAGAGGAAAAGTTATCAAATTTTCAAAGTAATTATTCTGGCACTTCTTAATCTTTTTGCGATTATGTTATCCACACAAAATATTTTGCTTTTAGTGCGTTTTCTTTAAAAAAATCACTATTGAGGAGATGCCCACTTTTCAATTTTAACAAAATTTCTTCAAATGAGCACGAATTAGACCCCCTAGAACCCATATCCAGGGTCAGTTTCAATTTATATATATATATATATATATATATATATATATATATATATATATATATATATATATATATATATATATATATATATATATATTCAGAAAGATTTTCGCGGTCTTTAATGTGAGACATACTTGGTTCTCGCGTTGAACCGCGTCCAGAATTTATGAAAACTCGACGTTTCGGCTCCTGTTTTGGAGCCATTTTCAAGAGGTAAAGAAAATATGTAAGGACACTCTAAGGCCTCAGTCTGCCTACTCCTTGGAGTGGTGGACAAAGGTGGGTAAAGGAAATATGTGAGGACACTCTAAGGCCTCAATCTGCCTACTCCTTAGAGTGGTGGGTAAAAGAAATATGTAAGGACACTCTAAGGCCTCAATCTGTCTACTCCTTAGAGTGGTGGACAAAGGTGGATAAAGGAAATATGTTAGAACACTCTAATGCCTCAATCTGTCTACTCCTTAAAGCGGTGAACAAAGGTAGGTTGGGTTGTTGTAGCTCGATTACGGAGTCTCAATCTGCCTACTCCCCAAATCTCGCCGGAGATCGTCTGTGAGGTCTCAGTGTGTTCACCCCTAGGCCTCAGAGAGATCTGGCAGTTCGTTGCAAGTCTTGTCTTATATATGTCGTTCCGTCTACCTGCTTCGTTATCAGCGAAAGTAGTGGGGTCACCGTCAATTAAGTGGGGGGCTTTGGTCACGGTACTTAGAGGATGAGGAGGATTATGAGGATCACCGGAATTTGTTGAGGCAAATAATGGGGAAATAAAATTGTCTGTGGAATTTATTTTCTTTTTGTGTGTTTGTAAAGAAGATATAATAGGTTTCCAAGTAGTCGGAAGGCGAAGACCAACATCTCTCTTATTTAAACAATCGGGACGCTTTTCAATCTCGATTTCTTCGCGGATAATTCTCGTTTTGAAGTTGTAAACCGCTGCTATTGTTTTGGCATTATCGAAATCTATTTTGTGCCCTGTATGAATATGATGCATGGCCAGCGCCGATGAGGGGTCGGATTTTCCAACTGCGAGGGTGTGTTTATATATTCTATTGCGGATGCGTCTATTTGTTTGTCCTACGTAAGTTCGTGAACAGTCGGAACAAGGAATTTCGTAAACTCCGTGGGATTCGTTTGGAATCGTATCCTTGGGAGTTTTTATAAGATTTGACAGTTTTTGGTCTGTTGTAAATACGGTTTTGATATTATGGGCTCTGAAAATTCGGCTGATTTTGTCGGTGACACCTTTAATGTATGGTAAAAACGCTGTGTGTTGTTGTGTGGACTCTGTTTGTTCTTATTGTGGTGTAGTGGTTTGTTGTTGTGCGTTTCTAATGTTTCGTAGTATGTGATTGTTGTCGTATCCGTTTTCTAGCAATGTCTGTCTTAAAAAGTTTAATTCTGTCTGTTTGTTGTTGTTGTCCGTTAGTCTAAGGGATCGTGTTACTAGTGTTTGAACCACCGAATTTAGTTGCGATGGATGATGGTGAGATTGGGCGTTAAGATAAGGATTAGTGTGGGTGGGTTTTCGGTAGACAGTGTAAGAAAATTCTCTGACTGGGTTTTTAGTGATGCGTACACTTAAGAAAGGCAAAGAAAAATTATTTTCTATTTCCATGGTGAACTGGATTTGGGGGTTGATGTTATTTAGGTAAGAAAGGAATTCGGCTAGAGATATTTTGCTGTGTGGCCAGACAGTGAAAATGTCGTCAACGTATCTTAACCAACAGGTTGGTTTAAGTTGGGATGAATTGAGGGCTTGTGTCACGAAGTTTTCCATTAAAATGTTAGCCAATGCAGGAAAGAGAGGTGAACCCATTGGAGCACCTCGAACTGCCTACTCCTTAGAGTGGTGGACAAAGGTGGGTAAAGGAAATATGTAAGGACCCTCTAAGGCCTCAATCTGCCTACTCCTTAGAGTGGTGGGTAAAGGACAAGTGACAACATATAAAAATCGAAACTGACCCCGGATATGTATTCTAGGGAAAATTTATCAAAATTCAAAAGTCGGGATCTCCTCATTAGTGAATTTTTTTAAAGAAAATTCACTAAAAGACATATCTGCCATTAAAAATATTTTTATGAAAATTGGGTACTATAACGCATTTGCTGCGTCCAGACTTTTATTCACTCGATTAAGATTCTCTGTGCCGAATTGTTAAAATTGAACGAAACTTAACTCACGTATAACAATGATATGTAGTTTCATTAAAAAAGAGATAATATAGGATGGTCTGTTTGAAAAATTAGTGTTAATTTAATTTTCCGGATTGCGGCCATTTTGTATTTTAATGTTATTGAACTGCAAATTATCACAATATCTGAATCTTAAATTTCGAAAAAATTGATGGAAGGTGTACGAAATGATAGGGGTTGCCCTATATACGAAGTCGCCCGGTATATAAATATGTAGGTATTTTAGTGTATTTTCTTTAAAAAATTCACTAATGAGGATATCTCGACTTTCGAATTTTGAAAAAATTTCTTCAAATGAGTGCTAATTAGGCCCCCTAGAACACATATTTGGTGTCAGTTTCGATCTTTATATATATATATATATATATATATATATATATATATATATATATATATATATATATATATATATATGTATCACACCGATAACTCAAAAAATAATGGGCCGATTTTGACTAAATTTGGTGAATACCTTCCTTTTGCAAGTGACTTGGATAAGTTCGTTACCCAGGAAAATCGGCTGAGGTTTTCCCGTAAAATTTTGTGTTTTCTTTTGAAAAAAATTTATATCTCAGGAAATAAGAACGTAAAAGCAACCAAATTTGGTACACGGGTTCGCTATATGTAAATTATCTACCGAAATTAAGCTCTGTAGGTCAAAATACAAAAAAGTTACAGGAATTTAAAGAAAAATAAATTGGGGTTTTCTTCAAAACGTCAAAGTCGCGATTTAAAACGTCAAAATTGGCAACATTTAGGCAAAAAAACTTGTATCTAATACGGGCCATGGAAAGAAAATGTCTCAAGAAGGATGTTCTACAAACCCCGAAGTCTTAGTTTCAACCGTCATTGTCCTTCATTTTACTAAAATATTTCCAGAAAATTCATTTCAAATAAATCCTTGCTCTGATGCTTGACAGTAGTCTTATCTATAGTGTTTATCGTTTAATGGTATATAATTTTTGTCGAATCTTCGAAAAAAATTAATAAAGTTCAATATATCCTTTATTATACAAGATATGAAAAAAAATTGTATCCATAATTATAGTGTGTCTTGAGCTACATCTTAAAACATTATTTCTACAATCACAGGGTGGCCCATAAGTCGTTGATGATACAATTTTTCTCTTTTTTTTTTTGGTCGAACACGCCTTATGTTATTGCATTTTTGCATTTTCCATCGAAATATGATGCATGTTTGTAAGAAAAGAAATTCTGGACGCAGCAAGTGCGTTACGGTAGTGAAATTTGATGAAATGCTTCATATTTGAAAAGCTCAATTTGCTATTAACCTATAAGGTAGACCAAGGAACGGGTTTTTTCGGCAACACTTTAAGTTTCCTTTCGGAAATTTGTGTAAGTTTTCAAACAATAAAGTCATTTTGATGAAACATGACACATTGTTTCTACTATATAGGTTATAATGGTAACCACATTTGATGCCTGCTTTCTTAAAAAGACACACATATTTGCCATTAAAAACATTTTTATGAAAATTCACTACAATAACGCACTTGCTGCGCCCAGACTTTTTTTACTATACACTAAAAAAGACTGGAACGTAAATTAATTTAAAGTAAATCATACCAGCATTAGAAATAGTAGAGAACTTGTACCAGTAAGATAAGTCAGTACCGAAACATCCTTAAAAAGTATATGATCTACCGTTGCGTTTAAAATATCCAAAAGATATAATAAACTAAAAGAACAGAAAAAGGTCACTGGCAATCCATATATTGTGTTTATTAGATTACTTGTAACTGTGAGCTGTCGAAAGCATATTCCAATTAGTCTTATCCTTGAAACGAAAGACTTTTTTTCTCGAAATAAACTACTATTAAGCGAATGTTTACAAAGAAGGTTCAGTTTTGTATTTAGATCAGTGTATCTTACACCTTGTGCAATAACAAAACACTGGAAAGAACCCATTGTGGTAAATGCAGACAATGACTTAAAGGGATTAGAAATATTACGGACTAACTCCTTAGAATCCCTCTGTATAAGCATATTGTTCAGTAACCACAGGGCTGACATTAATCTTAGGAGTATTATTACCACGAAATACAATGTAATATTGTAATAGAATCTGGATATCGGTCGCCCAATGTTGTTCATTTTCACATCTATGTCATGGAAATTCTTCATAAGTTGACACCATGCTTTCTGGTACCAATTTGAGGCACCCATCACACTTGAAGCATTGACAATCGCCATAAAAAGCAGTTTTAACATTTTCAGTAACCTTGGAAGAAACGCAAGGCGGTTATTTGTTAAAAGATAGATGCCATAACAGGCTGGTGATAGCAACGCTAAAGTCAAACATATGCCATACATTCTCAATACATTCGGATAAAGTATATTGTATCGTTTGTTCATCCATGGTATGGTCGAGAAGAAACCACAAAATGAACAAATATTTCTGAAACTTGCTATATCTCTTACAGAATAGTTGGTAAACAATTTCATGATTTGCACTTTGATACTGGAACACTGTTAGAGTGAGCTCTAATAAAAGGATAAGTAATGAAAATATTAGATTAGACTAGAAACTTTTATATAATACACAATAATATAGATCGGAAATCAAGTGTATGTTCAATTTGTTGGTAATAAAACAAATTATTATCTTTAGATACTGTTGCTTATCGAAAGTCATTTGTTCCTTATATGTTCATAAACTATGACAAAAATAAAAGTCTAGGCAATTACGGTTTAGTATTTTATATTAGGTCCAGATACTACAACCATGTTATTTAGTGTCCAAATTGATACTCTCAATGACTTTTTTAAGTAATGATGAAAAATTATAACTTAGTTTTCTTATATATATATATATATATATATATATATATATATATATATATATATATATATATATATATATATATATATATATATATATATATATATATATATATATAGGGTGGCGCATTGAAAACGAAACAGACCAATTTGCGTCCAGCGAATATTTTTTTCTAAGAAACGCTGAAATACGTCAATCTTAATATTGAGGGGGACATGTTTTGACATAAAACTCAACTTTGTCACATCAACCCCTTAAGGGTGGTGCGAACAACCCTCATATTTTAAATAGGGAACATGGGTCGAGTGCACTAATTTTTTTGGAAGTTTTATCAACTCGTTTAAAAATTATTCACAGTTAAAAAAGGAAAAACGCATTTCACTCATTCTAATAAGAAATGTGCTGATAGTCAATGTTTTGTTGGTTTGTAAACAAAAAATTGACTCTTAGAACATTTCTTATCGGAATGAGAGAAATGCCGTTTACTATTTCAGTTTATCGGTCGGTTTGATACTTGATAGTACTACCGAAAATTAATTTAACAACGGTGTATTCTGTAGAAGGAAGAGTTGAAATAATTACTCTTTTTTTCAAAAACGATGACTGTGCCAACCGTACCGCAAATTTGTTTAATGAACGACATCCGAACAGACATGTTAACAGAAAATACATTTTGGAGTTAGTTGCAAAGTTTCGACAAAGTGGTTCAGTAGCCAACAAAAAACGGGATCCTGAACGTGAATTTCCGGTTAAAAATGAGACTACTGGGATTGAAGTTTTAGGAAAAATTGCTACAGACCCAACTTTGAGCACGAGAAAATTGGCCACTGTGTCAAACACCAAAAGAAGAACTATTCAGCGAATATTGAAGCATTATAAATTTCACCCGTATAAAATTCATCTTGTACAACAACTGAATGAAGATGATTTTGCTCGGCGGCTGGAGTTTTGTGAAGTTATGACTGCACGAATAGCTGATAACGGGATTTTTCTCTTCAATATCTGTTTTTCAGACAAGTGTAGGTTTTTATTAAACTCTACAGTTAATCCAAATGGGCAAGCTCTTCGATAGAAGACCTCTTCAGTTCATTGATTGTTGTTGCCCTTACTTGGTGAAACTTGTTCATACTACATACAGACTTGGAGACTACTTCTCTGGCTTCACTGTTGGTTTTCGTTTTTGTAGGTGAAGGACGTAGCCAGCGCGTGAGCTAACTGGAACAAGTGGCCCTTCGAATTCTGGATGTTATAGGATGTTCTTCAACGTTTCTGTGACTATAGATAATGCTGTCAAGCAGCGAAACTATAGTCACAGAAACGTTGAAGAACATCCAGAATACGAGGGGCCACTTGCTCCAGTTAGCTCACGCGCTGGCTACGTCATTCACCTACAAAAACGAAAACCAACAGTGAAGCCAGTGAAGTAGTCTCCAAGTCTGTATGTAGTATGAACAAGTTTTACCAAGTAAGGGCAACAACAATCAATGAATCTACAGTCAATCGTCATAATTGTCGTTATTGGGCAGATAATAGTCCAAGAAATTTTCACGAAGTCCACACTCAAACTCCACAGAAATTAAATGTCTGGACTGGCATTTTTGGAGACCATTTAATCGGACCAATTTTCCTTGATGGCAATTTGAGTGGCGAAACGTATTTAGAGTGACTAGAAGATATCGTTTACCCTCTACTAATTGACATTGTTGAAAATGATGATCGCTATCAAGAAAATCAATTTGTGTTTCAACAAGATGGAGCTCCTCCGCATTTTTCACAACGTGTTAGGGAGTTTTTGAACAGAGAGTTTCCAGAGCAATGGATTGGGCGTAGAGGTGCTATTGAGTGGCCCCCTAGATCACCGGATTAAACTCCTTTAGACTTCTTTCTATGGGGCCATTTAAAGAGTAGAATTTTCGCAACAGAACCAGAGTCTCTGGAAGAATTACGACGACGCATTGTTGAAGAATGCCGTCTAATAACTCCACAAATGCTCCAGAATGTCAGAGCTCGTTTTGAACAAAATTTGTACTTTTGTATGGAAGCTGGTAGTCAACAGTGTGAACACTTGACTGAATAAACATTTTTGAACGTTTGATTTTGCTTTTTTAGTTTTTTTTTTACGAAAAATTGACAAATTAGTGCATTTCTTATCACAATGAATGAAATACGTTCTTGCAACTCCAACTGTGAATAATTTTTAAACGAGTTGATAAAACTTCCAAAAGATTTGTGTGCTGAATTCAGAAAAGAAAGAGCTTTCAAATCATATAGCACTCGACCCATGTTCCCTATTTAAAATATAAGGGTTGTTGTCACGACCCTTAAGGGGTTGTGTGACAAAGTTATGTCAAAACATGCCCCCCTTAATATTAAAATTGACGTGTTTCAGCGTTTCTTAAAAAAAATTTCTCTGGACGCAAATCGATCTGTTATGTTTTTAATGCGCCACTCTGTATAATACCCATATGTGGATATAAAGTAGTAAAATTTATTTAGAAGAAAATCTGCACGCAGCAGGTGCGTTATGGTAGCGAATTTTCATAGAAAAGATCTTCACCTTTTTTACGAAAATTATATATATATATATATATATATATATATATATATATATATATATATATATATATATATATACATATATATATATATATATATATATATATATATATATATATATATATATATATATATATATATATATATATATATATATATATATATATATATATATATGTGTGTGTGTGTATATATAGGGTTAGCAAAAAGTATGGAAAGGCACTATTAACAAATGTTTTTCGACATATTTTTTTGCTGCCACAAACTGGCGCTATTCAAGTTTTTCTAGCGTAAACAACTTCGTTGCTGTGGCAACTAAATATTTTTTTAATGGTAAGATATAATTTTTTATACATTTTCAGAAAAAGCGTCTCTTTCTTAATACGCCGCTATAAAGTTGTGACCGGGTTCCATAAGAAGAACATTGAAAACAAATTTACATTGATTATAAAAGAAACTGACAAAATAAAAATAAATAAAACAACAATAATAACTATTAACTAATTAAATGTTCAAAATGTGGTCCATTATTATCAACGCACAATTGATTTCACGTTTAGAAGTAACAATTAGTGAATTTTCTTAAAAAAAATTCACTAATGAGGAGATCCCGACTTTTGAATTTTGAAAAAATTTCTTTAAATGAGCGCTAATTAGGCCCCCCAGAAAACATATCCGGGGTCAGTTTCAATTTTTATATGTTTATATATATATATATATATATATATATATATATATATATATATATATATATATATATATATATATATATATATATATTTATATATATATATATATATATATATTTATATATATATATATATATATATATATATATATATATATATATATATATATATATATATATATATATATATATATGTATCACACCGATAACTCAAAAAATAATAAGCCGATTTTGATTAAATTTGGTGAAAAAATTCCTTTTGCAAATGGCTTGGACGAGTTCGTTAGCCAGGAAAATCTGCCCAGGTTTTCCCGGAAAATTTTGTGTTTTCTTTCGAAAAAAAATTATATCTCCAGAATTAACAAAGTAAGGGCAACCAAATTTGGTACGCAGGTTTATATCCTTATAGGTAAGTCACCTACCAAAATTTAGCTATGTAGGTCAAAATAGAAAAAAGTTATAGGCATTTAAAGAAAAATAAATTGGGGTTTTCCTCAAAACGTCAAAGTGGAGATTTAAAATGTCAAAATTGGCAACATTTAAGCAAATAACTTGAATCTAATACGGACTATGGAAAGAAAATGTCTCAAGAAGGATGTTTTACAAACCCTAAAGTCTTAGTTTCAACCGTCATTGTCCTTCAATTTACTAAAATATTTGCAGAAAATTCATTTCAAATAGACCCTTTCTCTGACGCTTGGCAGTAACCTTAGCTATAGAGTTTATCGTTTAATGGTATATAATTTTTGTCGAATTTTCGTAAAAAATCAATAAAGCTCAATATATCCGTTATTATATAAGATATGAAAAAAATTTGTATATATGAATTATAGGGTGTCTTCAGCTACATCTTAAAATAATATTTCTAGAATCACAGGGTGGCCCATAAGTTGCTGGTGATACAAATTTCCGTTTTTTTTAATCAAACACGCCTTATGTTATTGCATTTTTGCATTTTCCATCGAAATATAATGCATGTTTGTAAGAAAAGAAATTCTAGACGCAGCAAGTGCGTTATGGTAGCGAATTTTGATCAAATGTTTCATATTTGAACAGCTCAATTTGCTATTAACCTATAAGGTTGACCAAGAAACGTGTTTTTTCGGGAACACTTTAAGTTTACTTTTGGAAATTTTTGTACATTTTCACACAATAAAGTTAGTTTGATGAAACATGGCACATTGTTTTTACTATATAGGTTATATTGGTAACCAAATTTGATTATTATTTCTTAGAAAAACACACATATTTGATATTAAAAACATTTTTATGAAAATTCACTACCATAACGCACTTGCTGCGTCCAGACTTTTTTATTACATTCATTAAGCTTGAATGGACAGTCCGTTTTGTTACGCTAATAATTCTAGCATCAAGGTCTTCCACATTTAATGGTGTTTTTTTGTAAACGACATTTTTCAAGTGACCCTAACGAAAAAAATCACATTATTGGGGGACAAAGGGCTTGTTTTCTTTCCCCAATGTTTTGCAGGTGGATTGATCCCACCCACGCTAACTAGTCAGGCTTGCTAATTAGCGCTGAAAGAAGAATATGTTGAAGATGTGAACTGTATGTGTACTGTATTTATAACTTTAGGTGCACTGGATTCCAGAATATTTCAATAATACACTTTTTTATATTTATATATGTTGTATTGTTACTATATATACTTTGAACTTAACATTTATTTACAATTTGCGGCTTTTCACTTGATTTAATGGGTTATTCAGGAGATTTCACAATCTTATTAGCTACTTGCTATTGCATTTAACTGCGCGTATACTTTATAATTTCGAAGAGAACACTGACTTTTCATTGTAACACTGTACGAACGGAATTTCTGTAGGAAGATTGGAGCTTGAACTGAAGTGGCGTAATCACACTAGACATGTTTAGGTAGAAGATCGGGATCTTAGAAGTCCTAAAAAGCGATGAAGATGAGATTCTTTGTAGAACGGCACTGTAGAATTGAACTGGATTAAACACACGAGTGATGTTTAAGTGGAAGATTTGGAACCCAGGGTTCCAAGGAACGAAGAAGGAGCGAAGAAGATGAGATCTGGTGTAGAACTGGTTTGTACCTTGCGAAAGGCTTGCTTTTATCGAGCTTTCGCGTAACGCTAGGTGACGTAGTTCACATAACATAATGTCAGTAATACAGAATGGCCAACTAGGTAGAAGCCTTATTCCTAGTTAAGAACATCTACTGTGTGCATCTAAAGAATATGTCAACGACAGCTAAACTTATTTACAATAAAGGACCTAACGGTATATAAGTATTCTTTGTATGGCATTGTTCATGCGTAAACCTAATGCGATACAGACAGCTAGAGGATAAAGATTATCATCAAATTGGAAAAGATTGTGAAATCCAGAGATAAATAATTCCAGGTAGAAACTTAAAGGATAGTGCACCCGAATGAAAGTAAAGAGACAGGGGCGTACTAATTATGTTTCTCCAACAAATATGTTAAATCAGGAAAGCAAGCACGTCATTCAAGAGCACCACCGTGCGCAATCCACTTTTTGGGAAAACTTCATCCAAACATTGCCGCGCGTGTCTCCCAAAATAACTGGGACTTTATCTTGCTGAAAACAAACTTTATTAGCTGAGCGCACTGCAACCACAGCGGGTATAATTTCTTCTCTTAATAAATATTAATATTTTTAGATGTTAAATTTCCACCAATAAAGAAAGGACCAATAATACTGCTGTCTAGTATACCGGGCCATACATTATTACTTCCAGATCGTCACAACGTGTGGAAGTATCGCATCGGCGACAAAAATTTCTAATTTTTTTTTCGCTTAAACGTCGTAAAAAGTTGCAAAACATATATAAAACCTGATTTGGGAACGAAATTTTTTGTCTGTCGGTCTGTCGGTCTGTATGTGTATCTGTCTGTAGCCAGGATAACTTTATAACGAATTGAGATAACGCCTTCAATAGATGGCGGAGTCCCATAATGTTTTACTATAGACTAAATGAAGATTGAAACCTCTTATGAGCACTGATAAGTAAACTTGGAGAACCCAAATCACCAAAACACATCTTTTCAAAGACCTGACGATCGTTTTACTAACAAAGTTAGCGTCATCAGAGGATGAAAAATGTTTGAAAATATGTGTTGTCGTGATTTGGGTTCTCCAAGTGTACCGTCAACTGGGGTGACTTCGGACAGGCGGGGTGACTTCGGACAACACGAGGTAATTTCGCGCACGTCCTTCTAGCGGCAAACCGATGCGCGAAATCCCGATTGTTCTCGATCAAATCTGTCCCTCTTAGTTCCGTCTAGACGTCCGTGGCGCGTGTTTGCTTGTTCGGGAGAGTTTTGCCGATTTAACCGCATTTTTCTGCATATAGGATTTTCTCGCTAACACAGTAAGTGGAAAAAGATACTTTTCTCCACTTTATATTGGTCACTTTAGGTCTATTTCATTATTATTATGTGATAGCCCAATGTTTTAAGAACATTTTCATCAATATGTGGTTTTTCTATTTTCAATAGTGACTTCGGACATGGTACGAACCTACAAAAAAGTCTTAGGCGGCCGCCGATATCAATATTATCGTGCAGAGCAGTTGGAGAAAGCAGTCCAAGATGTCCAAAGTAAGAAAAAAAGTGTGCGACAGGCGGCAGAATATTATGGTGTGCCCAAATCCACCATAAGTGACAGAATAAAGGGGATTCATGGTAAATCTGTTGGGGGCCAAACAAAAATACCGGAAGAAGAAGAGGAAAGGCTGGTTGCAACAATAAATATCGCGGCGCATTGGGGATTTCCCCTAACTCAATATGATATTCGAACTATTGTCAAGAGTTATTTAGACAAAAAATGGGTAAATAGACCACAGTTTAAACATAACTTACCTGGCTCTGACTGGATGAAATTAGTTTTGAATCGCCACAAAGGGCTGACAACAAGATGCTGTCAGAATATCAAAAGATATAGGGCTCAAGTCAATAAACAAACTTTGACAAGTTATTTCGAAGAGTTAAGGGTTTCTTTAGAAGGTGTTAGCCCCGAGAAAATCGTCAACTATGACGAAACAAACTTTTCAGACGATCCCGGTAAAGTTAAGGTGGTGTGTAAGAGGGGATTAAAACACTGTGACAGAGTTATGGATACATCAAAAAGCAGCATCAGCGTTATGATGGCGGCTTCAGCAAGTGGGGAATTATTACCGCCGTTCGTAGTTTACAAGGCAAAACATCGATACGAGGATTGGGAAGAAAATGGTCCGGATAGTTGCCGCTATAGTGTAAGCAAGTCAGGATGGTTCGAAACCGTCACATTTCGCGAATGGTTTCGACAAATAGCTATCCCATATTTCAAGAAAAAAGATGGAGCAAAAGTGCTCATTGGTGACAATTTGTTAAGCCACATTACTGTTGATGTTATCGAAGAATGTGAACGCCTAAATATAAAATTTATCTTGCTCCCGCCAAATTCAACACATCTTTGCCAACCGCTAGACATTGCCTATTTTGGCCCTTTGAAAAAAGCCTGGAGAAAAATTCTCATAGAATGGAAGACAAAGAGAAGAGGGCCATTCCAAAAATGCGATTTTCCAAACCTCCTTAAACGGACATTAGCGTCAATAGAACCTAGCTCCAAAAAATATCTTGTCTGGTTTTAGAGCTGGGGGCATTTTTCCGCTCTGTCCTCAACAGGTTATAAAACGCCTACCCGAAGAAATATCTGAGACTGACCAAACTAATTTACCTCATAAGATAGACGAAAGCTTACTACAATTTTTGAAGGAAAATAGAACGCTGGAACAAACAAAACCCAAAAGAAGGAGGCGTGTCAATATTCCACCTGGACGTGAGATCACACTTTTAGATATCCCAGATAATCGACAAAGTGAACCGAGTGCAGAAAACACTCCATCTGTATCTGGGATTAAAAGAAAAATGGGTAAAAAACCGAGTAAAAAACCCATAGATATTGCATGCGACGGCGATTCCGATGATGTCGAGAATGATCTTCCATTATATCTTCTAGCAAATCAAATCAAAAAAATAAATAAGATGCTTCCTTCTCAATCATCCTTTGATTTACGCTTAGATATGGAAGTAGAAAATACAGAAGGGGCTGATGAAAGCTCTGAAAATATCTCTCAGCAAGACATCTCAGAAGAACTAGCTGTAAATGACTTTGTCGTCGTTGAATTGCCCGTTGAAAATTCCTCCAAAAATAAATATTACGTGGGAAAACTTCTTGCGAAAGAAGGGCAAAGCTACTCAGTTAGTTTTCTTCGAAAGAAAACATTTGGTGACGAAATTTACTTCCATTTTCCAAATGTTTCTGACAACAGCATCATTGGGGAGTCTGAAATTTATCAGAGACTGTTATTTAAAGAATTTAGAAGAGATCGCTATAAGTTTGTAAATTTACCAAAGAATATTATTTTAGAGTGACTGTGACTGTACCTGCCAAATATTTCATAAGAATGATTTTTTTGTTTTTTTTTCCAAATATTTCATAAGAATGATTTTTTTGTTTTTTTGTTTTTTTTTGAGAATAAAGTGTTTATTTTTATGCATATTTTGACTTTCAATTCCTTCCAATTACTTCCTATTTCCTTAAAAATTAAAAAAATTTTTTTTGTCCGAAGTCACCCCTAAATCACTAAGACATCGATTTCCTGTTGTTTTAAATACGTGTCCGAAGTCACCCCACCCTATGGGGTGACTTCGGACCTTTTTCAAAATTAAAAAAAAATGTTTTTGATTAAAAAATCAACAATCTCAGTTGATCACCGTGTAGGTGAATGTTGGAGCTATATTGAGTTAAACTGTCAGAACGATTGCTTCGTTAGAAAAAAGTTATTGATAAAAAAGTCCAAAATCTGTCCGAAGTCACCCCAGTTGACGGTACTTATTATCTTACTATTTTTATTTATTCTATACCTACTAGGCTCTATTAATTTAAAGTAAATCATACCAGCATAACAAATAGAAGAAAACTTGTACCAGTAAAATAAGTGAGTACCGAAACATCCTTAAAAAGTATATGATCTATCGTTGCACTTAAAATATCCAAAAGATATGTTAAACTAAAAGAACAGAAAAAGGTCACTGGCAATCCATATATTGTGTTTATTAGATTACTTGTAACTGTGAGTTGTCGAAAGCATATTCCAATTAGTCTTATCCTTGAAACGAATAACTTTTTTTCTTGAAACGAACTAATATCAAGCGAATGTTTACAAAGCAGGTCCAGTTTTGTATTTAGATCAGTGTATCTTACACCTTGTGCAATAACAAAACACTGGAAAGAACCCATTGTGGTAAATGCAGACAATGCCTGAAAGGGATTAGAAATATTACGGACTAAATTCCTAGAATCCCTCTTTATAAGCATATTGTTCAGAAACCACAGAGCTGGCATTAATCTTAGAAGTATTATTACCACGAAATACAATGTAATATTGTAATAGAATCTGGATATCGGTCGCCCAATGTTGTTCATTTTCACATCAATGTCATGGAAATTCTTCATGAGTTGAGACCATTCTTTCTGGTACCAATTTGAGGCACCCATCACACTTGAAGCATTGACAATCGCCATAAAAAACAGTTTTAACATTTTCAGAAACCTTGAAAGAAACGTAAGGGGGTGATTGGTTAAGAGATATATGCCATAACAGGCTGGTGATAGCAACGCTAAAGTCAAACATATGCCATACTTTCTCAATACATTCGGATAAAGTATATTGTATCGTTTGTTCATCCATGGTATGGTCGAGAAGAAACCACAAAATGAGCAAATATTTCTGAAACTTGCTATATCTCTTACAGAATAGTTGGTAAACATTTTCAGGATTTCCACTTTGATACTGGAACACTGTTAGAGTAAGCTCTAATAAAAGGGCAAGTAATAAAAAAATTAGTTTAGACTAGAGGCTTTTATATAGTACACAATAATGTAGATCAGAAATCAATGTTCAATTTTTTGGTAACAAAACAAATTATTATCTTTACATACTCTTCTTTATCGAAAGTAATTTGTTTCTTATATGTTCATAAACTATGACAAAAATAAAAGTCTAGGCAATTAGGGGTTAGTATTTTATATTAGGTTCAGGTTCTACAACCATGTTATTTAGTGTCCAAATAGATACACAATCATTTTTTAAGTAATGATGAAAAAATTATAATTTAGTTTTCTTTATATATAATACTCATATGTGGATACAAAATAGTAAAATTTATTTAGAAGAAAGTCTGCACGCAGCAAGTGGGTTGTGGTAGCGAATTTTCATAGAAATGATCTACCCTTTTTTACGAAAATTATATATATATATATATATATATATATATATATATATATATATATATATATATATATATATATATATATTGCTATGATAAGAAGCCTGGCACGATGACATTGAGTTTAATCATTTAAAAGCCAAATTGAAAATAGTAAAATTAAAAAATTATGTATCTTAGTCAGAATGAAATATTTAAACTAATTATATTTTATTAGCTTCAAATGTAAACAAAGACAATAACATGTGTAGAGAATTTAATTTACAACTGACTAATCAAGTAATTTTTTAGAAAGTTTAAAATGTTTAGGTTAAGTTTGGTCTAAACAGTGAGAGTTATAAATTTAAACTTGCCGCGTATGAACATAGTTTTTGTACTCATTTATTTAATTAGCAGTGGTTTAATAAGTCATGAACTTTCAAGGAAGTGATTGTTTTGACTAATCTGTGAATGAACAGCAACCATTGGACAATGTGAAAACAATTTTCACCTTTGAAAATAATACAAAAGTAATTGGCTGAGAAGAATTTTGTCACATTCGGCATCTTCGATTACAGAAAAAGGCGGTTTTGAGAGGGCGAAGCGAACACCACGCTTTTTAAACATCCATAGTGTTATTATCAAAATTATATTAAAAACTTGTAATAAAATCCAGTATAAATATTTAAAACAACAGTGTATAATCGAAATTCTTGTTGCACATGTTTTGGTAACAAAGAATAAGCTTCAACTGTAAATAAGTGATTGGAAGCGATATGTATCTGAACAGACGCCGTTAGCCGCCAAGGTATTTATCAATAAAGTTGAAATATAAATATAATTATTGTAACTTGATATCGAAACAACTCAAAAGTAATAACACATTGTCAATAAGAACTGCTATAAGGCCCGAAATGTCATTTACGTCTAAAATACAATAGTAACAGATTTTACAACGGTAAAATAGGGAGACTCAAGTAAATCTCCATAGATCTCGTTACGTTGTACTAGTAAGAATATTAAATAGATCAAATATCAACCATTTTGTATCAAAGCCGTTGCGATTGAAAAAATAAATTGAATATGGGAAAATGATAGCAGTTTGCAGAAGAATATAGCGGCAAATTTAAAGTCAGTTCGAACTGCAAACTTATATTAAAAGTAATTCATAAATTTAAATCGCCAATATTTAAAGTTAGAGGATCCAGTAAGATAATTAAGGTAAAACAAAATATAAATTGTCAATGATCGATTAAATTATTCATATTGCGGTAAAATTGTTAAAATATAAAAAAGGCATTAATAGAAAATAAGTCTGTAAATTGTGATATTTTGTGGTTTCATTCCTATCAAGGTACATAATTTTAAGGAAAACTACAGAAAATTTAGGTAAAAGGGTAAAGGTAAGAATTTTCAATTGATCTCACTACATCCCTACAGAATGGAGCCTACATAAAGCCGTGGACAAAATAAAAAGAATATAAATTAAGTAAAAAAGGTAAATTTATAAAATTTAATATTATAAAAAGCCTGGACACAGCAAGTGCGTTATGGTAGTGAATTTTCATAGAAATGATCTGGCACAAAATATTTTATTATAACTTTTTTTTCTTGTAACATAGAAATCTTTATTTTGGTGTATAGTTTACTTTTTATATCGTAAACCTACCTACCAAATTTGGTTATCATAGATTTTTTATTTTTTGAGATAAAAATTTTTTTCAAATGAAAACTCAAAATTTTTTCGGAAAACCTTGTCCAATTTTTCTGATTAACGAAGTTGTCAAAGCCATTTACAAAAGGAAGCTACATGCCAAATTTTATCAAAATCGCCCTATTATTCTTTGAAATAAAAATTTATTTCGAATGAAAACTCAAAATTTTCCCGGAAAACCTTGTCAGATTTTCCTGACTAACAAACATGTCAAAGCCATTTACAAAGGGAAGGTACATGCCAAATTTTATTAAAATCGGCTTATTACTTTTTGAGATAAGAATTTTTTTCGAATGAAAACTCAAAATTTTCCCGAAAAACCTTGTCCGATTTTCCTGACTAACGAACTTATCCAAGCCATTTACAAAAGAAACGTACATGCCAAGTTTTATCAAAATCGGCCCATAATTTTTTGAGTTATCGGTGTGATACCTATATATATATATATATATATATATATATATATATATATATATATATATATATATATATATATATATATATATATATATATATATATATATATATATATATATATATATATAAACATATAAAAATTGAAACTGACCCCGGATATGGGTTCTAGGGGTCCTAGATCGCACTCATTTGAAGAAATTTTTTCAAAATTCAAAAGTCGAGATCTCCTCATTAGTGAATTTTTTCTAAGAAAATTCACTAATATGAATCTTTTTAATATTGGTTATAATTCTTAAAATTAACAAAAATTTTACTTACATATATACATATAGGTGTTCTAAAAGTGTCAGAAATTACGAATTATATTAAATAAAATAGCGAACCCTATAATCAATAAATAAATAAATTTAAAGGCGCCCAACTATATAAAATTTGAGATTCACAAATATAGAACCTAATATCCATTAAAATATCAAGTATACAAATATAGGAGTCTAATACATCTAAAAAACTTTACAAAACATACAATTTCACAAAATATATTACTTAAACATTTAATATACACAAAAAAGTATACATAAAAAATACTTAAACATTTAAACAAATTAAAAACAAAGAAACATAATAATTATACACCCAAATCGTGAGAACATAACCTATACTTATAATTTCATAAAATATACATAAATACATATAAACACGTGCACAAAACATACATAACAATTGAAGCTCATAAACAATATAAGTCACAATAATTACCGACATAAATAAATAAATAAATAAATATATATATATATATATATATATATATATATATATATATATATATATATATATATATATATATAGGGTTTGTAAAAAGTATGGAAAGTCACTATTTCCTCAGGTATTCGTTTTTGAAGAAGACAGTATTAACAAATGTTTTTCGACATATTTTTTGCTGCCACAAACTGGCGCTATTCAAGTTCTCCTAGCGGAAACAATTTCGTTGCTATGGCAACTAAATCTTTTTTTTAATGCTAAGATATAATTTTTTGTGCATTATCGGAAAGGACACCTCTTTCTCAATACGGCGCTATAAAATTGTAATCGGGTTTTATAAGAAAATTTAGAAAAAATTAACTTTAATTATAACAGAAACTGACGAAACAAAAAAAATTCTGGACGCAGCAAGTGCGTTATGGTAGTGAATTTTCATAAAAATGTTTTTAATAACAAATATGTATGTTTTTTTAAGAAAGCAGGCATCAAATTTGGTTACCAGTATAACCTATATACTAAAAACAATGTGCCATGTTTCATCAAAATAACTTTATTGTGTGAAAATTTCCAAAATTTCCAAAAGTAAACTTAAAGTGTTCCCGAAAAAACACGTTTCTTGATCAACCTTATAGGTTAATAGCATTGAGCTGTTCAAATATGAAACATTTGATCAAAATTCGCTACCATAACGCACTTGGTGCGTCCAGAATTTCTTTTCTTACAAACATGCATTATATTTCGATGGAAAATGCAAAAATGCAATAACATAAGGCGTGTTTGATTAAAAAAAAAGGAAATTCGTATCACCAACGACTTATGGGCCACCCTGTGATTGTAACAATAATTTTTTAAGATGTAGCTCAAGACACCCTATAATTAATATATACAAATTTTTTTCATATCTTATATAATAACGGATATATTGAGCTTTATTGATTTTTTTTTACGAAAATTCTACAAAAATTATATACCATTAAACGATAAACTCTATAGCTAAGGCTACTGCCAATCATCAGAGAAAGGGTCTATTTGAAATGAATTTTCTGCAAATATTTTAGTAAAATGACGGACAATGACGGTTGAAACTAAGACTTTAGGGCTTGTAAAACATCCTTCTTGAGACATTTTATTTCTAGAGCCCGTATTAGATTCAAGTTATTTGCCTAAATGTTGCCAATTTTGACATTTTAAATCGCCACTTTGACGTTTTGAGGAAAACCCCAATTTATTTTTCTTTAAATGCCTATAACTTTTTTGTCTTTTGACCTACATAGCTAAATTTTGGTAGGTAACTTACATATAAGGATATAAACCTGCGTGCCAAATTTGGTTCCGGAGATATAAATTTTTTTCGAAAGAAAACACAAAATTTTCCGGGAAAACCTGGGCAGATTTTCTTGGCTAACGAACTTATCCAAGCCATTTGCAAAAGGAATTTTTTCACCAAATTTAATCAAAATCGGCCCATAATTTTTTGAGTTATCGGTGTGATACATATATATATATATATATATATATATATATATATATATATATATATATATATATATATATATATATATATATATATATATATATATATATATATATATATATATATATAAACATATAAAAATTGAAACTGACCCCGGATATGTTTTCTGGGGGGCCTAATTAGCGCTCATTTGAAGAAATTTTTTCAAAATTCAAAAGTCGGGATCTCCTCATTAGTGAATTTTTTTTAAGAAAATTCACTAATAAATAAAACAGCGATAATAATTATTAACTAAATGTTCAAGATGTTGTCCATTATTATTAATGCACAATTGATCTCACGCTTAGAAGTGAATGTATCACATTAATTAAGCTGGAATGGACAGTCCGTCTTGTTTCGCTAATAATTATAGCATTAAGGTCTTCCACATTTAATGGCGTCTCTTTGTAGGCAACATTTTTTAAGTGGGCCCTAACGAAAAAAATCACATGATGTTAAATCAGGAAAGCGAGCACGTCATTCAAGGGCACCACCGTGCCCAATCCACTTTTTGGGAAAACTTTATCCAAACATCGCCGCACGTGTCTCCCAAAATAACTGGGACTTTATCTTGATGAAAACAAACTTTATTAACAGGGCGCACCGCAACCACAGCGGGTATAATTTCTTCTCTTAATAAATTTTAATATTTTTATATGATAAATTTTCACCAATAAAGAAAGAACCAATAATACTGCTGTCGAGTATACCCGCCCATACATTATTACTTCCACATCGTCACAACGTGTGGAAGTATCACATCGGCGACAAAATATTTCAACTTTTTTTTTCCTTAAACGTCCCAAAAAGTATCAAAACATATACAACACATAATTTGGGAAACAAAGTTTTTTGTCTGTCGGTCCCTCGGTCTGTCGGTCTGTCTGTCGGTATGTATGTCTGTCGGTCTGTATGTCTGTCTGTTTGAAGCCACTATAACTTTAGAACTAATTGAGATATGGTCATCAAATTTGGTATACAGTTAGCAGTCGAGAAACAAACGGTTCGAATTGTTTTTGGGTAAAATATCTCGCTTTAGGGAGTAGGGGATGAATGGGGGGTGATTTGTTGAAAATTGAAAAAAAAATTCGTTAAAACTCGAGTAATATAATGTTTTAGGGTTTATTTATTAGAGAACATTTAATTTCATCAAACATCTAGTATTCTGTACTGAAATTAAATTAGGGGTCGAGTGTGTGAGGGAGGAACATTGTTGAGAGAAATGTCGAAATTTTTGTCTCAAAACATATAGAAAACTTGATTCTGGAACTAAAATTTTTTTGTCTGTCGGTCTGTGGGTTGGTCGGTCTGTTTCTGTCGGCATGTAGGTCTGTCTGTTAATAGGGGCAATAACTTGCAAACAAATTGAGATATCATCTTAATATTTGGTATCCTGTTAGCACCCAACAAAGGAACGCTCCGAATTGTTTTTGGGTAAGATCGTTTCAGGGGGTAGGTGATAAATAAGTGGTGGTTTGGTGAAATTTGACATTGTATTAATGAAACTCGAGTAATATAACTTTTCAAAAGTTTATCGGTACAGGAATACGGGTAGTGGATGAATGGGGGTGATTTGGTGAAAATTGAGGTTTTTTCATTAAAACGTTTTAGCGTCTGGTTATTAGAAAACTTACAATTTCATCAAACATCTGGTATTCTGTGGTGAAATTAAATTAGGGGTTGAATGTGTGGGGTGGAATATCGGTGACAGAAAATTCGATATTTTATTGCTAAAACGGCGTAAAAAGTCTCAAAACGTATGGAAAACTAAATTCTGGAGTGATTATTTTTTGTCTGCGGTCGGTCGGTCTGTCGACCTGTACTGTACGCTTGTCTGTTAGTAGGCGCAATTAACTTTCGAACTAATTGATATACAATCTTCAAACTTTGTATCCAGTTAGCACCCGACAAAAGAACGCTTAGAATTGTTTTTGGGTAAGATTGCTTGAGGTGGTAGGGGATCAATGGGGATGATTTAGTTAAAATTGACATTTTTTCGTTGAAACTCGAATAATATAACGTTTCAGAAGTTTATGGGTACAGAAATATGAATATTTTCTTTGTGATCAAGTCATGGACCCTGAATTTATTTCATGATGATGTCTTTCTGAGGAGAGTAGATTATGACTGCTATGTGGAAGTTAGATTTCAATTTGCAGCACTATTGTTTGTGCTCGCTGGGTTTGAGCGTCCAGCATCCAAATGATCAGTTATGGTGCTCGTAAAAGCACCTATAAGGACGTTTGTCATTTATTCAATGAGGTGCACCCTGACCTCCACCCCATTAACAGGTCTAAGGTACGCATACTTCACCACAAATTTACTGAAACGGAGAGCGTACTGCTTGCTGTAGAAAAAACTGCCAAAACTTCTGCATTGAACTTGCTAAACGAACCAGATCTGCAGACGTTCTGTACAGCGTATTCTGTGTCGTGAAAAATATTTTACCTATAAGGTTCATAACTTGCAGGATGATTTTGATAGAAATATCAAATTCTGTGAACAAATATTTCAGATTATTCAACAAAAATAGAGATTTCTTAAACTACACTGTTATCTCAGATACAGCTGGTTTTTGCCTTAATGGTAGCGTAAACAGAAACAATTGTCGATATTGGTCTGACAGTAACTCCTATTGAATGGAAGAAATTCATATCCAATATCCTGAAAAACAGAACGCCTGGACCGGAATTGTTAGTCATTATGTAACTGGACCATTATTCTTTAAAGGGATTTTAAGAGGACCACGCTCTCTAAAATTATACCGGAAGACATTGTGCCCCGCATCAGATAATTTTTTACGGGGTTATATAAAAAGTGATCAGCTTGCGAAGTTGGAACAGTTGCGAGATTGAATTGTGATGGTTTTTTAACAAGTGGTTAACAAATCACTGCAAAGAAGAAGTTCAACGGGTTAAATTTGAGGATCTTCGTCATTAAAGTAAGATATCACCATTTTCCCAAATGAATTTCATGAAAAGTCAATTGTTTTGATTTTTGCCAGATACCAATAACGATAATTTTGTTCATTACCAAATCCATGAGTGTAAACGTAGCTTGATCTGAGAAAAAAATGTTTCTACCAACACGCCCTTCAAAATCGCCATCTACAAGTTCTTGTACCAACTATACATTGTATTGGTGACATTTTTTTTCCAGCAAATTTATCACAGATTTTTGTGAAACATTGTCTAATGCAGGAACTTCATTTGTAGACAATAAGGGGTTTCATGAAAAAACAGCAATACATCTTATGCCTTATAACCAACTACAGCAGTTTTCGGTCTTCCTATTTTTGCTTTATCTTTGACACCAACAGTTTAGTTAAATGTACCAGGTGGCCAATTAAGCGAGGTAAGCGGCTGTGTCTCGGAAAGCGTTCACCACAAAGCTTTGGGAAAGATATGTTTAGTAAACGTGGCCAAGGGAAATCGTTGGAAATTATTTTCAAGTTCGTCAGTTACGCCCCCGCTAGGGGGCGTAACATCAAGAGGAAATGGAAAAAATAGGATATCTCAGTAATATGTCCAGATAAACTATGTTGAAAAAACCTGCAAATAACTGTCGTGTGTATCACGAACAATTTTTGTTTTGACCATTTTTCTTCAGCTTTAATCTTCAGATAAAATGGTGACGGTAAGGCAAACATTGAGTAGGAAAAAATGCAATATTTTGGGATCGCCTCATTGGAAAATATTAAACTTAGTGTAATTTGAAAGAGTATTTTTTGCTCTATCAACTGCATTGCAAGCCATGTCTTTGTTGTTGTTACTGTAATCACTAGATGGCACTTTTTAAAAATTTAACATATTTTATGATTTTTCTCAAGAAACCTAAATACAATGATATAATTATTACTAGATAGATAGAAAGAGGACTAAAGGCCAAAGCAAGTGGTAAAAATCCCAAGTCTCTCTCTTTTGTCTAATCGGAGATATTAATGAAAAACTGATACTGCAATCTAAAAAATATATATAATTCCCTCTGTATGTAATTCTAAAAGATAAGCACTTTAGTGTCTCCTTAAATGCTCAAAGTGTCTGCCGTCACGTTCTACACACTGCTCGAGCCTATTTCGAGTAGAAAGAACGGCAGCTTCAACTTCCGCTGTTGCCAGACTACGAATTGCATTTCGGATTCTATTATTTATATCTTCCTTGCTCGTAGGCTTTGTTTGGAAGACAAGGTCCTTTATTCGTCCCCACAAATAAAAGTCCAAGTATGTTAAGTCAGGCAACCTGCCTGGCCAGGAAAATATGCTTCCTCTTCCTATGCATTGGCCTGTATACGTCTCATCGAGATGTTCTCGCACATTAATTGAAAAATGTGCTGGACAACCATCGAGCTGCAGAAACACATTTTGCCTGGTTTCAAGGGACACATCTTCCAATAAAACTGGCAATTAATTTCTTAGAAACTCCAAGAAGAGGTTACCAGTAAGGGGGTGGTGTTGATGTTAAACTTATCGCATCCAGTGGGGATTCTCGGTAGACCAATAATGCATATTATGCAAATTCATATTACCGTCACTATGAAAAGTAGCCTCGTCCGTCCAAAGAACTTGCGTTAAAAATTAGGATTTTCATTTATCATGTCTAAAAGCCAATGACAATGATCCAGCCTCCGATCATAACCCTGCTCATTTAGCGCTTGATTCAAAGCAATTTGATAAGGGTGTAGTCTAAAAATCAAAATAATTATCATTATATATTCAAAAGGACATTGTAATAAAAATATGTTTATCTGCTGACATAATAGACGCAAGTTATCAGATTTAAGTAACATAAAGCTGTTCATTATACCACAAGAGATGTTCACTCAAGCTAGACAGTTACGTCATCAACAGTTCATAAAGCCTAACTGTTACTAAGTTGAAATTTGAACAGTTGTGGTAATTTCAATGGTGTCAATAAACTTTGAGTAAAATAGTACTCATATACCAAAAATAAACTCTAAATCCGAGAAAACGTACTTGTTATTGGTATAAGAAGATTTTGGTGGTTGATGATGTAACTGTCTAACTTGGGTGAACAGCCCATAGTACGATAATGAGATTTACTATAGCACTACTGCTACTATAACGAGAAAAAACACGAATCTTTGACTAACTAATTCAATAATAAATGACAAACAAATGCTACATTCACACCAATGGAATTGAGTAAAAAATGTCAGTTTCATCGTATTGCAAATAAAATTCAACTCTTTTAAGGGTGTTAAGTTTTAAAGAATGCCAGCAGATAAAGTTTTGTAACTTACTCGGATCATAAACGATCATTATGGTAACATGTCGTGTTATACCATAATTTTTACGACTGTCGTCTGATCATTTTCACAACCGTCGTTATGATCCCTGTGAGATAAATAACAATAACTATTTTGAATTTCACGATATAATAAGCTTACCTATACTCTTTCAAAATAGTATGGATGGTGGTCCGTGATATTCCCAAGTCAAGATGCAATGTTCTTGTGCTAACATGAGGATAAAATTCTATATATGCCAAAACATTGATAATATTTTCTTCAGTTCTGGCAAAACGGCGTATCCGAAGCACCGGTTGGCCTAAGCTTCCAGTTTTACGTAAGTTTTGCACCAAGCGAGGAAAAACTTTTCTGTTGTAATGGTGGCGATTCGGATACCGCATAACATACACTCTTTCAGCAACGGCCGCATTTTAAAAGCACTCAAAGTAAACAATAATCATATCAACGGCTTCATCATTTGTAAAAGGCATTTTTAATATTTAAATTATATGCCAAAGAATTCAGAGTAACTAATTTGACGTTTTTGTAATTTTGTCTTTTTTCCAAAGCCTACCCATTGAAGTCGAACGAACAAATTATAGTTGAGTTATGAGTTCGTAAATAAGTCTTATTTTTAACAAGAAACCATAAAACTAAATTTGCAAATTAATAAATTTCTGTTTTCAATCTTTAAATTAGTCGATGCTGAAAGTGTTTTTGTGTAAATTCCAGTTTTATAAGTTTTTCATTAATATCTCCGGTTAAACAAAATATAAAGACTTGGGATTTTCACCACTCGCTTTGTCCTTTAGTCGTCTTTCTATCTATGTAGTAATATTCATATCATTGTATTTAGGTTTCTTGCAGATAGCCAAGCTGCAATAAAAGCGCTTGGTTCCTACCGGTGTAATTCAAAAACGGTATGGAGTTGTAAATCTGCCCTTAACGAATTGGGCAGCTGTAATGAGGTGTCGCTGCCATGATGGCAACGTTGCGGCCGACGCGCTTGCCAGGAGTGGTGCCCAGAGAGACTTTGTCGGACCAGAACCGGTGCTGGGGATAACATCATGCACAACAAAACGCACCTTAAAGACCTGGACAGAAAGAATGACAATCCAGTATTGGCAAAATCTTCCAGGATTAGCTCACTCTAAGGCCTTCATAAATGATCTGTCTGAGTCAAGGGCTAAAAAACTTCTAGAGTTAAACAGACAACAACTGAGTACTCTAGTCGGCCTGTATACAGGACACTGCCGCTTGCGTCACCACATGCACCGTATTGGAGTCGGTCAGAAGACCGAGTGCCAGCTGTGTATGGAGAGTGACAATACACCAGAGCACGTACTGTGTTCCTGTCCGGCAGCGGACGGGACTAGATACCTGCTCTTTGGCAAGATAAAGCTTGCTTCGGAGGATCTGGATCAACTTTCGCCCACAAAGATTATCGACCTCTGCAGGAGTCTGGCTTTGTTGGGCAAAATATAGACTATTAGGCGTGAGCCACATTAGACCTTATGGTCGCGGTGGAGGGACCGGTATGGCTCACTCACAATTAAACCTAACCTAGGTTTCTTGAGAAAAATCATAAAATGTGTTAAATTTTCAAAAAAATCTAGTGATTATAGTAACAACAACATGTACATGGCTTGCAATGCAGTTGATAGAGCAAGAAATGCTCTTTTAAATGACACTAAGTTTAATATTTTCCAATAAGGCAATCTCGGATATTGCATTTTCTCCTAATCATGTTTGCCTTTGCCCCATCACTTTATCTGAAGAGTTAGAGAAAATAGTCAAAACAAAAATTGTTCGTGATACACACGACATTTATTTTCAAGTATTTTCAACACAGTTTATCTGGACATATTACTGAGATATCCTATTTTTCCATTTCCTCTTGGTGTTACGCCCCTAGAGGGCATCGGACGAACTTGAAAATAATTTCCAACGATTTTCCTTAGCCACATTTACTAAAGATATTTTTACCCAAAGCTCTACGGTGAACGGTTTCCGAGATACAGTCGCTTATCTCACTTAATTGTCCACCCGGTACGCACTTGCTGCATGGAGACTTTTTCCATTTTATGTACAATATTTCATTATTGTTATTTGTAGTAGAAAGTATCTACTTCATCAGTAAATAAATATTGCACGTATTATAATATTGATTTTACATTTATCACACAAGCAATAAGCAAAGAGGTATTTGCTCTTCTCATTAAAATGTACTGATGCGTATTTGATAACCACCTACCTATACAGGGTGTCATTAAGAAAACATATCTACAAAAAATATGACAGTAGTAAATTTCATCAAAACAGTGTTGTAGTAAACGTTAGTAAAAATGGAAGGCAAAAGCAATTTTTTAGCTCAATCTAAAAGAACTGTAAAAAACTTATACCGCTTTCTTCGTTTTATTGGGCTGGTCCCCTGGCTAAGTGACGATTTTAGAGTTAAAAGATCACTACTTTTTAAGATATACGCTATAGGTTTATTAACATTCATTATCTATGGCTTATGCTTATCCGCAAAATATGCGACGAGTGCCTCCGATATGAACCTAATACAGATTTTTCTTTATTTAGGAGGCCATTGTTCTGTGAGCGCTAGTATAATCATAAGTATACTAAAAGCGAGCCATTTTAACCAAACTCAGTGGGATGTGCTGTTAAAAGGACTTTTAGATAATGATGGAATTAATGTCAAGTTGAAAATTAATAGTCGTCTTTCTGTTCTAGATATTAGCATTTTTATGTATATTTTATTACACATATTGCCTTTCCCCCTCTTCTTGTCTTTAACCGTGGACAGTATGCATGCTTTGCAGATTCTCGCAGACGTTATTCGTGAAACTTTTGCTGTCATGTTACTTCTAAATTATCAGCTTACAGTTTTGGTACATGGCTTTAAATATCGCAGTCTAAAAATGGTACTTCTAAAAATGCACAACAGTAAATACCGAGATTTTGAAAATGTTAAATATAATGGGAGGTTTTTGGAAAACTTGACCGCCATTGGTTTGCGTTATCAATATTTAGGGAAGTTAACTGACACAATTAACTCAATTTTTGGAGCTCAAATGGTATTTTTCTTTACATATACTGTGGCGCTCTTTCTTTATCAACTAGCTCTAATGTTGAGCAGTTCGTTTTGGGAGGATATTCGTATCTCCGTTGGATATAGCCTATTGGTTCTAATTGTTCTGGTAAGTTATTATCATATTAACCTTTCAAAAAATTCCGGTCGCAACAAATGCGTTAATAGTAGGGGATTTTCATAACAATGGTACACTGTAAGGCTAGATGCATTCTCACTACAATTAGAACCGTAGACCGGTTTCGATCTAATTAGAGGTCAGTACGGCATACTAATTGCAGCGAAAATACACCTATAAAGTAATACGGCTATGGTAGCCAGCCCTCCAACACTAAGTGAGATGTAAGACACGAAGCACGTGCCGCCACCTCGTTGCGGAACCAAGTAGTATGTTTTCACGGCAGCTCCAAATAACACAAAGTGTTAAAAAATAGAGACTGTATACATCCAACTAACAATTTAGTAAGCTGTCAGTCCTGGCCCATTTCTACCCTAATATAGGGACAAAGTATGTAAGGCTAGATGCATTCTCAGCACAATTAGAACCGTAGACCAGTTTCGCTCTAATTAGAGCTCATCAGTAGGGCATACTAATTGCAGCGAAATACATCTATAAAGTAATATGGCTATGGTAGCCAGCCTTCCAACACTAAGTAAGATGTAAGACACGAAGCACGTGCCGCCACTTCGTTACGGAACCAAGTAGTAGTGGGTCACGGCAGCTTCAAATAACACAAAGTGTTAAAAAATAAAAAATCCCAGAACACGTCAATTTTATATCAAAAAATTACATCCTGCACCGAAAAAACTGGACACATACATTAGGGTGGAGCGAAAACGGCATCGAAAAAAAAAACCCTCAAATCAATTGGCCTATATGTGGACAATGTGCCTAATACAATGGTCTATTCTAAAAGAAAATGTGTTTCAAAATTTAATCTTGTACTGCCAATTTGACCCGGGAATGTCAAAAGTTCAAGATATAAGCTTTTTTTGTTGTGATGCACCTCTTTGCTTATTTCCATTAGAAATCTGAAACTAATGCATTTTTGATGAAAATAACCCAGGCCTCACCGCGTGGAGGTGCATATCGAGTTCCACCGCCCTCCCACACTTATATGTACTTTTGTCACTAATTTGCATTAAAAACTTGAAGGTATTGATTTTGTCTTGAATACTGGCAAACTAATACTAGAAGCAATTCGTGCCCTTATGAATCCATCCCTGGATGTATTTCCACATACAGTAACTGACGCTTCTGCTACTAATTTAATACACCTTTCCACTGCCTGCGTGTGGCATGGGTATTTTAAGATTTCGATTACCGCTGGAACATCTAAAATCACTTATTCTAGTTCTTCATCGGAAATGCGTTTTGTTAAGGGAGGTTCTGTTATTGTTGTCGACTGCCAGTCAATCATATCTACGTAGTCCTCAGTATCAAAATTAAAAGCTGGCAATTTTAATTCCCGTCTTTCTTGATGGTTTGCTGTTTCCCTACACTTTAATAATCTTCTAAGATCTAATTGCCCCCCTGTTTTGCGACTATCAGCCAACATAGCCAATAATAGATTTTCAGGATGACCAAAATAGCCGTTCCTTTCAATAACTGGGTCTATGATTTTTCTTAAATCTTCTGGTAAAAAGCTTGATTTTTCAATCACACCAAATAGATGCTTCCATGTCGACATGATGGTTGGATTTTTATTGCAAACCATGTGGTGGCATACACTTTCAAGACATATTCTGTTAGAATACTTAGATTTTGTGATGGTTTCGCTGTGGAGACATATAATTGTAAAATCTGGTTTGAGGTCGTAAGCCATCTGGAAGAGCCATTTTACCTGTGTTCCTTTTCGGCAAGCTTAAAGAGATGTAACCTTTTGAAATGGCATTACAAATTTCATATAGGTATTGTTGGTCGATTGGCAGTGGTTTCAGGCAAGATAACTTCTATCCTTTTAAAATTTGTAGGTTTTAAGGTTTCGAATTTTTCTAATTGCTTTCCTATCACGCCACTAAATCATTTTGGACCAGTTGTTTTGCCGTCCAAATGTTACAACAAATGTCTTAAAGGTAATTCGTTTGCATGCAATAGGCAAACAAACCATTGTAGGGATCGATCCTGAGAAAGCTCAAACTATCTAATAATTCCATTATTATAACCGCTATTTACTGCTGTACCATCACAATCTAGAGCCTGCAAATTAGAAACGTCAAAATTATGTTCCAAAAATTATAGAATGCTTCTCCTTATACTTTGCGCACTGCCAGATGCAGGAGTCAAATGACCAACGTATTTGAATTCTGGTGTTAAACTGACACTATATGCTCCTCAAAATTCGTTTTTTTTTTGACGAAATTCTTCCTTCACTAGTTTGAACCAACGTTTGGTCTTTTCTTCCATCAAAATATATTCCATATACCAATTCAGGACCTTCCCCTTTGTCTTTGCTCTTAAGGTCAACTCGAGCTTTGGCCTTTCCCTTCGAATTTTGCTGCGATACACAATTTTTTTTTTACCTTCTTTTGTTTTGTTGTTTATGTGTAAATAAATTGGAGTTTTCCTCAAAACGTCAAAGTCGCGATTTAAAACGTTAAAATTGGCAACATTTAGGCAAAGAACCTGGAACTAATACGGGATATGGAAAGAAAATTGTCTCAAAAAGAATGGCTTACAAACCCTGAAGTCTTAGTTTCAACCGTCCTTCGTTTTACTAAAATATTTCCAGAAAACTCATTTCAAATAGACCCTTTCTCTGATGCTTTGGCAGGTCTTAGCTATACAGTTTATCGTTTTTGTAGAATTTTCGTAAAAAATCAATAAAGCTCAATATATTTAGTTGTATAATTGTATACATTAATTATGGGGTGTCTTGAGCTACATTAAAAAAAAATATTTCTACCATCACAGTGTCCCATAAGTCGTTGGTGATACAAATTTTCTTTTGCGAATTTTTCGTAAAACGAAAAATTCACTAATGGGAAGATGATCTGTGTATATATATATATATATATATATATATATATATATATATATATATATATATATATATATATATATATATATATATATATATATATATACCGATAACTCACACCGATAACTCGAAAAATAATGGGCCGATTTTGATGATATTTGGTACGTACCTTTCCTTTGTAAGTGACTTGAACAAGTTCGTTAGTCAGGTAAATCGGACCAGTTTTTCTGGGAAAATTTTGGATTTTCTTTCGGAAAATTTTTGTATCTCCAAAAATAACAGTGCTATGACAACTAAATTAGACATATGCGTTTGTACTGTTAAACTTGCCCTACACACCAAAATTCAAATGTCTAAGTTAAAACAAAAAAGTGTTATAGGAATTTAAAGAAAAAAATTTGGGTGCCACTGGTGATCAGAGGAAAGCACAAGAACGAAATATTTTGTATGATTGACAAAACCAATTGAATATTACATTCAACGGTTAACTTTTCTTGGCGCAAAAGTGTCAAGAAGTAGCAGAAAAAATATTTTGAAAATTTTATAATTTTTCATCTTGAAACGTCAAAGTTGCGATTTCAAACGTCAAAATTTGCAATTTTCCGACCTCTAATTTGAAGTAAATACTGATTATCTCGAAAAAAATTCTTAATAAGTCTGTTTCACAAAGCTTTAAGTTTCAGCTTCAACCATCAATGTCCTTCATTTTACTAAAATATTTTCGGAAAATCCATTTCAATAGACCCTCTTTCTGATGCTTCGGGAATAGTTTCCGAAATATATAGAGTTCATGGTTTAATAGTCTATATTTTAGCAAATTTTCGTAGAAAAAAATCGTTATTAAGAAGACTGCGACTTATGAATTTTAAAAAGATTTCTTCAAATGAGCGCGAAAAAGAACCCCTAAAACCCATATACAGGGTCAGTTTCAGTTTTTGCCTGTTTACACATATACAGGGTGACGCCTTTCTAGGGTAAAGCTCAATATATCCATTCTTATACAAGATATGAGGTAAAAGTTTATACATTAATTATAAAGTGTCTCGAGCGGTATCTTGTTAACTTATTTTGACAATTACAGACCCATAAGTCGTTGGTGATACACGCTTTATTTTTTAAATAGAACACCCCTTATGTTGTTACATTTTTGTGTTTTCCATCAAATTACAATGCGTGTCGGTAAGGAAAAAAAAATGACATCGTTCATCGTTTTTGAGCTATTTCAATTGTTTTGCAACTTTTCACGTTTTTGCCAGATATTTCAAATGCATATCACAAATTGTGATATGGCGTTTTTATCAATAGATAGCGGAGCCCCATGGAAATAACGCATTCAGGGAGCTTTTTCTTTGTATTTTACTCGTCGAAAAAATCGAGCTGCCGTATACAGGTACTCTCAAATAGTGGCTGAATTTTGAAAGTTTTCGCTGAAATGTTTTTAGTGTTTCGATAGAAATCTTTTTTTTTGTAAGATTTTTGTGATATGTTAGTAATGAATAATAAATGTTTAGTAAGTTATTGTAAAAAAAAGTTGTCGAATTTTTGTGAAAAATATTATTTAGAGTAACATTACTGAAGGAAATTTATGTAAAAGAAATTATCATACTTTTTTTTTTCAATTTTGGTCCTACAGCTGTTTGTGAATAATTATATCTTGGTAGGTGTGTAAATAACTTAAAGAGGTTCGTTGGCCAGGAAAATCGGACCAGTTTTTCTGGAACTTTTAAAGTTTATTTTAGGAAAATTTTGTACTTTTTGAAACTACAAAGCTATTTTAATTAAATATAGTACATTGTTAGTACTCTATAGGTTATACTATCATGCAAATGTCCTTCTTATAAAAACAAGACATATTTTCGATTAAAAACATTTTTACGAAAATTCGCTACCATAACGCATTTGCTGCGTCCAGATTTTTTTTTAATCGAACACCCCTTATGTTATTGCATTTTACATCGAAATATAATGCATGTTTGTAAGAAAAGAAATTCGGGAGGCAGCAAGGGCCTTATGGTAGCGAATTTTCATTAAATGCTTCAAATTTGAATAGCTCAATTTCCTATTAACCTATAAGGTTGACCAAGAAACCGGTTTTTCGGGAAGAATTAAGTTTACTTTCGGAACTTTTTGTACATTTTCAACAATAAAGTTATTTTGATGAAACATGGCACATGGTTTCTACTATATAGGTTATACTGGTAACCAAATTTGATGCCTGCTTTCTTAAAAAAACACATATTTGGTATTAAAAAAAGACGATCTCCTAGAGAACGCCAGTAATTTTCCTTGAGTGTGCAATACTATAAAGGTGTTCTAAAAAAGACGACTATGTACGGTTTAACTTTAGAATCAAAAGTAGGATCAATTTTGATTGGTATTTATAATTCTTGTCGGTACAGATGATAAATCAGTATTTGAGAAGCGTTCTTGATAGCAGTGTCTATAGGAATAACAAATATTTTAAATTTTTTGGCCGTTCTCAAAGTAATCAAGAATGGCAGTGGTGGAGAATGCTTCTATGATGCGATTCAATTGAATGGAATCTAGTCATGACAAAGTAGTTTTTGGGCCAGGACAAACATATGAGCAATATATTTCCAAAAATTTGGTTGCTTGTGATAAATAGAATGTCTCTCTCTCTCTCTCTCTCTCTCTCTCTATATATATATATATATATATATATATATATATATATATATATATATATATATATATATATATATATATATATATATATATATATAGGGTGGCGTATTGAAAATGAAGCAGAGCGATTTGCGTCCAGATATTTTTTTTTAAGAAACGCTGAAACACGTCAATTTTAATATTAAGGGGGACATATTTTGACATAAAACTCAACTTTGTCACATTAACCGCTTAAGGGTGGTGATAACAACCCTTATATTTTAAATAGAGAACATGGGTCGAGTGTTCATCATTTGAAAGCTCTTTCTTTTCTGAATTCAGCACACTATTTTTTTTGGAAGTTTTATCAACTCGTTTAAAAATGACTCACAGTTGAAATGGCAAAAACGCATTTCACTCATTCCGATAAGAAATGTGCTGATAGTCAATGTTTTGTTGGTTTGTAAACAAAAAATTGATCAGAACATTTCTTATCGGAATGAGAGAAATGCGGTTTATTATTTCAGTTTATCGGTCGGTTTGATACTTGATAGTACTATCGAAAATTAATTTCACAATGGTGTATTCTGTAGAAGAAAGAGTTGAAATAAATACTCTTTTTTCAAAAACGATGACTGTGCCAATCGTACCGCAAATGTGTTTAATGAACGACATCCGAACAGGCATGTTAACAGAAAATACATTTTAGAGTTAGTTGCAAAGTTTCGACAAAGTGGTTCAGTAGCCAACAAAAAACGGGATCCTGAACGTGAATTTCCGGTTACAAATGAGACTACGGAGATTGAAGTTTTAGAACAAATTGCTGCAGACCCAACTTTCAGCACGATAAAATTGGCCACTGTTTCAAACATCAAAAGAAAACTATTCAGCGAATATTGAAGCATCATAAATTTCACCCGTATAAAATTCATCTTGTACAACAACTGAATGAAGATGATTTTGATCGCAGGCTGGAGTTTTGTGAAGTTATGACTGCACGAATAGCTGATAACGGGAACTTTCTGTTCAATATCTGTTTTTCAGACGAGTACGTTTTTATTAAACTCTACAGTCAATCGTCATAATTGTCGTTATTGGGCAGATAATAATCCAAGAAATTTTCATGAAGCCCACAATTGAGTGTCTGGACTGGCATTTTTGGAGACCGTTTAATCGGACCAATTTTTCTTGATGGCAATTTGAGTGACGAAACGTATTTGGAGTTACTATAAGATATCGTTTATGCTCTACTAATTGACATTGTTGAAAATGATGATCGCTATCAAGAAAATCATTTAGTGTTTCAACAAGATGGAGCTCCTCCGCATTTTTCACAACGTGTTAGGGAGTTTTTGAACAGAGAGTTTCCAGGACAATAGATTGGGCGTAGATGTGCTATTGAGTGGCCCCCTAGATCACCGGATTTAACTCCTTTAGACTTCTTTCTATGGGGCCATTTAAAGAGTAGAATTTACGCAACAGAACCGGAGTCTTTGGAAGAATTACGACGACGCATTGTTGAAGAATGCCGTCTAATAACTCCACAAATGCTCCAGAGTGTCAGAGCTTGTTTTGAACAAAATTTTTACATTAGTATGGAAGCTGGAGGTCAACAATTTGAACACTTACTTAACTGAATAAACATTTTTGAACGTTTGGTTTCGTTTTTTAGTATTTAGACCCGTGTTCCCTATTTAAAATATGAGGGTTGTTATCACCACCCTTAAGGGGTTAATGTGACAAAGTTGAGGTTTTATGTCAAAACATGTCCCCCTCAATATAAAAATTGACATGTTTCAGCGTTTCTTAAAAAAAAATTTCTCTGGACGCAAATTGGTCTGTTTCGATTTTAATGCGCCAACCCTATATATATATATATATATATATATATATATATATATATATATATATATATATATATATATATATATATATCGAAACAGACCGATTAGCGCCCAGAGAATTTTTTTAAGAAACGCTGAAACATGTCAATTTTTATATTGAGGGGGACATGTTTTGACATAAAATGTCAACTTTGTCACATCAGCCCCTTAATGGTGGTGATAACAACCCTTATATTTTAAATAGGGAACATGGGCTAAATACTAAAAAACAAAACCAAACGTTCAAAAATGTTTATTCATATATATATATATATATATATATATATATATATATATATATATATATATATATATATATATATATATATATATATATTCTTGCATTAATAGCTTCTAAATGTCACATATTGTATTTTTAAATATATTGATTATACTATTTCTTTTCAGACTGATGCTGTGGTAACTACGCTTATATCAGACTGGACCAAGAACCAATCAAAAGGCTTTATTTCGATATGTCATACATTAGAATTGCAATACCCAACCAGTTCAGAAGAGCGCGATGAGCTAATAATGATTGCAAGGAACGCGAGGAATTATGGAGCAAATTTTACCGCAGCAGGGCTTTTTGATATAGACCGAAGAACTCTAGTAGATTTAGTAGCTACCACAACAACATACTTTATCGTTATGATTCAGTTTAATACCGCTAAATAGTGAATGTTGAAGAACATACCAAATTATGCTTCACCTTTTATTTGGAATAAAAGTTTTAATTTCTTTACTGCTGCTTTATTTACCTACCTTATACTGCGCTCCTGACTTATAGGTTTTCGCATACCTATATAAATTTGGCTGTATCAAGTAACTTTCATGTAGCATACTTGGTATCAGAAATGTCAGCGGCTAGATGCACTCGCATATATGTATTTATAGGCCGTTCAAATGTAGCTGGCGGAAAGAAGATTCCAAATTCCTGATATTGTATATTTCGAGCGCTTCACTTATAGATATAAAACAGTGCGCTAGACAGAGTGAGCTACCTCTGGGCTCTTAGAATCTACCGCCTCCTAGCTTTGTACGTACTATACCTAAATGAAACTAGTAGCTAGTAGGTGAGAGTATAAAAACAAATTCTTTAAAGGATTGTCGGTAATGGCGCTATTTTCTCTGTACTCTACATCAACGTGAAATAAATAGCAAAATGCAGTGTGTAGATATTGTATAATTCTAAAATTCGTAAGAACTAGGGTGTTATGCTCGCCTATCATAAGAACTGTGTCTGGAATTCCCAATAATAACTGAAGGATGTATTGAAAGGACTGACCGCCAGGTAATTTTATTCGTATCTTAAGTCTCGTAACAAGACATTAAAGGGAATTAGGGCTGATTTATTTACACGTCAGTAGTGTCTAGAATTAAAATCATTTGTTTCTCTTATTTAGTTTGCTTGTGCTGCTCGTGCTTAGTTGCACGCACGGTGAATTTACTTCATCTTTAGACAGTGTTAGTGTGGGGTTGTTTTTATTATTTTACCCCGTAAAAAAATGTGCTCCAAATTGCCAACCTGGGTACGGTCACACTCAGGGTTTTCCATAGATGGTGACAACGTTTTTGTAAACCATGCGGGAAAGTGGTAAGTTACTTTTTAGTGAATTTTTATTAAAAAAAATTCACTAATAGAGAGGTTTCGATGGTGAGACTTTGCAAAAATTCTTTCAAATGAGCGCGAATTAGGACCGCTAGAACCCATATCCGGGGTCAGTTTGAATGTTTATATGTTTATATATATATATATATATATATATATATATATATATATATATATATATATATATATATATATATATTATATATATATATATATATATATATATATATATATATATATATATATATATATATATCCGTCTGATAACTCAAAAAATAATTAACCGATTTAGATGAAACTCGGCAAGTGTCTTTCTTTTATTAATGGCTTGGATGAGTTCGTTGGCCAGGAAAATCGGACAGGGTTTTTCGGAAAAATTTTGAGTTTTCTTTCAAAAAAAATTTTTTTTCCGAAAATTTCGATAAAATTTGGTCTACATATTGCTTTGGGAAATACCTAACTATGTGCCAAAATTCAGCTTTCTAGGGTTACAGAAAATTGAGCTATTCAAATTTGAAACATTTATGTTTAAATCATAAGTATGTGGTTGCTGTTGGTTAGTCAATGCTTCTGTTATTGTCATTGACTCATGAAATTCATTTTTAACTTTTAGAGAAATGTCAATAATACTGAATTCACTGATTGTTAATCATTGGAAGCATTTACGATTATATATAACCCTATTGTAATTTATTATCATTTATCACCTCTGTAGTATAATTATTTTTTTTCTTACAACTCGCAGCGTTTTTAGTCAATTGTTGTTATTAATAGTCAATAGTTTCTTTGCGAATACACACACCTTCCATTGACTTCTGCTTCTGCCGCTGTTACAGTCCTTTTATTTAGAGGTAGAGTTGTAACCACTCATACAGCCAGTGTTTTTTAACCACGTGGCTGGGGAACTGACTGAATTCATTCCCAGTTGCTGTTGATTTACTCATATTCTCTTAATATGTTTGAAGATGTGGTGTCTACTTCATTCCAAGTCACTATTAACCGACTATTTATGAAATCAAATAAGTAAATTAAATCGATTGTCATAAAATATGTAGTGTATTAAGACAAGGGAAAAAGAAATAAAACATATATAACTGTGCACATTTTGATTATATTTTAGGGTGCTTGAGAGAGGTATTGTCACAGCATAATATCTTATTAAAGTTCATTTGTAAATAGGTTTAATTTTTATATGTTATATATATATATATATATATATATATATATATATATATATATATATATATATATATATATATATATATATATATATATATATATATATATATGATAACTCAAAAAATAATTAACCGATTTCGATGAAACTTGGAAAGTGCCTGTCTTTTATTAATGGCTTGGCTGAGTTCGTTATCCAGAAAAATCAGACGGGGTTTTCCGGAAAAATTTTGAGTTTTCTTTCGAAAATTTTTTTTTCTCCGAAAGTAACAAAGCTGTTTTAATGAAATTTACTATATATGTTGCCTCAACCTTACCACGTACCAAAATTCAACTTTCTAAGTTTAGAGAAAATTGAGTTATTCAAATTTTAAATTCTCTCGAAAAAAAATTTTTTCTCCGAAAATTACAAAGTTATTTTAATGAAATTTTGTGGATATCTTGCCTTAGGAAAAACCTTACTACGTATTGAAATTAAACTCTCTAAGTTTATAGAAAATTGAGTTATTTAAATTTGAAGCATTTAATAAAAATTCACTACCATAACGCACTTGCTGCGTCCCGAGTTATATTGTAAGCAACCCATCTTTTTTCTTTGTTTTTCTAACCTTCGCAATTAATCGGCCCAGTATCTATTTGCTAAAATTTCCGACACATGATTTTTATAATCGAAAATTATAAAATTCAATCGAAATAAAAAATTAAATAAAGTATTAAAAAATAGCTTGCAGTTCTTAAAAAACTCCTAAAATACAAATTGAAAATAAACTTCTTTATTTTTTCTACTTAATTCACGGATATTGTATAAAAACGATACTTACATTACGATCTATTTATTCGAAAAAAAAAAGTAGATGCCTGTTGTAATATTGATTTCTTTTCGAACAGATTTCAAGGGCAAGGAGATTCTTATAGACCAACACTGTAAGACACCTCTGCATCAAAGAAATTGTGAAAAACGAAATTCAAATAATACATCCCAAGCATCAATACGCGAATGTTTGGGAAACCAAACAAAGAAAGCAGAAGCGGATACCTCTAAATTTGACTTATGCAAGGCAATGGTTGCTTCCAACATTCCACTGAATAAATTAAATAACACTGTCTTCAAGTCATTTTTTGAAAAATATTGTAAACAGTCTATACTAGATGAAAGTACTTTGAGAAAAAATATGGTTGAAAAATGCTATATATAAACTTTTACAGAAGTAAAAAGTCTTATGAAAATAATTTTTGTTAGGTTGTAGTAGATGAAACTCAAGATGTTTGTGGTAGATATATTGCTAATTTAATGATAGGCACCTTAACTGAAATTTCTTTATCTAGACCTTATTTAACTGCAGTCAAAGAATTAGAAAAAACAAATAACATTACTATAACAAGATTTATTCAAGAGGGGTTGTCAAATGTCTTTTTACCAAATGCTGTACCAGTTGATAAAGTTTTATTACTGCTTACCGATGCTGCTTCATATATGGTCAAAGTTGGAATTCATTTAAACATATTTTATCCCAACTTAATTCATTGGACGTGCCTGGCTCACGGGTTAAACAGGATAGCATAAGAAATTAGACAGAAATTTCCTTTAGTCAGTGAATTTATTAATAGTTTGAAAAAAGTGTACGTACAAGCTTCTTTAAGAGTTCAAAGATATAGAGAAGTTCTGCCTGAGGTACCATTACCTTCTAGACCTGTAATCACGCAATGGGGAACCTGGATCGGGTTGCCGGTTGCCCTTTGCGAAAAGTGTGCTGGGCCTCCATCGTGTGGAAGCCACATGGATGTTCTTAGGTCAATAGGAACATCTTCTAAGATAACCGGCAACTAATTTTCTAAAAAGTTTAAGTAAGATGCGCCATTTATATGACCACTAAAAATAAATGGTCCGATAATTTTGTGTCCTAAAACTCCGCACCACACGTTTACACTCCACCTGGTTTGGTGATCTACTTTGCGCATCCAGTGAGAATTTGTTTGTGACCAATAGTGAAAATTGTGTAATTAACACTGTCACAACTATTAAATGTAGCCTCATCAGTCCATAAAACCAGGGAAAAAAAATGAGGATTCTCGTAACACATCTCTCTTAGCCAATGGCAATAGTCTAGCCGCTGCCAAAATCAGTTTCTGATAGGGCCTGGTGTAAAACTATATGATAGGGATGCAGCTTAAATTCCCTTAAAATTCTGAACACTGATGTAACACTTATACCCAGATCTAAGGAAATTTCTCTTGTACTTAAATGCGGACCCGCTTCCACGTAGGCAAGAACGTTTATGGTATTGTCTTCATTCCTTACCGGGCGCCTTTTGATAGGAACTAAAATGGGTCCTACACTTCCTGTTCGCCTTTAACTCTCTAAAACTTAACTTAAATAAGAGACAACGACTGGTGCTGAGTGCGGGACACAGCGGCGGAGCGAGGCTAAGGCTTCTTGGTGTAATTCTGGAGGATGGCCTTGCCTTGCCTTGCCTGGTCTGCTCATGTCTCGTCCCTGCTTGGAAGGTTGCCTACGGCTATTTTTACGATGCGGCGAATGAAATCTGTGGTGGGCCGGGAGGCCTGCAAGATGGCATATTTTTCCAACTTTCACTCTTTCGCTGGTTATGGTGTAGAGGCTTGCAGCAAGTGCTCCTGAAGCAGAGACCAGCACTGCGTGTCTTGTGTGAATGTCTTGGAAGACTAGCTGCCGTGGGTTGTTCGACCACGAGCGTATACTTACCGTAGTATCGGTATTCATTTTTGCCTGCTTAAAATATATGCATCAAAACAAAGACTTATTTCTGGCCAATGAACAATTACATACCTATGATACCAGAAAGAAGGCTAACTTTAGCATACCATATCACAGACTGGCTAGAACGCAATTGGGTGCAAATTATGTGGGTTTGAAGCTGTATAACAGACTGCCAAGTGATTTGAGGGAAATGCCTGAATCACGATTTGCCAGAGAGGTTAAGAGACTTCTGCTGCGGATGACACTGTATTCAGTGGATGAGTATTTTGAGACTGGTTGGTGAGATGTATCAAAACAGCTCCTTAGGGACTTTAAGTGTATTTTGTGTTGCTTAGTTGTCTAGATATTTAGTACATAGATTGATTTGTTTGTTGTTTGTTCCTATTGTTTCTGTGGTGTTCTTTACAACTATTGTATTTTATCTATTTGACCATCTGTGTTTATGTGTATACATATTATTTACCTGACACGCCATGTAATCTCTTAATGGCAAATTATTATTATTATTATTATTATAAAATATTATTATTATAACATATTGCCAGTCGCCGAAATACTCTTCTGGTATAGTGCCTTCGTTCAGGATATCTGACAGAATATTCTCGTTCCGCAATAGCTGCATTTTGAAAACATTCAAAATATACTGCAAGCATATCGTAAGCCTCGGCATTGGTATAACCTATTTTTGAGTAGGTATAGCACAAATGCTGATTAAGAAGATATTCAAAAGAATCAAGGAGAAACGTTTGTAAACACAACACGTGTCAAAACTGAACTGGTTGACAACTATTTCAATTTATTTATCTCTATAGAATCCTGATGATTTTGTTTTACGGCTATCAAGATTTATTTATCAAGACATCGTATTAGAAATATTCCTAAATCAGAAGTTTTCCATGATTATGTCATCAATTCCAAAGTGTTTTTTGGGCCATTGGAATAATGATGACAAAACGTACGCAAACGTAAAGTTTATAAATATTTTTTTGTCGAGGAATGCTTGACTACGAAACTACGAAAACAATAAAGTGTTTAAGAAATATCTAAATGCGGGTTTCACGTTTTCTTTTCAAAATTTAATCTACTTTCTGATTATGGTGTAATTATACCGTATGATTTACATTTTTGGAGTAAAATCAAAACAATTGTTATGGATACAAATTACGCCCTCTAGTAATTTTATTGGGAATTACTCTGTAAAAATGAATACGAAAATTGAAAACACTTGCATTTTTTTTCGAAACAAGCTCAAGCTTACTAAAATCGGATGGATCATTTAGAAGTTACAGCGATTCAAATGATTACACTTTCAATGGCTTCCCCCACTCTTAACAGGGTAGTTACGCCAATGAGCCTCAAACCAAAATCATGCAGAGTTGTGTAAGCTTACTGATGATGTTACCAAAGTTATACCTTGATGGGGGAATTTTTGTATTTTGCAAAACGGTGGACATATTCAACATTTATAGTATTTTAATTGTTTGCTTAAAAAGTATTCCATAACTAGTATCTTTCAATGGTTTTCTTCAAATAAAGTGTTTAACATTATTCTTTTGACAATAACTCTGAAACGAGCAGAGATATCTAAATGCGGTTTTCGAAATTTAATCTACTTTCCAATTATGGTGGCGTAATTATACCGCATGAGTTGTGTAAGCTTACTGATGATGTTACCAAAGGTATACCTTGATGTGGGAATTTTTGGAGAAATTCAGAATTTTAATATTTGATTTTTAATTGCGCACCTTTGCGGAACTTAAAAGTATTTTCCAGGGTTTTCTCATGGCCACTTTAGTTACGAATTTTTTTTCCTCGAAAGTCTAAGCCCAGTAGTTTCCGAGATATGGCCGCTGGCCAGCCTTGATAAAACAGCCTGTATATATATATATATATATATATATATATATATATATATATATATATATATATATATATATATATATATATATATATATATATATATGTATATACGTACAGGTGGTTCGCAATTTTATGTCGCAGCAATACTACATACTACCGGATATACCTCCTAGTATGTCAGGTTCGACGCAGCCGAGGGGGCTAAGCCCTGTACATCCGATAATCGAGTCCTATATGACGAGTTCTAATCCTAGTTGGCGACTTCACTTTCTATCAATTTTTTTTTAGTCCCATTTCACTTTACTTTTATTTGATTGTTGTTATTCCAATGAATTTTTTAACGAGTTTTTCTATACAAAATAATTTAGTAAATAGGAGATGAAAACTTTTAAGATTTAATTCAATTTAAATACCATATCTGGTTGTTTGTTCTTGCCCTAACTTATTAAAATCGTTCGATATTTAATACAGTCGTAGACTTTTCCCGTGGCCTCACAAGTGTTTGTTTTAGTGAATTTTCTTTTAAAAAAATCACTTTTGAATTTAGAAAAGATTTCTTCAAAGGAGCGCGAACTAGGCCACATAGAACTTATATCCAAGGTCAGTTTAAATATATATATATATATATATATATATATATATATATATATATATATATATATATATATATATATATATATATATATATATATATATATATATAATATATATACGTACCAAAATTTAGACAAAAGAGTTATAGGCATTTAAGGAAAGAAAAATGGGGTTTTCCTAAAAACGCCAGACACGATTTGAAACGTCAAAATTGGCAACATTTAAGCTAATAACCTGAAAGAAATACGGATTATGTAAAGAGTGTTCTGCAAACTCTTTGGTTTCAGCTTCAACCATCACTGCTCTTTATTTTACTAGAATATTTGCAGAAAATTCATTTCAAATAGACCCTTCCTGCGATGTTTTGGCGGTAGTTTTATTTAATTTTATGGTTTAACGGTTTATAATTTTTACCTAATTTTCGTAGAAAAAATTCGTTCATGAGGAGACCACGACTTTTGAATTCTAAAAAGATTTCTTCAAATGAGCGCAAACTAGGCTCTCTAGAATCCATATCCTGGTTTCCTTTCTGTTTACATATATGAAGGGTGACGCATTTCTACGGTACAGCTCAATGTAATTGTTATTATGCAAGATACGAGGAAAAATTTTATATGTTACTTATACGGCGTCTTGAGCTGCATCTTATAAAATTATTTTGACAATCACATGGTGGCCTATAAGTCGTTGGTGATGCCTACAATTTTTTTTTTGAACATTCCTTATTGAATTTTTGCATTTTTCATCGAAATATAATGCATATTTGTAAAAAAAAAATCGAGACGCAGTTGGTGGCGAATTTTCATTAAATGCTTCAAAATTCAATAACTCAATTTGCTATTAACCCAAGGTTCATTTTAAGTTTATTTTCGGAAAATTTTTGTACATTTTCAAACAGTGAGTTATTTTGATAAAAATATGGTAGATTGTTTCTACTATATAGGTTATACGGGTGACCAAATTGAGGCCTGCTTGCATTATTATTATTATTATTATTATTATTATTATTATTATTATTATTATTATTATTATTATTATTATTATTATTATTATTATTATTATTACCTTTATTGCTTAAAATCATACAACATGTTTATTCAATAAGTCTAAGACTTGTGGTGAATATTAACATAATTTTATATACATAGTTGCATCCAAAACTGTTTGACAATACTCCAAATTCAACAACCTAAAAATTTTGACATTCCAAAACATTTCTTTTCTCTTCCATTTCGTTTCTCTAATGTTTCACCTGATACCTCCATTTACAATTCATACTGATCACTCCATAATATTTTTCCAACTGTAAATCTTTCTCAACTGCCCATTAAAGAGACATATTTGCTATTAAAACATTTTAATGAAAATTCACTTCCATAACGCACTTGCTGCGTCCAGACTTTTTTCTGGGATCTATCTCGACTAGTCATGCTACTTTATTGTTCTGGTGAAAGCGAAATACTTATCTATTTTTGTTTCAGGATATAAATAAAATATTGTGCAACGAAATCTCTTTATTATAAATGAATATACTTTACTTGCTTTTTACAGTAGGTACATACGGTGGAGATAAAGGTATTAGTTTTTTATCTGAGTATGTTAATAAAAACTAGTAACTATTTGAAAATTATGTTTTATATATTTGTATTATTACTATAAAATACGTGGTAACAGTAGCCACAAAAGCCAATAGAATTCTTGGTTCTATGCTGAAGATTCCAGCAGCTGTAAAGTTAGCAATATGGTTCTCAGCGTTTTTAGCTAGAACAGATATCACTTTCCTCTGATTAAACCCACCTTGCTTTAACAATTCCATTTTGTAACATTTATCTACAAAATCTTTTGATTTTCTTTTAGTCCAATCGCTAATAATAACTGCTACCACACAATCAATCTGAAAAGAAAAAGCGTTTTGATAATATTTATGTTAGGATGCATATTTTCAGATTGCTGTACATATATAGAGCGAATTATTTTGAATGGGTGAAGATTGGAACCTGTGATGAGCACTGATGTGTATAATTTGTAGAACCCAATTCATCACAATACAGCTTTATACCCTGACAATCGTTTCGCTAACAAAGTTAGCGTCATCAGTGTGATGAATAAACTGATCGTTTATTATATTTATTCATCCCTCCAATCACGCTAACTCTGTTAGCGAAATGATCGTCAGGTCTAAAACCTGTATTGTGATGAATTGGGTTCTCCAAATTGCACTTATCAGAATTGTTTTGAAACAAAAAGCTATAGGGCCAAATCTGGTGTCTCAAGACCCACTATAGCTGCCGAGAGTTGTTCAAAGAGCGATGTATCCTGATCGTGATCATCCCCTTACTTTTTATATTGACATGTGTCAAATATGTTCGTTGAAATCTTAGCCTATGAAGAATACAGGACAGAACATATAGTGGCTACCTGGAAAACTTTTATAACTAACGTTAACACTTCTTTATGGACTATGAACACTCAAAGGATGTTACATAGGCACTAAGATGAAAACTCCAGGTAATCTGTACGCTATCGCTCAACTCAACTTCGACAGCAAAAAATGAGTCATCCGTTGTTGACTGACGTCATCGAATGATCCGCTAGTTCTCCATACGTCAAGCGTCGCACACTCCGTCCTGCATTGTATGAAATGATAGAAGGTAGATGGTTTTTGACAGGCGAAGAGAGCTATTCATAGGACACCCGCAAGAAGAGCGAGTTTACTACCTAACACCATCGTCTCAAAATAAGTCAAATAGCCACAAATTACATGCGTGTTAATTTATACAATAAGTTGCCCACAGCAATTGTTCATAGAACAGAAAACTATCCAAGAGGGCATTCCTAATCGTGAAAATATATTTAATATTATTTTTATATTATAATAATTATTTGAAAATTCGCTAGCATAAATCCAAATAATATCTTTTATAATTAAGTAGGTCGCATAAAAATTATAATTATTGACCTGAAATTGCTCATATTACATGTTTAGATAAATAATAAACAAGTTGGAATTGCAGAGTACAGTATAAGGAATGCTGAATGATTAGGTTGCATTTTGTGAATTATGTAGACCAAGCAGGGTTTTAAGTAGTGTTGTTGATAAACATTAGAGAGACTTTTGCTTTGAAAATGTGGTGACTAATATCAGATACTTTTAATTAAGATTTCATTATGTAAAGATTTTGTCGGTTTTAAATTCAGTTAGTTAAATTAGTTGTAAGAATTGTTGAATTTTATTTTATCTATCAAATTTATTGCATCGTTACTATGTCAAAATTATCCTATATCTAATATCCTATATATCTAAAAATTATTCCCTAATTATCCTCCGCTCCCTGAACAGGATCTCAGGAGGCTGCTTCTGCAGTACTCATTTATAGTGTGTTTAAGTATGTGGACTGTGATCTCGAGACTTTGTGGTGTTAATGTAGCGTCTTTTGTCTTATTTGTACTCGTTGTTGTATGCTTGGAAAGTTTAAGCATATTGATTTTTTTTTACATTTGGTTTTTAGTGAATTTTCTAGTTTCTAATTGACTAGTGAGGAGATCGCGACTTGATTATAAAAAATTTTTTTAAATGAGCGCGAACCAGGGCCCCTAGATAAGATAATCGAGGTCAGTCTCAATTTTTATATGTTTATATATATATATATATATATATATATATATATATATATATATATATATATATATATATATATATATATATTCAAAATTACTTGAAACTGAGATATTTTTGTTTTTAGTATTGAAAGACTTTATTTCTTTTCTGTTTCGACTTTGGAGCACATACAATTCTAAATTCATTTTAATTTGATCGTGTTTAGCTAAAACAGCTTCCATCAAACGAAACAATGTATGCTCCACAGCTTCCATGGCCAGTTTTATGTCACTTCCATTCATACTAATACGTTAAGTATCTCTCTGTTTTTAAAAGCTTGAGCTAACATATGCACTTGTTCACATACTTTTGATTTGTGGGCTTCACTAACTAAATGTCCAGAAAATGCATTCTTTTTCACTTGTAACGAGCACGATTCACAGTATCTCATCTTAGTTACATCTTAACTGATGAATAAAACACATGTGCCCAGTTTATATATATATATATATATATATATATATATATATATATATATATATATATATATATATATATATATATATATATATATATATATATATTAACAAACATTTATTTATTTTTAATTTAATAACAAACCACTTAACACTTGCTTTTGGACATGTTGTACATTAAAGGTTGGATAAGCTCATCGTTGAGTAGATGTGTTGTTGGGAGACCAGACCATCCCGTGCAGTCGTCGAAAAACAGATTCGCACTTGTCTTACAGTTGGTGGTTTGTAGGCATAAAACACATATAGACATGGTGCTGTCAGGATGATGAAACTTGCTTTAAGATGAGTATTTGTTAAGTATATTGACGTCGATTAACACTTGCTCTTGAGCGTAATGCAAACACTCTGACATGTAATACTTGAATGTGGGAGATGTGTTGTTGAGCCCTCTTCCAATGCTAGATATTTGTTTTCTTTATCCATCGCTAACGGGTTGATAAATTTCACAATTATTGTAAAATCGTTTCCTATACTGATCCCAGTAATTGGTTTTAAGGATCGTTTGATATAAAAAGTGGTTTCCATCAGCAGTCTATTACCATCTTGATACTTGTTAAACAGCAACCTTCTGTTTTGGTGTTGTATGAACTCCGGACCGTCGTTGTCATCTACATCACACATAATGTTGAGACAGTCCCAAGTAACTTTCATTGCTAGAATGTTTAGACTAAGCTTACTATTGTAAACTTAGATGTTAAATAGGTTTTCTCTTTCCACTCTCGCTGGTTGTATTCTTCTGGTTCGTTCAGTGTTAAACCTTAAAAATCTATTGCGATCACTAAACACCTTAAAATATTTCATCATCATCGTCAGATTCGTAATACACTCCATATTCCTCAACGTGCCAGACTTTAACAAACTTTTCTACATCTGCACAGTCCTCCTTCTCATATTTATCCTAATCAGCATTAGTTGGAATACTGTGATACGGTAACATATGTACCGTGAAGTTTTCGAGTAAAAAAATTAAAGGATTAACTACGTTGAGCATGAGACTTGTGATTGTATAGCATTATATCATATAGATGTTTTCCAAACTTGTGGAGATCATCGCAGCTTGAAAACTCGATTTTTTAATTAAACCCGTGTCTCACCAGTGAAAATTCACTGTTTCAAGTTTCCCTTCAACTGTTGCTTTAACATTGCTTGTGGGAGTATTCTCTACTGCTTAAGCTGCTGTTGGAGTCTTCTCTGTTGTCGTTGAAGATTTCTCCATCGTAATACCTTCTATATTGGTTTTCTCCTTCTTTTGGCAAATACTTAAAGAACGGCTTACTTAAATCAGCTCCTGGATGGTAACAGCTCCAGCAAAGAACTGTGTAGAACAGTAACCAGCTAAATATATGTCGCACAATTCAACTATATGTCCACTTTCGTAATCAGACTCAGACTCGCGCTCGTCTATAAGCGCTTGTTCTTGTATCTCCAAAACTAGCTGTCTTAAGCCTGATTTATTTTCTTCGTGATATATTCTATTTTTAATGTTATACCACAAGTCGCTATTATACTGCATATTGCTAAAGACTTCTGTGTTACTAAACTAAGCTCGCTAACAAAACATATTTATGCGAGTTCTGACAGGAATGAAGGTGAAAACAGGCTCAGTGTGAACACTGGCCGGAAATGATCATTGATAACGAGCAGTTGAAATTTATAAATAGTCTGCTGCGAGTTCCAACAGGAGATAAGAGTATAAACGAGGTCAACGTTAGCATGGGAATTGATAACGCGACCGTTGCGAGTACTAGTAGTAAATGATAATTTATAACGTTCGTCTAACGAGGTCACCTGCTGGCTTTAACAGGAATCCAGATAGTTGCGTGAAGTCAGCTTACTACCAACATGCTGTTCCCTAAGACCTGTTCTGTATTTAGATCTAGATCTGAATCTGCATCTAAATCTAATTTTGAATCTGAATCTGAATCTGCATCTAAATCTGATTTTGAATCTGAATCTGAATCTGCTCTCACCTGACCTAATTTTATATGTTTATACGTTTTCTTGTGTGATAAATAATGGCATATTCTTTGGGTCAAGTATAACATCATTTATTAACACCGCCAATAGATGATGTGTACACCCAAACTTTTTCAGTCAAAAGTTTTTCACTCTATTAGGCCTGGGTGCCTTCCAATTATGAAGCTCTTTAATAACCTCGGCGACTTCATCTGTGGTAAATGGCTCATGATGCATCTGTTGATAACTCTGACAATCTCAGTGTTCTTCGTTAACCTAATATTACAAGAGGTTGGTGTGGGTAGTTGACCTTTCCAGAACTATTTAATTTGTTTCTTATTTGAAAAAGTGTCGGTGGCTGCATTCGTAGCTGAATTAAGCTGACGACAGAAAGTCGTTTCAGAGCGCTCAAACATAGTGTCACAGCGAACACTCTGGAATGACATTTCTAGAATAGACCAGAAGTGACAGGTGTAGAATAGTGTAGAACGTCTAGAATCTCTATAGACAGTATAAATAGACGAGCGGTGCGCAGAGTAAGTTAGTTCATTATTGAAGAAGGTGGTGTAAAAGAAGTGATCATAGAGTATTAAGCGCGTCAGCAGTAAGTGTTGGTGGTTAAGAGCGATCATAGAAGGCGAATAGTGGAATATAGTTGTATGGACGTTTAATATTAGAGAAGATAAATCTTTTAGTTGATACTGATGGTGAAAGATAGTTGGTAATAATAAATAGTAGTTTGAAAAGCTGTGTTTTGTTAGTAAACAAATCCAGAACCCCGTAGAACGTAACAACTGGTGTCAGAAGTGGTATTTTCAAGCTGCTAGGGGAAGTATTTTCCAGAATATTCGTTGAACAACGTGGAAATTTCTAGAATCTCTGGAAGATCAGTGTCAGCAGTAATTCATAACTGGGCGTGTTCTTGAAACAGAATAAACTGTGTACCAGCTTTAAGTGCGTTATGCCTAAGACACGTAGTGCAACAGCCAATATGGACGCCAGCTATTGGAATTAATTAAAGAAATGAAAGAAGAGGCCAGAGAGAGAGATGAAGAAGCCAGATAAAGAGATGAAGAGGTTAAAGAAGAGCTGAGAAAAAGAGACGAAGAAGCGAAAGAAGAAATGAGAAAAGGAGATAAAGAAGCCAGAAAAAAAGATGAAGAAATGAGAAAAGGAGATCAAGATGCCAGAAGAAGAGACAAAAAAGCCAAAGAAGACATGAAAAAAAAGATGCCAGAAGAAGAGATGAAGAAGCCAAAGAAGAAATGAGAAAAAGAGATAAAGGAACAAAGAAAATTCTACAAGAACAGGCCAGCAGAATTGAGAATATTACTTTATGTGTCAATGAACGTATGAAGCAGGTAAAAGACGACATCTTCCAGCAAGTAGAAAGCAGAGTAAGGGGTATCAGCGACGATGTACATGGCAAGCTGACGGAAGTACAACAGAAAGTGCATTCACTAGAAAAGAAGTGTAAAACCCTAGCCAAAGGAAACATCAGGCTCGAAGATAGCCCGGTCGGAAGAATTAAGGTCCCCAACATTTGATGGTTCAGTCCCATGGGGTATTTATCTACGCCAGTTCGAAGCCGCTGCTACAGAAAAGGGTTGGAGCGATAGAGAGAAAGCGACTTCGCTAATTGTAGCTCTTAGAGGAGATGCTCTAGATGTGCTTCAAGGTATTCCCAGGGAAGAACCGCTGAGTTTTCACCGCATTAGACATCAATTAGAAATGAGGTTTGACGATCAGCATTTACAACAGTTGTATCGATTGCAGTTGAAAAATCGTTGTCAGAAACCGGGTGAAAGTATCCAATATCTCCACGCCAACGTTGTTAAACTGACGCGATTAGCCTACCCCATAGCTCCGATGGAGTTTTTAAACCAGCTGTCGGTGCAAAGCTTCATTGACACCATCAGAGATACCGACCCGCAACAGGCGCTGAGGATGGCAAGACACAAAAACTTGAACGATGCTTTGGCACATGCCTTGGAGTTTGAAGTGGTAAAGCAAGCGTCGAAAAGTCATGTGAAAGTTCGTAGTCTCCAAGTCCAAGAAGAAAATGAAACAGATTCATCCAAGATCATGCAGCTACTAGAGAAAATAACAGAACAAATAAGGCCGACGTCTCATGGACACGCAATAAGAGCTCACCGTGCAAATGTCTTGCACTGCTGGAACTGCGGCAAGGTGGGACATATAAGGCGCGAATGTTGGGCTCTAAGATCACGCGTAAGGGAGAAAGTGAACGTAAGGCCGGTAACCATTTCTCAGGTTAGCGATTCTGGCAGCGCTCTTGACGTAGACACTGGTGCACCTAGGACGATTATTCGCCGCTACATGGTTCCAATATGGCGAGTAAGAGAGCCAGACAGAGTGTACAGAGTAAATGCAGCCGGTGGTGATCCGATCCAGGTATTTGGCGAAACTGACGCCGAGCTGCAAATTGGGACATGAAAGGCAAATCAGAGAGCCATAGTCGCCGCCTTATCAGACCCGATTATAATTGGCTTGGACATACTGCAAGCTCAGTGCGCTAAACTTGATCTTGGCACGAACATCCTGACTATCGGCGGTGAAGAAATAAGAATGTCGACTGGCAGTAACCTGGCAGTGCGGAAAATCACCATAGAGGAAAGTAGCAACGCCTGCCGTGAAAGTGCCATTCCAGTGAAGAGAGCTATGAGAGGAAGAGACGACCCAGCTACTCAGCCAGAAGCAAGTGCAGAAGAAAGTATGAGAGAAATACAAGACGAAGGGTGGTGCAAAGACCACGTAAATGTGAAGCCAACCCAGAAAAAGGCCAGTAAATACATTTGTTGGAACAGAGCCGATGTCGAAAGGATGAATAGGGCCCGCCGAGATATTTGTGCAAGTGGAAACATCAGAAGAACAGCAACTACACGGGAGAACCAGTACCACTTAAGAACTTCGCTTGAAGGAAGCCCCGACATATTGACGAGAAGGAAAGCCATCCACTCTGCTGTCGGAATGCATATACGAATAGAAAGCGACCGCATGAAGACCCGTTATGACGTGCCACCTAATTCATCTGGTTTTAAAGAAGAAGATCGGTTGTTGTTCTACAAGCCGGTACGACGCAAGCGACGGTCACCTAAACTACAGAAATTATGGAAAGGTCCGTATAAGGTGGTCAAAAGGATCAATGACGTTGTCTGTCGAATTCAGAGCAGCCCGAAGAGCAAGATGAAGATGGTCCATATGCACAGACTTACGCCATACCAAGAAATGTCAGAATTCGACCGGGACGATCGAATATAAAAGGGGACGCAGTGTCACAGCGAACACTCTAGAATGACATTTCTAGGATAGACCAGAAGTAACAGGTGCAGAATAGTGTAGAACGTCTAGAATCTCTATAGACAGTATAAATAGACGAACGGTGCGCAAAGTAAGTTAGTTCATTATTGAATAAGGTGGTGTAAAAGAAGTGATCATAGAGTATTAAGCGAGTCAGCAGTAAGTATTGGTGTTTAAGAGCGATCATAGAAGGCGAATAGTGGAATATAGTTCTATGGACATTTAATATTAGCGAAGAGAAATATTTTTGTTGATACTGGTGGTGGAAAATAGTTGGTAATAATAAATAGTAGTTTGGAAAGCTGTGTTTTGTTAATCAAAAATCCATTTGGACGTAAAGAAAACTTTGGAAAAGGTCAGAGAGCGTTTTTGTTGATTACGATGTAGAGCTAATGTGGAAAAATGGTGCAAAACCTCCCAGCGTGTGCATCCAGTAAGGGGCCTAAATCAAAAACCAGGGGGCGAATGAAGCAGTACAACGTGGGAGCTCCTTTCGAAAAAAAAAAGCAATCGACATAGCTGGTCCTTTCCCTAGAACAGACGCAAGGAATCGCTATATGCTTGTAGCCATGGAGTATTATAGCAAGTGGCCAGAAGTGTTCGCGGTCCCCAATCAAGAGGCCACCACCGTCGCAGAAGTATTAGTTAATGAGTTCTTATGTAGATTTGGCGCACCACTAGAGCTCCATTCTGACCAAGGACGCAACTTCGAGTCGGCTGTATTCCAGAAGGTTTGTGAGCTTATGGGAATCAGGAAAACAAGAACTACATTCATGCACCCTCAATCTGACGGAATGGTGGAAAGATTCAATGCTACTTTGGAGTTCCACTTAAGAATATTTGTCAATGAACACCAAACGTATTGGGACCGGCACATTCCACTCTTTCTACTGGCATACCGCTCGGCTGTACATGAGACTACCGGACATACACCAGCCAGCGTGGTTTTTGGGCGAGAGTTTATACTTCCTCCTGATCTCGTATTTGGAAAACCCACAGATGCTCCACGGTCAACTGATGAATACATAAAAGATTTGGAAAGAAGAATACAAACCATCCACTCTGCTGTCAGAATGCATATACGAGTAGAAAGCGACCGCATGAAGACTCGTTATGACATGCGAGCTAATTCAGCTGGTTTTAAAGAAGGAGATCGTGTGTGGTTCTACAATCCAGTACGACGCAAGGGACGGTCACCGAAACTACAGAAATTATGGGAAGGTCCTTATAAGGTGGTCAAAAGGATCAATGACGTTGTCTATCGCATTCAGAGGAGCCCGAAGAGCAAGATGAAGGTGGTCCATATGCACAGACTTACGCCATACCAAGCATGTCAGAATTCGACCGGGACGATCGAATATAAGAGGGTGTAGAATAGTGTAGAACGTCTAGAATCTCTATAGACAGTATAAATAGACGAGCGGTGCGCAGAGTAAGTTAGTTCAGTATTAAGTCGGTGTGGTGTATAAGTGATCATAGAGTATTAAGCGAGTCAGCAGTAAGTGTTGGTGTTTAAGAAGGGATCATAGAAGGCGAAAAGAGGAATATAGTTCTATGGGCATTTAATACAAGAGAAGAGAAATAGTTTAGTTGATACTGGTGAAAATAGTGTGTTTTGTTAATCAACAAATCCAGAAACCCGTGGAACGTAACAATATATATATATATATATATATATATATATATATATATATATATATATATATATATATATATATATATATATATATGTATGTATATATATATATATATATATATATATATATATATATATATATATATATATATATATGTATGTATATATATATATATATATATATATATATATATATATATATATATATATATATATATATATATATATACATATATATATATATATATATATATAAGTTTATGAGAATCTCCATTTCTATCTTTCTAAAAATAGCACTCTTATCTTTAGACAAGATCAATTAAATAATTTTAGTTACCAGTTGGACAATCAATACAAAACCTGCTGTCCCAAAATAGGCTTTAGTTGTGGGATCCTCCAATGGTCCAGCGAATAATCCAATGTATAAGAAGTCCAGTGTTATAAACAGGTAATAACCAGAGTAACACATAATTGGTACTGTAAAAAGCGAACTAATGGTATCAGATATCTGCTTTAGGTCTTGATACCTCTTCACTAGTGCTGTTATTTGTGTTTTAAACAAGTCTTCTCTATCCGGCTGTTTAACGCAGTTCAGACTACCGATAAATAAATTTCTCAATTTATCAACCAAGGTCTGATAACTAAATCCATAAGTAACAACGACGACGTTGTAATTCAAACACATTAAATGAGCAGTTAGTACATGAAACGTTTGCAAAATGAAAAGTGCTAATGATAAATCTCCTTCTAGTGTTTTGAATAAGTAGCCAAGGTATGCAATAGGACCAAAATGAAGTATAAAGTACATCACGAGATATACAGCCAGAATCAATGATATGTGACTAGGTACAACCTTTTGCTCAATTAATATATCGTTTGTATTTACGAGCTTCTTTAGCAACAAAGTCCATTTGTTGCTGCTCCAGAATGTTGCATTTAAAATAGAACACATTGAAAGAATTCCCGTAAAAAATATAGTTCCTACATAGAAAAATACGGCAGCTGAATCGCCTACTGTAAATGCAAACGGCAATATAAAAAGAAATGGTCCAATAGAAAAAGTGGATAAAACAAAAGATCCGTACAATTTAAATGCCACTGGTTTACTAATTTCAAAGCATTCGTCTATCCAAGGTACAATAGCAAAGTATCCAAAAAGTGTATAAATTTTGAGGAATAGACGATTGTATGTTAGATTCGTCATATTTTAATTTAGAACACCTTTATATTATTTTTTAATATTCGGGACTTGAGGCTACCAAATAACAATAAAAACTATTCGAAAAAGTTTACCGACAAACAAATATTTTATAGGTGTAATTTTTTTTTGATTATACAGAACAATATAATAATAATGGCAATAGTTATCTTAATATAATAAATAGTAAACAGTAAGCAGTAAATCGTAAATATAATAGGACATTTTTTAGATAAATCGTGGCATTATTATTGGCAGGTTTGTTTTATTAGATTCAGTTAATATTCTCTACTTTACCTACACCATATAAAATAATTCGCTATTATTATCTAATTTTCCAATAAATTTAAAACATAGTCCTTCTCTCACTGAACTATTTTGTCTGAGAAATAAGTCAGTCCAAATTACCAGAAAATGAGAAGCTTATTAATGTCAAAATTAGCAGCTGTCAGTGAATCAAAATCGTATATTGCCAAAAGCTTTATATTATGAGTGTGGACCGGTCATTGGATACATTGAATCTCTTGTTTTGTAAAGTAGCACACTACTATATCATGATATAATGACTTGGAAGAGATATGATATTGCGCATATGCCCCGCCCCCTCCTATGACGTCAAGTGGTGAGTAACGTTGTAGAAGTCCAACTACACACTTAAAACAAAGTCATTCGCAATCAAAAAGTTTCTATACGTCAATTTAATGCGGTGTAAGTTACATTACACTTCGTCGCCTATATTGTCTTTTTCAGATAATATAGAATGCAGCACAAAATTTAATCTTTTTCATTTTTATATTACATATATATATATATATATATATATATATATATATATATATATATATATATATATATATATACGCGCAAGACAAGTATAATATTCAAGGGAGGCCCTGAATCACCATTTGGGGATACACAAGGGCATACACAAACTTAAAAAGTAGAGAAGACGTTCGCAGACATTTTAGAGGGCGTTAACATTCATAAACTTTATTTGATCATCATGTCACATAATCACAGTATAATAATCTGATCTCAAAAATTACTTTCAACTGTATGCACTTAAATATTAGTAAAATGCGTAATTTGTTAAGAGGTTGTGATGAAACGTCAAACTCCACGGTACGACAGCATATTATTGTTGCATTGGACTCAACGCATGACGCCATGCGCGTGACAATTCTAAAAATAGGTACCCACTGAGCAAGGTAATATTGCATTAACATTGCAGAATCTTTTCCAAAGCAAGTGTAAGTTTGATAGATAACTTGCAGAAAGCCTCCTGCAAGTTTGTTGCAAATGGCAAATCTTCCCCCCAGTGACTTTACAAATGTAAGTGTTTCTTTTGTAACGTTACTGCAAGTTTACTGTAGTGAGCTGTTACAAACTTTCTTTATACTTACACATGTTACCTTACAGCAAGCTTCAATTTTAAAAGGACCTAGCAAAGTTGTAAAATTTAAACTTACATTTGCAACTTATCTGCAATTGTATATATTATATATACAGTGCAAGTTTGTAACTTGGAATAATTCTAATTAATCTACTTTAGCTTTTTTTCATAAATGCTCGGAGTCATATAATTTTCTCAGTTACAATCTTTTCAAAAATGTATTATACAATTTGTGTCAAATGTCATTGATAATTTTAGTAAATGACAACCTTAGCTTTTTGTTGACTATTTTTAAAGTACACATCAAGCGATACAAAACCACCAAATTTCAAATTTTTATTATAAATCTTGAGTTGAAAGCACAAAAAAAATTGTGTAGTTAATCAATGAATAAAAATTTTAAATCTGCTAGTTTTCTACAACTTCACATGTAAGAACTTTAAAAATAATCAACAAAAACGTAGGGTTGATTTAAAGAAATTATTGATGAAGTCATTTTTCAAATATGGTACATACCGTATAGATTTTTTAAAAGACTGCAACTTGAACTACTAATCAATGTGTCCAACCATTTTTCAAAAAAAGAAACTGTATTTGATTAACTGAATTTATTTCAAGTTACAAACTAATACTGACTATAGGTATAGGTGTATTTATACATAATATATATTTCTTGTAAAACTGTAAAAAACGACTTAAGACAATGTTAATTAGAATAAAATCTTTATTACATAAAAAAAATTAAAGACTTACAACACATTTCATTTTTGCTGATAGATAGATATATACACTTTATTGACCATCAAATGTACATGGTAAGTCAGTGTCTTTATAAGTACCGACTATAGTTACTAGATAGAAATAGTTAAGACATATAGCGAGTGTCCATGTTTAGCCTAAAATGCAGTTCTAGTCAAAACTCAGCAACAAAATAGATAACTTGAACTCGTGATGTCATTATTAATTTTTGAAAAAAAGAAACTGTATTTGATTAAGTGACATTATTTCAAGTTACAAACCAATACTGAATATATATATATATATATATATATATATATATATATATATATATATATATATATATATATATATATATATATATATATATATATAGAGGTGTATTTATACATAATATATATTTCTTGTAAAACTGTAAAAAATGACTTAAGGCAATGTTAATTAGAATAAAATCTTTATTACATAAAAAATTAAAGACTTACAACATATTATTCATTAATGCTGATAGATATATAGATTTTATTGACCATCAAATGTACATGGTAAGTCACTGCCTTTATAAGTACCGACTATATTCACTAGATAGAGATAGTTAAGACATATAGCGATCGTGTCCATGTTTAAGCTAAAATGCAGTTCTAGGCAAAACTCGACGACAAAAAAGATAACTCGAACTTGTGAAATCGTTATTAATTGACCGATTTCAAAAATTCTTTCTTCTAAATGAATACCAATTAATTGTTTTTGATATTGTTTTACTAAATAACTCTTAGTCGTCTAGGAAAATGTGTGAAACACCAATAACAAAAACGAAGTCTTCTGCAACATTACTTATTTTGAGCGGTAAGAATTTTTTTTAGCTTCTAAAGTATATGGTAACATATGTGATATAAAATCAAGTCAACATATCAAATACTGTTGTGAAAAAAGAAATATCTAAAATGGTGCATTCATTTTGATTTTAGATAAAGTTTCATTAAGCAAACGTAAGATTATGCAAAGGATAAATCAAGCGCAGGGAAACGAATACAACTTCAATGCGAAAATAGCCTAAATATGTGACAGTCTCTGAAAGTGTTCAGGCATGTCTTAACTATCCTTATCGAGTAAATATAGTACGTGGTAAGTGAATGCCGAGACGAGACGAGACGAGCGACCTGGCTGCGTAGAATGATGTCGCCATCATCTGGGTGCCAGGTCACTCGGGGATCAAAGACAATGAAGAAGCTGACAGTCTTGTGAAGAGAGGGTCAGCAGAACCATTTATGGGACCAAAACCGGTCCTGGGCATATCGAAAGCACGGCCAGGGGAACCATCAAGTCCTGTTTCAGGGAACAGCACAAGGCATACTGGACAGATTTTCCAGGGCTCAAACGCGGGAAGTCGTTAATTGGGCAACCCAGTCCAAAGAGACGTGTGGAGCTGCTAAATCTTAGCAGAGGACAGCTCAGAAACATAACAGGACTCTTGACGGGACACATGGCCGTCAAGAAACACCTGCATAAAATGGGGCGGTTCGAGGGGGACCTTGCATTCAGACTCTGCGACGAGGGGGAGGAATCAGCCCAGCACATCTTGTGCGAGTGTAGAGCTCTGGACCGCAAAAGACAACTGATCTACGGTCAGCCTAGACCGAAGACAGAGCAATATAAAACTTCACCCTACCAATTGCTGTGCAGACTAGTTCAAGGCACGGTGATTTTGGAATGGGTGGAGTGGAGACAAAGGGCATGCACAACAAGCCAAAACTGCGGTGCTATCGGGGCGGCAAAGACGCGGACGAGCCCTGAGGGAAAAAAAGCAGCACAGACCTGACTGACACACCTTATATTCACAGTTAATTACAATTCACTATCTCAGACGCAAGTTACATATTTTATAAATTGTGACTATGTATGTTTAGTGCGTAAAAGAAGAAAATATTATGTGTCAGTAATCTCACCATTTCTGAAAAATATCAGGTTCCCGACATCATCATCAACTCTGATCAAATAGAAGAAAATAATATTTAGGTTATTCAAATCACTTCTTTTGTTTACACAATTTTCAGGCTCTTCCCTGCGTTTGAAGTTATTACACTTATCTAAGATAGTAACATCCCTATAATCCATAGTGAACTTGGTCACTCTATGGATTTTTTAGGATATTTTTGATCACTTGCTAACTGCAGTCTTAAGCTGTTTTACAGCTTTTACAAGTCTTTTATAGGGTTTCCATTTTTAACAATTTTGCGATCTAATCTTTTTATATAGTTATAAGTGTGCTGAAAATTTTGTTTTTGTTATCGTAGTCCCGATGAAGCACTCAAGAAATTGCGAAAGCTAGGCTTGTGAAACAATAAAGAGCATTTCTAAGTGAACAGCTTGTAAATCTCTGAAGTCCCAATTACTCACCATTTTGTTTTTATACACACACACACACAAATATATATATATATATATATATATATATATATATATATATATATATATATATATATATATATATTCAGGTTGTTTTATTAAGGGTGAAGAGGTACCATATCTCAGAAATGGATGGTCCAGGAGACCATCGAAATAAATCCTGTTAGGAAAGTGGCTAAGAAAAAATGCTGGAAATAATTTTTAAGTTCCCAATTCTGCCCCTAGCGGGCGTAATCGTTATAATCATGTGGAAGAAGGCATTTTTATGGAAAATATCCATGTAAAATCTATCAAAAAATAATAGCGTATTAAACTTACTGAAATTCTACATCTTTGTGGTTCAATACTTTTTGCTGTAAGCCGTAAAATTTGGGTAAGAGGGGAGGGAACAGTCTACTGATCAAAGTCTACATAATTTTGGTTTGGCTCAACCGAATTGGATGAAAGTGTTTAAGAAAGCAAAGTCTGTTAGTTAAAACGGGCTGCTAGCTAAGCTACATTGATTTTCATTGCCCTCATCAGTGGACGCTATTCGAAAATTCGAAAAAAGATGTTGATTTTCAGTGATGATTTTTCTGACAGATTTTATGGGGATATTTTACATAAAAATACCTTCTTTCACATGGCTACAGCAATTACGCCCGCTAGCTGCAGAGTTAGGAACTTAAAAAAAGATTTCCGGCATCCTTAGCCACAGGATTTTTTCGCAAATCTCCTGGACCATTCATTCCTGAGATATGGTACCCCTTCATCCCTAATGAAACACCCTGTATATATGACATGATTTTCAGATATTGGCGAGTTTTGTCTGTGGCCAGCTTTATTTTGGGCACAACAGTTCTTACCAATTATCTCAAAAACAGGTTTTGAAAGTCCTCAAATATTATCGATCCATGTCCTTTTACTTCGTATCAGCAGTTTTAAACAAATATTATATTTTAGCAATTTCAACTTGAAGCAATTCCCCAAAACTATCATCAGAGTTATACTTAACGTGCTTCGGGGTTTCTGGGCCCATGGGGCAACTGGGCCATGTGTAAATCATATTTTTATAACTGTAGATGGTTGGCAAACCAGCATCCTCTTGTTTTCTTTCTCAAACAACAGCCCTAAACTCATTTGGGTCCATTTTAGTGAATTTTCTTAAAAAAATTCACTAATGAGGAGATCCCGACTTTTGAATTTTGAAAAAATTTCTTCAAATGAGCGCTAATTAGCCCCCACAGAAAACATATCCGGGGTCAGTTTCAATTTTTATATGTTATATATATATATATATATATATATATATATATATATATATATATATATATATATATATATATATATATATATATATATATATATATATATATATATATATATATATTTATATTTATATATATATGTATCACACCGATAACTCAAAAAATAATGGGCCGATGTTGATTAAATTTGGTGAAAAAATTCCTTTTGCAAATGGCTTGGATAAGTTCGTTAGCCAGGAAAATCTGCCCAGGTTTTCCCGGAAAATTTTGTGTTTTCTTTCAAAAAAAAATTATATCTCCGGAATTCACAAAGTAAGGGCAACCAAATTTGGTACACATGTTTACATCGTTATAGGTAAGTTCCTCACCAAAATTTAGCTATGTAGGTCAAAATACAAAAAAGTTATAGGCATTTAAAGAAAAATAAATTGGGGTTTTCCTCAAAACGTCAAAGTGGCGATTTAAAATGTCAAAATTGGCAACATTTAGGCAAATAACTTGAATCTAATACGCGCTATAGAAATAAAATGTCTCAAGAAGGATGTTTTACAAACCCTAAAGTCTTAGTTTCAATCGTTCATTTCAAATAGACCCTCTCTCTGATGCTTGGCAGTAGCCTTAGCTATAGAGTGTATCGTTTAATGGTATATAATTTTTGTCGAATTTTCGTAAAAAATCAATAAAGCTCAATATATCCGTTATTATATAAGATATGAAAAAAATTTGTATATATTAATTATAGGGTGTCTTGAGCTACATCTTAAAATAATATTTCTACAATCACAGGGTGGCCCATAAGTCGTTGGTGATACAAATTTCCTTTTTTTTAAATCAAACACGCCTTAAGTTATTGCATTTTCCATCGAAATATAATGCATGTTTGTAAGAAAAGAAATTCTGGACGCAGTAAGTGCGTTACGGTAGCGAATTTTGATCAAATGTTTCATATTTGAATAGCTCAATTTGCTATTAACCTATAAGGTTGACCAAGAAACGTGTTTTTTCGGGAACACTTTAAGTTTACTTTTGGAAATTTTTGTACATTTTCACACAATAAAGTTATTTTGATGAAACATGGCACATTGTTTTTACTATATAGTTTATACTGGTAACCAAATCTGATGCCTGCTTTCTTAAAAAACACACATATTTGTTTTTAAAAACATTTTTATGAAAATTCACTACCATAACGCACTTGCTGCGTCCAGAATTTTGTTACTTTGGCAAGTTGTGCCATTTAGGAGAAAAAAATGCATTAACGACGTTGTGTTTCTACATTATGTATTGAGACAACCCTAATAACCTGTCTTATTTTTATTGTTTATTTTTAGTTTATGTAATTTTAATTGATTCACGTAATTTAATTTCTGCATTTTATTTTTATAACACAAATAACAAATATTTATAATTAAATGAAACATCGACTTGTACCACATTTTGTAGCACCAAACAACACAGAGTCTTACCTTTAATTATTCTGTTTACGATTTAAATAATTTCCTGAAGTAGACGGTCCGTGATATCATTGTGGCAGGCTCCTACATCGTAGTAGAAAACTTACCCCTTTCCCCTTTTAGTGAATTTTCTTAAAAAAAATTCACTAATGAGGAGATCCCGACTTTTGAATTTTGAAAAAATTTCTTCAAATGAGCGCTAATTAGGCCCCCCAGAAAACATATCCGGGGTCAGTTTCAATTTTTATATGTTTATATATATATATATATATATATATATATATATATATATATATATATATATATATATATATATATATATATATATATATATATATATATATATTTATATATATATATATATATATGTATCACACCGATAACTCAAAAAATAATGGGCCGATTTTGATCAAATTTGGTGAAAAAATTCCTTTTGCAAATGGCTTGGATGAGTTCGTTAGTCAGGAAAATCTGCCCAGGTTTTCCCGGAAAATTTTGTGTTTTCTTTCGAAAAAAATTTATATCTCCGGAATTAACAAAGTAAGGACAACCAAATTTAGTACGCAGGTTTACATCCTTATAGGTAAGTTACCTACCAAAATTTAGCTATGTAGGTCAAAAGACAAAAAAGTTATAGGCATTTAAAAATAAATAAATTGGGGTTTTCCTCAAAACGTCAAAGTGGCGATTTAAAATGTCAAAATTGGCAACATTTAGGCAAATAACTTAAATCTAATACGGGCTATAGAAATAAAATGTCTCAAGAAGGATGTTTTACACACCCTAAAGTCTTAGTTTCAACCGTCATTGTCCTTCATTTTACTAAAATATTTGCAGAAAATTCATTTCAAATAGACGCTTTCTCTGATGCTTGGCAGTAGCCTTAGCTATAGAGTTTATCATTTAATGGTATATAATTTTTGTAGAATTTTCGTAAAAAATTAATAAATCTCAATATATCCGTTATTATATAAGATATGAAGAAAATTTGTATATATTAATTATAGGGTGTCTTGAGCTACATCTTAAAATAATATTTCTGCAATCACAGGGTGGCCCATAAGTCGTTGGTGATACAAATTTCCTTTTTTTAATCAAACACGCCTTATGTTATTGCATTTTTGCATTTTCCATCGAAATATAATGCATGTTTGTAAGAAAATAAATTCTGGACGCAGCAAGTGCGTTATGGTAGCGAATTTTATCAAATGTTTCATATTTGAACAGCTCAATTTTCTATTAACCTATAAGGTTGACCAAGAAACGTGTTTTTTCGGGAACATTTTAAGTTAACTTTTGGAAATTTTTGTACATTTTCACACAATAAAGTTATTTTAATGGAACATGGCACATTGTTTTTACTATATAGGTTATACTGGTAACCAAATTTGATGCCTGATTTCTTAAAAAAACACACATATTTGTTATTAAAAAGATTTTTATGAAAATTCACTACCATAACGCACTTGCTGCGTCCAGAATATTTTTTTTCGACTTAACATAGTGTATTGCGGAATTCCATGGGGGTACATGACATTTACGGGACTATACTGCTAGTGAAAGTGCTGACGTCACGAGGGCAAACCAAAAATGTCTAACAATAGCTCAAATAACGCGTTACCCAAAGGACCTGTAATGACCGCTGGTTCCCTGTTTATACAATGACGAGCCGTTACTGACTTGCAACGAACGTGCACCCTCTGATCCGAGCAACACTAGAACATTTGTGGTTTCCGTTATTTAGACCTTTAGAATTAATAGGTTTCAATTATACGTTTCAGTTTTACCTTCGAGTTATTTTATTTCATTTACCTTATTGTATTTTCGTAGATGGATAACCACAAATATAGAATGCTCAGAAAAGATGATGTCACGCAATCGCAAGGTGTCAGTTACTCGCCTTCCCGCGGCACAATTCAAATCAACCATATCACACATATGAAATTCACCCTTTTTTTTTTTTTTTTTTTTTTTTTTTTTTTTTTTTTTTTATGTCAACAACACGCCACGAGGGCTTACAGCCTAAATACTATCGTACCGTGGGTGTTGACAAGGAGGAAAGAGGCAGCTTGTTAATTCTGGACTTGAAGGTTTGGAGGTTCGGAGGAGAAGGAAAAACATGTGCCGGCAAGGAATTCCACAACTTGGAAGTCCTCGGGACAAAAGAGCGGGCATAACAAGATGTTCTATGTCTGGTGATCTGGACGTTAAAAGGGTGCATTCGCTCTGTTCCCCTGGTAGATCTGCTGGGGGCAGCAGGTGGGGGAATTATGGAGGAAAGCTCCTCTGAGCAGTGCCCGTGCAGATATCTATAAAAGAGAGAGAGGTCACCAACGGCACGTCGGTGGGCAAGGGATGGAAGCCTTTGGGTGAGGGTAGGGTCACCGATGAGACGTATAGCTCTCTTTTGAATGGAGTCCAGGATAGCGAGTGTAGAAGCGGCAGCTGCACCCCAGATGTGGGAGCAGTATTCGAGGTTTGGCCTTATTTGTGAAGTGTATAAGGTATAGAGATTAGTTGGTGAAAAGAATTTGCGAGCCCGGAAGAGGAAACCCAATTTCTTAGCAGCCGCTTCTGCAATTGATGTAACATGTTGGTGCCAATTAAGATTTCGATCCACAGTAATGCCAACAAGAGAAAAGGACTCATTACTTTGAATAACTTGGTTGTTCATTGTGATGGGTCTAGGGCTGCTGTATCTCTTGTGAGAAAGAAAGCAAGACTTAGTTTTGGTGGGGTTGAATTGTACAAGATTTCTACTTCCCCAGTCTAATATTTTTTGGAGGTCTACGGAGACAGAACCCTCCATGAGTCTGCGATCCTCATCTAATTGGGCTAAAGAGACAGGCTTAGAATATTGTATGTTTGAGTGGAGGGTGCTGTCGTCCGCGTAACTGTGAACTGGGTTGGATGTGCTAGAGAGGAGGTCATTGATGTGGAGAAGAAACAAAGTAGGGGCTAAAGCTGAACCTTGAGGAACTCCTGCATTAATTGGATACAGTTTAGAGGAATGGCCATCCACAACAACAGATATGCTCCTGTTGGAGAGGAAATTTGCTGTCCAAGTACAAAGTTTTGGTGGTAGGCCATAGACCGGAAGTTTATTAAGCAGCGCTGCGTGCCAGACCTGGTCGAATGCTTTGGATATGTCTAGAGCAACAATCTGGGATTCACCGTGTTGTTCCATAGACTTGTTCCAAGAATGGGTGACAAAGGAAAGGAGGTCGGCAGTCGATCTGCGCTGACGGAATCCATACTGCCTGTCGTGGATTAGACTGTGTTTTTCAAGGAATTTTAGTAGTTCGGTGTTTATATACTTTTCCATCACTTTAGAGATGACTGAAAGGAGAGAAATAGGCCTGTAGTTGCTAGGAAGCGCTTTGGATCCTTTCTTGGGGATGGGTTGTACTCGAGCAGTTTTCCAGTTACTAGGGAATATGCCTTTATTGTAAGATATCTGAAACAGACGAGTCAGGACAGGAGCAAGTTCTGGTGCGCATTTTTTGAGAACAATTGCTGGGATCTCGTCAAGGCCAGAGGCTTTCCTGGTATTAAGAGAAGAGAGCATCTTTCGTACCTTTTTAGTTTGGAAAATGATATCAGTCATTTTATGCGCGACATTGGGGGACTGTTGGTGGTTGAACATTTGGAGGTGGGTTGAGAGTAGAATTTCCGGCGAACAACGAAGCAAAAAGTTCAGCCTTGCCCAGGGCGGTAGAAACAATTTCATCACCTGAGACAAGAGGTGGGAACGTGCTCTTGCAGAAATTATTCCCAATAGACTTAGCAAGAGTCCAGAAGGGTTTGCCGCCGTTGGAGCTTGAGAGGACTTTGTTTTTGATGTGGTTATTAAACGAGTTTTTTGCCTCAGAAAGAATGCGGACATAGCGGTTTCTTGCGTCGTTGAATGCTTGACGATTTTCTTGACTGGGATTGTGTAGAAGCGTTTTGTGAGCTTTGACCTTTTCAAGTCTGGCCTTGTCACAGGATTTAGAGAACCAGGGCTTTTGAGTGGCTGAAGAGGTTTTCTGTGTACGTGGAATAAATAATTCCATGCCAGCTTGGATAATTTCGGTGACGTTTTGTGAGATATCAGAGGGGTCAGGATGAGAGAAGCAGACAGACGCCCATGGAAATGAGGAAAAGTAATCCCGCATTTCGTCCCAGTTTGCGGAGTTGTAGTGCCAAACAATACGTGGGTGTGATGACTGTGTGACCTCGGGTTGCATTGCACAGGAAGCAGTGACCATGCCGTGGTCTGAGCGACCAAGGGGGGCGGTGACTGATATCTTATAGCATTCAGGATTTGTAGTAAGAAGGAGATCCAAGGGATTTGAGCTGTGTGTTGGGATACGAGGAAAGTAAGTAGGTTGCTGTACCATATTGGCCAAAGAATTGCTGACTGCAAAGGCCTCCGCTGCTCTCCCTTGTGGATCGGTTTTTGAAGATCCTAGCCATTCCTTATTATGGACATTGAAGTCGCCAAGAATAGTGACCTCGGAGGAAGGATATTCAGAAATCAGATAGTCGGTTTTTTCAGAAAGGTAGTCAAAGAGCTGGACAAAGTTGTTGTCAGAAGGTGACCGGTAAATGCAGCAGATGAATTTAGTTGCAGCCCTGAGAGAGAGTTTTATCCATAGTATGTCTTTTCTTCCAGCTTCTAAATTGGGAAGTCTGGTGCAGGGTAGATTGCTACGGACGTATGCACACACGCCTCCATGCAATCTAAAAGCAGTAAGGAGCTCATACCCCGGGAAATTAAGGTGATTAGTGGCTGTTTTGGCACTGATTTGGGTTTCGGTGAGGAAGAGGAGTTGGGGCCTGTTAGCCTGGAGGAAATGGTGGACGGAGTTCAGGTTAGAATTTAGGCCACATATATTCGAAAAGGATATGTTAAATCTTGATGTTGGCGCCCCCTGTACACCCCTCTCCCGGAGATCCGAATCACTTGTCTCGGTACCTGTAATTTTCGTGAATATCCCTTAGGGATGGTTTGGTGTGCTGAGCTATACAGTCTTAACGAAGGTACCGTCGCAAATTACGGAGTTCATCTACATGGGTGCCTATTTATTTACCAACTTCTCTCTAGGTCCAGCTTAGTGGTTATTTTGCAAATTACATGCTAAATTGCCATTTGTACTTAACCACTGCACTCATGTGGGGGTTTTTGGTTGCCGAACTATACGGTCTTTGGTGATGAGGGTTTTTTGTTGTTGTTGTTTTGCCGAACTATACGGTCTATGTTTTCACATTTGTGCAGTACATGACGTACAAGCTTCATTTAAGCATGTTTTAGGTAAATTATGAGGAGTAAGCAATTGCTGGAAGACATAGTGAGAAGTCACAATAACAACATTTCATGACTCTAATTTAATATAGGTAACCGAGCATACATTACAAGGTCTCTTTCTTGCCCTAACTTATACATCCCTTTTCCCTTCAAGTAAACAATCATTTAAACTCTAAACCCGGACGATATATGAAGAGGATTGCCCAAGTGACGTCGGATCACTAACACTAACCTAAATCATCTAAGAATAATGTGCCTTAACTTACAGCGCATTGACTAAACATGAGGCAGACAAAAGTATTGCTTAAAATTATTTAAAGTAATGTGTCCTGACTCATAACATGTAAAATAAGCACAGATCAAGCATTTATGTGGCTCGATCCATCCAAGTAATTCGCACTGGCTTACAGCGCGTTGAGAAGACATGAATTAGGAAATTTTATCTCTCTGTCAAGGGAGATGGTATGCGTGCAACAGAAATACATATTTTATTTAAATACGTACACTCAAGAAACGAATCAGTGATGTAGTTACCACCTAGAGCATTAATTTCAGTGTGAGCATGACGTTATTAATAAAACCCTTGAATCCTAGTCATTTCTTTTAAATTATAGCGCTTATGAGAAACTACAACATTTACGTTACAGACAATATTTGAGCCCACTGTAAATCTAATCCTAACGTCTTGACCAATAGTCATGCTCAGTGATTTCCATTAACCCGTTTCCGGACCCTCAAACCCTGATCACCTTCCGCAATTACCATATTTATATGAATAAAAAGAAACTTACCCCATGTCTCATTATCTGACATCGTAATCAGTGTAGCCTCGGGGAGGTGTATGTAATCCGCGTTATTTATGCGATTTCGTGACAGTAACCCCTCGACAGCAACGCAGGCGCTTGGCCGCGTCGGATTCGATAAGGAAAACAAATCACGCAATTACACAAATAAGGTGTGTAATATGGTATGTGTGAGTACGTTTTATTTATGAAATGTTGTGACAGTAACCCTTCGACAGCAACACAGGCGCTAGGCCGCGTCGGATTTGATAAGGAAAACAAATCACGCAATTACACAAATAAGGTGTGTAATGAGGTATGTGTGAGTACGTTTTATTTATGAAATGTTGTGACAGTAACCCTTCGACAGCAACGCAGGCGCTAGGCCGCGTCGGATTCGATAAGGAAAACAAATCACGCAATTACACAAATAAGGTGCGTAATATGGTATGTGTGAGTACGTTTTATTTATGAAATGTTGTGACAGTAACCCTTCGACAGCAACGCAGGCGCTAGGCCGCGTCGGATTCGATAAGGAAAACAAATCACGCAATTACACAAATAAGGTGTGTAATGAGGTATGTGTGAGTACGTTTTATTTATGAAATGTTGTGACAGTAACCCTTCGACAGCAACGCAGGCGCTTGGCCGCGTAGGATTCGATAAGGAAAACAAATCACGCAATTCCACAAATAAGGTGTGTAATGAGGTATGTGTGAGTACGTTTTATTTATGAAATGTTGTGACAGTAACCCTTTGACAGCAACGCAGGCGCTTGGACGCGTCGGGTTCGATAAGGAAAACAAATCACGCAATTACACAAATAAGGTGTGTAATGAGGTATGTGTGAGTACGTTTTATTTATGAAATGTTGTGACAGTAACCCTTCGACAGCAACGCAGGCGCTTGGCCGCGTCGGATTCGATAAGGAAAACAAATCACGCAATTACACAAATAAGGTGTGTAATGAGGTATGTGTGAGTACGTTTTATTTATGAAATGCTGTGACAGTAACCCTTCGACAGCAACGCAGGCGCTTGGCCGCGTCGGATTCGATAAGGAAAACAAATCACGCAATTACACAAATAATGTGTGTAATGAGGTATGTGTGAGTACGTTTTATTTATGAAATGCTGTGACAGTAACCCTTCGATAGCAACGCAGGCGCTTGGCCGCGTCGGATTTGATAAGGAAAACAAATCACGCAATTACACAAATAAGGTGTGTAATGAGGTATGTGTGAGTACGTTTTATTTATGAAATGTTGTGAGAGTAACCCTTCGACAGCAACGCAGGCGCTTCGCCGCGTCGGATTCGATAACGAAAACAAATCACGCAATTACACAAATAAGGTGTGTAATGAGGTATGTGTGAGTACGTTTTATTTATGAAATGCTGTGACAGTAACCCTTCGAAGGCAACGCAGGCGCTTGGCCGCGTCGGATTCGATAAGGAAAACAAATCACGCAATTACACAAATAATGTGTGTAATGAGGTATGTGTGAGTACGTTTTATTGATGAAATGTTGTGACAGTAACCCTTTGACAGCAACGCAGGCGCTTGGCCGCGTCGGATTCGATAAGGAAAACAAATCACACAATTCCACAAATAAGGTGTGTAATGCGGTATGTGTGAGTACGTTTTATTGATGAAATGTTGTGACAGTAACCATTCGAAAGCAACGCAGGCGCTTGGCCGCGTCGGATTCGATAAGGAAAACAAATCACGCAATTACACAAATAAGGTGTGTAATGAGGTATGTGTGAGTACGTTTTATTTATGAAATGTTGTGACAGTAACCCTTCGACAGCAACGCAGGCGCTTGGCCGCGTCGGATCCGATAAGGAAAACAAATCACGCAATTACACAAATAAGGTGTGTAATGAGGTATGTGTGAGTACGTTTTATTTATGAAATGTTGTGACAGTAACCCTTCGACAGCGACGCAGGCCCTTGGCCGCGTTGGATTCGATAAGGAAAACAAATCACACAATTACACAAATAATGTGTGTAATGAGGTATGTGTGAGTACGTTTTATTTATGAAATGTTGTGACAGTAACCCTTCGACAGCAACGCAGGCGCTTGGCCACGTCGGATTCGATAAGGAAAACAAATCACGCAATTACACAAATAAGGTGTGTAATGCGGTATGTGTGAGTACGTTTTATTGATGAAATGTTGTGACAGTAACCCTTTGACAGCAACGCAGGCGCTTGGCCGCGTCGGATTCGATAAGGAAAACAAATCACACAATTCCACAAATAAGATGTGTAATGAGGTATGTGTGAGTACGTTTTATTTATGAAATGTTGTGACAGTAACCCTTCGACAGCGACGCAGGCGCTTGGCCACGTCGGATTCGATAAGGAAAACAAATCACGCAATTACACAAATAAGGTGTGTAATGAGGTATGTGTGAGTACGTTTTATTTATGAAATGTTGTGACAGTAACCCTTCGACAGCAACGCAGGCGCTTGGCCGCGTCGGATTCGATAAGGAAAACAAATCACGCAATTCCACAAATAAGGTGTGTAATGTGGTATGTGTGATGTAGTCGCGAAGAATGACATCAAGTCCAACCACAGACCGAATCTGATCTGTCATACAAAATACTCGCGCTTTTATGTAAATTCGATGTCCCTTCCAATCGCGGGGGACGCTGTAGCTGGTAAATTAGGGTGAAAGTCGCTCGCCCCTACTAGAGCATACGTTGCACATAGTATTGCCACAAAACGACATTAGGTTTATATTTCCGTGTATCCCGTATGTTTACACCCATACCAAGTCTCCCTATTAACTAAACATTCTTTATAACTTGACTTCATAGAAATTGTATCAACGTACGCTTGATTTAAATATTCTAATAACTAGAATTTCATAAAAAAATAATTGTGCGTCCAATAAGGGTTACTTACACTTATTATCAATTGCAATACTAAACGTAACTATTTCCTACATCATAATTAGGACATACATAGTTATTTGAACGTGATTCATTTCGGTTGTACACTCAGAAGCACATATATTTCGATACTAATAGAGAAGCTATCAGTGTCCGTCTTCCAAATGTTCACATAACAAACGTACGTTAACGTGATTTTGAAAGACATAAAATAATTAAATCACGTGGTAAGTGCATTTGCACCTTCTGCCTGCTAAAAACTCGTAAGACTGAATTTGTTTAAGCATGGTAAATATTACATTTTTATTGACATAATTTTGATTAATTGCATAGAAATCGGCAATATCATGGACACTTGTATACAAATTTGCTTAAGTTAGGTTTTACAGGTATTTTTACAACTTATTCATTTTATGCAGCATTTCTACATGTCCTATGGTTACACAAGTTTGTATTTAAATTTTAAAATAAGTAAGCCTATGTAATACAAGTGGTAGCAATTTACAGAATATATACCACATTATATAAGTACCTAGATAAAGTCACGCTAGCTGTGATAAGATACAGCTTTTTAGTGTCACCTAAATTTTCCTTTATTTTTAGCAACCGACACATGTAACCCCCGGGGTGAACAACAAGGTATTTCAAACTTATTTACACGATAATAAATTTACTCCTTTAAATGAAATGACGCATAAGTGCCAATTATTTATGTGTACGAACAAAGTGCATTATTTAATTCAGCTTTGGCAAAGTAAACTGCCTTAGCGAAACGATTTTCAGGTTGAAAATCGCATTGTGATGACTCAGGTTCTCGCAATTTAGCTAATTAGTGTCCATCACAGGCTAAAAGAAATGCAGTGAATGTAGATCACTGCGTAATATTTATCAAAATAGAGTACAGCACATCTAGTTGTTTACTGTTGCTTGCAGTAAAACGCTATATTTTTGGGTGTCAATTTCACAAATTCCATGTGAAGAATATATTTCCTTTACTTATTGATCTCTCAACGTTACACACACATATTATAAGCTGACAACGTCAAGTCAACTTCAAGCGTGCCCCCCTTGAAAGAAACATGCATCTTCAAAGTACATTTTTTTTCTTGATCTCTGGATGTGACTTATTTATTCATCCGGGACAATTAAGTTGAGATTTTAAATGCTCATCGAGTGCTGTCAAGACTTTGGGTGCGAGTGTCTCCTATTGATAAACCACTAATTTATTGCCGACTATACGAGAGTTGACTCTCAGTCTCGATGCGTAAAGTGCGTTCTTGGCTTATATCTGTCTACACACGATTATGGAGAACAAGGCTTTTGGTAATACAATGTTAGTGCAGTTATGTTCCCAGGTCATATGTTCTTCTAGCATACAGGCTGCGTTCCTACAAATATCCGTGAAATCGACACCCAACAGTAATCTATCTTTTAAAAATTGCAACATTGTAAAAATACTGCACAAAATACATTTACAATTTACAAACTACATTACCTAGTTAAAATTACGACATTGACACAGGTAGATGGTAAATAAATGAACAATTTATAGCATACAGCATGTCCAAGGGCGTGGCTATCTCAGTATGGCCATCCAAGGTAAGTACCTGCATATTGTTTACTAGTTAGGCATAAACATAATGAATGATTATATCTATTAATATGGCTATTACCGTTCCTAGGTTTCTTGTTGTTTGTTTGGTAGGGGTGGTCCAGTTACCCCTAAAAAGTTTTTGGAATGGGGTAACTGGGCCATGAGATGGGGGTAACTGGGTCCAGGGGGACCCAGTTACTCCGACAATTTATAAAATAAATTGTTTTGGTTTATCTGACATAAAATTGATGTAACACTATGTTATTATGTTTGCTTTGTTGCAGGTAATGGTGCGGAGCTACAAAAGGAAAACTGAGAACGGTGCTGGGTCAACGTGCTCACCTAAAGACCTCGAAAAAGCCATCAGCGATGTGGAAAATGGAAATAAAGCTACTCAAGGAGCAGCGATGTTCTACAACATTTCAAGGAGAACTCTAAAACATTCTGTTTTAGGAACTCGTGAAAAGAGAAACACCTCTCAAGGTCCAAATAAAGGTGGCGGGGTGTAAAGTTGTACCTTTCTTCTGCAGATGAAAACGAGCTTGCTGATAGAATTAGAATTATGGTGCAAAATGGATTTGGTCTCACTCGTGAAGAGGTGTTGGATATAGTCAATTGTTACATAGTCCAAAATAAGCTAGAAACCCGATTCAAAAATAACCTGCCTGGGGAAGATTGGTTTCAATCATTTAGAAAAAGGAATCGGCTATCACTTAAGTTGCCCCAAAGCATCGAACATGTTCGCTGCGACGAAACCAATCCTTGGGTAATTTATGATTTTTTTGATAAACTAACACAGGTTTTTAAGGACCTCACACTGAATGGAAAGCCAAGTCAAGTCTAAAACTGTGATGAGCCATCTTTCTGCCACGATCCCTCAAAAACTAGAGTCGTAGAAGCTATTAGTGAGAAGAGCCAACGCAAAACAAGTGCTTTTGGAAGAGAAAATACTACAGCATTGATGTCTGTTTTTGCTGCTGATAAGTTGATGCCTTTGCTTTGCGTTTTTATGGGGAAATTCGTAATGGAAAATTGCGTAGATCAAGAAGTGCCTACACAAACAGCTATGTCTGCCAGTGAAAAAGGACGTATGGAGACTACACTGTTTTTTAATTGATTCAGAGATCTGTTCTTAACTAACATAGGCACAGAGAGACCAGTGCTCCTACTTTATGATGGACATACAACACACATTTCAACAAAGCTCATACGTTTGGCACAACAAAATAATGTCACTATTATGAAACTACCACCTCACACAACGCATGTTTTGCAGCCATTAGATGTGGCTAAAACAGAAATAAGATAAGGAGCTTTGTAAATGGCAAAGACAGAACACACGAAGGAAAATCCCCAAACCAGACTTTATAGCTCTTCTGACAAAAACCACAAAGGGGGTTTCTTCCTATAGTATCATAAACGGATTTAGCGCCACCGGCATATCCTGATCCAAAAATCAAGGACCTAACAGACAAGCGATTTATGAGTCAATCTTTTCTTCAAGAGACCTTCAAAAATAGAAGACAAGTTTTCTCCCGAATGTTGTTCATACACAAGAAAACCTAGAGGTAGGACCCTCAACAGCCGAGCTCGAGGGCCCTACAATAGTGGATCTTGAGCAGCCTTCATCAGCCAAGCTTTAGCAGCCTATGCAAGTTGTACCTGAGCAAGCTACAACATATGGACATGAGCTGCATTTGATAGTTGAACCCAAGCAGCCTTTTACAGCTAAATTTGAGCAGCCTTCATCTTCTGGGCTTCAGAAACCTATACAAATCGATCCTGAGCAGCCCTCAACATCCAGACAACAGCAGTCACTGAGCGTCGTTCCGGGGCAGCCTTCAACAGCTGAATATGAATAGCGACTTGTGATCGAGTCCAATGAGACTCAGCCAGCTGAATATGAGCAACCATCAACATCCGAGAATTCATCATCATTACAAAAAAAGACTTTTAAAGAGCTTCTACTGGACCTTGTAAAATCGGACAAAAACCAGAAATACCAATGAAAAGAAAAAAAAGGTAAACAATTGTGAAATAATAACTACAGCAAAATATCTTCAGATTAAAGAAAAAAGAGAAATATAAAAAAAGTATTGATTGAAAATCAAGAAAAACGTAAAGAAGAGAGGAAAATGCTAAAGCAAGGCAAGAAAAAATCTAGAAAACAATCAAAGACAGTAAAAGTTAAATATAAGTCCCTAGCAACTAATTGCGACTCGTCTACTGATGAAAATGATTGCGATGATTATTACTATGAGTAATAGACGAGACAGCGATGAATATTATCACGAAAGCTTCTCAGAGATTGAGAATGAGAATGAAGAACTCATACTTGAGTCTGGCGAGTTTTGCATCGCAAAAGTTTTTGGGAAAACTAAGGATTCTTTAGGTTATAAGGTATTGGAAAAAAAGGATGAAGGCTACACAGTTTTTTTTATAAATAAAATATATGGTCCAACAATGAAGTTTAAGGAAACGTTGGAAGAATCTTATATCAGGGGAAGTGACATCGTGCGGAAACTGCATCTACCAGTAACCAGTAGTTCTGCTCGTTTTAGTAACATGATTGATTTTTCAGCAGACCTTAGTGATTTAACTAACATACATTAAATATTTGTATAAATACATTGTTTTTCCTTCTTATTTGCTTTTTTCTTTGATTTTGAACTTATATGAGTCCTGTTGTAATGATGTTTATATAAATTAAAAAATTGAGCATACCAATATTTTTTATACATCAATAGAATACCCAACAATAGATCGAGATACCCCAGTTATTTATTGCAATGTTCTTATAGAATATACCCAGGGGTGGTCCAGACACCCAAAAGTCACGGGTCAACTGGGCCAGTATGACAAAAGTGATTTTTTTTAAAATATAAATAGTTGAAAACTTTTTAAAGTGATATGTAATATTAAAGCCTGTTTCTTACTAAATAGTATGTAATATGTTTGCAGTAAAAATATTGATAATTACTTGTCCTAAATAGGGTTTTATATTAGTAACCCAAGGTCATGTTGTAAAATCATGACCCAGTTACCCTGGAGCACCTTATACTAATCGAAAACATAAAAAAAATATGATTAGTTACCAACTGAGTAATCGAAATAAATATTCCTGTCACCAAAAATTCTCTACCTCCTTGATCTTCTGGTAAATCAATAACCAATAAGATGTAAAACATATTTAATGCTTCCATCAAGCAATAGCCAGAATAACAGATGATTGGTACTGAAAAAAGCGAGTTAATGTTATCTGATAATGAGTGTAGACTTTGGTAGCTTATCATTAGTACTTTTATTTCTTTTCTAAAATAATCATCTCCATCAAAATGCTCAGTCCAATCTTGATGTCCATTAAAGCATAATTCTTGTAGTTTATCAATTAAAGTTTGATAACTAAATCCATATACCACAACAACGATGTTAAAATTGAGACACATTAAGAGCGCAATCAGCAGATGGGTTATTTGCAGGAGACATAGCAAGCCCGAAAGATCTCCTTCCAGTATCTTGAACAAATATGCAAGATATATAACAGACGATAAACGAATTGAGAAATACATTACTATATATAAAACTAGAGCTAGTAACTTGTGCCTGGGTATAGATATTTCGCCAGTTAAAAATTTGCTGGTATTCATAAGTTTTTTCAACAACAAACTCCATTTGCGGTCACTCCAGAATGTTGCGTTTAATACTGAATGTATCGCAACAGCTGCCAGAAACGTTAAATTTGTCAAGTAAAAAAATACAGACGCAGCGTTGCCTATTGTAAATGCAAAACGAAATACGAATAGGAATGGCGCAATCAAGAAAATGAGAGATATAAAAAATCCGTATGCTTTAAATGCTACTGGTTTGCAGATCTCAACATATTCGTCGAACCAAGGTACGATACCAAAGTAACCAAAGATTGAGTAGATTTTAATGAATGTCTCTTTATAAGTTATATTTCTCATACTGCACGCTTTTACTAATCTAACACTTTCGTAGAACTAAACGCTTGATACTAGATGTTGCTATAGATATAATTCAATTCGCATTTATAATATCAAGGTTTTTGCAATAAAAAAGCTTAAGTTAATAGTAAATAGATTAGAAGCACACTCGGTAAACAAAAAGCATAACTAGGTGAAGATTACTCATTGTATTGTTGACATTGTAATAAGAGAAGGTGTAAAAGTACTTAGCCTAGATTAGAACAATAGAAAATTTTAAACAGTTTTTTATGATATATGATGGGGAGTAGACGTGTTGGAGACAGGCTATCACACACGGGGTTTTTCTTATACAGGAATCTTGTGATATTTAATCACAGGATACAGTTTTGTATATGGAAGTTATAATGGGTGGAATAAAATGAATAGAAAAGGAAAAATACAATTGCTTTGGATTTTAACAATTCCAAGAAGAAACCACAGAATATAACTATACATAGGTTTATAAGGCTAGATGTATACTCATCATAATTAGAACCGTAAACCGGTTTCGCTCTAATTAGAGCTCATCAGTACGGCATACTAATTGCAGCGAAAATACACCTATAAAGTAATACGGCTATAGTAGCCAGCGTCGCAAAACTAAGTGAGATGTAAGACACAGTTTTTAAACGTGTCACCATTTCGTTGCGGAACCAAGTAGTATGTTCCCACTGAGCAAGGTAATATTGCATTAACATTGCAGAATCTTTTCCAAAGCAAGTGTAAGTTTGATAGATTACTTACAGAAAGCCTCCTGCAAGTTTGTTGCAAATGGCAAATCTACCCCCCAGGGACTTTACATGTATAAGTGTTTCTTTTGTAACTTTACTGCAAGTTTACTGTAGTGAGCTGTTACAAATGTTAACTTACAGCAAGCTCCAATGTTAAAAGGGCCTAGCAAAGTTGTAAAATTAAAACTTACATTTGCAACTTATCTGCAATTGTATATATTATATATACAGTGCAAGTTTGTAACTTGAGATAATTCCAATTAATCTACTTCAGGTTTTTTCAAAAATGCTCGGAGTCAGATAATATTCTCAGTTACAATGTTTTCAAAAATGTATTATACAATTTGTGTCAAATGTCATTGATAATTTTTGTAAATGACAACCTTAGCTTTTTGTTGACTATTTTTAAAGTACACATCATGCGATACAAAACCACCAAATTTCAAATTGTTATCATAAATCTTGAGTTGAAAGCACAAAAAAAATTGTGTAGTTATCAATGAATTAAAAATTTTAAATCTGCTGGTTTTCTACAACTTCACATGTAAGGACTTTAAAATAGTCAACAAAAACGTAGGGTTGATTTAAAGAAATTATCGATGAAGTCATTTTCAAATATGGTACATACTGTATAGCTTCTTCAAAAGACTGCAACTTGAAATACTAACCAAGGTGTCCAAGCATTTTTGAAAAAAAGAAACTGTATTTGATTAACTGAATTTATTTCAAGTTACAAACTAATACTGAATATAGGTATAGGTATATTTATACATAATATATATTTCTTGTAAAACTGTAAAAAACGACTTAAGACAATGTTAATTAGAATAAAATCTTTATTACATAAAAAAAAATTAAAGACTTACAACACATATCATTTCTGCTGATAGATATATACACTTTATTGACCATCAAATGTACATGGTAAGTCACTGTCTTTATAAGTACCGACTATAGTTACTAGATAGAAATAGTTAAGACATATAGCGAGTTTCCATCTTTAGCCTAAAATACAGTTCTAGTCAAAACTTAGCGACAAAATATATAACTTGAACTCGTGATAACGTTATTAATTGACCGATTTCAAAAATTATTTTTTCTAAATGAATACCAATTAATTGTTTTTGATGTTGTTTTACTAAATAACTCTTAGTCGTCTAGGACAACGTGTGAAACACCAATAACAAAAACGAAGTAGCATTACTTATTTTGAGGGGTGAGAATTTGTTTAGCTTCTAAAATATGTGGTAACATATGTGACATAAAAGTTAACATATCAAATACTATTGTGAAAAAAGAAATATCTAAAATGGTGCGTTCATTTGGATTTTAGAGAAAGTTTTATTAAGTAAAGGTAAGAATATGCAATGGATAAATGAAGCGCAGGGAAATGAATACAACTTCAATGCGAAAATAGCTCAAATATGGCGACAGTCTCTGAAAGTGTTCACGCATATGTCTTAACTATCCCTACCAAGTAAGTATAGTACCGTCAATCTCTGTGTACATTCAGAAACATTGAGTTTAAGTAAAGCAAAATTATGACTACAATGGATTACGTATATATAAAAAAGTCTGTGGCTAGTGGAACTTGCCTTCCAAATCTTTTGCCTAACACACACAGACACACATACTACAAAGAATGTATACAAGTAGTATGTAACACTATACACATTAGTTTAGAGCGCCATTAAATTCCTTCACCTTGGTTTTTGTTTTATAACATCCACTAGTGCCTACTGTAATCTTGTTAGTGGGAGGATCTTAATAACATTAGGTAGAGAACTGAGGAATTTGATTCCCAAGTAATCAAAAATCTGCTTTGTTTTCTCCTTTTTGTGCAACTATATTTTTAATTCAAGCCTGCACCTGCGGTATTGATGTTGCCAGCTCCATCATTCACTGGATATTTTGAATACATATACTGAAGAAGAATATGGCTGGAAGGGTACCTAAGTATCCCATTGGCCTCGAACACATATGTGATAAATATATTAAACATTGATTTCTTATAATTAGACTAGCGTCTCGCCACAGTAAAAACTTTGATGAGTTTTTTGTCGTTTTAACGAAATAAAAGACCTCACGGACTGTGCTGTGTACACACAATCCTCCCAACTGACCTTCCTGACCTGCCCTGACATCAGTTTGCCTAATCAAAAGCTAAAAGAAGTTAAAAGGGAAAGGAAATGTTCATTATGCTCACATAACCTTGATATATGGCACGGTTGATTTTCCTTCTCCTTTTAGCTTTTAGTTAGGCAAACTGATGTCAGGACAGGTCAGAAAAGTCAGTTGGTAGGATTGTGTGTAGCATCACGTTAGAGAGATCTTTTATTTCGTTAAAGCAACAAAAAATTCATCCAAGTTTTTACTGTCGCGAGACGCTCGTCTAATCAGACAGTACGATTGATTCCCATTGTGACGGGTAATATATTCATGTCAATGTAAAACACATAAGTTTAAACATAAAAGAGTTATGGGCAGTTAAAGATAAAAAATTTGGAGTTTTCCTCAAAACGTCAAAGTCGCAATTTGAAACGTCAAAATTGGCAATGTTTAGGCAAAGAACGTGAAACAAATACGGATTGTGAAAAGAAAATGGTGCAAGAAGAGTGTTCTGCGAACCCTTAAATTTCAGATTCAACCGTCATTGCCCTTCATTTTACTAAAATGTTTACAGAAAATTCATTTCAAATAGACCCTTTCTCTGATGGTTTGGCTGTCGGTTTAGTTAAGTTGATGTTTTCGCTGTAGGTTTAGTGAAGTTTGTGGTTTAGCGGTCTATAATTTTTAGCTAATTTTCGTAGAACAAATTCGTAATGCATTTTTGCATTTTTTATCGAAATATGATGCATGTTTGTAAGAAAAAAATCAGGACGCAGTAAGTGCATTTTGGTAGCGAATTTTCATTAAATCATCAAATTTCATAACTCAATTTACTATTAACGTAAGGTTTGTTGGCAAGGAAACCAACATTTAAGTTTAGTTTCGAAAAGTTGTACATTTTCAAACAATAAGTAATTTTGATAAAATATAGGAGGTACATTATTTCTATTACATAGGCTATACCGGTAATCAGATTGATGCCTGCTCGCATTTGCTATTAGAAACATTTTAATAAAAATTCACTTCCATAACGCACTTGCTGCGTCCCGAACTTTTTAATATATAATGAGGAGATCTTTCAAATGAGGTATCACAAGCCCCTACTTCCTATTTAAATATTTGGGGGTTTGCAACTGTCACTTGAAGAAGGTTGAATGTGGAGGTGAAGTTTTTACGTTGCAGGGTGTTATTTCTTAATCTACAATTGACGTGTGTCGGGATTTTTTATAAATATACAGAATATCTAAGATACTGAATTTATTCCATTTGGCCATTCCACGCTGTATATGTTTAGTAATCATCTATGCTAGGCAACTTTTTATACATGAAGAGGACATGTGCAGTTGCGGTTCTCATAAGTTGTTGGGTAATGGAAGAGTCTATGGACTCATAACAAGTGAAAAAACTGCCTCTAAAATGGATTTGATCTAATAAACGTAATATTTTTTCTAAGTAGTGATAGTGTGCTTGTATCTATGGACTTTTATCTGTATTCTTCTAAAAATCAAATTATTAAAAAGTTCATCATCTCAATATTTTGGTGAAGATTAATAAAATGTGTAGGTGACTGCACCAGTGAAGGAACACTTAAGGCAAATCTAATTTTGTAAAATTCTTATAAACCTTCACATTTTTTCTTCCGGGATGATAATATTATCCACAGTTAGCACTAAGTGTGCTACTATTTGAAAGGAAATTTAAAGTGTTGCTACAAAATATAAATACATTATTTTAATACGAAAGTCGCAATACACTTATACTTATACTTTATTGACTGAAATTACACAATACGTCTATACAGTAAGTCCATTATGACTTGTGTAGTATATAGTGACATAATTTAAACAGTTTATTCTAAAAATACTTGACACTGCATTATCCAAATATTACATACTTCGAATTTTGACAACCCATTTTAAATAAAGTTTTTATACCATTTTTTCTTCCACCTTACATTTTCAATCACTGCCTTCATTTACTACTATTCTTAACACATCCATCATTACTTTCCAACCATCATTCTTCATTTACTTTCCATGTTTATACCAAATTTATAAAATTTTATGCAAAACCGAACAGCTTCATTCTGACAATTAAATGCTCATCAGTGAATGAACAGAAATCTCCAGTGAATAAATGTAGAAGATCCACTGAAGGAACTATTACGTTCTGCGGGGTTCTAGATTCGCTTCTTAAACACCAACACTTACTGCTAACTCGCTTAATACTCTATGATCACTATTTACACCAGACCGACTTCATACTGAACTAACCTACTCTGCGCACCGCTCGTCTATTTATACTGTCCATGCTATGACAATTTTGTTTGCGGCATCTTTTGTTTTACAAAAAGGTAGCCCAGGTTCGCGAAAACCCCAACGGCAACCAAAATGAAACACCCTGTACATCATATCACGATATGCCTACAGTAATGCTACTTCCAGACAACTTGCTTTGGATGTGCTTTGACTTGATTAGTAGGTATAGCACACTGGTGAGTTCTAAATAAGAGCAAGACCGGTATGTGTTTCTAATGATGGTCAGAATACGTTTAGCCTTACTTATTTTTGTAAGCCTAATAGGATCTATTAGTAAATTTTCAGTAAGAAAATTAACTAATAGAGAGGTATCGATGGTGAGACTTTTTGAAAATGTCTTCAGATAAGCGTGCATAAGCGCCTCTAGAACCCAAATCGAAGGTATGTATGTATGTATCCAACCGATAATTGAAAAAAAACTTCACCAACCGAAACCAAATTTGGCAATTCCCTTCATTTTGTTAATAGCTTGGATGAGTTCGTTGGACAGTTTTGACACTCAAATACTTAAAAAAATGAAAAATAGTGTTTGAAAACGCATTATCTTTTAAATTACTAGAAATATTAAACTAAAACTTGACAGGCACGTACACATTGTACAAGTGGTATTATCTACCAAATTTGAACTCAATTGGCTCAGTAGATCTTGAGTTATAACTAAATAAAAAATCAATAATCTACTATATGACCTGAAATTACCTCTTAACGGATGCCTATAATGTTAGACAAAATCAGGCAGATAAATAATGGTTCCGCTGCCATTGCAAACAAGATCCCCAAATTAAGTTTTAAACGAACAGGCTACGAAAATATGCCACAAAAACAATCCGCTGGGTTGCCATTCACGACAACTCTCATCTTAATCTGTAGATATCAGAAAAATGTAAATAAATAGAAATCTTAACGAAAGTGATTCAATCTGTTTAAAAGCAATCTAAAACTACGTTTTATTATGTATACATATTAAGCTTCCTATTTTCACGGTATTTAAATGACATCTCCATATCTCTAGTTTAATCTGACAACACCACTGTTTGTCATTTGTTATATGACAAGAGTCATGAGAGAAACGTGTATGTTCTGCGCATAACCTCGTATTCGACTCCGCTAATACCTTAGAATCTCAGAATACAAAACAACTACCTGTATTCAATGGTTAATACAAATGGTTGGTAAATAATAACCCAACTTTTGAATTTAACATAATTTTAACACATGCCTTCGGGCGTCGACTGTGACTATAGTATATTATGATTCTAACATCCAATCAAACAAATAAGAAAATGGTTGTGTACATCAGATTCAGATTCTTAATCAATGCATGTAGGTACTGTATTACAAACTAATATAAGTATAATACCTAGGGTACCTAGGGTACCTAGGGACTTATGTATTTCTTTACTCTTAGCTTTTACTTTTTATGGAACATTTGCCCACTAAGCATGGTAACTTACAAATGCTTACCGCAACGTTAGATAATTTACCATTAGGCAAGTTAAGTTTGCAACATTTCTAAATGTTTGCAGGCAAAAAACCAATGCAAACTTACAAATGAAACTTTAACGTAACTTTCAAAAATAATATCTAGTTTGCCGTGTTGTGGTTTTAGTGAATTTTCTTAAAAAAAATTCACTAATGAGGAGATCCCGACTTTTGAATTTTGAAAAAATTTCTTCAAATGACCGCGAACTAGGCCCCCTAGAACACATATCCGGGGTCAGTTTCAATTTTTATATGTTTATATATATATATATTTATATATATATATATATATATATATATATATATATATATATATATATATATATATATATTTATATATATATATATTTATATATATATTTATATATATATATATATATATATATATATATATATATATATATATATATATATATATATATATATATGTATGTATCACACCGATAACTCAAAAAATAATAGGCCGATTTTGACTAAATTTGGTGGAAAAATTCCTTTTGCAAATGGCTTGGATAAGTTCGTTAGCCAGGAAAATCTGCCCAGGTTTTCCCGGAAAATTTTGTGTTTTCTTTCGAAAAAAAATTATATCTCCGGAATTAACAAAGTAAGGGCAACCAAATTTGGTACGCAGATTTATATCCTTATGGGTAAGTTATCTACCAAAATTTAGCTATGTAGGTCAAAAGACAAAAAAGTTATATGCATTTAAAGAAAAATAAATTGGGGTTTTCCTCAAAACGTCAAAGTTGCGGTTTAAAACGTCAAAATCGGCAACATTTAGGCAAAGAACTTGAATCTAATACGGGATATGGAAATCAAATGTCTCAAGAAGGATGTTTTACAAACTCTCAAGTCTTAGTTTCAACCGTCATTGTCCTTCATTTTACTAAAATGTTTCCAGAAAATTCATTTCAAATAGACCCTTTTTCTGATGCTTGGCAGTAGCCTTAGCTTTAGAGTTTATCGTTTAATGGTATATAATTTTTGTCGAATTTTCGTAAAAAATCAATAAAGCTCAATATATCCGTTATTATACAAGATATGAAGAAAATTTGTATATATTAATTATAGGGTGTCTTGAGCTACATCTTAAAAAAATATTTCTACAATCACAGGTGGCCCATAAGTCGTTGGTGATACAAATTTTCTTCTTTTTTTTTAAATCAAACACGCCTTATGTTATTGCATTTTTGAATATTTCAGCGATGCATGTTTGTAAGAAAAGAAATTCGGGACGCAGCAAGTGCGTTATGGTAGGGAATTTTCATTAAATGCTTCAAATTTGAATAGCTCAATTTGCTATTAACCTATAAGGTTGACCAAGAAACGAGTTTTTTCGGGAACACTTTAAGTTTACTTTTGGAAATTTCTGTACATTTTCACACAATAAAGTTATTTTTATGAAACATGGCACATTGTTTTTACTATATAGGTTATACTGGTAACCAAAATTGATGCCTGCTTTCTTAAAAAGGAAAGACACATATTTGCAATTAAAAACATTTTTATGAAAATTCACTACCATAACGCACTTGCTGCGTCCAGAGATTTTTTCTCCATTTGTAAGCTCACGTAAAGTTACAATTGTAATGTTTCTGAAAGTTTGTTTCAAATTGTAAACATTTGAATTCCCTCCGTTTTCGGGTATGTTCGATCCTATGTCATCGTCGTCCAATAGCAACATAGCAACACCGACGCCAACAGCGAACTGACTGACAAATGACAAAGCGCCCGGCATTAATTAATGGCGGTTTGTTGTTTACTTTTTTTTAGTGAATTTTCTTTAAAAAAATTCACTAATAAGGAGATCCCGACTTTTGAATTTTGAAAAAATTTCTTCAAATGACCGCGAACTAGGCCCCCTAGAACACATATCCGGGGTCAGTTTCAATTTTTATATGTTTATATATATATATATATATATATATATATATATATATATATATATATATATATATATATATATATATATATATATATATATATATATATGTATCACACCGATAACTCAAAAAATAATAGGCCGATTTTGGCTTAATTTGGTGGAAAAATTACTTTTGCAAATGGCTTGGATAAGTTCGTAAGCCAGGAAAATATGCCCAGGTTTTCCCGGAAAATTTTGTGTTTTCTTTCGAAAAAAATTTATATCTCCGGAATTAACAAAGTAAGGGCAACCAAATTTGGTACGCTAGTTAATATCCTTATAGGTAAGCTACCTACCAAAATTTAGCTATGTAGATCAAAAGACAAAAAAGTAATAGGCATTTAAAGAAAAATAAATTGGGGTTTTCCTCAAAACGTCAAAGTTGCGATTTAAAACGTCAAAATCGGCAACATTTAGGCAAAGAACTTGAATCTAATACGGGATATGGAAATCAAATGTCTCAAGAAGGATGTTTTACAAACTCTGAAGTCTTAGTTTCAACCGTCATTGTCCTTCATTTTACTAAAATGTTTCCAGAAAATTCATTTCAAATAGACCCTTTCTCTGATGCTTGGCAGTAGCCTTAGCTTTAGAGTTTATCGTTTAATGGTATATAATTTTTGTCGAATTTTCGTAAAAAATCAATAAAGCTCAATATATCCGTTATTATACAAGATATGAAGAAAATTTGTATATATTAATTATAGGGTGTCTTGAGCTACATCTTAAAAAAATATTTCTACAATCACAGGATAGCCCATAAGTCGTTGGTGATACAAATTTTCTTCTTTTTTTTTTAATCAAACACGCCTTATGTTATTGCATTTTTGAATTTTTCAGCGATGCATGTTTGTAAGAAAAGAAATTCGGGACGCAGCAAGTGCGTTATGGTAGCGAATTTTCATTAAATGCTTCAAATTTAAATAGCTCATATAAGGTTGACCAAGAAACGAGTTTTTCCGGGAACACTTTAAGTTTACTTTTGGAAATTTTTGTACATTTTCACACAATAAAGTTATTTTTATGAAACATGGCACATTGTTTTTACTATATAGGTTATACTGGTAACCAAAATAGATGCCTGCTTTCTTAAAAAGGAAACACACATATTTGCAATTAAAAACATTTTAATGAAAATTCACTATTTTTAAATCATCTTAGGCTCCTTGTTATCAAACTGTTTAGGCTTAGTGAATTTCGTGAAAAAAATTCACTAATAGGTAAATCCCGACGTTCGAATTTTTTAAAAATAAGTCGAAGCGTTCCTTTCTCCGATGCTAACTGGATACCAAATTTAAAGAAAATATCTCAATTCGTTTCAAAGTTATTGCTGTTTATATATATATATATATATATATATATATATATATATATATATATATATATATATATATATATATATATATATATATATATATATATGTATATATATATATATATATATATATATATATGTATATGTATATATATATATATATATATATATATATATATATATATATATATATATATATATATATATATATATATATATATATATACACTGGTCCGATTTTCCTGGCTAACGAAGTCATCCAAGCCACCTGACCTGACCTGATTTGACAGTTTGCTGCGATAACTACAAATATAGCAATAAGTTAATTTTTAGATATTTATCCTAACAGCGGGCGTAATAATGGCGTCGTAAATCTCTATCCACAAAATGGATCATTCCCAACTTTGAAGTTGTATTCACTAAAATATGGAACCTGAAAGTAGTTACAGCTTGTCATTGGTGGCGAATACTGAAAAGCCGGAACTTCAACCTCAGTTCCGCTAAAAGTTACCAAGTGGGACTATGGCTCAACATTGTATACTTACTTTGCAGTAACGGCCACAGAAAATCTATTAAATGGGTATTTGTAGTCCTCCTTGCCACTCTATGGTTCCGAAAACACAAGATACTTTTGCAATTCCGTATTTAGCCCGTCACTTGTCATTTTAACTTAAAGTTTAAGGTTGTGGTTTACATGCTTCCTGTCTGCTGCTTTGTTCGCGGTTACTTTTTTGAAGAGAAAAGCAACGGCTTTATTAAAACAATATTCGTTAATAATACATTACATTATCTATATCATTGTATTGATTAAATAGAACATCATGAATCATTAAATTTTAGGTTGAGGTTTACGTGTGCCTTGTCTTGTGTTTTGCTCGCGATTACTTTTTTGAAGAGAAAAGGAAAGTGCTTCATGAAAAACAAGACTCGTTAGCTATATACTATATATCGTTGTATCGAAGAAATTGGGATCTTGTAATTTTTTAGCATAATTTCGCAAAATCGCTTACGCCTTGCGTATTCACGCAGTTTCGAAATTTGGACCGTCTGAATATGGTACCCATACCTTTTTAAAATTCTATGACTAGTAGACGTTGAGACACCAGTTTGTCTCTGTAAGTTCCGCGTCAGGGTACCAGGTTCTTCGATAACAGCGCTGTTAGAATGCCTGGCATCGATCGTGTTGATCGAACTGGACGACCGGGAACTACAGACGAGGATGCTGCCCTGGATGCTGTTATCGAAGAACCTGGTACCTCGACGCGGAAAGTACAGAGACGAACTGGTGTCTCAACGTCTACTACTCATAGAATTTTAAAAAGGTATGGGTACCATACATTTTCACACAATAAAGTTATTTTTATGAAACATGGCACATTGTTTTTACTATATAGGTTATACTGGTAATCAAAATTGATGCCTGCTTTCTTAAAAAGAAAACACACATATTTTCAATAAAAACATTTTAATGAAAATTCACTACCATAACGCACTTGCTGCGTCCAGAGTTTTTATAATTTCATCATCATAAGTTGTTATTTGATCTATGTCTATTTATTTTCCTGGAAGTTTTAAAGATTGAACCATCTTATTGTAGCCTGAATTGTTTGAGTTTTGTAATTCGTTGTCTGGAGAGTAGATAATGAAACATGGAGTATATCTACAAACATTTCAGGTAAGAATCCCTAAAACAGCTATATATTAAATACATGTGTGAATTCATTATTCTCTTTTCTGTGGCATAATTATTTTGGTATGTCGCTATTGGTGAATTATTATAAAATGGCTGCATTTATATTTTTGTTTCTTTTTATGAAATATTATATTATTTACATGAATTTTGTTATGTCCTTAGAAGCAGCCTGGAGATGTCATACCTGGTCAGACCAATTCATTTTAAATCGTTAAATATGATTGACCTATGGAAGCATGTGGTTTATACATAGCAATTGACATCATAATAACAGTGGAGCAGTACCCATCAAGCTGCCAGGATTGCTTATTTTACACTTGTCGCAGTATTCTATGCTATGGAACATTCATATGGGTTCACTCGTCAGCAGCGGAACATGTGTTTATCATGCAAAAAAGAGCAATAAGGACATTGTGTGCGTAGGTCCAAGAAAAAGCTGCCCTGGTGTGTTCGAGGCCAATGGGATACTTAGGTACACTTCCAGCTATATCCTTCTTCAGTATATGTATTCAAAATATCCAGTGAATGATGAAGTTCGCAACATCAATACCAGGTACAGGCATGAATTAAAAATACAGTTCCACAAAAAGGAGAAAACAAAGCAGATGTTTGATTACTTGGGAATCAAATTCCTCAATTTTCTACCTAATGTTATTAAGATGCTTCCACTAACAAGATTACAGTAGGCACTAGTGGATGATGTTATAAAACAAAAACCAAGGTGAAGGAATTTATTAGTGCTCTAAACCAATGTGTATAGTGTTACATACTACTTGTATTCATTCTTTGTAGTGTGTGTGTTAGGCAAAAGCTTTGGAAGGCAAGTTCGACTAGCCACAGACTTTTTTTATATATACGTAATTCATTGTAGTCATAATTTTGCTTTATTTTAACTCAATGTTTCTGACATTTTAGACATTGACGGTACCATACTTACTCGATAGGGATAGTTAAGACATGCGTGAACACTTTCAGAGACTGTCGTCATGTTTAAGCTATTTTCGCAGTGAAGTTGTATTCATTTACCTGTGCTTGATTTATCCATTGCATATTCTTACGTTTGCTTAATTAAACTTTCTCTAAAATCGAAATGAACGCACCATTTTAGATATTTCTTTTTCACAATAGTATTTGATATGTTGAATTTATGTTATGTAACATATGTCACCACATATTTTAGAAGCTAAAAAAAATCTTGCCTCTCAAAACAAGTAATGCTGCAGAAGGCTTCGTTTTTGTTATTGGTGTTTCACACGTTTTTCTAGACGACTAAAGAGTTATTTAGTAAAACAATATCAAAAACAATTAATTGGTATTTATTTAGAAAAAGGAATTTTTGAAATCCGTCAATTAATAACGATATCACGAGTTCAAGTTATCTATTTTGTCGCTGAGTTTTGACTAGAACTGCATTTTAGGCTAAACATGGACACGCTCGCTATATGTCTAACTATTTCTATCTAGTAACTATAGTCGGTACTTATAAAGACAGTGACTTACCATGTACATTTGATGGTCAATAAAGTCTATATCTATCTATCTATCAGCAGAAATGAAATTGTAAGTCTTTAATTTTTTTATGTAATAAAGATTTTATTCTAATTAACATTGTCTTGTCATTTTTTACAGTTTTACAAGAAATTTTATATTATGTATAAATACACCTATATACCTATATTCAGTATTAGTTTGTAACTTGAAATAAATTCAGTTAATCAAATACAGTTTCTTTTTTCAAAAATGCTTGGACACATTGGTTAGTATTTCGAGTTGCAGTCTTTTAAAAAAGCTATACAGTATATACCATATTTGAAAAATGACTTCATCGATAATTTCTTTAAATCAACCTTACGTTTTTGTTGACTATTTTTAAAGTTCTTACATGTGAAGTTGTAGAAAACCAGCAGATTTAAAATTTTTATTCATTGATAACTACACAATTTTTTTCGTGCTTTCAACTCAAGATTTATAATAAAAATTTGAAAGTTGGTGGTTTTGTATCGCTTGATTTGTACTTTAAAAATAGTCAACAAAAACCTAAGGTTGTCATTTACAAAAATTATCAATGGCATTTGATACAAATTGTATAATACATTTTTGAAAAGATTGTAACTGAGAATATTATCAGACTCCGAGCATTTTTGAAAAAAAAAGTTGAAGTAGATTAATTGGAATTATCCCAGGTCACAAACTTGCAGTGTATATATAATATATACAATTGCAGATAAGTTGCAAATGCAAGTTTAAATTTTACAACTTTGCTAGGCTCTTTTAAAATTGAAGCTTGCTGTAAGCTAACATTTGTAAGTATAAAGAAAGTTTGTAACAGCTCACTACAGTAAACTTGCAGTAAAGTTACAAAATAAACACTTACATATGTAAAGTCACTGGGGGGAAGATTTGCCATTTGCAACAAACTTGCAGGAGGCTTTCTGCAAGTTATCTATCAAACTTACACTTGCTTTGGAAAAGATTCTGCAATGTTAATGCAATATTACCTTGCTCAGTGGGTGAAGTAAATGAAACTACATAATATCATAAAGCAGCTTAAATTAGATACATAATCAGATGTACAGTGTAAATTATAAAAATTATAATATCAAATAGTAATAGTAAATAGGTGTTAAAAAGAGCTTAGGTGCAGCAAGTCCGTTATGGTAGCGAATTTTTTTATCATTATTTCAAATAATGATACCTCAATTTCCCATTAAACTTGAACCTTCAGTTTTGATACATAGTAAAACCCATATAAATGCAGCGTGGGTACTACGTTTGAAAAATAAGTACAAATTTCCTTTAAAAAACCAGTTGTTATTTTGTTTGCATAAACTGGTTCGATTGGTTTGACTAAAATGGATTATCCAAGCGATTAATAATGAAAAATACCTGCCACATATAAAATTTGGCAGGTACATTCCTTTTGGAAATAAAAATTAAATTTTCGGTAAATTTGCAGTTTAGCACAAAAAAATCAGAAACATGCTTAGAACCCTTTCTGGATGCACATACCATAAGAAAAATTTGTTGCAAACGGCCCCTAAGAAAGTTACAGAACCAAGGGTGAATAGAGGTGCGGGGCGGGGAAGAAAAAAAAAGTGTGAGCTGAAAGTTCGAAAAAAATAGCTCAGTTGGACCTCTATAGACTACCTTTTACCCATTTTGCAGCTATACTTTCTTAAAATCCTGTTTACTTCGCCCAGAACCCTTATTCACCGCAGGTCCCTCAACTTTCTTGGGGCTGTTCCGAAGAAATTTTATTTGTTTATATTGTTCTTGTTTAAACATTGCGGGTGGTTGTCGGCATCTAGAAGGCGAAGAACTCCCGTGACGAAGCCGCGAATCAAGATTTTCAATATATGTTTAAATTGTTTAAAATATTGTTCGAAAAATGAATTTGGGGTTGCCTTCTTTGTCAGTCTCACAAAGAGAGCTACAATATTTTATCATTTAAAAAATATGTATACAGCAACAGTAAATAAGAGATGAAGAGGGGCTGAGTGCAGCAACTACGTTGTGGAATCTTCGTAAAAATATTTCAAATCCGATAACTCAATTTCCCATTAAGCTATCATCTTCAATCTTGAGCCATAGTAAAACCTACGTAAAATGTCTTTTTGGTTGTTTTGTTTGCAAAAACTAGTTCGATTGGGTTGACTAAAACAAAACTATCCAAGCAATTAATAAGGAAAAATACCTGCCATATTGATAATGTGGCACGTACATTCCGTTATCAATAATTAATTTTTTCTGGAAAACTTTTGTGATTAATGAAATTTGTAAGACAATTTTTTTAAGCGACTAGCAGTATTTACATGTATGTACCAAATTTTAATTTTCTAGCTCCATAGAAAATAGAAATTTCTTCAAATAATCGCTTACTGGGTCGTCTAAAACCAATCTCCAAGATCTATTTAAATTTAAGAGATGACCATGTCTTGTGGTTCGCAATACCGAAAACAGATGGCAATACCAGCTGTTTCGCTGTGTTTAGTTATGGTGTATTGTTAGATTTACACGTTTGATTGTAACGTTATTGTTATAAAAGGTAAGAAAATTTGACCGTAATTATATTTGTATATGAATAAATTTGGCTCGTCACTACATATCCTAGTGCCATAAAATTATCATATGTTTTTTATTCAATGTTTCTGTCGGAGCCGGTATTTAAAGTATCAACAGCGCGGTCTAACCTAAAACTTTAAACTCAAGACTTTAATTTGACTAAAATATTGGGTGGGCCATCTCTCCCGCTATATTGGGAAAGATGGCCATACCATAATATGGCATTTCTATGAAGCCTGTCGCCTTTGGTTGCAGCAACATCCTGAAAGACGACTAACAGGACTTCAGTTTGGTGAATTAGTGCAAGCATGCTGGGGAAAATCCGCTACCACCCAAAACGCAACTTTATGTTTCAAGTTCACAGGTATAATGCCATTTAACCCTACAGTGGTTCCAGATTATGCATTTGTACCAGTCCAAAGTAACTCAAAACCAAGTTCTACTTCGGATGAGACAGTTAATTCTGAATCACGCTCTCCAATTCAACATATTCTCAACAGAGTTCTTCTGCTGACAATGAGACACCATCAAACTTCCTCAAGGAATTGTCACCTGTTTTAGAAAAAATTAACATTGTACGAAAGCGTGCCAAACAAGTTGCTACTATTTTGACCTCGCTAGAGCACCTTGACAAGTGCAAAGAAAAAGACACCAAGAAGGATGCAGCTCAAAAGAAAAGAGAGGCGGCTGGATTGAAAAGACCATTGAAAAACTCAACTTTAGAAGAAAAAAAAAAGAAAAAGGAAAAAATTGAATATTCATCCTCAAGTAGCGAAAGAGAAATTGAACTAGAAAGTGATGAATCATCAGGATGTGAAGAGTTTAATGAAAATGAATGCGTGGGGTGAGGCGAGGATTACAACCAAACAAATAAAAAAGTGGACTGGATTCGTTGCGTCAGGTGTCATTTACGGCTTCGTGAGACTTGCACATCATATGAAAATTTTTGTCAGCCATTTGGAAACTCGAATTGGAAGGGCAAACAGAAGAAGACACATAAGGTTTTATAAGTTCTAAGTTGGCTATCTCACCCACTCTTCTATGACCATCTCACCCGAATGCTTTGGGAGAGATGGCCAATGGTTTTTTTTGTCCATTTTTCGGTTACTACTAAAGCGTAAATTGGAGTTTTTTTAGTTTATTGCAGTATCTATATGCCTAAGTGTGAATTAAAAAATAAACAAATAATTTCTTTGTGTTTATACTATTTAATTATATAATAAATCAAAACTATGGCCATCTCCCCCGGAATTACCCTACCTTAATAATAGTGTATAATTCTTATGAAAATTCACTACTATAATGCTCTTGCTGCATCTCGAACTTTTTTTGTAAGATCTACAGATTGCTCCTTTGCATAAAAAGCAAATTTATTATGACTTTAAATAATTAACTAGTAAATAAGCAAAAACATAGAAGCTCTTTGGAAATATTTTATATCTTCTACATGTTCTTCTGGTTATAAAGGATGTATGAATTTTAAATATTCAGTTTGTGTGTGTAATCTAATAAATTTTATGTACACATGGGAGGAACGCCAACTAGTACGGAGAAGAGTATGGATGCATTTAAACAGAGTTCTATTTATCTAAGCGTGTTCATAAGGCGTCAGTGTTACAGGACGTCTGGATATGGGCTATTTCTGTACTAACAGCCAACATTACTGAAATAGCTAGACAGCTGCTCAATATCGACACCGGATGAGGTTTCAATTTCATAGGCCTCCAAACGTGCCTAACGACATAGTCTAGAGCCGCTAATATAATTAAAATTTATTAATAGGACAATGTAAGTTCATTATGAGATCTAATTATCAAAGTAAAATGAACTTTTCATTGGACTGTTAAACGATTTTATGCATGCTATCAGCACAAAAATCTAATCGTTCCGCATACTGCGCGGCACTGTAATGCTTTAGCAAATTTTCGTAGAAAAAAATCACTAATGAAGAGATCGCCAACTAACCACCCTAGAACACCAACTAAGCATAATAACTTACAAATGTTACATAATTTACCATTAAATAAATTAAGTTTGCAACATTTCTAAATATTTGCAGCCAAAAAATAAATGCCAACTTATAAGGAAACTTTAACATAACTTTCAAATGTAATATCTCCTTTGTCAGCTTATTGTTTTTCTCCATTTGTAAATTACAACTGTAATGTTCGATATTAATTTGTGAACATTTATTTAAATTCCCTCCATTTCCGTGATCGTGTATGTTCGATCGTATGCCATCGTCGTCCAAGAGCAACATAGCAACGCCGATCGTAAACTGTTAACTCTCAACTACCAACGCGCCTGCGTCAATAATGGCGGATTGTTGTTTTAGTGAATATTCGTAAAAGAATTCACTAGTGGGGAGATCCAGACTTTTTTTTGAATTTGGAAATACTTTCTTCAAATGAGCGCGAACTAGGACCCCTAGAACCCATATCCGGGGTCGGTCTCTCTCTCTCTCTCTCGCTATCTCTCTCTCTCTCTCTCTTTCTATGTATATATATATATATATATATATATATATATATATATATATATATATATATATATATATATATATATATATATATATATATTCGGAAAGATTTCTGCGGTCTTTAATGTGAGACATACTTGGTTCTCGGGTTGAACCGCGTCCAGAAGTTATTGAAACTCGACGTTTCTGCTCCTGTTTTGGAGTCATTTTCAAGAGGTAAAGGAAATATGTAAGGACATGAACTCTCAAGCCTCAATCTGCCTACTCCCCAAATCTCGCCGAAGATCGTCTCTAAGGTCTCAGTGTGTTTAACCCTAGGCCTCTCTTAGGCCTAGGGTTGAACAGATCATTTTTACAAAAATTCACTACCATAACGCACTGGCTGTTTCCGGACCTTCTATTTATGATTTCAACATCATAAAAAGTTATTTCATCTGTATATTTATTTTTCTGACAGTTTTAAGGATTGAACAATTTTATTGTAGCGTGAATTATTTGAATGTTGTATTAAGTAATTCATTGTCTGGAGTGTGGATAACGAAACATGAAGCATATCGACAAAGATGTCTGACGTAAGGTACCTTAATTAGTAAATTATAAAATTAGATATTTTTTAAGTAGTGTAAGTTTAAGTGAACGTTAAAAACCAGGTCGGCTTTAATGAAATTTTGCATAGCCGTGTCTTTCTGGGTGTAGTTTATGAAAATGAGAGAGGAATGCCCACAAATGTTTGCCGCTCAAATAATCTTCATTGAACTTTTTCTTTTATTTTTACATAATAGATATGAAGAAAGGTAAATTAATACTCATTTTTTGATATATGGTTAATAATATATTACACCGTCAATGCCTGAAAATTGATATGAATCCCTAAAACAGCTATTTACTAAATACATGTGTGGATTCAATAAAATTAGTCACTTTTCCGTAGCATAATAAAATTTTGGTATGTCAGTAATCTATTGGCGAATTGTTCTAAGATGACTGCTCCTATTCCCAGACAGCACAGACACATTCTGAGAATATACCAGGAATGTTTCGAAAGAATATTCAAACATCCCCAGAACATTCTCACAAGGTACAATATATATTCATAGAGCATTCTATGAACATGAGAATTGGACAGATTCTGTCATACTAATAAGGTTTTTAGAATGTTGTTTATAATATCCGTAGAAGCTCCCAGTATCTTCTGAAATTGTTCCACGAACATTTAATGAATCTTCTCAAAATGTTCATACATATACTCATGGGAACATTGCGTTTTTTAAAAAGATATACAGGGTGTTTCGCATAAGAAACGACACAAAGCAGGGGCATGTAGGGCAACCTAAAATATGGTGATTTAACGCAACTTACCCCTATACTAAGGTGCATCCCTGAGAAATTATAGGCCTTTAAAGTGGGGTTTTAAAGTTCGAAAAAAACACTATCTCAGTAATACTTCAACTTAGGAAAACCAAATTTGGTGCACGTTTTGGGTGTACTAAGGGCATTATTCGTTGGCGAGTAGACTTCAATCGAAGCATTTCAAAGGGTTGAATAGTGGTGATGCACCCATAAAATGTGACAGAATTTTTTAACTTATTGGCGGATCTAAAAAATTATTATTTCATTTCATAGGGAAGTAAATTATAAAACTTTTTTACTCTTGTTATTTTTTAAAAGACTTGTCGTTTTCAAGAAAAACCCGAATAACTAAAGACACATATATTATTAATGTTACTTAAAATCATCAAAAATTTAATAGACGCCTGTGAAATTATCATGTTGAAGAATTTCTATAACTTATCGATAGCAATTTTTTAATTTCTGTTGTTTGAGTTGTCTGTTTTCTAATAAATTATACTTATCACAGTTTTTTCCTGATTGTCAAATTTGACCTATACATAAGTTTATTGGCAAATATTGAATTTTCGATGATTTTTAGTAAGATTGATAAAATATGTTTCTTTACTTATTCGTGTTTTTCTTAAAAACAACAAAGTTTTTTGAAAATAACAGGAGTAACAAAGACTTAGAGTTAAATTCCTCATAAAATGAAATATTTTGTTAAATCCACCAATCTGTTAGAAAGTTGTGACATTTTAAGGGTGCATCGCCCCTAATCAACCCTTTCAAATGCCTTAATTAAACTCTACTAACCATTGATTAATGCTCTTCGTACACTCAAAACGGGTACCAGATTTGGTTTTTATAAGTTAAAGTATTACAAAGATATTGATTTTTTTCGAAATTTGAAACCCTACTTTGAAGGCCTATAACTTCTCAGGGGTGTAACTTAATATAGGGGTAAGTTGCGTTAAATCACCATATTTTAAGTACACTTTAAGAAAACCCCAAATCACCACAACACTTATTTCAGAGACCTTACGATCGCTTCGTTGACAAAGTCAACATCTTCAGAAGAAGACAAATTCTTAGAATTTATCTTGGGGTTTTCTCAAAGTGTACTTATTAGTGCTTATCACAGGTTCCAGTTTTCACATAGTCACCATATTTTACTTTTACCTACATGCCTCTGCCCTATGTCGGTTCTTATGCGAAACACCCTGTATAAATTTTTTGAATGATACAGAAATTAAGAAAATGCAAAGATATGAAATATTGGATCTATCTTCAAAATCTACTGATTTTCCACCATTTAACTGGCCTTTTATATATTTTCGTATAAGCAAGCACAACAGGCTAGAATTTGAACTTCAATCACTCGCCCTTGTGTAGGTTACCATATTGTTCCAGTGGCTACACACACCTGTAAACAAGTTTAGATACGTAATAAGTCAACAATTCGAATATTGCACATATATTCAGATTAAGTATGTACTTATAACAAATACAAAGAAATGTCTGAATAACATATTAATAAAACAATTAAAATTTCAATAATATAAAAATCAAATAAATAAAGATACAGTTCTTGGAGTTGCCAGAAAATGTAATAGACAAATACAAAGTTTCCGAGATGAATAATCACGGTTACCCCACTGAAGTAACTTGAAATTTGGCTAGACTGTTGATCCCAGAAGCTTTCAGTGTGGAATTAAAGGAATTGCATTACATAATAGTACTTACACCTTTATAGAATACAACTAAATTGGACAGAACATGCCACAAAATCACACTCACTTGCACTTACACAAAACTACAACTGAAAGTCATCAATCATCCCTTGTATGGTTGCTTTCTGCTCTGCTCCGGAGGACTTGATTTTTACTTCTAAAGCTATTTTCATATCCCGATGCCCGATGTTTGTCACCAACAGCTTGGATATTCTGGTTGTAAAGGCATACTTTGGCAAAGTGATTCCATATCTGATAATTTGCAAGTTTTATTCGTCTTCCCACCATATGTTCAGGTACACATTTTCTGCACTTTATAGTGATACTTCTCACATCATTAACTTCTTCCACAGGAGTAAAAAGCCCGAGATGTTGCTTAGACAATTCTATAGATTTGCAGTACATAAAACGGTGGTGGTGGTTTATATTGCATGACTTAGGTGCTATTGAACATAACACTATGTTTTAATTATATATTATACAATGTAGGTGTACCTAATTCGTAAAATGATCCAGTCTCAAGTAAAATTGGCGAAGCCATCGTTAGTCTCAATTACAGGAGATACTTTAAAACTTGTTTGTTTACTGGGTGCGTTTTACTTTGGGATAACTGACACAATGTTATAGTTTATCTGTACACACTATTCTCCGTGTTCACGTCACATTATTATTTTTAATTAATTATGTTGTTAGAATATAACCTTATACAACATTGAAAACAGACCGTTCAGGTTGACATTAATTTTCATTTACGTCTAGCGGCCATCTTGATATTTGCCATCTTCACTTGCCGGCGGCAAGGACATGCGCTTTATGCCGAAAGAAGGAATTGCCTAAATATACAATTTTCCGATGTGTTTACCATAGACAGGTAACAGAATCAAACATGCAAAATAGTTACTATTATAATTCTCACCACTATACCGTATCATCTATCTTTTTCATTAAATTTTAAAGTTATATAATATTATAAGGACATCTCAAGCACTTTCTGAGCGAATATTCGGTATAATAATCTATTCAAATATTCTCAATATATTGATGAATAATTTTCTTAGGATGTGATTGAATGAATGTACTCAGAATATTCAAGATTGAAGTTTGTAATTCCATAAATGTTATTAGAACATTCCGAAACAAATATTCTGAAAAAAGAATGTTCTCACATTGTGAGAACATTCTGAGAATATCTTGTGCTGTATGGGTTTAAAGAACAATGTGTGTGCACTACGACGTATTCTATTCGTGGGATATTTATTGTGGTGTAACTTAGTTATTAATCGAGATTAATTTGTGCTTTTTCCACGCAAGTGAGAGTTAGTGCCGGTTTGGTGTTACCTGTATCCTTCTCTCGCTTTACTCCCCCAGTGTTGTGTAAGCGTTCGCTTAGTGTCGCTTAACTATAAGTTCGTAAGGTTCAGATTCCTCTGCCAGACTTTCTTATCGATTGATAAAGACTATATGTTCATAGAATATTTCCTTGAGACATTTTAGTGTAAATTTGATACTCGATACAGTGTCAGATTCCTTATCGGTTGATGAAGACTATACATTCAACGGATATTGTCATTTTAATACAGTTTTGATATTTAATTTAATAGTTTGGGATTCTGATAGTATTGTTTGAATACTGCCAAATCACACTATTTGATATTATCTACTAACAACCATAATGCACCAAAATTTGATATACGATATTTATTTTATTCATTCGTATCTTAAAATATGATATCTACTTAAAAATGAAATACATAATGTCAATGCATTTGCAAAAATTATTTGTTTAAGGCGTCATCTCTTAGAACACGGATGATTTACAAATAATTGCGACAGTCGCTACTTTCAGCAGTCATTTTGACGATATAATCAAGGAATGCCATATATTACGTTTGAGTTTGAACTACGTTTTTATTTGGAATCCAAAAAGTCTTAAATTTAAGAAACTTATTCTTGGATATATATTATAGGCGACGAGTGCTTTGAATAAATTCTGTGATAAATAATTGTAAAATCATGATTTGGCAAAAACGTCATATCTTATTTATAAAAGCGACAATTCTTTAAAAACTTCTTTATTGCCTTCCCTAAACCTTTATCCAGTGTATACTATATTTTTAAACTTTAATTGGGGCCGTTCATCAAACTACAAATATAATGTATTTTATACACTGTAACGATTACGTTTCGTTACTGCTTTAATTATTCAAAATAAACCCGTAAGAGACTTAATTAAGAGCCGACAATCCAATATCTGTAAGGAAATTCATGTTTTAATTTCAAAACAAATCTTCAAGTACCGTAAACCTCTTTACTGCATTTCTAATTTGTACGTTAAAATTCAATATATGTTTGCCATGGGAAACTACCTCGCATTATTACTGAACAAATATTTCCAGGAACGAAATAAGCATTTAAAATATTGTTTATCTGTAATTTTCCGGTAATTTCACCCAAGAAAGACCGTTGCAGAGAATTGGCGGCAAACACCTTCAACTGTAAACACGGGAGGTGCGACGTCGGGACTTCACCACCGATTGGAGGTCTCGTTTTATCTCATGCGAAGAATGGAGGCTAGAAAGAGCTCGCGCACAGCCACCAACCGTCACAGTAAGAATTTTTGCGTGCAGCGACTAACAATTTGCAGAACCCGAGACATTAGCAGGGACTCTCTGTTGAGCCTTCATAGAGTGAACACCGTCAGTTTTCGGTGGCTGTTAAATTATCTTAAAATGGGGTTGTAATGTTCTTTCTGTTATCTATACCACCTAGTAATTATTGTCAGTGATTGTTCGGAGTGATTCAAGTGATTTTCGAGTTTGATTAAACATCGTATTCAGCATAAAAACGGAGCTAACTCGTCGTTCTTTGTTCCGAGCGGTTGAATTCTTGCCGTAATTAGAAAGAATTCCTGGTTATTATCGAACCTTAAGTCAATTGGTAGTGAATTTTACTGAAGCAAATTCACGTTTTAATTGCGAATCGCAAAGTTTCCATCAAGCTTATGCAGAACATCGACGTAGGTGTCAAATGGTCTTGTAGTATCGGAGCAGTAACATCCACCGGCCCAATAATTTCTGATGAAAAGTCCCAGTCGTTTCCCCCCAGTTTTTCCGCTCTTGTTGGAGTCTGTAATTTGTGTCAGGCACTCATGATTGATCCCACCTGGAATGCATCTTTACAGGGTCATCAGGTAACTTAATACCGGAAGACTGGTAAGTCTAAACAAATCTTTTCTCTGAATCAGCAGAATTTTCATGCCGAAATCTAACATCTGAAGCTTTAATAAACTGAACTTTCAAAATCACGTAGTCAAGTTTGAGCCTATACAATGTCAGGGAGGTGCTGTCAGCAAAATTTTTGTAGGTTTAAACACACAGTTTTCATTATTTTTTTTAAAATTGTAATTAGAAAATTTTGTCTGTAAAATATCTAACCTATACATTCTCTTTAATATCTCTTAGTTTTCATAATTAATATAGAAATTTCACGTAGGAGTATATTAAATAGATTTTCTTTCTTTCTTTTTTTTTCGAGCCTAACTCAAAGAACTGGCTAGTTAATTCACTACAATATCTAGCGATTGATTGACAAACGTCAAGTAATTTACCTAATCATTTATGTTTATTTTTATTTTTGAGCGATACCCTAAGTAATTGACAGTAACATTTTAGTAATACACAGCTATCTTTATCTTATTGTCTTGGCATATGTATGTACATTAATAATTTCTTGTTCTTGAAATTCTTGCTGTGTATTTGATTTCTATTTGTGTGCAATTAATGTTTATTTGAAATTTATCAATCTTTTATTTCATTATATTCGCTATTCCAAATTTAATTTATATGAATAAATTCAATATTTTGTTACATTAACATGTCTGTTTAATTGAAGAGAAATTCCTCCCCAGTATCTACCTTTCTTTTAACGTCGGCGCAAACAATTATTTCTTACTGACTATTATCTAGATATCTACATTTCAATGTAACCTGGCACTAGTCTGGAGAGCCCACAAATATAGGACACTGGACAGTGCGAAACAAACAAAGGAAGAGAACGTGAGTATCAAACCATATCTCCAAATGTTGTGAACCAGATTACATAAAATTCACAGCAGAGGTCTCTTTACACCATTTCTAGCTACATGTAAAGTATCATTTCAGTTACTCTAATACTTTCAAAATCATAGCTACCTATTCAAAAATATTTTTGTATATTCTTGTGGGGAAATAATATCCATTTATAGCTGACTTACGAACTCGTCCAAGATATTAACAAAATGAAGATATGTGCCAAGTTTCGTTCAAATCAGTTTTAAGTATTTTTTGAGATACCTACATAGCTACATACATGTATATATATATATATATATATATATATATATATATATATATATATATATATATATATATATATATATATATATATATATATATACATTTATATAAATTCAAACGAACCTTGTATATGGGGTCTGGCGGCGCTAATTTAAAAAATGTTTCTGAAAGTCTCACCATCGTTACCTCTCTATTTTCTTAATGAAAACTAAAATTTGATACATAAAAATCAAGAATGTATGCAGATCAAAAAGATTCAAATAAATAACACTGGATACAAACAATTCCTCACACAATGGCATTGTGTTAATATCAGCCTTCAGATGGGACATTGTTAATAATAGTAAGGGTGAAACGAGAGCATTATGCAATCAACCAACTGTATTGTGTAATAAGGGTCACCCCTTGACTTTTATTTTGGGCTTATTAACAACATATGGGGGTTCAATTTGATCAGCAATCTATACCGCAGGAGCACCCTACATGAATCGACTATTTAAATTTCCTTGTTATATATCACACTGTTTTCTACCCTCATCAAAAGGCTGCGGTAGATGTAAACTTATGAATTAGGTTTCCATTTTATCACTGACTTCATCGTACTCTAGGGGTTTTATTTATTTTTCAACCAAATTAACGCTATCAACTATATTATGTATATATATATATATATATATATATATATATATATATATATATATATATATATATATATATATATATATATATATATATATATATATAGGGTGGCGCATTGAAAACGGAACAGACCGATTTGCGTCCAGAGAATTTTTTTAATAAACGCTGAAACACGTCAATTTAATATTGAGGGGGGCATGTTTTGACATAAAACTCAACTTTGTCACATCAACCCCAACATGAATCGACTATTTAAATTTCCTTGTTATATATCACACTGTTTTCTACCCTCATCAAAAGGCTGCGGTAGATGTAAACTTATGAATTAGGTTTCCATTTTATCACTGACTTCATCGTACTCTAGGGGTTTTATTTATTTTTCAACCAAATTAACGCTATCAACTATATTATGTATATATATATATATATATATATATATATATATATATATATATATATATATATATATATATATATATATATATAGGGTGGCGCATTGAAAACGGAACAGACCGATTTGCGTCCAGAGAATTTTTTTTAATAAACGCTGAAACACGTCAATTTAATATTGAGGGGGGCATGTTTTGACATAAAACTCAACTTTGTCACATCAACCCCTTAAGAGTGGTGATAACAATCCTTTTATTTTAAATAGTTAATAGGAAACATGGATAGAGTGTTACATCATTTGAAAGCTCTTTTTTTTTTCTGAATTCAGCACACAAATTTTTTTGGAAGTTTTTTTTATCAACTCGTCTAAAAATTATTGTTGGAGTTGCAAGAACGTATTTAATTAATTGTGATAAGAAATGCACTAATTAGTCAATTTTTCGTTAAAAAAACTAAAAAACAAAACCAAACGTTCAAAAATGTTTATTCAGTTAAGTAAATGTTCAAATTGTCGACCACCAGTTTCCATACAAAAGTACACATTTTGCCCAAAACGAGCTCTGACATTCTGGAGCATTTGTGGAGTTATTAGACGGCATTCTTCAACAATGCGTCGTCGTAATTCTTTCAGAGACTCTGGGTTCTGTTGCGAAAATTCTACTCTTTAAATGGCCCCATAGAAAGAAGTCTAAAGGAGTTAAATCCGGTGATCTAGGGGCCACTCAATAGCACCTCTACGCCCAATCCATTGCTCTGGAAACTCTCTGTTCCAAAATTCCCTAACACGTTGTGAAAAATGCGGAGGAGCTCCATCTTGTTGAAACACAAATTAATTTTCTTGATAGCGATAATCATTTTCAACAATGTCAATTAGTAGAGGGTAAACAATATCTTCTAGTCACTCCAAATACGTTTCGCCACTCAAATTGCCATCAAGAAAAATTGGACCTATTAAATGGTCTCCAAAAATGCCAGTCCAGACATTCAATTTCTGTGGAGTTTGAGTGTGGACTTCGTGAAAATTTCTTGGATTATTATCTGCCCAATAACGACAATTATGACGATTGACTGTAGAGTTTAATAAAAACGTACACTCGTCTGAAAAACAGATATTGAACAGAAAGTTCTCGTTGTCAGCTATTCGTGCAGTCATAACATCACAAAACTCCAGGTGAAATTTATTATGCTTCAATATTCGCTGAATAGTTCTTCTTTTGATGTTTGAAACAGTGGCCAATTTTCTCGTGCTCAAAGTTGGGTCTGCAGCAATTTGTCCTAAAACTTCAATCTCAGTAGTCTCATCTCAAACCGGAAATTCACGTTCAGGATCCCGTTTTTTGTTGGCTACTGAACCGCTTTGTCGAAACTTTGCAACTAACTCCAAAATGTATTTTCTGTTAGCATGTCTGTTCGGATGTCATTCATTAAACAAATTTGCGGTACGGTTGGCACAGTCATCGTTTTTTAAAAAAAGAGTAATTATTTCAACTCTTTCTTCTACAGAATACACCATTGTGAAATTAATTTTCGGTAGTACTATCAAGTATCACACCGACCGATAAACTGAAATAATAAACCGCATTTCTCCCATTCCGATTAGAAATGTTCTGATAGTCCATTTTTTGTTTACAAACCAACAAAACATTGACTATCAGAACATTTCTTATCGGAATGAGTGAAATGCGTTTTCGCATCTTCAACTGTGAAAAATTTTTAAACGGGTTGATAAAACTTCCAAAAAAATGAGTGTACTGAATTTAGAAAAGAAAGAGACTTCAAATGATGTAACACTCGACCCATGTTCCCTATTTAAAATATAAGGGTTGTTATCACCACCCTTAAGGGGTTGATGTGACAATGTTGAGTTTTATGTCAAAACATGTCCCCCTCAATATTAAAATTGACGTGTTTCAGCGTTTCTTAAAAAAAATTCTCTGGACGCAAATCGGTCTGTTTCGTTTTCAATGCGCCACCCTATATATATATATATATATATATATATATATATATATATATATATATATATATATATATATATATATATATATATATATACATACATATATACGGAATTATTTCCGCGGTCTTTAATGTGAGATATAATTGATTCTCGGGTTGAACCGCGTCCAGAATTTATTAAAACTCGACGTTTCGGCTTCTGTTTTGGAGCCATTTTCAAGAGGTAAAGGAAATATATAAGGACATGAACTCTAAGATCTCAATCTGCCCACTCCTTAGAGAAGTGGACAAAGGTGGGCTGGGTTGTTGTAGCTCGATTACGGGGTATAATTTGTATTTACAATCGGGAAGAAATAGCTATCAAGCGTTGCGTTTGTATAGAGATCAACTTGGTGCAAGGCGACTTCCCAACAGAAGAATATTTATCAAACTTGAGCAGACTTTAAGGCGAACTGGATCCTCTATGAAGACGAAGCGCCAATATGAAATAAATAAACGCGACTTTGAACTTAATCTATTGTTGTGTCTAGAACAAAATCTTAGAACTTGGGTGAGCGAAATTTCATTTCATACGGGTGTAGCAAGGGCCACTGTTCATCATATTCCCAAAAAACACCATAAAAGAGCCTATAAAGATTCCCCAGTATAACAATTGCAAGAGCAAGTTGGTCCAAAGAGACTGGAATTCTGCAACTATCTCTTACAAAGCCAACAACAGGGTCCTTTGTGTTATATAAAAATCTTATGGACCGATGGATGTATTTTTCGAACAACGGAATGTGTAACCGAAATCATCACTTTCATTGGGCAACTGAAAATCCTAGAATCGCAATTGAAAGAAATGTACAAACACGTTTTAAAGTGAATGTTTCGTGCGGTATTTTTGGCAATAAGATAATTGGCCCTATTTTCATTGAAGGGCAACTTAACGCAGATGGGTATAATGATCTGCTTTTGAACCTGGTGGAAAATTACATTGAGGAATTGCCACTGGTTCAGTTACGCAGCATTATTTTTCAGCAAGGTGCTCCTGCGCATAACGCTGCTATTAATGTTGAATGCTTAAACTAGAAGTTCCAAGGGAATTAGATGGCTACTAATGGGTCAATTCGATTGCCTGCAAGCTCACCTGACCTCACGCCTTTGTATTTTTTGTGAGCTTATATAAAAAGAGAGTTTTTACCACAAATCCGGAAAATGCGGACATGTTGAAAACAATAATAAAAAACGCTTGCGAAAATCTTAGTCCACAAATTAATTTGAATGCAGTCCGAGGTGTACTAAGGTGTCAAACGTGCATTAAGAAAAATGGTTTGCATTTAGAGCAATACTTATAGCTTTGTTATTAATGTTGTTTTGTTAATAATGTTTAATAAAGTTCTTGTTTTAAGTTCTTTTGCATAGATTACGATGTTTCTTTGATTTCCTTGGTGAAATGTTTTTTCAAATATCTCCATTGTTGTCGAAGGTGAACCCATTTAAATACAAATTATACATGTCAATTTTTCTCTCCAAGGTAAACATATTTCATATGATGAAAAATACTATAATTATAACTATTATAAAACAATCGCATTCATCAACAATAATGCGCACACAAGTTAAATATTGGAACTATCAGTTTAATCATACAAATATATTTGCTCTTTAATTTCCATAGGCATCTAGATTAAGAAATGTTTCTTCAAATATCTTCGTTGGTGTCGAAGAAGAATCCATGAAACTTGGTGTGAGTGTATTTGGGAGAAAACGCTGTAGCAGAAAGGGAAGAACCCCCAGGACGAAGAGGGTTTCTGTCCCCTCACTAAAAAAAAGCACGGTGGATTCTCCTTGCCCTTGTCCATGATTAAAACTACCTTCAGAGCATAAAGCACAAGAAAAATTTCGTGTGAGCAACCCCCAAAAAGTTACTGCACCTGGGCGAATATGGGTGTTGTTCGGGACAGATAGGGTTTAAAGGAGGTATTGCTGCAAAATGTGAAAAACGCATCTTTTCAAAGTCCGAAAAAATGTTTTTTTAGCATGTTCCACTTAAATTTCCTTTCCGTCCAGCAACCCTATTCATTCTTGATCCCTTAAGCTTATTAGGGGTTGTTGTTGGCTTGTGCATCCAAGGGGGGTTCTCAGCGTGTTTCTGAAAAAAATATCTAAAAACCCTCTTTGCAGTAAACTAAATTTACCGAAATTACATTCCACATTGTTGCCTATAATGTCTTTTTTAGATAATATCGAGTACAGCACTAAAATAAATAAATTTACTTGCTGTTTCACTATTTTTATTTATTTTTATATTCAATATAAGCACAAGATAAGTAAGTATCATAAAGGGGGCCCTTAATTAACATTGAGGCTACACAAACTTAAAAGTAGAGAAGAAGATATTTAGATCGTGTCTGTGTGCACACAAAAATTAGCAAAATAAATTTATAAAATCTAATAAAAAATAACAGTTTCACGATATTATTTTAAATAAACCAATAGGCATGCGTTTCGAGGCTATTTCGCAATTCGCGAGTGTATGAATTTAGGTTTTCTCCAAGACTACACTGAAATCTGGTCGACGCCGAAAGCAAGCACCTTTTAAATTTAGCTCGATAGGCGTGGACGCTAAACAAACGTAAGTACGTCTAATTTTAAGGGGAACTGTACCTTTTTGAAACGTACAATATGAGAAATACAGACATACACTTTAAAGTGCTATTTAATAAACTCACTAGAAAACTAACCTGTGAAATCATCGATAATAAAAATGATGCATCTAGTAACTTATCTATCAGTATCGTTCTCATTTTGTGAGCAGGTTTTGATACTTGCAAAGAACATTGTCGCATGCTAAAATTTAGCGATTTTGAAAGCAAACATTGCCCCAGTATTATAAAAGAAATGGGCCAGGTCTAAAAATTTACAAAATTGTTAGTTGAGTGTACACATGTCACCATCTATAACATTTTGTGTTAACTAGAGCTGTTGTGACAACAAACTACCTGGTTACGCACCGAGATAGCGTTTCTGTCTACGCTCTGACATGTTGCAATAATACTTGTAATTTCCATTTGTTAAGACGTCTCGTCTGGAGGATTAGACCTCTCAAATTTACATATTTCTTAGTAGCCTTCTTTGTTATGATATTTACCATATTGACCATAAGTCTGCTAACCTATCTCAGGTAGATAGCGTAGGAAAATTCGATATTTATTCAAGGCAGTTCTTCTATAGACTCGACACAAGCAACACGCTTGTGCTAGCATAAACACTACTCATTTCGTAGAGTTCTCATGGACTCTAAAGCATACCATAATATAAGTAATTTTGTATAAGTTTACAGTTTGTTATTAAACGTTAAGTGTTACTAAAATCAGCGTTTAATTTAACAAAACATAATCAGGTCCTTCGAGCTAATCAAGAAACAAAAACAAATAAAATGTGGTACATCAGTACAAAACGTAATTAAACACCATTGTTTAGATTTTTATCGACCATTTATTTAAATAGCGTAGCAGTACAGGTAACATCACCTGTCTTTGTCCAACATTGTAGATATTGCATTACAGAATCTGAAGTGATGTCGAGGATGATTTTAATTTTATTTCGAATAACTTATTTTTTTTAGATCAAAAGACTTGAAAATTGGTACAGGACCATGTCTGTCTATGTTCTTTTAACTTGTAAATTTTCGTTTCAATCACTTAAAGAATTTGAGAGGTATTGCGTTATAAAAATATTTTTAAATTTTTTGTAAAAAACAATTGGGCGCTAAGATTTGATGAACGAACTCATCCGCAAGCCAGTAACAACATAAGGGTAATTCCTAAATATGGTCCAAATCAATGAAGTATTTTTGGACATATATATATATATATATATATATATATATATATATATATATATATATATATATATATATATATATATATATATATATATATATATATATATATATATATATATATATATATATATATATATATATATATATATATATATATACATTTAAGCTGACCATGGAAATTTGTTCCAGGGGCTCTAGTTCGCGCTCATTTGAAGAAATTTTTCGAAAGTCTCACCATCGATATCTCTCTATTAGTGCAAACAAAAGCATAACGTCGTCGCATTCAGTTTATGAGAGAAGTTAAAAATTATCGCCTTCATTGTCTAGAGAGCGTTGAAATCATCATACTGCTGACATTTGTCGATTCAATTTTATAAAGTATTTGAACTCATTGGAGAAAATTCATGTCGAATTTGTTCTTTCATGTCTTACTTAAATGTGAGTTGCTTCTCTTTTCATATTACCCCCACAATAACAAATCAAGTGGTATCATATCAGGCGAACGTCTGGCTACTTAATAAGGCCGCTTCTTTCGATCGAGTTGGGGATATAAGCGATTTAGAGGTCTTGTAACCATCACAACATTATGTGATCGAGTTCCGTCGTACTGTAATCGTATATCTCGTCAACTATCGAAGGTCACATCCTCTATTAATTGTGGATGTATGTGTGACAGATAATGTAAATAGGAACTGTCAGCCAGATTATCTTAGAAAAAGTATGGCCGCAAAAAATTTTCCCCAACTATACCCGCACTAATATTTACTTTACAGGAATTCTGTGATGGAAACAATCATTTTAAAATATAACTATTGAGTACCCATGAATAGAATGTGTGTAGAGCAAGCCACGTTTATTAGTACAACACGCAGAGGAGCCCTAATAAGAGTCAAACCAGTCGCTCTATTTGTAGTACGGTCAGAAGAATGCATTTAGCCTTTATAATATTTAAGAATAAAAGCTTAAATTTCTCCTGCTTGTAGCATTTTTTTTCTCAGATGCTAGATTAATGCATATGATATCAAATAAACCCAAAACACACTGTTTGCATCATATTACATGACATTGATAGCATATAACGATTACATGTTGTCTTAATTAACAATAAAACGTTTTCGCGGTGTAGCGATTGGGCGTATAGATTTGTCTCTCGCTCGTGTCCATATATGGTCCTCCACGGTCGTGTTAAATAACAGACATAGTATTTTATGATGTGAAGACAGGTAGGTATGGATATGACCTTCACACGTCATGGACAAGTTCACCCACTTAATGCAGTTGACGATTGTGGGCTGCACCACAAGGAGAATACGAATACCACATACACCTCTGTCAATTCTAGATTGTACGACTTTGCCTATTTTATACATATCGATAACTAAACGGGCGATGTGTGTGAATAAACTATTTTGGATTACAGAAATGACCATACTAAGATACTCTGGTAAAATTGATGGTTTTGGTACATAAATTATATCACATTATAATACTGGAATTCTTAAATGTTTTACAAGAAATTCGGCGAAAGATGGTTAGTTAGTTATCGTAATTAAGTACAATTTGGAGAATCCAATTCATCATAATACAGTTCTTAGACCTGACGATCGTTTCGCTAACAAAGTTAGCGACGAATGCGTTAGCAAATGAGAATAGTTAAATGATTGCGAGAGAAGTACTGTTTTAGTGATTTTCTTTTAAAAAAATCACCAATGAGGAGATCCCGACTTTTGAATTTTGAAAAAATTTCTTCAAATGAGCGCTATTTAGGACCCCTGGAACCCAAATCCGAGGTCGGTTTCAGACTTTATATCTTTATATATATATATATATATATATATATATATATATATATATATATATATATATATATATATATATATATATATATATATATATTATATATAATGGACCGATTCTGATAAAACTTCCTTTCGCAAGTAGCTTGGATAAGTTTAAGTTCGTTAGCCAGGAAAATCGGACTAGTTTTTTCGGAAATTTTTTATATCTCCGGAAATAACAACGTTAAGGCAACCATATTGGGTACGAGGGTTTATATCATAAAAAGAAAACCATGCACCAACATCTCTACGTTAAAATAAAAAAAAGTTATAAGTTTTTCTTCTTAAAACGTCAAATAAGTCGCGATTCGAAACGTCAAAATTGACACGATCTAGATAGAGTACCTAAATAATTACCGCTATGCAGTATAAATGTCGTAAGAAGTTAGAAAGCCTTAAGTTTCAGCTGCAATCTTCATTGTTCTTTATTTTATTAACCTATTTGGTGAAAATTAATTTAAAATAGACCCTTTATGTGATGCTTTGATAGCAGTTTCAGTTATTTATTTAATCCTAATAATCAGATTACGTTATTATTTAGCGTTTTTTTTTTCAATTGGGAAGAGTTGAAGTTTTTTATGGAGAAACGGTGTTGGTAAGGACTTTCTCCTCTGTATGGACTTCTGTAAGGTGCGTTTTTTATTGTTTGCATTTCCAGCTTCGTTGTAGTATATTTACCCTGCACAGATCCTCAAATTTGCTTTAGGTCTTTTAACTGTATTGTGGAGTTGAGAGCACAGCTTTTGTCCGATCGTTAACGCATAAGGGGGTTCCTCTAAGCATGTTTCTGAATTTTTTTTTCAGAAAACGAGCAATACGCTAATCTGCTAATTTACCTATAAATGTTATTACTCACACCGATAACTCAAAAAATTATAGGTCGCTTTTGATAAAATTTTGTGAATACCTTCCTTTTGTAAGTGGCTTGGATAAGTTCGTTAGCAAGGAAAATCAGCTCAGGTTTTCCCAGAAATTTTTGTGTTTTCTTTAGAAAAAAAAATTTATTCTCCGGAAATAACAAAGTAAGGATAACAAAATTTGGTATGCGCATTTATATCATTATAGGTAAATTACTTACCAAGAGTTACCTCTCTAAGTTAAAAGACACAAAAATTAGAGGCATTTAAAAAAAGGGCTTTTCCTCAAAACATCTGAGTCGCGATTTAAAACGTCAAAATTGGCAACATTTAGGCAAAGAACTTGAAACTAATACGGGCTATGGAAAGAAAATGTATCAAGAAGAATGTTTTACAAACCCTGAAGTCTTAGCTTCAACCGTCATTGTGCTTCATTTTACTAAAATATTTCCAGAAAATTCATTTCAAATAGACCCGTTCTCTGGTGTTTTGGCAGTAGTGTTGGCTATAGAGTTAATCGTTTAGTAGTATATAATTTTTGTCGAATTTTCGTAAAAATCAATAAAGCTCAATATATCCGTTATTATACAAGATACGAAAAAAATTGTATACATTAATTATAGGGTGTTATGAGTTAAATCTTAAAAAACATTTCTACAATCACAGGTGGCCCATAAGTCGTTGGTGATACTAATTTTCTTTTTTTTTTTTAATCGAACACGCCTTATGTTATTGAATTTTTGCATTTTCCATCGAAATATAATGCATGTTTGTAAGAAAATAAATTCGGGACGCAGCAAGTGCGTTATGGTAGCGAATTTTCATTAAATGCTTCAAATTGAAATAGTTTAATTTGCTGTTAACCTATAAGGTGACCAAGAAATCAGTTTTTTTAGGGAACACTTTGAGTTTACTTTCGGAAATTTGTGTACATTTTCAAACAATACAATTATTTTGATGAAACATGGCACATTGTTTCTTCTATATAAGTGATACTGGTAACCAAATTTGATGCCTGCTTTCTTAAAAAATAACACATATTTTCTATTAAAAAACATTTTAATGAAAATTCACTACCATAACGCACTTGCTGCGTCCAGACTTTTTTATGTTAAATAAGGTTGTGATCTTGGACAAAAAGTATTATAAAGAGAGGGTGAGTAATGCAATATAGAGACAGGACCGTATAAAAAACTGAATAAAAACCTACCAATAATGATTATGGAGGTTAAAAAATAAAAAGAGCTGTCACACTCTTATAACATAAGACTTAGCAAGAAGGTTGCAAGTTATAAATCCCAAAGTTCCCAAAAAATATTGTCACCCAAAAATTCATAAACCTGGAAAATCAATGTGACTTATTGTTTCGGCTATAGATTCTTGGACATATAATCTAGCGAAGTGGCTCTCAAATGAGTTTAAAAGCTTGCCTGTTAAACAAAAATGTGTTTTAGTGTCAAATTTACCTGAATTCATTAATAGTTTTAATAGTTAATAATAATAATAATTTATTTGCCAACAAAAATAAACTACAATTTATAAATAACAAATACAATCGTGGGTCGTTGACCAAATTAATAATAGAGTTACAATTTTCACATCTATAAAATATATACTATTTGACAAATAATGTCGTATTCTCACAGAGGTGCCCGTGGATGTCCAAAAAATGTCTTCTGTCTGTCTCCGTGGATCTCCAAAACATATTAGACTGGGGAAGTAGAAATCTTGTACAATTCAACCCCACCAAATCTCAGTCTTGCTTTCTTTCTCATAAAAGATACACCAACCCTAGACCCATCACAATGAACGACCAAGTTATTCAAAGTAATGAGTCTTTTTCTCTTGTTGGCATTTCTGTGGATCGAAATCTTAATTGGCACCAACATGTCACATCAATTGCAGAAGCAACTGCTAAGAAATTAGGTTTCCTCTTCCGGGCTCGCAAATACTTTTCACCAGCTAATCTCTATACCGTATATACTTCACAAATAAGGCCAAACCTCGAATACTGCTCCCACATCTGGGGTGCAGCTGCCGCATCTACACTCGCTATCCTGGACTCCATTCAAAAGAGAGCTATACGTCTCATCGGTGACCCTACCCTCACCCAAAGGCTACCATCCCTTGCCCATCGACGTGCTGTTGGTGACCTCTCTCTCTTTTATAGATATCTGCACGGGCACTGCTCAGCGGAGCTTTCCTCCATAGTTCCCCACCTGCTGTCCCCAACAGATCTACCAGGGGAACAGAGCGAATGCACCCTTTTACTGTCCAGGTCACCAGACATAGAACATCTTGTTATGTCCGCTCTTTGTCCCGAGGACTTCCAAGTTGTGGAATTCCTTGCCGGCACATGTTTTTCCTTCTCCTCCGAACCTCCAAACCTTCAAGTCCAGAATTAACAAGTTGCCTCTTTCCTCCTTGTCAACACCCACGGTACGATAGTATTTAGGCTGTAAGCCCTCGTGGTGTATTGTTAAAATTTAAAAAAAGAACCCCTAATCGATCAAAGCGGACGGAGGAAATAGAGAAAAGGTGGAAGAAGAAGAATTTTCTTCTTCTTCCCCTTCCACCATTTCTCTACTTTCTTCTCTACACTCGTGAAGCTATGTAGCAAAAATAGTGCCAGTGTGTAATAGAGGCTCAGGGGAGCTACTAGCTTGGTCAGCAGATGCTCCAACTACGCCCCTCAATAAAAAAACAGAAGTTAACTGAAAAATACCCTCAATTAGGGGTAGTTTGGTGTATCTGAGTTAATCACTGCTATCGGGACAAGTATCCAGTCGATTAAGGTTCAACTATTATATATATATATATATATATATATATATATATATATATATATATATATATATATATATATATATATATATATATATATATATATATATATATATATATATATATATATATATATGCGGTTGTCTCCTTGCGACCTTGCCCTTAACCTTTCTCCTTGTATAGTATCCAGAAATGCCGTGTTAAAAATCCTGTTATAAATATATAAACAATCGGTTGCATAGTTCCCTCCGTAGCAATAATAAAGTGAAATATATCAAGAGTAAACTACCTCTAAATGGGGGTGTTTTTCTCTAATTTTCTGGTAGCAGATGCGGTTGATGGGTGGGGTCCAAGATATAAAGTTTCATGAAAAACTTTAGTCTATAAGTACAGTATAAAATTAATGCAGGAGTTCCTCAAGGTTCAGCTTTAGCCCTACTTTGCTTCTTCTCCACATCAATTACCTCCTCTCTAGCACATCCAACCCAGTTCACAGTTACGCGGATGACAGCACCCTCCACTCAAATATACAATATTGTAAGCCTGTCTCTTTAGCCCGATTAGATGAGGATCGCAGACTCATGGAGGGTACCTCTCTCTGTGGATCTCCAAAAAATATTAGACTGGGGAAGTAGAAATCTTGTACAATTCAACTCCACCAAATCTGTCTTGCTTTCTATCTCATAAGAGTAACACCAGCCCTAGACCCATCACAATGAACAACCAAGTTATTCAAAGTAATGAATCCTTTTCACTTGTTTGCATTTATGTGGATCGAAATCTTAATGGGCACCAACATGTCACATCAGTTGCAGAAGCGGCTGCTAAGAAATTAGGTTTCCTCTTCCGGGCTCGCAAATACTTTTCACCAACTAATCTCTATACCTTATATACTTCACAAATAAGGCCAAACCTCGAATACTGCTCCCACATCTGGGGTGCCGCTGCCGCTTCTACACTCGCTATCCTGGACTCCATACGTCTTATCGGTGACTCTACCCTCACCAAAGGCTGCCATCCCTTGCCCACCGACGTGCCGTTGGTGATCTCTCTCCCTTTTATAGATATCTGCACGGGCACTGCTCAGAGCTTTCTTCCTTAGTTCCTCCACCTGCTGCCCCCAACAGATCTACCAGGGAACAAAGAGACTGCACCCTTTTACTGTCCAGGTCACCAGACATAGAACATCTTGTTATGCCCGGCACATGTTTTTCCTCCTTCTTCTCCGTACCTCCAAACCTTCAAGTCCAGAATTAAAAAGTTGCCTCTTTCCTCCTTGTCGACACCCACAGTACGATAGTATTTAGGCGGTGAGCTCTCGTGGTGTAATGTTGAAATTAAAAAAAAGTCGATCAGCTAAAATAACTAACTTTGGTCAGCAAATAACCTTCCCCCCTTATCTTATAGCAAGTTCATGATATCCTAGAGACACATAAACCTTGCCTTTCATAAACTCTTTCATAAAAAAATACCTCCTCGTATAGACACACCTACATAATAAGAAAACGAAATAATTTTGCAATAATTTTGTATCGTTCAAGAAAAACAATTCTCATGGTTATTTCTAATAAAATCAAAATATATGTCTGCATAAACTGCAAGTTAGATCTAATAAGTTCCGCCAATATTACACAGTTATGTTAAATTACGACAACGTACTTTTATTTACATAGAAATCAAGTGGCCACGGAAAGTAGGTAAATTAAATGGACATTGGATATCTGTTCAAATAGTTATTGGCCTTCGATCAATATTGTGTCATCACTCAACACACAGTGTAGAACGTATTACCTACTTAAGCAGCTTTTCACTCTTAGTATTGTAACTTTTTAAAAATTTAGGATTACATACATGCCTGTGCGTAATGATAAGGCTATAGAGTATCTATACATTTCTTTAACTTTAACGTCGGCCTGTTTCCGCGACTCTGGCCAATCACCGACGCCAGAGAGCAGTTTCACCCCACTACTCTGGAAATGTTGCAGAACTCCTGACTTTCTGTAAGGAGGGTAGGGATATTTAATATTTATCGTTGCCAACAACGCATGGACACTAGACCGACGGCTTTACGCCCCCTCCGAAGGGTGGAACGTGCAGACATTATACTTGCTCAAATGCAATGCCAGAACCCCGGTTGATGTTAATTTATTACAGTATGTATTGAAAAACGACTTCGACCATTCACCGACGCGAGGCAGCAGTTTGACCTCACTATCCTGGAAATTTTGCAGAACCCCTGTCTTTCTGTAAGGAGGGTAGGGATCTTTAACGGGCCAAACATTGCATTGACACGGGACCGACGGCTTTACGCCCCCACCGAAGGGCGGAACGTGCAGACATTCCACATGCTCAAATATAATGCCAGAACCGCGGCTGATGTTAATTTATTACAGTATGTCCTAGGTATGAACATAATAAGATTTAGCCAAATATGCTTTAAGCAAATATTTATCGTCTGAAAGTTACACGGTGTTAATGATTGATTTTCAATTAATGATAGAAAATGACATGAAAACTTGAAATATGTTTTTTTATCATGGTGACCAATCCGAAACTGGACTTCGTTTTTTTGGTTGAAGATAAGGGACGCTAGTTACGTACGTTTAGACATAAAATGTTCATCATAACTTTTCTATGCAACCCTCTAACGCAATTATGGATAAAAATCTTATTAACTAATTATTTTTGAAGGAAAAAGGTATACTTGCTAGATATCACAGAAATGAGTCGGTGGTTGTCTTTGACATTTGATCATCCTCTTTTAAATACCGCAACCCAATGTTAACTAGTAGGTAGCATATGTAGGCCGTCAATCACCGGAGATTTTTACCACATCAGCAAAATTCTTTTCTCCGATAACTCTTTTAATAATAAATAATTATCGAAACATTTTTTAACAAAATCTTGCCATTTTCAAATTTTTGCCACCGTTCAATTTTAAATGTCAAACTTTGAGAGCTTATTTATAAAACAGCATAGTTTTTATAATAATAATAATAATAATAATAATAATAATAATAATAATAATAATAATAATAATAATAATAATAATAATAATAATAATAATAATAATAATAATAATAATAATAATAATAATAATAATAATAATAATAATAATAATAATAATAATAATAATAATAACCCGTGGGGGGTTTCTCAGTTCCCTATCGGGCGCGTCACCCTGCGAATGGGAAAGCTCGCTGGTCAGAGTGTGGGTGGGAAATAAAATACTCCCGTGGAGGAAAAACGTGACACACCGCTCTGTAGGCTAGCACCCTAAGTGCGAGATCGCATACGTTGCTGTGAATACAACGCATAAGAGATATTTTGGCGGGGCGGGAACACAGATCTTTTCCGTTCGGAACCGTCGTGAAGATAGGCCTGCCGCTGTCAATGGTGAAGCGAGTGGCACCAAGCAGCGAGCCGGATTTTCTACAAAAATGCATACGGATCAAGGACATAGCGTACAGGATAACACTAATAATGCCGCCGGTGGTATAGGACTAAACCGGCGAGCACGACAGTCTCACGAAGAGAAGATCAGCAGAACCATTTATGGGACCAGAACCAGTCTTTGCATATCGAAAGGCACGGCCAAGGGGACCATCAAGTCCTGGGTCAGGGACCAGCATAAGGCATACTGGGCAGATTGTCCACGGCTCAGACATGGGAAGACACTAATTGGTGACCCCAGTTCAAAGAGAACTATGAAGCTGCAAAATCTTAGCAGAGGATAGCTCAGGAACATAACCGGACTATTGACGGGACACATGGCCGTCTAGAAACACCTGCATAAAATGGGGCGGTTCGAAGGGGACCTCGCATGCAGATTCTGGGGCGAGGGGGAGGAATCAGCCCAGCACATCTTGTGCGAGTGTAAAGCTCTGGACTGCAAAAGACAACTGATTTACGGTCAGGTCAGGTCTAGACCAGAGACAGAGCAATATAAAACTTCACCCTCCAATCGCTGTGCAGACTAGTTCAAGGCACAGTAATTTTGGAATAGGTGGAGTAAGACTAAGGGTATGCACAATCAACCAAAGGTTGCAGTGCTATCGGGGCGACAAGGCCGCGGCCAAGCCCTGAGGAAAAAAATGGAAAATCCATGCAAAGTTCAAGGCACAGTGATTTTGGCATGGGTGTTCTAGAAAAGACAAAGGGCATGCACAATAAGCCAAGGGCTGCGGTGCTATCCGGCCGGCAAAGACGCAGAAGAGCCTTAAGGGGAAAACAGATCCATTCGAAAAAAAAATTTGGCCGTAGCACTCTCGGTTGAACCACCAGGACGAAAACCATGTTGAGAGCGGGACGACAGTTTATTACTTTCAAGAAAGGATAGAACTTTTTCATGAAATACCCTCTCTATTGTTTTAGATACAACTGTCAGTATTGTAACTAAAAAAACTAATCGGATCATTATCCCTAACCTGCACCCACATATTAACTATATGTGCTAGTGGTTCAGCTATAAATTTGAGTATTGCTTTAATGACTTTTGTTGGTAAACAGTCGTATCCCCTGGATGCACAAACCACAAGAAAAAATTCTTGTTCACACCCCCCAAGGAAGTTACGGGCCCAGGAGGGAGTAGGGGTGCTGGGCGGGGTAGGTAGTACACAGGAAATATGAGCAGAGAATGCGAAGAAAACGGGCTTGAAAGCTGTCTTTTTCACATCTGGAAGCCATATCCCTCTTACACCCTGCCTACCCCGCACAGCACCCCTATTCCCACAGGTGCCGTAACTTCGTTGGTGGGTATGAACAAGACATTTTTCTTGTGGTTTATGCAACAAGGGTGGTTGTATGCACGCGAGAGGGGAAGGAGAATCCCCACGACGAAGCCGCCCCCCTCACCCGCCAAAAGTTGAGCGGGGGGGGGGGGGGGTCCTCTGTAGGCATTTTCCTTCCCCTATCATGTGCATACAACCACCCTCGTTGCATAAACCACAAAAAAATTCTTGTTTATACCCCCAAGGAAGTTACGTGACCTGGGGCGAATAGGGGTGCTGTGCGGGGTAGGCAAGGTTTAATGGGGATATGGCTTCAAATATACAGTTTTCAAGCAGTTTTCTTCGCATTTTTTGCTCATATTATCTTTTTACTACCTACCCCGCCCAGCATCGCTATTCACTCCTAGTCCCGTAACTTCCTTGGGGGGTGTGAACAAGAAATTTTTCTTGTGGTTTGTGCATCCAGGGGGGGTCCTAGTAATATTTCTGAAAACGATTTTTTGAAAAGCGTTCGGGAGCTAATCTGCAATTTTACCGAAAATTTTCTGTGAATCAGTTGTTGGCCATAGGCGGCTTTTTCGCTGTTCAGATGAATTTTTTTTGACTTTTCATTTTTGCAAGAAATCCTAAAACCAAAGCATTTTTGGATAGGGAATGAAGATATCTTTCAAAGGAGGTATCACAAGCTCCTACTTCCTATTTAAAAATTTGGGGGTTCCAACTATTACTCGAAGGGGGTTGAATGTAGGGGTAAAGTTTTCACGTTGCAAGATGCGATTTTTTAATCTAAGATTAAACTGTTTCGGAATTTGTTAAAAATGTGCACAATAATTTAGATACTGCATTTATTCCATTTGGGTGTTTCACAAGGTGGTAAACCTTATCTATTAGCAGTCGGCTTATTCAAAACTAGCCCTAAGATAATCTCGAAATTCACCGGATTAGGAAAACGCATAATATTATTCATTCATATAAACGTTGATAGAAACTTCGATATTTGGAACGAAACCCCCAAAACGAACATCCTCGTTAAATGTGGGTAGACATCCGAGAAGGAAAGTGCCCCTTATATTACCTTTTACGACTTCTTCCTTCTTCCATACGTATCGCGTGATACACACTACAAATGCCAAGCCTAATCAATATCGATTCTGATTCACGCATGCCAGACATTTCTATTGTTATCCTACTTACTCGATCCTACTCACTTCAACCAAGCGAAAACTCTAGAAAAAAATTCCTGACCTATCTTAAAACACTTGATCTTGAATGACCAAACAGGCTGACGTTCCTGGCTGTGACAAATAAAGAGTGGGCGGCTAATTTTGCTTAGAGTTTATGCGATTAATTCTGACTTATTACGTTTAGGATTTAACTAGATACTATTTACAGACATTTAGTAAAGTTGTACAAGTTTTCTTGAGTTGGAAAACCTACGCTGGATTTAGTCATAGCGTTTTCGTTTTTTGTAATATTGCCACGTAGTACAATACAGATGCCATATAAATAGTCCAGGTGAGTCATTCAAAAAACACGCGTGGAAAATAAATAATAATACATATAAACGTACATTGGTCAAATTGTTTTGATTTCCACTGACGAAATATTACACAGCGTCTGAATCTTTTGCTGTTTATATCATGGAGTAATGTATCTATGATAAAGTGTTTTGTTTAATATCCAGATGAAATGAATTTAATAGTGTCTTTAACTTTTTTTTTAAATATTATTGGCTGCGGCATCTCAGGCCATGAGCACATTCATTTCCCATCATTCACTATTTTTACTAATTTTCCAGACAAAGTCAACTTCTCGTTGGCTCGCCCAGGAATCGAACCCGGGACCTCTCGCTTAGCAAGCTGGCACCTAGAAACCTGCGCCACGAGGGCGTCGTCTTTAACTTAGAATTCGATATTACTTCATTCATAACTATAAATTATCTTAAAAATTAAAGCAGCGTTAGGTCGAAAGAAACATTTTAGCTTGAATCTGAGTCTGAGTGATTCATTTGTTGTAGAATTCCTTACGTCTTATTTAGGCAGGAGAATGTGAGGAATAGGTCTCTTTATCTGCGAGTTTCAGTCTGTTTCATGACCCATCTGGTTTTCTTCAACGGTCCGTTTTAATTATCTGTTATGTATGTTATTTTTAGTGAATTTTCAATAAGAAGATTTCTATTAGACAGGTCACGATGGAAAGTTTTTGGAAAATTTTCTTCAGAACCAACCAGGCTCCGTTAAAATTTTATGATATATATATATATATATATATATATATATATATATATATATATATATATATATATATATATATATATATATATATATATACAGGGTGGCGCATTGAAAACGAAACAGACCGGACCGATTTGCGCCCAGAGAATTTTTTTAAGAAACGCTGAAACACGTCAATTTTAATATTGAGGGGGACATCTTTTGACATAAAATCCAACTTTGTCACATCAACCCCTTAAGGGTGGTGATAACAACCCTTATATTTTAAATAGGGAACATGGGTCGAATGTTACATCATTTGAAAGCTCTTTCTTTTCTGATTTTAGCACACTAATTTTTTTGGAAGTTTTATCAACTCGTTTAAAAATTATTCACAGTTGGAGTTGCAAGAACGTATTTCATTCATTGTGATAAGAAATGCACTGATTAGTCAATTTTTCGTTAAAAAAAAACTAAAAAACAAAACCAAACGTTCAAAAATGTTTATTCAGTTAAGTAAGTGTTCAAATTGTTGACCAGTACAAAAGTATACATTTTGTTCAAAACGAGCTCTGACATTCTGGAGCATTTGTGGAGTTATTAGACGGCATTCTTCAACAATGCGTCATCGTAATTCTTCCAAAGACTCCGGTTCTGTTGCGTAAATTCTACTCTTTATATAGCCCCATAGAAAGAAGTCTAAAAAAGTTAAATCCGGTAATCTAGGGGGGCAGTCAATAGTACCTGTGCGCCAAATCCATTGCTCTGGAAACTCTCTGTTCAAAAACTCCCTAACACGTTGTGAAAAATGCGGAGAATTGTTGAGACACTAATTGATTTTCTTGATAGCGATCATCATTTTCAACAATGTCAATTAGTAGAGGGTAAACGATATCTTCTAGTAACTCCAAATACGTTTCGCCACTCAAATTGCCATCAAGAAAAATTGGTCAGATTAAACGGTCTCTAAAAATGCCTGTCCAGACATTCCATTTCTGTGGAGTTTGAGTGTGGACTTCGTGAAAATTTCTTGGATTATATATATATATATATATATATATATATATATATATATATATATATATATATATATATATATATATATATATATATATATACATATAAAAATCTAAACTGACCCCGGGTATGGGTTCTAGGGGCCCAAATTCGCGCTTATTTGCAAAAACTTTTGCAAAGTCTCACCATCGATATCCAACCGATAACTCAAAAATAATTTTCCGATTTTGATCCAACTCGGCCAGTGCCTTTCTTTTATTAATAGCTTGGACGAGTTCGTTAGCCAGAAAAATCGGACACGGTTTTCCAGGAAAATTTTGAGTTTCCTTTCGAAAAAAAAATTTTTCTCCGAAAATTACAAAGATATTTCGATAAAATTTGATGTACATATTGCTTTTGGAAAGACCTAACTATGTGCCAAAATTCAGCTTTCTAGGGTTACAGAAAATTGAGCTATTCAATTTTTAAACATTTATGTTTAATATCACCGCGTTTCATTGCAATAGTTTATATGAGATCTAGTAGGTCGTTGTCGTGGTAACGGACATTTGATATTGCGCAGGTCTGTTAGACACTGTAACTGATGTCGTATGGTATTGGTATGAGATTATTTATATGTTTGAGTCGACGAATTATTTGTGTCATAAAATTTTTATATACAAGTGCAAATTATTCCTTTATTAATGTTAGTGGGTGGATTAAACAGTGTTTGTTATGTTTTATCAACACATATAAAGGATCGAAGTTTTACAAAAGGGCTGATATGCAACAGGTTAGTTCTTACTCCCTAATGCTTTGGCGGTAGTTTTAGTTAAGTTTATGGTTTAACGGTCCATAATTTTTAGCTAATTTTCGTACAAAAAATTAGTCAATGAGGAGACCGCGACTTTAGAATTTTCAAGATTTCTTCAAATGAGCGCAAACTAAGCCCCCTGGAATTGATATCCGGGTTTACGTTTAGTTTTGATCTGCTTACATATATACAGGGTGACGCGTTTCTACGGTAAAGCTGAATATAATTATTATTATACAAGAGACGAGAAAAAATTGTATAAGTTAATTATAGGGTGTCTTGAGCTGCATCTTAAAAAATTATTTTGACAATCACCGGCTGGCCCACAAGTCGATCGTTGGTGGTCGCTACAGTTTTTTTTCGAACAGCCTTATTTTATTGCATTTTTTATCGAAATATGTTTGTAAGAAAAAAAAATCAAGACGCAGTAAGTGCGTTTTGGTAGAAAATTTTCATTAAATGCTTCAAATTTCAATAACTCAATTTGCTATTAACCTAAGATTTGTTGGCTAGAAAACCAACGTTTAAGGTATATTGTCGGAAAATTTTTGTACATTTTCAAACAATAAGTTATTTTGATAAAATATGGCACATTGTTTCTACTATATAGGTTATACCGGTAACCAAATTGATGACTGCTTGCATTAAAAAGACATATTTGATATTCAAAGCATTTTTATAAAAATTCACTGCCATAACGCACTTGCTGCGTCCAGAGTTTTTTTCATTTGTTTCGAATGTGAGCCAATGAAATTTTTGTAAGAATGACCTAGTTTTTCAGCCATGCGTGAGAGAGGCGTATTTTCCGCAGAGTCAGTTTCAGAAAGAGACACATCCTCTGCGTTGCTTAATTCTCTCGGTTCTGGTTGTAGTTCAATATGAGAATTAAGCATAAAATCATAATTTCTGGTTTCGAATTCATTATCAAACGTTTTTACAATTGTTATGTTTTCTGCAACAGACTCATCTACTGTATTTTCTGAAACAAAGTTTATAGATGAACAGTCGTATCGCCAAAGTATAAAGCTTTGTAAGTTGTCTATGTGAATTTGACTTACCATATCTGATATCATTTTTCCTTGTATTTTCGGTAACTTTTGATTCGATTTTTGTGACAGGAACAGACACATCTTCTATGTTTTCTGAAATAAAGTTTACAGATGAATAGTCTTAAATCCAAAGTAGATAGCTTAGGGAGAGTATTTCTACTTTAATCGTAAATTTTTATATAAATTTGACTTACCACATCTGATACCATCTTCCCTTGTATTTTCGATAATTTTCAATTCAATTCCTGTAGTAAAAATAGACTCATCCGCTGTATTTTCTGAAATTAAGGTTACAGGTAAATAGTCGTATCTCCAACGTAGTTAATGAGAGAGTCACTTATTAATTCAATAGTTAAGGACATTCAACTTGTACATTTTTATAATGATTACAAACGTAAAAAGCCATATTTCATTAGGAATTCAACAATAAATTGCCTTTCCCCCTTTTTTTTCCAATCATAGCCTAAGTTTATTTTATGAAGTTAGAAATATACAGTGTTTTTATGTTTCTCGGAAGTATTCTATGAGAATTTCTTTTACTTTTTCTGTCATCACGTTGTCTCACATTTACCAGAGCTAACTGCACAAGTTTTCTGCCTCTGCTGGTCATTAATTACCATTGAAATGTTAATTCCAACAACGTGGATTATCGGAGATACGACCATTTACCACCTTTGAAATAACAGCTTCACTATAGCGCACTACTGCTTGGTAGAGATACTATGATTTACTTAATTAGGTTTAGGATATACCACAGTTTCTAACGTGCATATCTCATAGACGAATGTGTTAGCACTTACGATCGTTTACCCAGTTTATAAAGAAACATTTCGTATGCGGTAAATTGTATAAAACTGAAATTTCGCGGAATGTGGACATACGACACTTTACCTCTGTGCTACTGATCACTTTAATTTCCCGAGGTATGAGATCCTTACATCCTTTAGATTGCATAGAGGCGTGTGCGCGTACGTCCGTAGCAATCTACCCTGCACCAGACTCCCCAATTTAGAAGCTGGAAGAAAAGACATACTATGGATAAAACTCTCTCTCAGGGCTGCAACTAAATTAATCTGTTGCATTTACCGGTCACCTTCTGACAACAGCTTTGTCCAGCTCTTTGACTACCTTTCTGAAAAAACCGACCATCTGATTTCTGGATATCCTTTCTCCGAGGTCACTATTCTTGGTGACTTCAATGTCCATAATAAGGAATGGCTAGGATCTTCAGACACCACAAGGTAGAGCAGCGGATGCCTTTGCAGTCAGAAATTCTTTAGCCAATATGATTCAGCAACCTACTTACTCTCCTCGCATCCCAACACACAGCTCAAATCCCTTGGATCTCCTTCTTACTACAAATCCTGAATGCTATAAGATATCAGTCACCGCCCCACTTGGCCGCTCAGAGCACGGCATGGTCACTGCTTCCTGCGCAATGCAACCCGAGCTCGCACAGTCATCACACCCACTTATCGTTTGGCACTACAACTCAGCGAACTGGGACGAAATGCGAGATTACTTTGCCTCATTTCCATGGGCATCTGTCTGCTTCTCTCATCCTGACCCCTCTGATATTTCACAAAACGTCACCGAAATTATCCAAGCTGGCATGGAATTATTAATTCCACGTACACAGAAAACCTCTGCAGCAACTCAAAAGCCCTGGTTCTCTAAATCCTGTGACAAGGCCAGACTTGAAAAGGTCAAAGCTCACAAAACGCTTCTACACAATCCCAGTCGAGAAAACCGTCAAGCATTTAACGACGCAAGAAACCGCTATGTCCGCATTCTTTCTGAGACAAAAAACTCGTTTAATAACCACATCAAAAACAAAGTCCTCCTAAGCTCCAGCGGCAGCAAACCCTTCTGGACTCTTGCTAAATCTATTGGGAATAATTTCTGCAAGAGCACGTTCCCACCTCTTGTCTCAGGGGATGAAATTGTTTCTACCGCCCTGGGCAAGGCTGAACTTTTGCCTCGTTGTTCGCCGGCAATTCATCTCTCAACCCACCTCCAAATGTTCAACCACCAAGAGTCCCCAATGTCGCGCGTAAAATGACGGATATCATTTTCAAAACTAAAAAGGAACGGAAGATGCTCTCTTCTCTTAATACCAGGAAAGCGTCTGACCCTGACGAGATCCGAGCAATTGTTCTCAAAAAATGCGCACCAGAACATGCAACTGTCCTGACTCGTCTGTTTCAGACATCTTACAATAGAGGCATATTCCCTAGTAACTGGAAAACTGCTCTAGTACAACCTGTCCCCAAGAAAGGATCCAAAGCGCTTCCTACCAACTACAGGCCTATTTCTCTCATTTCAGTCGTCTCTAAAGTGATGGAAAAGTATATAAACACCGAATTACTATAATTTCTTGAAAACAGAGTCTAATCCACGACAAGCGGTATGGATTTCGTCAGCGCAGATCAACTGCCGACCTCCTTTCCTTTGTCACCCATTCTTGGAACAAGTGTATAGAACTACACGGTGAATCTCAGATTGTCGCTCTAGATATATCCAAAGCATTCGGCCAGGTCTGGCACGCAGCGCTGCTTAACAAACTACCAGCCTATGGCCTACCACCAAAACTCTGTACCTGGACAGCAAATTTCCTCTCCAACCGGAGTATTTCTGTTGTTGTGGATGGCCATTCCTCTAAACTGTATCCAATTAATGCAGGAGTTCCTCACGGTTCAGCTTTAGCCCCTACTTTGTTTCTTCTCCACATCAATGACCTTCTCTCTAGCACATCCAGCCCAGCTCACAGTTACGCGGACGACAGCACCCTCCACTCAATTCCCAATTAGATGAGGATCGCAGACTCATGGAGGGTTATGTCGCCGTGGAACTCCAAAAATTATTAGACGGGGGAAGTAGAAATCTTGTACAATTCAACCCCATCAAATTTCAGTCTTGCTTTCTTTGTCATAAGAGATACACCAGCCCTAGACCCATCACAATAAACAACCAAGTTATTCAAAGTAATGAGTCATTTTCACTTGTTGTCATTTCTGTGGATCGAAATCTCAATTGGCACCAACATGTCACATCACTTGCAGAAGCGGCTGCTAAGAAATTAGGTTTCCCCTTCCGGGCTCGACAACTTTTCACCAGCTAATCTCCCACATTTGGGGTGCTGCTGTCGCTTCTACACTCGCTATCCTGGACTCCATTCAGAAGAGAGCTATATGTCTTATTGGTGACCCTACCCTCACCCAAAGGCTGCCATCCCTTGCCCACCGACGTGCCGTTGGTGGCGTCTCTCTCTTTTATAGATATCTGCACGGACACTGCTCAGATGAGCTTTCTTCCTTAGTTCCTCCACCTGCTGCCCATAACAGATCTACCAGGGGAACAGAGCGAATGCACCCTTTTACTGTACGGGTTACCAGGCATAGAACATCTTGTTATGCCCGCTCTTTTGTCCCGAGGACTTCCAAGTTGTGGAATTCCTTGCCGGCACAGGTTTTTCCCTCTCCCCCGAACCTCCAAACCTTCAAGTCCAGAATTAACAAGTTTCCTCCTTGTCGACACCCACGGTACGATAGTATTTAGGCTGTAAGCCCTCGTGATCTGTTGTTGAAATTATATATATATATATATATATATATATATATATATATATATATATATATATATATATATATATATATATATGCCACTGAAGAAATCACAATGGTTGGACATCAAAGGTAGAATATTTTACAGAGATTAGAATTCTATCATCGAACAAGGACTCCTAATCCTTACAATAAAATGAGATATCGCATCGATATGCATAATGTAAACATTCGAAAGAAGAATCTTCTCTACATACCAGTTTTCAGGCTTGCTTTATATCGAAGATCTTTCTAATATGGCGTCTACAAAACTTATAATAAAATACCAAATCATATGAAATAAATGACCATTAGTAAATTTAAGAAACACATGTCTCAGTGTATGCTGAAATAGCAGGTAAAATAGAAAAAAATATGTTGCTTTGAGAATCGGAGTTTTTTGGTAGTGCGCGATGTTGGGGGGGGGGGGTGTTTTGGTTGTATGTGTTAAGCAGCAGATATTACGGTATCAGGCTGAACTTCGTCTTAAAATTTGTTTTGAATTTGGGTTAATTAAATAATTTATTTTATTAGAACATGTACACACTATCAAGACAAATAAAAGAATTTATTATCATTATTACGTATTAAGATATCTGCCGTAAAAATTACACGCCCAATCAAGACACTAGCGAAATTACATGACTCACTTAGGTAAAAGCTGTGGGAGCAAGGACAATATTTTGGCAGGGGTTCCAGCCCAGACACATAGACATCAAACTGTCTGCACGTGTAACTGATTTCAGGTAAATAACCCTTAGCACGCCAAACAAAATATAATATGCACCAGATCGATAAGTCTGATGGAAATTTATTTATATTTCATCATGAAATGACTTACGATAACTGTAACAATAATCAATAACATATTGTTACGTTCTTCGGGGTTCTGGATTTGTTGACCAACAAAACACAGATTTTCAAGCTACTAATTTATTATAACCAACTATTTTTCAAAACCACTGTCACCTTATATATTTATCTCTATTACTAAATGTTCCTATATTCCACTATACGCCTTCTATAATCGCTTGTATACATCAACACTAACTCACTACTGACTGACTTACTCTATGTGCGGCTTGTATATTTATACTGTCCATAGAGATTCTAGACGTTTCTACATCGCTCCTGTCACTTGTGGTTCGTTCTAGGAATATAATTGCATAGTGTTCGCTGTTACCAACACGCTTTTACAAGATGCATGCGCCCATAGATGTAACAGACTTTTATAGTTAATTCTCATAGAGACGGCTGTAGCACTGACCCCTTCTTACATTTCTTCATATGGTGTAAGCCTGTGCATATAGACTACCTTCATCTTGCTCTTCGGGCTCCTCTGAGTGTGATAGGCAACGTCATTGATCCTTTTGCCAACCTTATACGGACGTTCCCATAATTTCTGTAGTTTCTGTGACCTCCCCGTGCGCTGCACTGGATAATAGAACCACACCCGATCTTCTTCTTTAAAATCGTCCGGATTAGCTCGCACGTCGTAAAGGGTCTTCATGCGGTCGCTTTCTACTCGTATGTGCATTCTGATAGCAGAATTGATGGCTTTCCTTCTCGTCAATATGTCGGAGATCTCTTCAAGCAAAGTTCTTACGTTGCACTGGTTCTTCAGTACAATTGCCCTTGTTCTGGTGTTTCTACTTGCACAAATATATCTGCAGGCCCTATTATTTCTGTCGACATCAGCTCTGGTCCAACAAATGCGTTCACTGACCTTTTTCTGGGTTGGCTTCACACTTACGTAGTCTTTACACCCTTTGTCTTATACTTCTCCCATAATTTCTTTTCTACTTGCTTCTCGCTGGGTAACTGGGTCGTCTATTCCTCTCACAGCTCTCTTCACTGAAATGATTCTTTCACGACAGACGTTGCTATTTTCCTCTATGGTGATTTTCCGCCCTATCAGGTTACTGCCAGGCGACGTTATTATTTCTTCACCGCCGATCGCCAGGATGTTAGTGCCAAGATCAAGTTTAGCGCACTGACCTTGGAGTATGTCCAAGTCAATTATAATCTGGTCTGACTATGGCTCTCCGTTTTGTCTTCCATGACCAAATTTGCAGCTCGACGTCAGGTTCGCCAAGTTCCTGATCCGACTACCACTGGCTGCATTTACTCTGTACACTGTGTCTGGCTCTCTTACTCGCTATCTTGGTACCATGTCGCGGCGAATAATCGTCCTAGGTGCACCAGTGTCGACGACCATCTGGGCCTTATTGCCGCTTACGTATCCATGTACGACGCGAGCGCTGCCAGAATAGTTAGCTTAAGAATCAGTTACAGGCCTTGGCTTCACTTTCTCCCATGCGCGGGATCTTAGAACCCAATATTCGCCTCGTATATGTCCTATCTTGCCGCAGTTCCAGTAACGCAAGGCATTTGTACGGTGAGCTCTAATTGGGTGCCCATGAGACGTAGGTCTTATTTGTTCTGCTATTTTCTCTAGTGGATACATGACCTTGGATGAATCTGTTTTATTTTCTTCACGGAGTTGGAGCCTGCAAGCTTTCACATGACTTTCTGATGCTTGATTTGCCACTTCAAACTCCAAGGAATATGCCAAGGTATCCTTCAAGTTTCTGTATCTCGCCATCTTCAGCGCCTGTTGGGTGTCGGTATCTCTGATGCCATTAATGAATGTTTGCAACGACATATGGTTCCAAAATTCCACCGAAGCTGTTGTAGGGTAGCAACGTCGGCCTCGAACTGCTGAAGAGTTTCGCCCGATTTCTAACAGCGACTTTTCAACTGAAATAGATACAGCTGTTGTAAATGCTGCTCGCCAAATATCATCTCTAATTGATGTCTACTGCTGTCAAAACTGAACTGTTCTTCCCTGGCAATACCTTGGAGCACATCCAGAGGATCTCCTCTGAGAGCTACAATCGCTTTCTCTCTATCTCGCCCCAACCATTTGCTGTAGCGGCGGCTTTGAATTGGCGTAGATAAATACCCCAAGGGACTGAGCCATCAAATGTGGGGACCTTAATTATTACGACGGGGCTATCTTCAAGTATGAGGTTTCCCTTGTCTAGGGTATCATGCTTCTTTTCTAGTGGTTGCATTTTCTCCTATACTGCCGCTTGTACCTCTTGCACACTCGTCACACTTGTCATGTACGTCGTCGCTGATACCACTTACTCGACTTTCTACTTGTTGGAAGTGGTCGTCTTTTACCTGCTATATACAATATGTCGTCTTTTACCTGCTTTATACCAGATGTCGTCTTTTACCTGCTCTATACGTTCGTCCACACATGAAGTAATGTCTGGCTTCTTAATCTATTTTCACAGCTCTTCTTTCGCTTCTTCATCTCTTTTTCTAGCTTTTTCATCCCTTTTCGGTGCGGAACTAGGTAGTATGTTGTCACGACAGCTCCAATTAACAGAAAATGTTATAAAATAGAGGATTCGCGGCGGATTGCGGAATAACGTCCCTGGCGGCCGTTACAAGCCCCTGTGACTTGAATGGTTAATAGTGAAATATAGATCACTTGTACCCTCCCTGAGGTATGTTCATAGCTCGAGGTATTGCTTGGCACCGCTGCTTATAGGAGAATTCCACCTTATGATCCATAGGAAACAGGTGGCTAGGTAGCAACACTTGATCTAAAAAGAGGGCTGCCAGTTCCTCTACTACCTCCGGCTCACTGCGTGATTCTCTGACGGCTAACCCAAGTGGCATATCCCAACATTAAGACCAAATATAAATCAGCATCTATAAGGTCATATGATGGTACTACCCCAGGCCGAGAGGATCTTTCTACCATCGATTGAGATTATAAAATGGGATGGAAAGAAAAGCAGGTATTGCGGAAATGAACTAGGTAGTTCAGAGCCATGAAAAGAAAAGGCATTTTGGGCAGTTGCATTATCTGCTCCAGTTAGTCCCCTCCTACAACAGGTAGTAAATTCCTTGGACCCAATCCTTTTACATCATCGATGTACTTATCGATACTTGACTATGATAAATGTTATTGTTTAAATACGAAGTAGCGCCTCGCGACTCCACTAATGTCAAGACGTCTATGTGCACTTAGCAGACAGGCGCCCTTGGCTATGTTGCCTGCAAAACTAAAGGGATGTGCAGAACATGCAAAACACAAGCGGTATCCGCGATGAGTCACCGAAAGAAGTGGAAGAAATATCATATGAAAATATATAGCATTTCTTGATGAAAATTATAAAAGATCTATATAAATATTTATTTAGGTATTTATAATTCTTATCTCTAGAGGTCATAACATAATTGCGACACCCAAGTCTGCGAACATTTAAATATTATTATGTCATCGTTTATCACTTGTGTTATCAAAATAATAAGAATACGTGGATGGCTATCCAGTTTTATTACTTATCCAATACTTTTTTCTTTGTTATTGCATTATTGATATACAAACAGATAAGCGAAAAAATCGTATGGTCTATTCCTATATAATACATCATTCATTACAAAGTTCCTATAAATAATTCTGGTCACGTCCACGCATGTGAGTCATAATGTTATGTGCATCTGTAGTAATATTAGTGCATTTTTTTACATTACGTTCTAGTATACTTACATTACTTATTGATTTCATGTTTAGTTGTTTTATTTCACTAAAATTATCCTAACTCTTAAAAATAAAGATAGATTTTTGGTAAAATTGTAGCGTATATTTGTACAGAGCTACTTTACAACAGACCTAATTGAGACAAACAAAATATTTAGTAGATTTGACGTTAACACTAACAGAAAGCAAAAAAATGTATCAAAAATTATTATTATACTGCCCGTTTAATATTCTCACCGTAGTTATTGGCGGCTATTTTCACAACCCAATCAATAATTAGGCAGTGTGGACCAGCCAAATGAAATAAATTCAGTATCTGTCACAATTATTCAGCAAATTTATAAAAAATCCCGAAGCACGTCGATTTTAGATTAAAAGTGACATCTTGCACCGTGAAGACTTCACGCCTACATTCAACCCCCTTCGAGTGACAGTTGCAACCCCCAAATATTTAAATAGGTAGTAGGGGCTTGTGATACCTCATTTGAAAGATCTCCTCATTATATATTATATACACAACCCAGCGCCAAACAAAAACAAGGCAAGATACAAAGGATGGCTTGCCTGGGCATCACAGAGGCCATGACTTCAACCCCAACAGCCGCCTGAAGGTGTTGCTGGATCTGCCCCCCCCCCCTACACTTAGTTATTATGGGGGAGTCCAGGGTAGGACTATACAGACTAGCCTGCAATGGTAGACTGAAGATCAAACCAGGCTTCAGGGGCCAGTGCAAAATTCAGGAAATCGTGAAGGAGCCCATGCTTAAAATGAGACTTCGCGAGCCCGCGAACCTCCAGGAAAAACAATTTTACAGTGGAAATCCCCGACCACGATGCATGGCGGGGGGAGAGACACCGGGCATACCATAGGAAGCGCTCGTCTGGTTCACGGACGGATCCGGCGGGGAGCGTGAGACGGGGGCAGGTGTTTATTCGGAAGGACCGAGGGTAAGTCATAGTATTTCCCTCGGAGTCCATGCAACGGTCTTTCAGGCCGAAATGTACGCCATCCTGCGCTGTGTGCAGGAGAACAAGAGGAGGAGTGACACCAACAAATGGATCCTCATAGCCACAGACAGCCAGGCAGCCCTTAAGACACTAAATAGCCCACGGGTAAATTCCAGGCTGGTAAGTGAATGCCGAGACGAGACGAGCAACCTGGCTGCGCAGAATGAGGTGACTCTCATCTGGGTGTCGGGTCACTCGGGGGTCAAAGGCAATGAAGAAGCTGACAGTCTCGCGAAGAGAGGGTCAGCAGAACTATTTATGCGACCAGAACCGGTCCTGGGCGTATTGAAAGGTGCGGCTAGGGGAACCTCAAGTCCTGGGTTAGGAAACATCACAAGGCATACTAGGCAGATTGTCCAGGGTTCAAATACGAGAAGTCATTAATTCGACAACCCAGTCCAAAGAGAGCTGTGGAGATGCTAAATCTTAACAGGGGACAGCTCAGTAATATAACAGGGCTCTTGACGGGACCCATGGCTGTCAAGAAACTCCTGCATAAAATGGGGCGGTTCAAGGGAAACCTGGCATGCAGACTCTGAGGCGAGGGGAAGGAATCAGCCCAGCACATCTTGTGCGAGTGGTAAGCTCTGGACCGCAAATGGCAACTGATCTATGGACAGCCTAGACCGGAGACAGAGCAATATAAAACTTTACCCTACCATTTGCTGTGCAGACTAGTTCAAGGCACAGTGATTTTGTTAGAGAAGACAAAGGGCATGCACAATAAGCCAAAGGCTGCGGTGCTATCGTGGCGGCAAAGACGCGGTCGAGCCCTAAGGAAAAAACGGGCTTGTGATATCTCATTTAATATATCTTTTTATTCTATATTCAAAAATGGTATATTTTGCAATCTATTGCAAACATTAACAGTAAAAAAAACGAAATTAGTCCGATTGACAAAATTCGCTACACCACACTAAAAAATTAATAACAAATCCCGTTTCATTCTTGATAATGAGAAAAATAGATAACGCATTAATCCCAATGTAGGGTATGTTCAAAATGCATGGCTTGAACGTCTTTACGGCATCCCGATCTTAAAGGAAAATGTCTTCTAACGTTAATTAACATACAATGCATGACCGAGATAATTGCAATCGTTATTCTTCTTAGGTCAATTATTTTGCATGTTTGATGCTGTTACCTGTTCTATGTTAAACACATCCGTAAATTGTATATTTAGGCCCCTCCCTTCTTGAGGCATGGAGTGCATGTCCATGCCGGTGGTATAGTCGAAGGGAAGATGGCCGAGAGACGTAAATGTAAATTAATGTCAACATGAGTAGTGTGAGGCCAATGTTGTTTAAGGTTATATTGTAACATAATTAATTAAAAATAATAATGTTACGTGAACACGGAGAACAGCGTGTAATTACAAACATAGATACAGAGTACAGAAGCAACTAAAACATGGTGTCCGGTTATCAAGAACTAAAACTCAGCCAGTAAAGAAACCAGTTTTAAAGCATCTCTTGTGGTCGACACCGACGAAGGGTTCGCCAATTTTGCTTGAGACTGGATCACCTTACAAATTAAGTACTCATACATTTTATAATACATAATTAAAAAATTGTGTTGTTCAATAGTAAGTCACGCAAATAAACCACCATCACCGTTTGATGTAGATGGACTGGAACTTGGGCAACAAAAGTTGAATATATTTCTAAAAGCTTCAGGAAAACACAATTCACCTGGTGATATAAAAACAGCCCTACTTTTCAATATTTTAAGTGAAGCGGGGTTAGATATCTTTAATATTTTTCCTGTAGACAAGACAAATAAGCTGGAAGGTGTTCTCGGTTGTTTTGATGAAGCCAAAGACAAATATTACTATGGAAACGTTAAAATTTTGTAACTTTTATCAAAAAGAAAACCAGAGTATTTATTCTTTTGTAACGGAACTTAAGAAGCAAGCAGCTAGTTAGAGAAGTATCTATATAACTATAAAAATCAATATGCAGATTGAACGATCAAAGACAAATCAATCCTGCGCCTTTACGACAAGCAAGTCTGCGCCTTTACGGCAAGCAAGTACAACAAAAATTATTAGGGAAACTGATATTACGCTATCAAAAGTGTATAGTGTATAGAATTGCCTAAGCAACATTTTAGGCTTTTTTCTCCTGTGGAAGAAGTTAATGCTGTGAGAAGTATCACGGTAAACTGCAGAAAATGTGGACCTGAGCATATGGTAGATGCCATGTGTACAATAAAATTTGCAATTTATCCAATACGCAATTACTTTGCCAAAGTATGCTTTCACAACCAGAATATCCAAGCTGTTGGTGACGAACATCTGGTATTGGGATATGGAAATAGCTTTAGAAGTTAAAATCATGTTCCGGAGAGCAGAGCAGAGCAGAGAGCAACCATACAATGAAAGGCTCAAAAGGTCTGATCGATGACTTTAAGTTGTAGTTTTTTTGTAAGTGCAAGTGAGTGTAATTTTGTGGCATATTCTCTCCAATTTAGGTATATTCTATTAAGGCATAAGTACTATTATGGTAATGCAATTCCTTTAATGCCCCACTGAAAACCTGTAGGATCAATAGTCTAGCCAAATTACAAGTTACTTCAGTGGGGTAAACCCTCTAATATTCATCTCGGAAACTTTGTATTTGGCTATTAAATTTTCTGGCAACTCCAAGAACTGTATCTTTATTTATTTTATTTGTATGTAATTGAAATTTTTATTGTTTTATTAATATTATATTCACCAACACTTCTTTGCATTTGTTACAAGTACATACTTAATCTGAGCAATACTCTAATTGTTGACTTCTTAAGTTGCTGAACGTGAGTTTGCAGGTGTGTGTGTGTGTGTGTGTGCCACTGGAATGGTAACCTACACAAGGGTGGGTGATTGAAATTCAAATTCTAACATATATGGCGAGTTGAGCTTGCCTATACGAAAATATATACAAGGTCACTTAAATGGAGGAAAATTTGCGAATTTTTAAGAAAAATAAAATATTTCATACCTTTGCATTTCTTTCATTTATGTATCATTCAAAAAATGTACACAGGGCGTTTCGCATAAGAACCGACACAGAGCACGGGCATGTAGCTAAGCCTAAAATATGGTGATCTAACGCAACTTACTCCTATACTAAGTTGCACCCCTGAGAACTTATAGGCCTTCAAAGAGGAGTTTCAAATTTCAAAAAAAATCAATATCTGCGTAATACTTTAATTTAGGAGAATCAAATTTGGTACACATTCTGAGTATATCAAGCGCATTAATCGATTGTAAGTAGAGTTCAATTGAGGCGCATGAAGGGGTGAATGGGCTGAACCCCACTTTAAACTTATAGTACAGGGGTAAGTTGCATTAAATAACCATATTTTAGGTCCCCCTAATACACGCCTCTGTTCTGTGTTGATTTTTATGTGAAACAGCCTGCATATATTTGAAAAAGCAATGGTCCCATGAGGATATGTATGGGCATTTTAAGAACATTCATTGAATTATTCGTGCGACATTTTCAGAACATACTGGGAGCTCCTAAGAATATCGAACCGCCCCATTTTATGCAGGTGTTTCTTGACCGCCATGTGACTCGTCAAGAGACCTGTTGTGTTTCTGACCTCTCCTCTGCTAAGATTTTGCAGCTCCACAGCTCTCTTTGAACTGGGTTCGTCAATTATTGACTTCCCATGTCTGAGCCCTGGACAGTCCGCCCAGTACACCTTGTGTTGGTTTGCTGACCCAGGACTTAATGGCTCCCCTGGCAGTGCTCTTTGACACGCCCAGAGCCGGTTCTGGTCTCATAAATGGTTTTGCCGACCCTCTCTTCGCGAGACTGTCAGCTTCTTCATTGCCTTTGACCCCCGAGTGACCCGGCACCCAGATGAGGGTCACCTCATTCTGCCCAGCCAGGTCGCTCGTCTGGTCTCGGCACTCACTCACCAGCCAGGAATTTACCGGTGGGCTACTTAGTGTCTTAAGGGCTGCCTGGCTGTCTGTGGCTATGAGGATTCGCTTGTTGGTGTCACTGTAGGTTTGATTCGTATTATCCAAGGTCACGTATTTATAAGTCCCTCGACTTAAGAGGCTGGAACTTCACACATTAAATACTTCTAAATCTAGATAACTACCAAGCTACAAAGTTGCTAGGCTGATAAAAACTCGGTAAGGAATTGGTTATTCAATTAAAAGCAAGAGTAAACCACAAATATCAGATTTTATTATTATTATTATTAAGTGTATGATTGGGAACACAAAATGTTAAAATTCTTTGCAGAAATAAGGTAAAAATAGCTAAAGCAAAAGATCAGCAACAACTTAAAATAATGTGCTTAATTTTTAATTAGGATTTAGTTTCATCTTCTAAGGTAGTAAAACTATACGAATATTAGAAATTATGTACTGTTACTAAGAAATAAAGGTTATATTATATTATATGCTTTGTAACTTTTATCGCCGTTTTCGCAAAAAAAAGTTTCGAAATTTCTGTCACCGATATTCCACCCCCACACATTCAACCCCTAAATTAATATACCAGATGTTTGATAAAATTGAGAATTTTTTAATAAATAATCGCAAAAACGTCATATTACTCGAGTTTTAACGAAAAAATGTCAAATTTAACCAAATCATTCCCTATTCAGCTCCTACCCCCTGGAGAGATTTTACTCAAAAACAATCCGAACCGTTCGTTTGTCGGGTTTGTCGGGTGCTAACTGTACACAAAATATAAAGAGGATGTCTCAATTCGTTCTAAAGTTATCGTGGCTACAAACGGATAGAAATACACACCGACCGACAAAAAAAATCGCCCCCAAATCATGTTTTCTATATGTTTTGACACTTTTTACGACGATTAAGAGAAAAAAAATTGAAACTCTTGTCGCCGTTATCATACTTCCACACGTATTGACGATGTGGAAGTAAAATAGTACTGCAAGTTGAATCATAACTGCCACATAGCTGTGATAATCTACTCTCCGCAGAAAAAACATTCTCATTAAATGATTTTAGGGTCCATGACTTGACCACAAGGGAAATATTTGTATTACTGTACCCATAAACTTCAGACACGTTTAATTACTCGAGTTTTAACAAAAAATGTGAATTATCACCAACTCACCCCCCATTTATGCTCTACCCACTGAAGCGATCTTACCCAAAAACAATTCGAAGCGTTGCTTTGTCTGGTGCCAAACCGATACCAAATTTGAAGATGAAATCTCCATTCGTTCGAAAGTTACTGCGCGTACTAACAGACAGACGTACAGGCCGTCGGACCGACCAAACGACAGACCGGCAGACAAAAAAAAGTTCGTTCCAGAATCAAGTATTCTATATGTTTTGTGACTTTTTAGGCCGTTTTATCAACAACAAAAAAATTCGAAATTTCTTGAAAGTTTTCTAATAAACAAACCCCAAAATGTTATATTACCCTAATTTTAACGAAACAAATTTCGGGACGCAGCAAGTGCATTATAGTAGTGAATTTTCATAAGAATTGTACACTATTAGTAATATATATTATTAAAACTAATTCTTTAAATTTAAATGTAATTTGGAGATCCGTTTAGATATAATATCTAAGTACTGCAAGTGTCTTAAAAAAAATTGTGTTACAAATTTCATTAAAGTTACAAAAGTGTGAAAAAAAATTACAAAGGGAATGTACCTGTCAAATTATAAATATTTTCCTTATTAATTGCTTGGATGGTTTTTTTTAGTCAACCCATCCAGTTTTTGCAAACAAGTTTAAAAAAAAAGTCAATTATCACCAAATCACCCCCCATTTATCCCCTACCCCCTGAAGCAATATTACCCAAAAACAGTTCGAAGCATTCCTTTGTTTGGTGCCAAACGCATTCCAAATTTGAAGATGATATCTCCATTCGTCCTAAAGTTAATTTTTCCTTATTAATGCTTCGATGGTTTTAGTCAACCCATCCAGTTTTTGCAAACAATAAACAACAAAAAAGGTTTTTTAAAACAAATTTGTAGTTATTCGCGAAGCTCATTATGTTTCTTTAATTTAACCCACGGTGCGTTTACATAGGTGTTGCCATGGTTCAAGATTGAAGATTCTGGCTTAATAGGAAATTTATTGAGCTATCGGATTTGAAATATTTTTACAAAAATTTTCTACCATAACATACTTGCTGCACCCAGACCATTTCCAACACTTATTTTACGGTTGCTGTAATTTGTAGTTATCTGTGAAGATCATCGTGTTTTTTATTTATTTTGGTATCCACGCTGCTTTTATATATTACAATATATCAAAACTGAAGATTCTAGTTTACTGGGAAATTGGGTTATCAAAATTTGAAATATTTTAATGAAAATTCGTTACCATAACGCACTTAAACTCTTTTCAACACTTATTTACTATTGTTGTATCCATACTTTTTGAAAATGAAATATAAATAAACAATAAAAAAATTTGAAATTTAAATTCTAATAATTTAACCTAAACATCTGTTTATATAATTTTAACTAGGGATCTATGTATGTACTTTGTAGTCCCTACCTAGATATTATGAGTACTTACTGTATTAGTTTGAAGAATGTATATTTCTGGGAATACCTACCAGCGAATTCTGTATAGAGTTCACTAGGTAATACATACAATATCTACAATCTACATGCAGTTTACCTATCACTTTCATATTTGTTTTATTCGATGTTACAATCATAATATACTACTACAGTCATTTTGTTAAAGTTAAGTTAGAATTAAAAGTTGGGTTATTATTAACCTACTATTTATCTATTTATATTAACCGTAGAATATAGGTACCTAGTTATTTTATATTATAAGATGCTAATAAAGTATTAGCAATTAACATCAGCGGAGTCGATTTCGATGTTATGCAATGCGCAGAGCGTACACGCTTCTCTATAACAAATAGCTACGTGTAGTTAGATTAAACTAGGAGAGGGAAAGATGACTTTTAATAAATACCGTGAACGTAAAGAATGGGAAGCTTAATATTTATATGTACATAACGAAACGTCGTTCTAAATTGCTTTTAAACAAATTGAATCACTGTCATTAAATTTTTTGTTTATTAGTATACATTCGCATGCTAAAATTTTGCGCTTTTAGACGCAAACTTTGTCCCGGTATTAGGAAAGAAATAGTCCAAGCTTGACAATTTACAAAATTGTTAGTTGCGGGTACATTGTACACAGCTCTATCTATAAAATTTTGTGTAAACTAGAGCTCGTGAGTGATGACACTATACTACCTGGTCCTGCACTGAGATGGCGTCCCTGTCGTATCTTTCACAATGTTCTCCAGTCTGACATCTTTCAATAACTTCCATTGTATAGATTTTTATCTACGATTTATTAAAATAGCATAGCAATACAGATAACGTCATTTGTCTTTGTCCACATTGTAGATATTGTAATACAGGATCTGAAGTGATGTCGAGGATTATTTTATTTCGAACAACTTCATTTTCCTTTGATCAAACGACTTAAAAATTGGTACACAACCACGTCTGTCTATGTTCTTTCAGGTTCTAGATTTTCGTTTCAATCACTAAGAAAATTTGAGAGATATTGCGTTTTAAAAAATATTTCTTAATTTTCTATTAAGAAAAATTGGGCGTTCAGATTTGATGAACGAACTCATCCAAACCATTAGCAAAATAAGGGTAATTCCCAAATTTAGTCCAAATCAATGAAGTATTTTTTGAGTTTCGGTTGGACACACACACACACACACACACACACACACACACACACACACACACACACACACACACACACACACACACATATATATATATATATATATATATATATATATATATATATATATATATATATATATATATATATATATATATATATATATATATATATATATATATATATATATATATATATATATATATATATATATATATATATATATATATATATATATATAAATTTTAACTAACCATGGAGACGGGTTCCAGAGGCAATAATTCGCGATGATCTGAAATTTTCCGAAAGTCTCACCATCGATACCTCTCTATTAGTGAATTTTCTTAATGAAAATTCACTAAAATGACAATATTCTCCAAATGATCCCCCATTCATCCCTTATCCCCTGGACCGATTTTACTCAAAAAGAATCCGAACCCTTTGTTTGTCTGGCGCTAACTTTATTCCAAATTTGAAGACGATATCTCAATTCGTTCCAAAGTTATCGTGTCCACACGTATTGACCATGTGGACTTAATTAAGTGGCACTCTGTGGACGAAACCATTGTTAAAAAGCCTGGACGCAGCAAGTCGTTATGGTAGTGAATTTTAATAGAAATGATCCGGCACAAAATATTTTATAATAACTTTTTTTCTTGTAATATAAAAATCTAAATTTTGGTGTATAGTTTACTTTTTATATTGTAAACCTACGTACCAAATTTGGTTATCATAGCTTTTTTATTTTTTGAGATAAAAATTTTTTTCGAATGAAAACTCCAAATTTTCCCGGAAAACCTCGTCTGATTTTGCTGACTATCGAACTTATCCAAGCCATTTACAAAAGGAAGGTACATCCCAAATTTTATCAAAATCGGCTCATTATTTTGTGAGTTATCGGTGTGATACATATAAAAAAATTCAAAATTCAAAAGTCGGGATCTCCCCATTAGTGAATAGTAATTTTTTTCTACGAAAATTCACTAATATTATAGGATTGATTGTGGTGAATTGGATCCGCTGTATTCATGCAAGGTTCCAATCCCAACATGTTAAAGAAACATCCGTCAGATGTTAGCTTATGCTGGCGCTTATAATAAGCAAGTGTATATAAATATAAAACAATACAAAATGCAATAAAATTAAATCGTGTACTTAGTTGTTTACGCATGAATCTACGATCTCGTGTTACAGAAACGTCGCCAAATTTCTAACGAGACGAGATGTTTGTAAATGTATTGAAAAATTACCTCTTATAAAATTGGCAGGTTACATTTTGCTGGTGGGATTCCAAAAATAATAGAATTTTCTTTCCTGTCACATAGAATTTTTTTTGTGGGTACTTACACCGTTCAATGAAAAAGAGTTTAACATAAAAATATAGCGCACTGATTGCATACAAATTGCAAAACATGGTTATACAGATAAGAATTTATATGCCGTATTTTCAATTTTAACCTGGAGGTCATTTTTTATCTGGCAATGTCAAGTTTGTTGACTAATAATCAATTTTTAAGTAACTGTAGTTATTTAATGAGTATACGAACTAACAGATCTTAAAGTCCAGTTTTTACTTATAAATAAAAGCTATGCATATAACAGGTGACAACAGAATGATGTCATAAATAGCTGCAATTGGAATTATACTTTTTGCCAGATTGCTGTTCCTCAACTGAGAGAAATACTGAATAACTACATTTGGAGAACCGAAATCACCACAACACATCTTTTTAAAAACCTGACTCTCCTTTCACTAACAAAGTTAGCGTCGAGGAGGACGAAAAATTCTAACTACTTACTTCTAACATCACGTTTTATAAGACTAGATGCATTCTCGCAACAATTAGAACCGTAGACCAGTGGGCCAGGGCTAACAATTTTTTAAATTGTTAGTTAGTTGTATACCGTCTCTATTTTAAACACTCTGTGTTATTTGGAGCGGGCGTGACAACATAATACTTGGTTCCGAACTAGGTGGCGGCACGTCCACCACTCACTTAGTGTTTTAAGACTGGCTATACGATAGCCGTGTTATTTTTGGTGCATTTTTGCTACAATTAGTATGCCGTACTGAAGAGCTCTAATGAGAGCGAAACCGGTCTACGGTTCTAATTGTTGCGAGAATGCATCTAGTCTTACATACTTTGTCCCTATATTGGGGTAGAAATGGGCCAGGGCTAACAATTTTTTAAATTGTTAGTTAGTTGTATACCGTCTCTATTTTAAACACTCTGTGTTATTTGGAGCGGGCGTGACAACATAATACTTGGTTCCGAACTAGGTGGCGGCACGTCCACCACTCAGTGTATCACGTTTTATACTGAATCTTAGGTAAAGAACGATACCGAGAGGAAGACAAAATCGCAGGCAAATTTTTTGTGTATTGTATTTTAATTGCTGTACGAGAGTTTTGAACTTCTTTTATAACTTTGATTGACAGGTTTCGGAATGTTTAGACAGAGCGCAAACAGATGACTACAAACCAGTGGCGGGGCTCGGTTTAAGGAACTTTGGTTTTTATTGCCCTAGAAATATAAATACCTTCGTACCCATCCAGCTCCGCTGGCCGTCTAACATTTTTGATCAGTTCCAGATTTTCTTTATCAAAGTGGTGGTTATTATCCCAAATATGTTGTGCCACGCATGACTTGTCTACACTACCGTAACTCAACTGTACCAGATGTACACAAAATCTAGACCCAATGGTTCTCTTAGTCTGCCCAACGTATTTAAGATTATAATCTTTACAACCTATCTCATAGATAACCGACATTCCAGTGGCTTTATTAGTGAGTTTTCATTACGAAAATTCACTAATAGAGAGGTAGCGAGGGTGAGACTTTTGGAAAATTTATTCAAATGAGCGCGAATTAGGGCCCCTGGAACCCAAATACAAGGTCAGTTAAAAAGTTCATATATATATATATATATATATATATATATATATATATATATATATATATATATATATATATATATATATATATATATATATATATATATATATATATATATATATATATATACACACAGGGTGGTCCCGCGATCGATTGCGGGAAAACTATCAATAGGAAAAACCTGAAAATTGGATATTACACAGTCGTTGGGGGCCACAGGTTAAAGATATTTTCAAGATGGCGGAACTTCCGGTTATACCGGAAGTAGATGTCAATTCACTTATTTTAAATGGAATACCCTATATTTTACTGCAGTTTCGGATTTCACAAAAAATTCTGAACACTTTTTGTAAATAATGTTCTATACCTATCATCAACCGTCCAGAAGATATTTAGACTTTAAGATAAAATTTGACATTTACAGCCAGTCATAAAGATACCGATATTTTTATAATAAGAACATATTTCGTTACGATTTTTAGAATTATCTTGAAAGATATTTCACTTCATCTATTTCCACATCGAGACTAACGATAGAGTATACAGAGTGTCCAAAAAAAAATTCTTGAAGTTTGCAATGAGGAATTGCAAAAATCTCGCGATTTTCAAATTGGAACCCCCTTTTTTTATAACACTATCACGGATAATTGTATATAATTACCTATACCTAAATCAAACGGTTTTCATTTTATTTTGAAAAAACTCATTTCAAACCCTGATATTTTGATAAATTTCCTACCATAAGCGTTAGCCATGGAAAATAAATTGCCGAGTGTGATTCTATGGAAACTTTGACAGTTTGTTGATTAACTAGCATGGTTAAATTACACACACGAAGATTATTTAAATTTTATTTACTATTTATGGACAATGTAATAAAGTAATTTCGCGAACGTGTGATACATTTGCTGATAGATATCCAGATAAACAGTAAAAAGGTAAAGGTAAGATGCTTACTGGCAATAAGGCCATTGCTAACCCTTTTTGCTCATCTAAACTAACCTACCCTCCACCTTGAGCTCGATCTCAACGACGACAGTGATTTGAAAAATCATCCACCGCCGGGGAGTCTCGAACCGTCGACCCCCCGAGTCCGTATTGGAAAGTCTGAATCGACTTTCCCGCACGGCCACGGAGGCGCTCAGATAAACAGTAACCGTCACGTAAAACCGTCAAACGAATAGTAGACAATTTCAAAAACTGCAGACCTGTTAAGAAAAAGGTGCATAGGGCTGAACCCGTTGTTGACAACGAACAAATTGAGGCAGCAGTTTTTAGGTATCTTGCCATATAACCTTATATAAAACCATCAAATAGATAATAGAAAATTAAAAAAAGAAAATAATTCACACACAACATGGACTGAATAAAATAAAACAAAAATTAACGGCCTAAGTAACGGCCTAAGTGTTCAAATTTGACGATCTCTGGCGTCAAGACATTTTTCACACGTACGTGTCAATCCCTCATGTGTGACCCTTCTTATTGAATCCGGATCCAATTCACGAGATGATTCTCGAACCCGCTGAAAATGTCCTTCCCTAGAAGGATGAACATTGGTGTCACTTTAATAGTGAGAATTACGACGATTGAAAAGTCCATTCTTTGAAAATTTTGCTTCATCCGTCCATATGATGTTATCTAAAAACAGCTCGTTTTCTTGGAATCGCATTAAAATAAATTCACAGAACTCCATCCTTATTGAAAAATCAGTTTCCTCTAAATATTGCACAACTGAACAAGCATAAGAATAGAACTTATGTTTTCGTAAAATTCGCAGAACGGAGGTTTTGGACAATCCTGACTCCAGTGCTACTTGTCTCGTTGACTTTGTAGGGTATGCGGCAAAATATCCCAAAATTGCTGTCTCAATTTGTTTGTTGTCAACAACGGGTTTAGCCCTCTGCACCTTTTCCTTGACAGATCCGCAGTTTATGAAATTGTCTACTATTCGTTTGACGGTTTTACGTGACGGTTTTTGTTTATCTGGATATCTATCAGCAAATGTATCACACGTTTGCGAAATTACTTTATTACATTGTCCATAAATAGTAAATAAAATTTAAATAATCTTCGTGTGTGTAATTTAACCATGCCATTATTAGCTAGTTAATCAACAAACTGTCAAAGTTTCCATAGAATCACACTCGGCAATTTATTTTCCATGGCTAACGCTTATGGTAGGAAATTTATCAAAATATCAGGCTTTGAAATGAGTTTTTTCAAAATCAAATGAAAACCGTTTAATTTAGGTATAGGTAATTACATACAAAGTATCAATGATTTTTTGAGCTTAACACGATAGTGTTATAAAAAAAGGAGGTTCCAATTTGAAAATCGCGAGATTTTTGCAATTTATCATTGCAAACTTCAAGAATTTTTTTTGCACACTCTGTATACTCTATCGTTAGTCTCGATGTGGAAATAGATGAAGTGAAATATCTTTCAAGATCATTCTAAAAATTGTAACGAAATATGTTCTTATTATAAAAATATCAGTATCTTTATGACTGGCCGTAAATGTCAAATTTTATCTTAAAGTCTAAATATCTTCTGGACGGTTGATGATAGGTATAGAACATTATTTACATAAAGTGTTCAGAATTTATTATGGAATCCGAAACTGCAATAAAATATAGGGTGTTCCATTTAAAATAAGTGAATCGACATTTACTTCCGGTATAACCGGAAGTGCCGCCATCTTGAAAATATTTTTAACCTGTGGCCCCCAACGACTTTAGTGTTACATCCAATTTTCAGGTTTTCCCTATTGATAGTTTTCCCGCAATCGATCGCGGGACCTCCCGGAGGACCACCCTGTATATATATATATATATATATATATATATATATATATATATATATATATATATATATATATATATGCATCTAACCGATAACTCAAAAAATACTTCACGAATCGAAACCAATTTTGGCAATTCCCTTCATTTTGTTAAGGGCTTGGATGAGTTCGTTAGACAATTAGATACTTTAAAAAAATATGAAAAAACTCTTTGAAAACGCAATATCTTTTGTGTGTGTGTTTCTGTTTCTTTCACGTCGGCCTATTTCCGCGACTATGGTGAATCACCGACGCCAGGGAGCAGTTTCACCTCACTATCCTGGAAATTTTGCTTAATTAATAAAATATTATATTTATTAATGTTAGTCTTACATACTAAGCTGCAGGTTTTTTGAAAAAGTACGGATACAGCAACAGTAAATAAGTGTTGAAAAGGGTCTGGGTGCAGCAAATATGTTATGGTAAAAAATTTTGGTAAAAATATTTCAAATCCGATAGCTCAATAAATTTCCCATTAAGCTATAATCTTCAATCTTGAACCATAGTAACACCTATGTAAACGCACCGTGGGTACTAAATTAAAGAAAAATAACATAATGAGCTTCGGGGATAGTTATAAATTTGTTTTAAAAAACCTTTTTTTGGTTTTTTATTGTTTGCAGAAACTGGATGGGTTGACTAAAACAAAACCATCCAAGCAATTAATGAGGAAAAAGACCTGATATATTTATAATTTGACAGGTACATTCCCTTTGTAAATAATTCATTTTTTTTCTGAAAAACTTTTGTAACTTTAATGAAATTTGTAACACAATTTTTTTAACGACACTTGCAATACTTATATTATATCTAAGACCAAATTTAAATTTTTTAGGTCCATATAAAATATAAATTATTTCAAATAATTGCTAACTGGGACTCTAAAACCGATCTCCAAGGTCCATTTAAATTTAAAGAATTATTTTTAATAATATATCTTACTAATAGTGTACAATTCTTATGAAAATTCACTACTATAACGAACTTGCTGCGTCCCGAAATTTTATTTTGTATTTTAGAGGTATTTTATTTTTGTATTGTGTAAAAAACTAATAAACATAAACATTTTTAATAACCTTTCAACAATATTATTTGATGGAATATACTTCAAAGAAAAGGAAAAGGTGGACCAATAAGAGTAAAAACCTGATTAGAAAAAGGAGCTGCTAGGGATAGAATGGTGGCTACGACAACAAGGCGGCATCTTCTTTAGAATGTAATGCTGATGATGAAATTGATCAAATATTTATTTAAACCACCCATTCTTGAAACAAGTCTATGGAACTACACGGCGAATCCCAGATTGTCGCTCTAGACATATCCAAAGCATTCGACCAAGTATGGCACGCAGCACTGCTTAATAAACTACCGACCTATGGCCTACCACCAAAACAATGTACGTGGACAGCAAATTTCCTATCCAACCGAAGCATTTCTGTTGTCGTGGATGGCCATTCCTCTAAAATGTATCCAATTAATGCAGGAGTTCCTCAAGGTTCAGCTTTAGCCCCTACTTTGTTCCTTCTTCACATCAATGACCTCCTCTCTAGCACATCCAACCCAGATCACAGTTACGCGGACGACAGCACCCTCCAATCAAATATACAATATTCTAAGCCTGTCTCTTTAGCAGAATTAGATGAGGATCGCAGACTCATGGAGGGTTCTATCTCCGTGGATCTCCAGAAAATATTAGGCTGGGGAAGTAGAAATCTTGTACAATTCAACCCCACCAAATCACAGTCTTGATTTCTTTCTCATAAGAGATACACCAGCCCTAAACCCATCACAATAAACAACCAAGTTATTCAAAGTAATGAGTCCTTTTCACTTGTTGGCATCTCTGTGGATAGAAATCTCAATTGGCACCAACATGTCACATCAATTGCAACAGCGGCTGTTAAGAAATTAGGTTTCCTCTTCCGGGCTCGCAAATACTTTTCACCAGCTAATCTCTATACTTTATATACTTCACAAATAAGACCTAACCTCGAATACTGCTCCCACATATGGGGTGCTGCTGCCGCTTCTACACTCGCTATCCAGGACTTCATTCAGAAGAGAGCTATACGTCTCATAGGTGACCCTACCCTCACCCAAAGGCTGCCATCACTTGCCCACCGACGTGCCGTTGGTGACCTCTCTCTCTTTTATAGATATCTGCACGGGCACTACTCAGAGGAGCTTTCTTCCATAGTTCCTCCACCTGCTGCCCCCAACAGATCTACCAGGGGAACAGATCGAATGCACCCTTTTACTGTCCAGGTCACCAGACATAGAACATCTTGTTATGCCCGCTCTTTTGTCCCGAGGACTTCTAACTTGTTGAATTCCTTACCGGCACATGTTTTCCTTCTCCCCCGAACCTCCATACCTTCAAGTCCAGAATTAACAAGTTGCCTTTTTCCTCCTTGTCGACACCCACGGTACGATATTATTATATATATATATATATATATATATATATATATATATATATATATATATATATATATATATATATTATATATATATATATATATATATATATATATATATATATATATATATATATATATATATATATATATATTCTTTAAATTGATAGGGTTGTTTAATAAATGACCTAATAGTCCACCTATGAATACACTTGGCAATGCAGCCTCATTACTTCCTAATAGATAAAATAATTCGAATGCAACAAGGTAACAACAAGGAAAATGCGCCCACTATGTTTTCTTAATAAAAGCGGATCAGGGCAATGGTATTTACATATTTAGTAGATTGTCCTTATATTAAAAATGTTCCGACTATGAATACGACACAATGTTAAATCTGTGTTATTTTCTATTGGATTATGTTGACGTTCCTGCTTAACTGCCGGTAATTTTATCCTCAAAGACTGACTAAACCGTTCGAAAATTTCGAATATGAATCTAAAACAAAATCCTAGAACTTTCTGGATAACTGTGAGACTAATAATCTACAAGGAAAAATATGTTGTTGGATTGTGGTAGCTTCCTTGAGGTACAATACTTATAACCTTTTAGTCATTTATGACTAAACGTTTAATGCAAATCACAAATTTAGCAACGCCAATTTAGCATAAATGATTTTCACACCTACTGAACTCTTTGAACTAGCTACTTATTACAATAAACATTTTCTTTGAGCATAAGTAAATTTCCTATTAGAATGAATAATGCATTTGTAATACCTATTTATTCAAGTTTAGTAAGTATCTATATTTTTAGAAACCGAATCAACAACCGAATAAAGTGAAACAAGAGTTCGAGACGCGGCAAGTGCGTTATGGTAGTGAATTTTTATTAAATGTTTCAAATTTGAATAACTCAATTTTCTATAAACTTATATACTTAAAGTTGAATTTTGGTATGTAGTAACGTCTTTCCCAAGGCAACATACCCGCCGAATTTCATTAAAATAACTTTGTAACTTCCGGAGAAAAAAAATTGTTTCGAAATAAAACGCAAAATTTGAATAACTCAATTTTTATAAACCTAGAAAGTTGAATTTTGGTGTGTGGTAACGTCTTTCCCAAGGCAACATATCCGCCAAATTTCATTAAAATAACTTTGTAATTTTCGGAGAAAAAAAAAATGTTTCGAAATAAAACGCAAAATTTGAAAAACTAAAGTTTTTATAAACCTAGAAAGTTGAATTTTGGTATGTGGTAAGGTCTTTCCCAAGGCAATATATCCGCTGAATTTATAGAAAATAGCTTTAAAATTTTCGGAGGAAACATTTTTTTTCTTGAAAAAACTCAAAATTTTCCCGGAAAATCTTGTTCGGTTTTCCTGGCTAACGAACTCGTCCAAGCCATTAATAAAAGAAAGGCGCCTGTCGTGTTTCATCAAAATCGGTTTGTTATTTTTTTGGTTATCGGTTGGAATATATATATATATATATATAAATATATATATATATATATATATATATATATATATATATATATATATATATATATATATATATATATATATATATATATATATATATATATATATATATATATATATATAAATTGAACTGACCCCGGATATGGGTTCCATTTTTTTGAATAAAAATCACTAAAAAGTGGGGTCACACCAAAAAACACAATTAATAACAGATAGGTAGTTAGGCGCTAGATACGTATTTCGCCAACGAAGTTGTCTTCATCAGCAGCTGTCGCTAAACTAACTGTATGAGCAAAATCATCCTATTTTACGGGATGTTTTTCAAAAGTGGCTCACCCCAATAACTTTTTTATTTTTGAGATAAAAATTAAAGTTTGGTGTGTTAATATATGACAAAAATCCAGATTGACTGACGTATTGGTTGTTTTCGGTCACTTCCAGTTTCACCCGAAATGTCCGCAACTTTTGATTTTTAAATTGGACCTCCGGCATTTTTTGGTTTATTTGATAGAGAATGATATTCTGAATACAATGACACCTCATATGTCAACTTTTGACATTGTCGCTTAAAAAATAATAATATTTTAAATTTCAATCTAGAGTGGCATGACTATGTTAAAACCATTATTTTTTAATTAAGGAGCCGTGGAAAATAGATTTGATCATCTAATGTTTTTTGTTTCTTTTCCTGGTGGGTTAAAAGATCTCCAAATCATATTTTTAATCATAACTCCATTTTTTCAAATGGAACGAGGTTGCTCATTAGCTTATTCGGAAAAAGCATTTTTTTACGAATAATCTGCTATCACACACATGTTATTTTTAGTTAAATTGTCATTATAAACCGCCTATTATAATTTCATCTATTTACAACATTGGAATTTGCCATAAGCGTAATGGCATTTGTAACAAGTTGGCCTGGATATAACAATTTGAGTCCATTTCCAAATATCAACAAATTGTTATTTTCCGGCCTACTTGTTGCAAATACCATTACGCTTATCAATCTTATGAAATTAAAAACATTCGGGACACAGCAAGTGCGTTATAGTAGCGAATATTCATAAGAATTGTACACTATTATTATACGGCATAAGTTAATACTTTAAACTTAAACAAACCTTGAAGATCGATTTTAGAGGTCCTAGTACGCGCACAATTGAGGAATTCTTCCGAAAGTGTTACCATCGATATCTCTCTATGATCAAACAAATCTTGCGTTCCAACTTATTTCGAAAAAAAAACGCGCAAAACTCAATTTTCTGTGAAGCTAAAGAACTGAATTTTGCATATCTGTAGGTAGTGTAGGTTAGTTTAGGTTAGGTTTGAATGTAAGTGGGCCATACCGGTCCCTCCACCGCGACCATAAGGTCTATTTTGGCTCATGCCTAATGGTCTATATTTCACCCAACAAAGCCAGCCTCCTGCAGAGGTCGATAATCTTTGTGAGCGAAAGTTGATCCAGATCTTCCGCAGCAAGCTTTGTCTTGCCAAAGAGCAGGTATCTAGTCATGTCTGCCGCCGGACAGGAACACAGTACGTGCTCTGCTGTCTCGTCACTCTACATACACAGCCGGCACTCAATTTCGTGACCGGCTCCAATTCGGTGCATGTGGTGACGCAATCGGCACAGTCCTGAATACAAGCCGACTAGAGTACTCAGTTGTTGTCTGTTTAGCTCTAGAAGTTTTTTAGCCCTTGACTCAGACAGGCCATTTATGAAGGCCTTAGAGTGAGCTAATCCTGGCAGATTTTGCCATTGCTGGATTGTCATTCTTTCTGTACAGGTCTTTAAGGTGTGTTTTGCTGTGCATGCTGTTATCCCCAGCACCGGTTCTGGTCCGATAAAGTCCCTCTGGGCACCACTTCTGGCAAGCGCGTCGGGCGCAACATATCCATCATGGTCAGAGTGACCCGGTATCCAGACCAGCGACACCTCATTACAGCTGCCCAGTTCGTTGAGGGCAGATTTACAACTCCATACCGTTTTTGCATTGCAACGGTAGGAACTAAGAGCCTTTATTCAGCTTGGCTATCTGTATATATCTTTATCGATTTGTGTGTGCACTGGTTTTCTATACTTTCCCTTGCACACATCTCGATGGCATACACTTCTGCCTGGTGTATGGTTGCGTACTTTCCGAGGCTAGTTGATAGTCTAGCATCGGTGCTGCCCCCATATGCGCCGGCTCCTACTCCCATATTGGTTTTGCAGCCGTCAGCATACCATCAGAGATCGGCTCTCAATAGGGTCGTTTGATTTTGTTCCCAGTCCTCCCTTTCTGGGAGGACGGTCTTGAAAGACAGATCCCTACTGATCATTGCAGGCATCAAGTCTCAGACCATTCCTAGAATTCCATGACCCTCAATGTCATCGAGGAGTCCGGACCCTCCCAGACTGACTTCCTTCGGCGTGCTGTCGGCCGTTTGTTTTAATCTGTACGTTGTCCACCTCGCCACCCTCACCAGCCATATGTGAAGAGGTGGAATATTAAAGAGGACCTCCAAAGCAGCTGATGGTGCGCCGCTTATCGCTCCCGTTATCATCAGATAAGCTTGTCTCTGTAGATGAGCCAGTTTGGCCTTTGCGATACCACGAAGTGCCTTGTGCCACCAAACTATGGCTCCATATGTTATCATTGGTCTGATAACCACTACATAGAGCCAGTACATCTGTTGGGGGTTTGTTCCACAGTTATTTCCACAGATTCTACGGCATGTCAACAGGGGTAGTTTAGCCCTGCAGATTACATTCTCTAACTGTACGTCCCAGTTGAGCTTCTTATCTAGGGTAACCCCCAGATATTTTGCTTGTTCCGTAAATGGAATCGTTTCCCCCATAAGAATAGGTGGTTTTAATCTTTACAGCTTTCTTCTTCTGGTAAATGGAACAATGATCGTTTTGCGGGGGTTCACAGACATCTGTTCGCTCCGACACCAATCATTCACTACATTTAGTGCCTCTTGAAGAGTACTTGCTAGTTCCTTCTCAGATTTGCCTCTAACCATTATGACTAGATCATCAGCATACGCCTAGACCTCAACCTCCCACAGCCCCAGGATATCCAGCAAATCGTCCACAAAGAGGGACCACAGCAGGGGGGATAGACCTCTCCACTGAGAGCACCCCCTCGCAGCCCTGAAGCTGACCACCTCCCCCTGCAACGAGATAATAACGGTCCGATTGTGAAGCATGCTTCCGATCCAGCCACAAATGGTAGGTTCCACCCCTCTAGCGATAGTGGCTTCGTAGAGGGGGAAAGGTAATGCATTATTAAATGCTCCTTCAATGTCGAGAAATGCATGCAGCCACCGCCATCTTCCCGTTATCCAGGGAGTGTGTGATTTTCTCGACGAGGTTATTGAGTGCTAACTCAGCAGATTTGCCAGTTTGGTAGGCATACTGGTGAGTGTTGAGTTTCAGTGATGTGGGAATGTAACCCCCACCCCCCCTAATCACCATCCAGCTAGATGGAATATAGTTCCAGGCCAGAGTGGCTCTATACAGCCTAATTAGGAAAGGTAGGAGAATCTCCAGTCCATTCTGTAGTAGGACCGGACCCACCCCATCCTCCCCTGGCGCCTTGAATTGCTGGAAATGTTTCACAGCACACTCCACTGCCGAGGCTGCAACTATTCTCCGAGAAACCCGTCAGTCCTCCCTTTGAGGGCGTTTAAATCGACACTCGGCTGGCAGGACATCTTCATTGCTCAGGATCAGACAATCTGGGAAGTGTGTGTGTGTGTGCTAAGAGCTCTAACGTTTCCTTCCGTGATTCGATAAAGGAACCATCTGGTCGTTTTATCGATCCCAGTTCCTAAACACGGTCGCGTGAGAGAATTCTGTGGATTCTGGCGCTGCTGGGCAAATTAGAGATGTCCCCGCAGAACCTCCTCTAGGACTGCCTCTTAGCGTTCCTTATATCTTTGTTATAATGTGTTAGAGCGGATTTATATTGTTCCCAGTTGCCTGTAGTCTTAGCACGATTGAAGAGACGTCTCACTTCTCTTCGCAGTTTTTCGAGGTTATTGTTCCACCAAGTAGACCCTCGACTATCTTTTTTTGACCTTAGTGGACAGTTTTCGTGATATGCTGAGACCACAGCATCCCTTACCTGTTCAGCCGCAATCTCAATCTCTTCACAATCCCTCACTGTGGGGATAGCGGACACAAGACGGGCGGCGAGGGATTGCTTGTACCCCTCCCAATCCGTCCTCCTTGGGTCGCGATACTCCACCACAGGTCTAGGGCCTGTTTCAATATCAAATAGGATATGGGCATGGTCCGAACATGAGGGTTCAGACGACACCCTCCATTTGAAGATTTTTGAGCTCAACAGCCTTGAGCTGATCGTGACGGCCATGTTTCTCGTCCAGAGACCTGTTATATTTCTGAGCTGTCCTCTGCTAAGATTTAGCAGCCCCACAGCTCTCTTTAAACTGGGTTCGTCAATTACTGACTTCCCATGTCTGAGCCCAGAACCGGTTCTGGTTCCATAAATGGGTCTGCTGACCCTCTCTTCGCGAGACTGTCTGCTTCTTCATTGCCTTTGACCGCCGAGTGACTCGGAACCCAGATGAGGGTGACCTCATTCTGCCCAGCCAGGTCGCTGGTCTCGTCTTGGCATTCACTTACCAGCCTGGAGTTTACCCGTGGGCTACTTAGGGCCTTAAAGGCTTTTTAATTTAAAAATGACACCACATTTGACAACTAATTACTACCACTTCCTAAATATAGTATCAAAATCGAATGGTGTTTCAAATAAAGTATTTATTTTCCACAAATCACTATTCTTAAAAAAATGTAGTGGATGATATAGTGGTGCAAAAGCTCAGAAGTTCCTGTACATTAAACACAAAAAATAACCAGATATCGTTTTTACTGCCAAAAGAAACCTCTTTCACCACAGTCAATTACTCAATAAATAAATGAATAAATGAATTATCGCGAAAAAATGTTCTTCTTTTCAAGCTTATAGCTTCTTAAGGAAGCAAAATAATTGTACTAATGTAAGTTGACTTCAATCACCTTATTTTCGTCCAAGGTAACTAAAACTGAAGTTTGTCCAATTATGTACTAAAGACTGTATATATATATATATATATATATATATATATATATATATATATATATATATATATATATATATATATATATATATATATATATATATAATTTTTACGAAAATTCACTACTTACCATAATCATTTTGCATCACAAGTGAATCACTGTACTGAACTTTTCCCAGCCTCTGTGCGTACTGCTCATAGTACACAGTAAGACAGTTAGTTGCATTGTTTGTAAAAAATTACTTTCGCTAAATTTTGTATATCAAAATAAATATATAAAAAATTTTGTGATGAAGGTTTTCCTGTTGTGTTTTTTTACTAGATATTTGTTTAGAAAAATATAGTTTCTGCACGCAAAATTTCTTTCTGCAGAAAAGGAAATCATTCTATAATTTGGCGTCATTCACATTATAAAATAATAAACTACAGGGCTTACAGAGTGATAATAAACAAAACAAGCAAACAAACATGCCTGTAGAATTAAAATTTCTTTCTTTTCAGTCTGTTATAAGGTTACCACTTTCGGGAACTCCTGAAATTTAGGAAGTTTTTGCATAACCGGCAACACCGCTGTTGCTTCGCCAGCGTTCGTCAAGGTATGGAGTTGCGCAAGCCGCCAACTTTAGGTCCCCCACACATGTAATCTATTTAAAAACGATTCCCCCCGGCTTATTCCACTAGAATTGTCGAAGAGTTAGTGCTGTTACGTTTGTGCAGAGTAATATCTAATAACTTTGTGAACGCTTTCGTTTTATTCTTGTGCAGTGAAGTGAAAAAAGAAAACATCAACAATGTCTGAAGCAATCAAACGCGACATCCCCATCCGTCTTGGAGACTTCAGTGTCATCGACACCGAATTCAGCAGCATCAGGGAGAGATTTGACGCTGAAATGAGAAAAATGGAAGAGGAAATGTCCAAATTTAGATCAGAGCTTATGAACAGAGAATCAAACAACTTCTTCAGAAGCACAACAAGGTATCTAGAGCCTTTTAAGATTCGTTTATAATTTGTTACATACTTTTTGGTTGAGGTTTCTTCGACTAAAAACAATCTTACCTAGTTCTAGTGACATAAATTAACAGGATTAAAATATTTAAAGTAACCTTGTGTTGCTGGAGATGATGTCGCTGTTGCAAAAAATTGTATAAGTAGATACACATGATAACAACGAGTCGATTGCGTTCATTATAGCTATGAAAACTGTTTGGCCAATTTTTTCAGTGTGGGAGAGTTTACGCCTCTTTTTCAGTCATCGATCACTGTATGTAGGACAGAGAAGGATTTTGTGTTTTGTGCTGCTTCCTTGGCAACGATCCTTGAAATGAAAACAGTTTGGCAAAGTTCGCCGTAAAATATTAGTTATTAGTCATTGATGATTTTACAATCTGATTAATTTATATCGTTTCTAATAGGTATGATTAATAAACCTATAATATCGAACACACGTTCACGTTATTGAGGTTTAGAATACTATAGGTGTCAAGAGTGTTAAGTTGAGATAGTTATTTCGATAAAAAGCTTTCGAGAGAATAAAACAAAACTGGAATTTCAGTAATTTTCGTTAAAAGAAATTTTTTTTATATATAATTTGGTACAGCGATTGAAAATAAAACCGCTTTTTAGCAAATCAAAATGCAGATTGTCAGAAATGTCTGCAACTTTCGATTTATTTACGTACTTTGTTCACAACATACCTACGAGGCGTTGCCAATAAAGAATTGGTTGTAAAGAAACCAGTTGCTGTAGGTTTTTAGTGAAGTTTCTTTAAAAAAATTCACTAATAGGAAATATATATATATATATATATATATATATATATATATATATATATATATATATATATATATATATATATATATATATATATATATATATATATATATATATATATACATATATACACACCGATAACTCAAAAAATAATGGGTCAAATAATTGATCAAATTTGGATAAGTTCGTTAGCCAGAAAAATCGGCCCAGGTTTTCCCGGAACATTTTTTGTTTTCTTTCTAAAAAAAATATCTTCGGAAATAACAAAGTAAGGACAACCAAATTTGGTAGGCGTGTTTGTATTATAAAGAGTGAACCATGTACCAAAATTTAGGTCTCTAAGTTTAAAGACAAAAAAGTTATGGGCAGTTAAAGAAAAAAAAATTGGAGTTTTCCTCGAAACGTCAAACTCGCGATTTGAAACGTCAAAATTGGCCAAGTTTAGCCAAAGAACGTGAAACAAATACGGATTGTGAAAAGAAAATGTTGCAAGAGGAGTATTCTGCGAACCCTTAAGGTGCAGCTTCAACCGTCATTGCCCTTCATTTTTCTAAAATATTTACAGAAAATTCATTCCAAGTAGAACCTTTCTCTGATGCTTTCGCTGTCAGTTTAGTTAAGTTGATGCTTTCACTGTATGTTTAGTTAAGTTTAACGATCCATAATTTTTAGCTAATTTTCGTAGAACAAATTCGTTAATGTATTTCTGAATTTTTTATCAAAATATGATGCATGTTTGTAAGAACAAAATCTGGACGCAGTAAGTGTGTTTTGATAGAGAATTTTCATTAAATCTTTCAAATTTCAGTAAGTCAATTTGCTATTAACGTAAGGTTTGTTGGCTAAGAAACCAACATTTAAGTTTATTTTCGGAAAATTTTTGTACATTTTCAAACAGTAAGTAATTTTGATAAAATATAGCACATTTCTACTATATAGGTTATACCGGTAAACAAATTGATGCCTGCTCGCATTTGCTATTAAAAACATTTTTACGAAAATTCACTTCCATAACGCATTTGCTGCGTCCAGACTTTTATGTATTTAAGACTTTAAACATAATTTCCTACTTTCTCGAACTAAGTTCCTCTAATTTCTAAGAAACTACGGTAAATTTGCAGATGAGCTCATGGACAGCTTTCTGATTTTTAAATATGACTTCTTTACATATATATTTTTTTCTATTTTTAGCGAATTTGTATTTTAAAAAAATTGTATCTCAAAAAATTACAAACTTATTTTGATAGACATGTGACCCTGGTAGAGGCTCTATTATGTACCAAATTCAACTTTTTAGGCTAATAGCAAAATAGTTATTGAAATTTGAAGCATTGAATGAAAATTCGATACCATAACGCACATGCTGCGTCCCGCATTTTTCATAGGATAAGATGTGGCAAAAAAAAACAGACAACAGAAATAATACTTAACACTTGAAAATATGTCTTTTAAATAATTTTGAAATAAACAACCAAGTATACAGGGTTGAATTTAGAATAAACGGTACCTTCCTACGAGTTACAATAAAAAAAATTTGTACTTTAACGTCGGTCTATGGCTAATCAACGACGCCAGGGAGCAGTTTCCTGGACGTTTTTGCCGGACCCCTGCCTTTCTGTAAGGAGGGTAGGGATCCTTAACGTGCCCAACATTGGACGGACACGAGATCCACTGCTTTACACCCCATCCGAAGGGCGGAACGTGCAGCCACTCAACTTGCTCAAATACAATGCCACAGCCTCGGCTATTGTTAATTGTACAAGTTATGTACTGAAAAACTAAAAGAAGAACCCTGGGAATCGAACCCAGTGCCCTTCGGTTCAGAGGCCCGCGTTCTTACCCCTGGACCACCGAGGCTCTGAGTTACAATATTCTAATTATAATACCTACACTGTTTTTGAATTATTTTGAGTTCAAAACTGTTGACTCCTTGATAAAGTGGTATACCTAAATTAAACTATTTTGTACAGTTAAATGATACTTTTAACATAAAACTGTTTTCAAGTGTCACTACAGGTTTATTAAAGTTTAAAATATTTAATTGAGGTGTACCGATGAACTGGAGAAGCAGCGCTGGCACTTAAAGCAATAGGAGAAGGGAAGCTTGAGAAGGAGATATACCTTTCTTGCTTTTGTAGACTTGAAGAAAGCAATGCGTAAGGTAACTTGAAAAACTATTGTGTCCACCGGATGAAGTGGTATAAATTAAACTAGTTTGTGCAGTAAAATAAAACTTCTAACATAATTTTTTTTATGGTTTTCAAGTTTCAGTACAAGTTTTATACAGTTTAAAACAATTAATTAGGGTGTGCCGGGGAACTAGATAAGCAGCGCCTGCACATAAAAAAATAGGATAAAGAGACTTGAGAAAAATAGAGATGCGTGTATCGGTTCTGTAAAGCTCCAAACATTCGATAATGTGGATTAGTTAATATTGTTTCATATAATGAAGAGAACAGAATTGGATTTGAAAAATAGGCACATTATTCTGAAACTGGCAAATCTGCAGACAACCTCCCGAGGCCTTTTTTGAAAATTTGATTCAGAAACATGCCTAGAACCCTCCTGGATGCACAAACCACAAGAACAATTTCTTGCCAACAACCCCTAAGAAAGTTACGGGACAGAAGTGTATAGTGGTGCTGGGTGGGCAAGAAGATATAAAGGTAATATAAGCAGAAAATGCGAAGAAAACAGCATCATCGGACCTCGAAAAGCTGCCTTTTTTGACATTTTGAAGCTATACCCCCCTTAAACCCAGTCTACCCCGCACAGCACCCCTATTCGCCCCAGCTCCCGCACACAGGAATTTGTCTTGTGGTTTATGCAACGAGGGTGGTTGTAGATACGCGAGAGGAGAATGAAAATCCCCACGACGAAGACCCACCAGTATCACCAACGACTTATGGGCCAACCTGTGATTGTAGAAATATTTTTTTAAGATGTAGCTCAAGACACCCTATAATTAATATATACCTTTTTTTCATATCTTGTATAATAACGGATATATTGAGCTTTATTGATTTTTTACGAAAATACGGCAAAAATTATATACCATTAAACGATAAACTCTATAGCTAAGGCTACTACCAAGCATTAGAGAAAGGGTCAATTTGAAATGAATTTTCTGTAAATATTTTAGTAAAATGAAGGACAATGACGGTTGAAACCAAGACTTCAGGGTTTGTAAAACATTCTTCTTAAGACATTTTATTTCCATAGCCCCTATTAGATTCAAGTTCTTTGCCTAAATGTTGCCAATTTTGACGTTTTAAAGCGCAACTTTGACGTTTTGAGGAAAACCCCAATTTATTTTTCTTTAAATGCCTATAACTTTTTTGTCTTTTGACATACAGAGCTAAATTTTGGTGGGTGGCCTACCTATAAGGATATAAACCCGCTTACCCAATTTGGTTGCCCTTACCTTGTTAATTCCGGAGATAAAAAATTTTTTCGAAAGAAAATCCAAAATTTTCCGGGAAAATCTGGAGCGATTTTCCTGGCTAACGAACTTATCCAAGCCATTTGCAAAGGAAAGGTACTCACCAAATTTAATCAAACATATAAACATTGAAACTGACCCCGGATATGTGTTCTGGGGGGGCCTAATTAGCGCTCATTTGAAGAAATGTTTTCAAAATTCAAAAGTCGAGATCTCCTCATTAGTGAATTTTTTTAAAGAAAATTCACTAAAACTACATCTGTATTTAAAAAGTGTCGTTTATGTTTGGTCCACCATCGTACAAACATTGCTCGTTTAATAGTTTAAATAAGATTCAGTATCTGCTTGTATCTTTTGGTATTTCTCGTATATAAACGGATAATCATAGGTACTTATTGGACTCAAGCTTACACAATTCTGCATCACCAGTAAAGGTGCTTGCGGCTGGTTTTGTTTTTCTGCAGCCTGATGATACCGTAAACCGTAACCGGCGAAACCAATTGGAGAGAAGGAAATAAACACTTATGAAGCTAGGGAAGAATCATCTACATCTGAATTTAGTATGAAATGGTTTCACCAAGTAAGGGCTCCAACAAGGATCCGTTCTCGTATTTGTTGCCATACCTACTTTTATTAGACAGAAACTGAAACTAAAATCTGCCTCTGTTGTATTTCTGGATTTCTATTATCATAAGAGAACAGCTGGACTAAATAAAGTTATTATATGAGCCATAAAAAATAACAATTTTATTGCAGTTCGAATAACACACAGTCAAGGTAGCAGCATAATATGCAACAAATATTACTCTAGAACAAACATCTGGCTATGAGCCAAAATTCCCGAACCTCTAAATGGAAAAGACGTTTTTATCTTACGTTTTATAACGCACATTCAATTCTAGGGAAAATTAACCGGTGTACAATGTCTAAATATTTAATTAAAACATCGTTAACTCTGCCTAGTGCCTAGATTACGTCTAGACCTGTAAATCGAAGCCAGCAGGTGGTCCACAGTCTAAATATTCATTCAAAACATAGTCAGCCATGCACACATTCTGTTTAAAATGTTTATTCGAATCAAAACAAGCGACGCTCAAAGTATTGTTGGAAGAGATGATGCAACTCGGTGACATTGAAATGATTTTATTGTTTTCTAGGCACACTAGATACAAATTACTGGACAATGTTATTTAGATATTTTTATATAAATTAAACCGGGAACTAGATTTTTCTGGTAGATGATGATGTGGTTCATAATAAGAGAGGTTTTCCTCTTTAAAAATATTCATTTTAGTGAATTTTCGTGGAAAAAAATCACTAATGAGATCCTGCCTTTTGAATTTTAGAAATTTATTCAAATGAGCGTGAACTGGGACCCCTGGAACCGCCATCGAGGGTCAGTTTCAATTTTTTATGACTTCATGCCAACGCTGAGCCTGATATTACAGCGTTCACAGGCAAAAAATTGAACAAAATGCCTTGGACACTACTAGAACACCCTCCCTACAGTCTCGACCCAACGCTTGACCTGATATTACAGCGTTCACAGGCCAAAAATTGAACAAAATGCCTTCACAGGGCAAAAAATGAACAAAATGCATTGGACACTACTAGAACACCCTCCCTACAGTCTCGACCCAACGCTTGACCTGATATGACAGCGTTCACAGGCCAAAAATTGAACAAAATGCCTTCACAGGCCAAAAATTGAACAAAATGCCTTGGACACTACTAGAACACCCTCCCTACAGTCTCGACCCAACGCTTGGCCTGATATGACAGCGTTCACAGGCATCAAATTGAACAAAATGGCTTCACAGGCCAAAAAATGAACAAAATGCATTGGACACTACTAGAACACCCTCCCTACAGTCTCGACCCAACACTTGACCTGATATGACAGCGTTCACAGGCCAAAAATTGAACAAAATGCCTTCACAGGCCAAAAATTGAACAAAATGCCTTGGACACTACTAGAACACCCTCCCTACAGTCTCGACCCAACGCCTGACCTGATATGACAGCGTTCACAGGCCAAAAATTGAACAAAATGGCTTCACAGGCCAAAAATGGAACAAAATGGCTTCACAGGCCAAAAATTGAACAAAATGCCTTGGACACTACTAGAACACCCTCCCTACAGTCTCGACCCAACGCTTGACCTGATATGACAGCGTTCACAGGCCAAAAATTGAACAAAACGCCTTCACAGGCCAAAAATTGAACAAAATGCATTGGACACTACTAGAACACCCTCGACCTGTTGACCTGGGATTTTCATTTCTTCGGGCCACTCAATGAACGGTTGTGAGGCAAAGGATTCGCTGCTGACTGAGTAGGGCGGTTCGTGCGACAACCTTATTTATTTTATAACGACGGTACTACAAAGCTTCAGATACGTTGGGAAAATGCATTCTCAACGGAGGAGATTACGTAGAAAACTTTTCAAAAAGTCTCATTAATTGTTGTTGCCCTTGGTGAAACCGTTCCATATTAAGTAGAGATGTAGACACTTCCTGTTTGGCATCACAAGTGATTCTCTGCAATTTGCTTCGCCTTTTACGGCATCGTCAGGCAAGAAAAGGAAACCCAACCGCAAGCACCTTGCTGATGATGCAGTAAAGGCAAAACCGGTTGCTAAGAAGTAAACAAAAACTTAAAGTCTCTACATGTGTATTTAAAAAAAAGTTTAGTTTGTATTTGATCAATTCTGGTAAAACATTACTCGTTTAATATAATTAATCAGATTTAAACACACTTGGATAACCCAAATCACCACAACACATTTAAAAAACCCTGACGATCGTTTCACTAAAGTTAGCCTCATCAGAGGATGAATAATTCCAAATAGATTATATCCGCAACTCTATTTATATTCTACAGGTAGTCGGTCACTAACGATTGAGGGAGGTTCAACGACACAAATTCACATATTTTGTTTGGTGGATATATCTGAATTATTTTATTATCTATCGGGCGTACCTCTGTCGGTCCTGGTTGTCTAACATTTTTTATTAATTTTAGACTCTCCTCATTTACGTGGTGATTATTATCCCAAATATGTCGGGCAACGAAAGATCTATCTATGGTACCGTACCTTAATTGTGCTAAATGTTATTTGAGTCAAATTTAAATAGATCGTTTTGTTTGTCCGACGTATTTAAGATCACAATCTTTACAACTTATTTCATAAATTCCCGATATTTTGTCCGTACTATCCGTGTCTTTTGAGTTACAGTATCTTTTTCTCGAAAATGCTAGTTGCAAATTAGTTTTTTTTTAAATGCTATCTAGACCCCTCGTGATTCGAGGTTCATGGTAAGCAGACAAAGTTTTCTCTCTTTTAAAAGTCGTTAATTTTGCGAATATTTTCTTTGTTTTCTGTTTGTTAATTAATTGCTCCACTAGGCAAGCAGTGTATCGGTTATATTCGGCCCCTTTCGTAATATACTCTAATATCTATTTTTACTGCCTAGTGGAGAAATTAATTAACAAACAGAAAACGAAGAAAATGTTAGCGGAATCAACGACTTTTAGAAGAGAGAAAGCCGAAAAAACTTTATTTGCTTACCATTTGAACCTCGAATCACAGGGGGTATAGATAGCATTTTTTGAAACCAATTTGCGGCTAACATCTTCTACAAAAAAATATTTTAAAAAACTTGCTAGGTAACCCAAAAGACAAGGATAACATGGACAAAACGTCAGGAATTTGTGAAATAAGTTTTAAAGATTGTGATGTTAAATACGCCTGACAAACAAAAAAATCTATTGAAATTAGGTTTAAAGACATTTAGCACAATTAAGATACGGTGCTATAGATAGATCTTCCGTTGCCCGACATATTTGGGATAATAATCACCACGTGAATGAGGAGAATAGATAATTTAAAAAAAGTTAAACAACCAGGACAGCTAAACGCCTTCGAAAGTATATATATATATATATATATATATATATATATATATATATATATATATATATATATATATATATATATATGCTAAATATAGTAATAATAAAAAGTTATGAGTCTGGCTCCACCGCCTATGGGTAGTCTATTGATAGATTACTTTTAAAAAATACCGGCAGAAGCACGTCCGATAGATAAGGCAGTGTAACAGTAGATCAAATTGGGATGGTGAATGGAGTCGTGTTGTGTTCTCTGACGAGTCCCGATTCTGTCTTTGAGTCCACGATGGTCGCATAAGAATAGGACAATTACATGGACAACGCGGAATATTTAAAATTTGATGCATACGTTAGCATGCTACCTCTAGTTTTATTGACAGAAATGGAAATGCAAATGATTACATACGAAACTTACTGCAGCCTGTTGGACTGCAATACTTACTGGGGTCAACCCCTTTTTGAACAAGACAACGCACGTGCTCATACAGCAAGGGTTACTACAAGGTTTTTACAAGAATATCACGTGACGCTGTTTCCATTGCCTTTTCGTTCCACAGGCTTGTCACCAATTGAACGTGTGTGGGATTTGATTGGCATCGACTGGGTAATTTACCACAACCATCGCATAACCCAGTCGACCTTCGTCACCGAATTCAAGAATCCTGCGATGACATTCCTCAGGATACCATAAATCATTGAATTTCAAGCATGCCTCAAATAGTTATCGAATGCATAAGAAACCGCGGCGGACCCACTCATTATTAAATAACTTTGTTATTAGTGAATTTTCTTTAAAAAAAATCACTAATGACGAGATCCGTGTTTTTCCTGGAAAGTTTTGGGTTTTCTTCCGGAAAATTTTTGTATCTCTGAAAATAACAAAGCTATAGCAACCAAATTTGGCACTTAGGTTTACGCTATTAAAGTTACATTACATGCCAAATTCAGATCTCTAGGTTGAAAGGAAAAAATATTGACGTTTAAAAAATATTTTGGTTGTCACTGATCACCAGAGAAATGTACAAAACGAAAATATTTTATGTAGATAACAAGATCTATTGTATAATACAGACAAAGATTAGGTTTTCTTGGGGCAAAAAGGTCAAGAAATAATAGAAAAATTACTTTGAAATTTTATAGTTTTTCTTCTTTAAACAGAGTTGCGATTTGAAACGTCAAAATTTGCAATTTTTAGACAGAGAACTTGAAACAAATACGGAAACAAATACGGTCTATGTAAAGCAAATTTCATAATAAATCATCATTCTCTGATGATTTGGCAGTAGTTTTTAGTAAATGCAGCGGTTCACTAAGATCCCTAAAATAAATAATGTCAAACAGGCAACAGCAATACCACAGCATAATAAGCTGTGGCAATACCGCCTTAGTACATCGGCTTAATCACTGAAGTTAAGCAACTACGGTTGCGGTCAGTAACTGAATGGGTGACCTGCTGAGAACAAGTTACATTTTTGTTTAAATAACCATTTTACTATATTTTTTTTCTTTTAGTTAAATTTTAGTAAATTTTTTCCATAATAAGGAACTTTTAATATATATACAAACACCTATTTCGCAAAAACACTATTTATTAGGTGTGTGTCTCTAAATAGGGATTTCAGTTTAATCAAATTCAAACGCTTAGCGGTATTTGGGCATTTTTTAGCATGTTAAGCTGGGCTTTACTCTACGTAATACATAACATTGACGAAAGAAAAAATAAAAATTCGAGACGCAACAAGTGCGTTATTGTAGCGAATTTTTAGGAAAATCGGGCTCAGTTCAAATATATTAATAAACAGTGTTTTGTTTTAATTTGATAGTCGAAGTCCCCCGGTCCGTACCAGTTCTGAGCTGATCTTTAATGGATTGAATTTCGACCACAACATTAGAATTCATGTTTGTAAGAAAAGAAATCCGGGACGCAACAAGTGCGTTATGGTAGTGAATTTTTATAAAATGCTTCAAATTTGAATAGCTGAATTTGCTATTAACCTATAAGGTTCGTTGTCCGGGAAACTAGTTTTTTCGGGACCATTTTAAGTTTATTTTCGAAAATTTTTTACACTTTCCAACAATCAAGATATTTTGATGAAATATGGTACATTGTTTCTACTATTTAGGTAATACTGGTAACCACATTTGATCCATGCTTTCTTAAAAAAAACATATTTGCTATTTAAAACGTTTTTATAAAAATTCATTACCATAACGCACTTGATGCGTCCAGACTTTTTTATTACTTTAGTTTTAAAATGCAATCATTATTAAGTTTGATTAAACGCACATTATGTATAAATTTTATTAAAATTGATCAACTCGTAACGGGTGATCCGATTTTTTGAAGGTCAGTCTATATTAAAGCTGGGATGTCTTGATTTTATATTCATAATATTTCAAAGATCCCTCGTAATATCTTAAATATCTTAATCTCTCTTTATAAATGAGCTGTAACAAATCCCATACAAGGCTAGATGCATTCTCACAACAATTAGAACCGTAGACCGGTTTCGCTCTAATTAGAGCTCATCAGTACGGTATACTAATTGTTGCGAAAATACACCTATAAAGTAATACGGCTATGGTAGCCAGCCTTTCAACACTAAGTGAGTGGTGAATGTGTCGCCACCATAGCCGTATTACTTTATAGGTGTATTTTCGCTACAATTAGTATGTTGTACTGACGAGCTCTAATTAGAGCGAAACCGGTTACGGTTCTAATTGTTGTGAGAAGGCATCTAGCATTACATACTTTGTCCCCATATTAGCGTAGAAATTGGCCAGGGCTAACAATTTACTAAAATTGTTAGTTGGTTGTATACAGTCTCTATTTTTTTAACACCTTGTGTTATTTGGAACTGGCGTGGCAACATACTACTTGGTTCCGCAACTAGGTGGCGACACGTTCACCACTCACTTAAAACTTAAATCCCAAACACTTGAAAGAACACAAGTCAAGTCAGCATATATTTATTAAAGCTGGGGATGTCTTGAGTTTATATTCGTAATATTTCAAAGATCCCTCGTAATAGCGTATAGATCTTAATCTCTCTTTATAAATGAACTGTAACAAATCCCATAAACTTAAGAAGACAATATAAGTTCACAACGCCGGTAAAGAGGTTAATTATCAAGTCAGAGCGGTGAAAAGTACTAATATTGTTGATGTGCTTTTTAGATAACCGGGTCTTAATTAGTGATGTGTATCATGAAGGCGTACAGACCTGGTATTCATCGTGATGAAATCATCCACAAATGGACTTCCTGTCGGTTGTGGCCATTGCGAAGACGACTGAATGATTTAAGTTTACTATTCAGCTCGTTATCAACCGTCTGTTCCCAGACTGTTAATTATGTGTGAAAGCTGATTTTATAAAGGAAGTTGTTTTGACAATGTAACACATCAAAAATTAAACAGTGATATAATTTGGTGATTAAGTTTTAATGAGCGTATGTGATTTTGATTACCTACACCATATTTTAACAGTCTAGACCCAGCAATAGGGCGGGCCCTTCGTATATGACTGTAATATGACTTGAAGTTGCGTATTAACGAGCTGATATTGTAAAAAGTGCTGTAAATTGAATCGTAACTTCCACATAGCTGTGATAATCTACTCTCCGCAGAAAGGCATTATGATGAAATGAATTTGGGGTCCATGACTTGACCACAAAAACAATATTCGTATTCCTGTACCCATATTCACTTTTGAAACGTTATATTACTTGAGTTTTAACGAAAAAATGTCAATTTTCACCAATTCATTCCTCATTTATCCGCTACTTCGTAAAGCGATCTTACCCAAAAACAATTCGAAGCATTCCCTTGTCGGATGCTAACTGGATACCAAGTTGGAAGATGATATCTCAGTTCGTTCGAAAGTTATTGCGCCTACTGATAGACGTACAGACCGACAGACAAAAAAAAATTCGTTCCAGAATCAAGTTTTCTATATGCTTTCGAAATTCGAAATTTCTAACATCGACATTCCACCCCCACACATTCAACCCCTAATTTAATTTCAGCACAGAATACCAAATGTTTGATGAAATTAAAAGTTTTCTAATAAACAAACTCTCAAACGTTATATTACTCAAATTTTAACGAAAATCATATATATATATATATATATATATATATATATATATATATATATATATATATATATATATATATATATATATATATATATATATATATATATATATATATAATATATGGGTTCTAGGAGTCCTATTTCGCGCTCATTTGAAAAAAAATTGCAGTCACAATCGAAATGTATGTGGCCGATGCCATACTTTTACATGTATTGACGATGTGGAAGCAAAGATGGCTAAAAAATTTCTGATATGACTTTTAGCCCTCTGCTCCGAATCAAATTTTCCAATTATATGGTAGGCAGACCATGCAGTAACTTTTTATGTCAAGTGATGTTGTAATCATTGTGAAAGAAGTTTGGTACAGTACAAATCAATGAGTATGTAGTACAAAAATGATATATTTAAAAAAAAAGGGGGAACAACATGCAAGGGAAACGGTTTTTTTTTTCATATATATTGAATAATTATATCAAACGCAACCCTTCGAAGACTCAAGGTTACAACCCTCCTAGTAAACAATAGAGGTAACCTCTTATATTACTAACAATCGACTAACGGTCACAATATAATAACATAGCTCAACAATCTATCAGTCGATATATTACTTAGCAGTTGTGTTATCTACTTAAGAGTAATCATGCAAAAGGTTTATTACTTGTCAGAACGATGGCGAAGCCTTAATGTACTGGCGTAATGAGTCGGGCGAGCGGGTGCCAAAAGTGTCCAGTAACAACATCACTAACCTGTAATTAGAAATATACCTGAACACACCATTGTTCATCTAAAGCACAACCTAACATATATACGAGGGGCATTCAATTATTAGTTCATCAAACAGTTACCAATTACATGCCCCACTGAGCGACTCAACATCAATGACTATTTATACTCAAAACTCCACTGAGCAAACTAACATTAAGAGCAGTTTCCACATAATGCTCCACTGAGCAACTTCAACATTAACAGCATTTCCTATTCAATGCTACACTGAGCCACATCATAATCTCTCAACAGCGCACATCAGTGCCTCAGAACTGCTTCTCAACAATGTTTCTAACTGCTCAACAATCAGTTACTCAAACAATAATTACTCAGACAATAATTACTCAAGTAGTTACTCACACGATAGTTACCCAAATAATAATTACTCAAATAATAATAATTACTTAACCAGTAATTTAGCTTGAGTGTTTAATTGGGTGCCGTACCCGACACCCGGCTTCCAGGTGTGCAATGAGGCACAGTTCAATGCCTCACCTAGAGTGCTCGTTACTGTCAGAGTTGGATACCGATAAGTGCAATGGGCACACGATGCACACTCCAGGGTGTGTCCTTCTCCAAGTAGCCCAACTCCTACACTGGGACTGACACGTGCAATGAGAGCAACGGGTGAACTGACCACAGTGTCTCGGTCAAGCTACCAGATCGACCAAAAATGCAATAGGGTGTCTTGAGCTGCACCTTATAAAATTATTTTGACAATCACCGGCTGGCCCATAAGTCGTTGGTGATCCTACAATTGTTTTTCGAACAGCCTTATTTTATTGCATTTTTATCGAAATATGTTTGTAAAAAAAAATCAAGACGCAGTAAGTACGTTTTGGTAGCAAATTTTCATTAAATGCTTCAAATTTCAGTAACTCAATTTGCTATTAACCTAAGGTTTGTTGGCTAGGAAACCAGCATTTAAAGTTTATGGTCGGAAATTTTTTCGTGCATTTTCAAACAATAAGTTCTTTTGATAAAATATGCCACATTGTTTCTACTATATAGGTTATACCGGTAACCGAATTGATGACTGCTTAAAATACATTTAATATTCAAAGCATTTTTATAAAAATTCACTGCCATAACGCACTTGCTGCGTCCAGACCTTTTTTTAAATGCATAGGCTAAGTTTGATTGATGTATAAAAATTCGTTAAAATGTAATTCGAATAGGCCACCAAAAATTTCAATACAATTTCTAATACAAAGTCTCTATGAGGAGTTTAAGTTTGTGAACTTTCGCTTGCGTAGTTTATTTTAATATCTATATTTAAAAACATCTAAAAAAACATACATAATTTAAGAAACATGTGTTCAGAAAAAATATTAGACAGAAAAGAATATAATTGATGATCGCGGCATGCTGCCAAGATAAAGACAAATTATATGAACATAGAAGCATACTATATATTATATTTGTGATGGTTCTGGGCGCTTCCGTAGACACAAACGGTTCATTGAAGAAAAAAGTTATATGTTAAATATATAATCCAAGTCGTTGTTTATATAGTCGTTATATTATTTTGCCATTTGTCAAACTAAAGTAATTTTTATCTCCCACAAATTTAAAAATTTTGGTGAAAATATGGGTTGTTTGGAAAGAATATCAGTTAGAAAGACATTAGGGAATAGCAGGGATTTATGGTAAACGAAGGTGATGTTGACGTGTTAGAAGGTGCGAAATAGAAGCCCAAAAAGAATTTAAATTTGGTACGTCAAAATTTGCAATTTATTAAATTTGGTGTAGAACTGTGAAAATATTTAGGATTCAACCTTCTAAATTGTGTCATATGATACAGCACAAGTCCAAAGTGTGCCAAAACAGCCACTAATCACCTTAATTTCCCGGGGTATGAGCTCCTTACTTCCTTTAGATTGCATGGAGGCATGTGCGCATATGTCCGTAGCAATCTACCTTGCACCAGACTCCCCAATTTAGAAGCTTGAAGAAAAGACATACTATAGATAAAACTCTCTCAGGGCTGCAACTAAATTCATCTGTAGCATTTACCGGTCACCTTCTGACAACAACTTTGTCCAGCTCTTTGACTACCTTTCTGAAAAAACCGACCATCTGTTTTCTAAATATCCTTCCTCCGAGGTCACTATTCTTGGTGACTTCAACGTCCATAATAAGAAAAGGCTAGGATATTCAAAAACCGATCCACAAGGGAGAGCAGCGGAGGCCTTTGCAGTCAGCAACCTACCTACTTTCCTCGAATCCCAACACACAGCTCAAATCCCTTGGATCTCCTTCTTTCTACAAATCCTGAATGCTATAAAATATTAGTCACCGCCCTCCTCGGTCGCTCAGACCATGGCATGGTCACCGCATCCTGCGCAATGCAACCTGAGGTCACACAGACATCACACGCACGTATCGTTTGGCACTACAACTCCGCGAACTGGGACGAAATGCGAGATTACTTTTCCTCATTTCCATGGGCTTCTGTTTGCTTCTCTCATCCTGACCCCTCTGATATCTCACAAAACGTTACCGAAATTATCCAAGCTGGTATGGAATTATTTATTCCACGTACACAGAAAACCTCTTCAGCCACTCAAAAGCCCTAGTTCTCTAAATCTTGTGACAAGGCCAGACTTGAAAAGGTCAAAGCTCACAAAACACTTCTACACAATCCCAGTCAAGAAAACCGTCAAGCATTTAACGACGCAAGAAACCGCTATGCCCGCATTCTTTCTGAGACAAAAAACTCGTTTAATAACCACATCAAAAACAAAGTTCTCTTAAGCTCTAAGGGCAGCAAACCCTTCTGGACTCTTGCTAAATCTATTGGGAATAATTTCTGCAAGAGCACGTTTCCACCTCTTGTCTCAGGGGATGAAATTGTTTCTACCGCCCTGGACAAGGCTGAACTTTTTGCCTCGTTGCTCGCCGGCAATTCTACTCTTAACCCAGCTCCAAATCTTCAATCACCAACAGTCCCCAATGTCGCGCATAAAATGACGGACATCATTTTCAAAACTAAAAAGGTACGAAAGATGCTCTCTTCTCTTAATACCAGGAAAGCTTTTGGCCTTGACGAGATCCCAGCAATTGTTCTTAAAAAATGCGCACCAGAACTTGCTCCTTTCCTGACTCGTCTGTTTCAGACATCTTACAATAGAGGCATATTCCGTAGTAACTGGAAAACTGCTCGAGTACAAGCCGTCCCCAAGAAAGTATCCAAAGCGCTTCCTAGCAACTACAGGCCTATTTCTCTCCTTTCAGTCATCTCTAAAGTGATGGAAGAGTATATAAACACCGAATTACTAAAATTTATTGAAAAACACAGTCTAATCCACGACAGGCAGTATGGATTCCGTCAGCGCAGATCAACTGCCGACCTCCTTTCCTTTGTCACCCATTCTTGGAACAAGTCTATGGAACTACACGGTGAATCCCAGATCGTCGCTCTAGACATATCCAAAGCCTTTGACCAGGTCTGGCACGCAGCGCTGCTTAATAAACTACCGGCCTATGGCCTACCACCAAAACTATGTACCTGGACAGCAAACTTCCTCTCCAACCGGAGCATTTCTGTTGTTGTGGATGGCCATTCCTCTAAACTATATCCAATTAATGCAGGAGTTCCTCAAGGTTCAGCTTGTGTTGTTGAAATAATAAAATAAAAAAACAAGTCGCATAAGACTTAGATAAAGGTTTACTTTCGGGGCGCTTGTTCGATTTTTATGAACTTGTTTATATAGACGTGTTTTTGGGTGTAGATGACGAAAATCACAATAAAAATGAGGACAGGAGCCATCTTTTAGAGTTATTTGAACATTTTTGTGGGAAAAAACGTAAGTTGTACTCACTTTTGCGGCATGTTTTTGTCATATTTTACACATTTTCAGGGGTCGTTCGTTTTATATCAAGCTAGAGAAGTGTGTATTCCACTATTCTAATTCATTTTCACATAGTGAGTTCACCCCCTTAACTGTTAATGTGTCTCTGAAAATTACCATTCGTTTCATCGCATAAGTTGAAATTGACATTTGACATTAAGTTGGCTTTATATGTCAAATGTCAATTTCAACTTAGGATCAGTTATACGATGAAAAGAAGGGTAATTTTCAGAGACACATAAACAGTTAAGGAGGTGCACTAACCATGTGAAAATGAATTGAAATAGTGGAATACACCCTTCTTTAGCTTGATATAAAACGAACGACCCCGAAAATGTGTAAAACATGTCGCAAAAGTGAGTACAACTAACGTTTTTCCTAAAAATTTTTTTTACAAATAACTCCAAAAGTTGGCTTTTGCCCTAATTTTTATTGTTGTTTTCGTTATTTACACCCTAAAACAGGTCTATATACAAGATTTCATAAAAATGGAACACGCGCCCCAAAAGTAAACCTTTACCTAAAACTTATTGTATTAATATAATGTATAATTTTTGCCAATAAACAATAATAATAATAATAGTACACAATATTTCAAGGCGGACACCTACCGGGTATTTTAGTAACCAGAAAACCAAAAATTAATATATCACTATTTTGATAATGTCTGTTTTCTATATAATAATCCCATAGAATGCTCCTGCTCCCTTACTGAAATGATCTTATTAGGCAGAGAAAGCATCACAAAAAGTGTGGACGCAGCAAGTGCGTTATGGAAGGGAAATTTCATAAAAATGTTTTTAATGTCAAATACATTTCTTTAACGGCAGCAGGCATCAATTTGGTGACTGGTATAACCTATATAGTAGAAACAGTGTACCATATTTTATCAAAATAACTTAGTGTTAAAAATTTTCCGAAGGTAAACTTTAAACCGAGAAAACCGATTTCGTATCGAACGAACCTTAGGCTGAGTTATTGAAGTTTGAAGCATTTAGTGAAAATTCACTAGCAAAACGTACTTACTGCGTCTAGATTTTCTTTATTACAAACATGCATCATATTTCGATAAAAAAAAACGCAAAACTGCAATAATATACGGCATGTATTGAAGAACATCTTTTTATGCCCGCTCTTTTGTCCCGAGGACTTCCAACTTGTGGAATTCCTTGCCGGCACATGTTTTTCCTTCTCCTCCGAACCTCCAAACCTTCAAGTCCAGAATTAACATGTTGCCTGTTTCCTACTTGTCGACACCCACGGTACGATAGTATTTAGTCTGTAAGCCCTCGTGGTGTGTTGTTGAAATATAAAAATATGTTCGAAAAAAAATGTAGGTATCACCAACGACTTATAGGCCACCTGTGATTGTCAAAATAATTTTATAAGATGCAGCTCAAGAAGACACCCTATAATTAACGCATACAATTTTTTCTCGTATCTTGTATAATAACAATTATATATATAATATAGCTTTACCGTAGAAATGCGTCACCCTGTATATATGAAAACAGATAAAAATTGAAACTACACCCGGATATGAATTCTAGGGGGGGGGGGGGGGGTCCAGTTTGCACTCATTTAAAGAAATCTTTTAGATCGGCAATAAATAATCCATGTATATTAATGTGTCATTTTGGGACATAGTTTTAACTAAAAATCTTTCAGTAAGAATATTTCTTCTAAAACTAAGTGGCACTTCTCCTGACTCGGCTATGACTGTACAAACTGGTGTTGATCTAAGTAAACCCAAACATAATCTCAAACACTTATTTTGCACATTGTCTAGTTTTTTGGGATGGGTATTCGCTGCTTGATCATAAAATATAGATCCATAGTCTATTATTGTTGTTATATATGACTTATATATTATTATTCTGCATACAAGTCGCCCAACTATATCTGGGTTGAATAGAAAGAATTGTACGAGAAAACAATTATCTCGTTTTATTGCCTCTTTGATCAACCAATTGTTGCTTTACAAGTTAAAGAAGATGAAAAAGATTAAGGCACATGGCAAAATTAATATTGTATATATTTTCCCTTGTTTTCAAAACATATAACCAGTCTTTTAAAAAAAAGGACCCTTTAAATAGATGTTTTTCACGCCACTCCTTTTGTTGCATCAAGAATACGATCCCTCAGATCAACTAAGTGATTTTCGGCCCATCTGTGGGCGTTCGACTTTTCAGGTGGCCCTATAAGAAAAAGTCACATGGGTTTATATTAGAAGAGTGAGCTGGCCATTCTATTTCTCCACGATCCCAATCCATCAGTTTGGGAACTCGTAATTTAAAATATTTCTAGGTCCCAAGGCAAAATGAGGACACGCTCTATCTTGTTAGAACCATACATCCTAAAAATCAACATAGAGATTTGTAATTCTGACACAATGCGCTCTTTCAACAAAGTTAGATACTTGTCCCAGCGGACCACTTCCAACATTCCTGGCATAACCATGGATATTATTTATAATCCGTTTAATATAAAATTATACCTACTTTCTAACTAAAACTTCGACACAACAACAAAAAACAGCCATTAAATACATTATGTTATACAAACGTTTTGACACTCTTTACTTGACAAGTAAAGTTGGTTATTTTAAGGAGCTTAAGTATTTTAATACTTATGTTGTAATATTTCCAAGAATATGAACGATTGTACAATACCATGCAACAGAACTAGACGTTATAAATGAACAGTTTAATGTGACTCACCAGCTCTTCAGTTCAGTTAGGTTGAAATAGTCCAGACGTTTCCCGCACACTGTGACTGTTTATTATATGATGTCATAATTAGGTTATTAACTTATGATGTAATCAAACCAAATTCTTCAGTAAATAATAGTGTACTTTATGACTTTTATATGATAACTTTCAATTGAACTGAAAACAGCTAAACTACACAACGCTCAAAGCGTCGCTTATTAATGGGCCGATTTTAATGAAATTCGGCAGATACCTTCATTTCCTTAGTGACTGATAAGTTCGTTAGACAGGAAAATCGGACCAGGTTTTATAAGAAAAGCTTTAGTTTTGTTTCAGAACAAATTTTTATCTCTCTAACAACGTTATGGCAACCAAATTTGGTAAGCAGATTAACGTAAGACTAGATGCATTCTCGCAACAATTAGAACCGTAGACCGGTTTCGCTCTCATTAGAGCTCTTCAGTACGGCATACTAATTGCAGCAAAAAATGCACCAAAAATAACACGGCTATCGTATAGCCAGTCTTAAAACACTAAGTGAGTGGTGAACGTGTCGCCACCTAGTTCGGAACCAAGTACTTTGTTGTCACGCCCGCTCCAAATAACACAGAATGTTAAAAATAGAGACAGTATACAACTAACTAACAATTTAAAAAATTGTTATTGCGAGAATGCATCTAGTCTTACATACTTTGTCCCTATATTGGGGTAGAAATGGGCCAGGGCTAACAATTTTTTAAATTGTTAGTTGTATACTGTCTCTATTTTTAACATTCTGTGTTATTTGGAGCGGGCGTGACAACAAAGTACTTGGTTCCGAACTAGGTGGCGACACGTTCACCACTCACTTAGTGTTTTAAGCAGATTAACATTGTAAAAAGTAACGTATGCGCCAAAATATAGATATCTAAGTTTAAAGGAAAAAAATTATTGGCATTTAAAGAAAAAAATTGGGTGCCACTGATGACCAGAGAAAGGCACAAAACCAAAATATTTTGTGTGGATAACTATATCTATTGTAGGTACATTACAGACAAAGATTAAGTTTTTTGGTGCAAAAGGGCAAAGAAATACTGGAAAAATTACATTGAAGTTTTATAGTTTTCTTAAAACCTGAAAGTCGCGATTTGAAATGTGAAAATGGCATTTTAGGCAAAGAACCTAAAACAAATACGGGTGATGTAGAGAAAATGTCGCAAGAAGTGTGTTTTACAAAACCTTAAGTTTTAGCTTCAACCGTCATTGTCCTTCATTTTACTGAACCATTTGCATAACATTTATTTCAAAAAGACCCTTTCTCTAATGGTTTGGCATTAGTTTTAGTTATAGTTCAGTTATGGTTCAATAGTCTATAATTTTTACAGCGACTTGTAAATTTAGGAAGATGAGCGCTAAGTAGACCCCTTGGACCCATATCCAGAGTTAGTTTTAGTTTCTATCTGTTTCCATATATACAGGGTGACTCATTTCTACGGTGAAGCTCAATATGTCCGTTATTATACAAGATACGAGAAAAAATTATATACGGTAATTATAGGGTGTCTTGAGCTACATTTTATAACATTATTTTGACAATCACAACCTGGCCCATAAGTCGTTGGTGATACAAATTTTCATTATTTTTTTTAATCTGAAACCCCTTGTATTATTGCATTTTTGCATTTTCCATAGAATATTAATGCATGTTTGTACTGAAAAAATTTAATAGCGTTCATCGTTTTGGAGCTAAGGTTTGAAAAGGTAAACACCGGATGACCTAGTGTGACCGTTCAAAATGATTTAAAGGTAAAAGACTGAGAGTATTTATTTGGTTGTTATTCGCGAGTGATATCTCGGGATAGACTTCAAGTGGATCTAAATCCGGACGATAGTGAGGTCACCATCACCTACCAAACCTAACCTAATTGCACTTTATCTATCAGATTTATAATTTATACGATACATAACACTTTGTATGGTTTGAAGATGAAAGGTAATCAAATACTTACTAGGCTTTGATCCTCTTCTGCTCAAAGTCCTAGATTCATGAGATATTCGTGTCAGAACACTGTTACTACTTTAGTTAGTTAATTTGGAGATATCTAGGTAATAGATATGAAGAATTTCCAGCTACAATGCTACCAGGGTTGAAAAGGTTTAGTGAGGAATTGTTATTCAATCAAACAGGTGTTAAAATACAAATTCTTAAATTTATTGACATAAATCAATAGTAGGAGTTATCTAGGTCAATACTCCTGATAAAAAAAACTAAACATTGCACTTAACAAGAAAGAAAATGAATATTATATGTTACAAGAAAGAAAGTAAATATCAAATGTGAAAGTAATTACTCTTCTATTAGCTCTATTAATGTTCTCGAATTTTAATAGGTTAGGTGATATATCTAGATACCTATTTGCCTGGCCAGGTAGTGTTTTATTTTCTTGAAAGTTTATGAGAGAAGCTTAGATACAAAAATTTAAATGACTGTTTACTATTTTGTGAATGAAAATTTAAACATTTGAAGGTTAGAAAATCTCATGAGCAAAAAAATATATGACTAGTTTAAATGACACTGTAATGTCTCCGATTTACAAAAAAATTTGTAAGTATATAAAAAAAGATACAAAATACAGTTGTTGTTATTGACAATCTCACTGATTACCGTTTTGATTTAAATGTGACGGGATTAAAATTTATACTGCAAGTTGATAGAAAATTAAAATGACACTGAATGTTACACTCGCTTAATTTCAAAACTCACACACTCAAAACTAAAAATGACTTACATGTTGGGGTGTCGAACTTCAGGGGACTCACCGTGGTCCGGATCTACACCTGAAATCACAAGGGTTCCAATTCACCTGTTGATTGATTGTGGAGATTACACATGCGGACATCAGCAGTCAGTGCGCATCATAATCTCTTAATTTCTCCCAAGAGAAAGGTCAGGAAGTGGTGGACAACAATTTCGTGGGTCTACCATGAATTATTAGAAAGAATAGGTAAACAATGAAGTTGGAACTTGATGATCTTGAAACGAGACGGCAGACGGTTATTTTAACTGAGATTTCTGCGACCAGAGTATATCTGAGTATATGCGGAAGTATCGGACAAAAAGACTAATTAGGTTCGGAGACTGAGCTTGAAAATCTGAACTTGGAAACTAAAGTTATTTACTCGAGATTACGTTTTAAAACTTTCACTGCATCGGGACACAAAGGATTCACATTTCGACTTACTTTTTTCTTAAAACGGGTCATTAATTTTTACTTAAGCCGAAATGAAATCAATTGTAGCACTCACCGACAACTATTTTAGCGATATTAGTTGCGAAAGGTAACATTTTAGCTCTTTTTGCCTTGTTTTTACCCGACAGAAGGCTCCACGTTTTCGTAGAGATGTTACTTCGAAAGCAGTTTGCGGAGCACTCTCCCGATGCCAGAGTCACATGCCTCGATCATCGGCTCGTTTGCAGCACATTTTAGTGGCTGTTATATCTCGATCATCGTTCTCTCCCTTTCTAGTTGCATTTTTCTGAGGGAGATAGAGCGAAAGACCTATTTTTCTAAGCGGAGACCTACCAGTCATTCTCGGCCCAACGGTCTTCTGTTGCATCAGCATGACGTCAGCCTGTATTTTACTGAGAAGTTCAAGAGTAAAAACGATCTTCTTCCTTAAAACGAATATTCCGTCTCTTGGTATTTTAATTTCAACGTACATAAAAGGGATGCAGTATGGTCACTACGATAGTAAAGGTCAATAGCGAATTTTCAGTTAATTATTTTGAAAGCAAGACTTTAATTGCTTTTCAGAAACAAAGTCACCTGCTATTATTTAAACTTCCTTGGGGTCTCTCTTGAAGTCAGTAAGGAAGTATCAGTGGTGAATAAAACACAACCGTTATAACTGGTAACCAAATCTAATGCCTTCTTTCATTAAAAAGGACACATTTGCTATTAAAAACATTTTTATGAATATTCACTACTATAACGCATTTGCTGCGTCCAAATTTGTTAAATTTGCGATTGCCGCGATCAAATTGAACTGTTACAAGCGTTTGCAAACATGATACTTTCATTATTAGCCCGTTGTTCTGTAAAACATAGGTAGTTCACATAATTTTTATACAAGGTGTTGTATAAAACATTGAACATTAAATCGTCAAAAAACTCCCGTTTGAAAAAAATGTTGTATCTTGAATTTCCACTAAAAACCTGTTTAAATACCACCAAAGATTCCGATTTTTTTATTTATATATTTACATATTATAAATATTTAATTAGATGGGGATCCAAAATATATATATATATATATATATATATATATATATATATATAAAGTAGACTATATTTGAAGCTTTCCTCATTAGCTTAATTCAAGCTTTACAATTAAAAAAATATCTGATGAAAATATCTGAAAAAACAAATAAAGAAAAAAAAATAAGAATTATTCGTTTTCATAAAGAAAATACATTTTTTCAAAATCACGTTTTGACAAATTTCGTTACAGCTTATTAATTAACCTAGGCTGTATGCTACATAATATACGTGTATCGTTTCTATGCTGCAATAGATTCAAAAATCGTTGGCTAGTCCGATATTTTATTCACCCTGACCCTCGGTTTCCCCTTTCATACGCAACCCATTGCCTGGTGGCGAATTTGTATGCGGTCAAGTATTTTATTAGGGAGAACAGCTTTATGTCATGACCTTTTATTGGGGGGAACTGCATATGGTATCAGAGTATAAGGTAATGAGGTATTTATTCTTAACTTAAAATAAGCAAATCGAATTTTATTGTACCGCAAGGGATTTTATTTTGCTTGTTTTAAAAACCAGTATTTATATAAATTTTGCAAAGCTAAACTCTTATTTTCACCAAAGGCGAAGCCTATGTGACATCGTGAACTTGATTGCTGTTCCACAAGATAGGTCTTTACGCACTCACACAATAATTCGAGATTATATACCTGTGTCTTCGGAAATATGTCTACCGGGAGGGCATTCCGGAGGTTAGATGATCTAGGAAAGAACGAGGATATGTAAAGAACTGTGAGCAATTTGACACTAAAAGCGTCTGCTTTTTCGACTAACACAGCTTGGCTCATTAAAGGTGACAAGCCGAGGTCCCAAAGGAGCAATTTATAAGGAGCAATGTCGATAGTAATACTGAAAGATGATGTAAAGATTTCCGACCTTTTTTGTGGTCCAGAGAGGTAATATTGTCTGTGATAGATGAATATTTTTTACGGGGAACAGTTGGTTTTTGAATATAATCTAAGAGGGGGAATGTTGTAATGGGGCAGCACCTTGTATATGATAACAATATTCCAAGGACCTATATGTGATTTGTGTAGTGTAAGAAGCCGATGTGTTAAAAATAAACTTTTAATTCGAACCAAAAACCCAAGCTTCGTTATTGCTGCCTTTCAAAACTGGAAAACATGTAAACATCAGTAAATATACTCTGCTACTATTATATCCAACATCTGTGCACTGGAGGCCATGTCTTCTATTAAGATGCAATCCTGAGTTTTTAATACATTAAACAACCAGATTTGCAGAGCCCGAGCAAAGGATCTTAGTCAGGGTGCTTGTTATTTCAACTCTTTTTGATGAGGAACAAGAATTAGATATTGGACGAGCCGATGGGAATGTGCTGTGAAGATTGTGCATGAACAATTGGATTGTCGGTTGTTAATATGTCATTGCAAAAGAAAAAGTGTGGGACCCAAGTGTTGTGTTTTCCTGCAAAAATGTAGATATTGGTGACCATTTGGTGTCCAGGTTGGTGTGCCACCATCTCGTCTTTATAGTAACTGTATTTGTATTATTGGGATTTAAGATTATAGTCGAGATAGTGATTTTGATTTTAAGTTTTGCATAATGAGTGTATTTACGTGTTTTTTTAGTTAAAATATCAAATAATATTGTAATTTCTTTGTAATTCCTCGCACTTATAGATAACCTGAGTGTCTGATTTTCACTGTGTATCAGAATGACAATAATTGATAATATTTATTTAGAAAATATTACAGTGTAAGTATCTGATAGTTACTATTGCTACTTTATCATATGAGATAAGATCTCGTTGATGTTACAAAATTAGTAGTACGCCTTCCGTAATCGCATTAATAAAAACAGGAAAAACAACATCGCGTCTTCAAGATGTTATGAAATTAACGTTTTAAATAAAAAGTTATATGTTTTATATGAAACAATTGAAATTACAAACACAAATTTGTTCTCGTCTAAGTACAGCCAAATTTCTGTAATTGACTGCAAAGGCCTCCACTGCTCTTCCTTGTGCGTCGGTTTTTTAAGATCCTAGCCATTTCTTATTATGGATATTGAAGTAACCAAGAATAGTGACCTCGGAGGAAAGACATTCAGAAATCAGATGGTCGGTTTTTTCAGAAAGGTAGTCAAAGAGCTGGACAAAGTTGTTGTCAGAAGGTGACCGGTAAATGCAACAGATGGATTTAGCTGCCGTGAGAGAGAGTTTTATCCATAGTATGTCTTTTCTTCCAGCTTCTAAATTGGGGAGTCTGGTGCAGGGTAGATTGCTACGGACGTACGCGCACACGCCTCCATGCAATCTAAAAGAAGTAAGGAGCTCATACCCCGGGAAATTAAGGTGATTAGTGGCTGTTATGGCACTGATTTGAGTTTCGGTGAGGATGAGGAGTTGGGGCCTATTAGCCTGGAGGAAATGGTGGACGGAGTTCAGGTTAGAATTTAGGCCACATATATTCGAGAAGGATATGTTAAATCTTGATGCTGGCGCCCCCTGTATACCCCTCTCCAGGAGATCCGAATGGAGGGGTATTTTACCTCCGGAATCTTTTGTGCAAGGAGTAGCCATCATCATTTTTGTTTATAAGGGAAACCGACTCATACACCAGAGCTGGAAACGGCCGTTGGGACTTCACCGGCCCCTTGATGTAAGGGATGGCACCTCCTCGGGCGTCAAAAATCCTTTACTATCACGTAAAGGAAAATTCCACTACCATTTACCATTTTGCAAGTATCCTGACTCGTTTGTTTCAGACATCTTGCAATAGAGGCATATTCCCTAGTAACTGGAAAACTGCTCGAGTACAACCCGTCCCCAAGAAAGGATCCAAAGCGCTTCTTAGCAACTACAGGCCTATTTATCTCTTTTCAGTCGTCTCTAAAGTGATGGAAAAGTATATAAACACCAAATTACTAAAATTTCTTGAAAAACACAGTATAATCCACGACAGGCAGTATGGATTCCGTCAGCGCAGATCAACTGCCGACCTCCTTTCCTTTGTCACCCATTCTTGGAACAAGTCTATGGAACTACACGGTGAATCCTAGATTGTCGCTCTCGACATATTCAAAGCATTCGACCAGGTCTGGCACGCAGCGCTGCTTAATAAATTACCAGCCTATGGGCTACCACCAAAACTCTGTACGTGGACAGCAAATTTCCTCTCCAACCGGAGCATTTCTGTTGTCGTGGATGACCATTCCTCTAAACTGTATCCAATTAATGCAGGAGTCCCTAAAGGTTCAGCTTTAGCCCCTACTTTGTTTCTTCTCCACATCAATGACCTCCTCTCTAGCACATCTAACCCAGTTCAGAGTTACGCGGACGACAGCACCCTCCACACAAATATACAATATTCTAAGCCTGTCTCTTTAGGAAATTAGATGAGGATCGCAGACTCATGGAGGGTTCTATCTCCGTGGATCTCCAAAAAATATTAGACTGGGGAAGTAGAAATCTTGTACAGTTCAACCCCACCAAATCACAGTCTTGCTTTCTTTCTCATAGGAGATACACCAGCCCTAGACCCATCACAATAAACAACTAAGTTATTCAAAGTAATGAGTCCTTTTAACTTGTTGGTATTTCTGTAGATCGAAATATCAATTGGCACCAACATGTCACATCAATTGCAGAAGCGGCTGCTAAGGAATTAGGTTTCCTCGTCCGGGCTCGCAAATACTTTTCACTAGCTAATCTCTATACCTTATATACTTCATAAATAAGACCAAACCTCGAATACTGCTCCCACATCTGGGGTGCTGCTGCCGCTTCTACACTCGCTATCCTGGACTCCATTCAGATGAGAGCTATACGTCTCATCGGTGACCCTACCCTCACCCAAAGGCTGCCATCCCTTGCCCACCGACGTGCCGTTGGTGACCTCTCTCTCTTTTATATTCTTTCTCAATGCTTTTTCCCGATTGAAAATCGGTTAATAAGTAGCTGAGAAAATCAACATTTCTTCATATAAAGCCATTACTTGATTCAACTAAAACAAATAATGTTTGACACTTGACGACTATTGACACTTGACGACTATTGACACAATCCTGGAAATTTCGCCGAACCCCTGCATTTCCGTAAGGAGGATAGGGATCTTTAACGCGCCCAACATCGCACGGACATATGACCGACGCTTTACGCCCCCTCCGAAGAGCGGAACGTGCAGACATTCAACTTGCTCAAATACAATGCCACAACCTCGATTGATACTAATTTTATAGTATGTACTGAAAAAGTGAAAGGGAACCGTGGCAATCGAACCCGGTACCCTTGGATCCAGAGGCACACATTCTCAACACTGGACCACCGAGGCTCTAGGTATATATAATCGGTAGAATCTACACACAATAAAATGCGTCATGTATTATATTTTTCTAGAAATCATTGCAGTATTTACGTTTTATATGTGCATATAGCCGACAAACAATGCTATTATTTACATATATCCAATATAGTCATGAACTAACAGAAATTGCCTAAAGGCACTGTATTCCTACACTTGGCATTGTGTTCATTTTCTGTCATGCCTGAAATATTTTTGTATAATAAACTAAGGTAAATAATGAATGAATGAAATATTTCGTAAACGTTTTATTATACTCGCGGCTTTACTCTTCGTGTCCATTTTCAGAATGCATACGTAATGCCAAATGATGTCATGCCCCCAAAATAGATAAACCTGTATCCTCTTTAGTGTTATTATACACTTGACTGCATATTGCTTACACTGTTGTCATATTGTGAATAAAGCTAATAATTTATTAAAGAATAATTTATGTTTGTATGAATATATTCTCAGGATAGAGCGCATAAAAACTGATTTCAGGCAGAATTATCCCCTCAGTAGTGACTGTTTCTTCTTTGACTGGAATTTAAAAAAAAATTATTAGTAAATTTTCTTAAAAAAATTCACTAATGAGGAGATCCCGACTATTGAATTTTAAAAAAGTTTCTACAAATGAGCGCAAACTAGGACCCCTAGAACCCATAGCTATAATGGACATTTTCCCCCCAAAAATATACAACTTTTTTTTTGAAAACGCTATATTTTTGTAAGTATCAGAGTAACTGGAATGAAACTTTACATGTGGCTAAAAATGGTGTAAATAAACCTATATTGTGAATTTTAAGTAATTTGATACACAGCATTTAGATTTTTTCCAAATTAAAAATAAAATCTGAAAGACGTGCGTTGAAACGACTTCGTGATTAAAATCCAATGCCTGACAGACAGAGTAGTTAATTGCCTCACGTGTATTGATTCATACAACAGATATAAACCATACATCAACGGTAGCCAAACAAAATAAATAACAGGCATAAAACGTACTACCCGAACCAACAATCGTTAAATTTCGGCCACAAATATCGCAAATTACAGACGACATGAAATTAAAAATTTGCCAAGTGATTGTTATTTAACTGGGGATTCAATCAGTTTTTAAAATACACTATATTGGTAGTTTGATGAGCAGCCTCAAATACAGTTTTAGCACAGCATATGTATATTATGCTGTGGTTTTAGACTCAAAATGTAGCATAATATAGTAGAAATGTAAACAAAATCAAGTAGTCTCTGTAAAAATGATTTTAAAATTGTTTCTTTTACCTTTAAACTTAAACATAAGGCGTCATATAAGATCGAAACAGTCGTTGAATGTGTTTCAATGGCAATTCTACTAATTCTGTAATTAATTGTTACCTATACTTTTAATATAATATAATATATCCCGGGCATGAAGTCGGTGTCAAGCATCACGTAAAGAAAACGTTAGTTCACGTATGCTTAGATAGCTCAGTGGTAGCGTGCTTGTCTTCTACGCAGAAGGTTGCGTGATGGATTCGAGCTCGGTGAATATGTTTTTTATTTTATTTTGACATTTGGAGAAACAATAGTGCACAGGTTACATACGTTTTGAACAAGGTCTTATTTTTGTTTAAAACGCCTGGGTAACTTTGTCACCTCTGAGTCTAAAATTATAATTTTCAGCAGACATTTTGTTATTGTTGACATTGAAAAAACCGATTTGATTAGGTTGACTAAAACGAAATCATTCTGGCGATTAATAAGGAAAAATAACCACTACGTTTATAATTTGGCAGTTACTTTACTTTTCTAAATATGAATTGAGTTTCCTTCTGGAAATCTTTTGTAACTTTAATGAAACTTGTAATACAATAGTTTCTTTTAAAGAGACTTACACTATCTATTGATAGCAAAATTTAATTTTTTAGCTTCATAGAAAATTGAGTTTTGGGTATTTTTCTCAAAATGAGTTAGAACATAAGATTTTTTTGATTATAGAGAGATATGCATAACACTTTCGAAAGAATTCTTCATATGTGCGCGTACTGCGGCATCTAAAATTGATCTTCATGGGGTGTGTAAGTTTAAAGTACTAATTTTAGTAATATGCCGTATAATAAATGCGTACAATTCTTATGAAAATTGGCTACTGTAACGCACTTGCTGCGTCCCGAAATTTTCCTAAATATGGGTTCTAAAGGTTGCAATGATTTGATGATTTTTTTCGAAATCCTCATTACCGTTAGCTCTCTTAGTTAATTTTCGAAGATTCACCTAAAATGAAACAAACTTGTGTTTATTGACTAACCGAAAAGGTGGGCAATGACATTAATAGCGTCTAAAACACCTGGTTACCAGACTGTTGAAATTGATAAATAAAAGAAAATATATGTTTTAATCCAGACTTCTACCTTTCAGTATTCTGAGAACAATAGGTATAGAAAAAAGATAGCTCTTCAGCAAAGAACATATAGCTATAAAAAGTCTCCATATACGACTGACATGCTATTGAAGTAGGTAGTTAAAAATAAAGCCCTTCAATTTTTTTATATCAGAAAATATTGTCTGTAAACAAATGTTGAATTCTCAGATAAAAATTAAATTCCTAACTTATCAGCTAGTGTCAATGACTTGCTTCAACATCTGTCTAGTAACATAGTCGCGAATAAAACAAAACCAGATGAATTTTTTAATAGCCTGGTTGGCACCATTTGAAAAGACTTGAGCTCCAAAACAAGAATGTTAATAAAACTGGTGTATAAAAATCATCGTGTCTATTTTAAGCCTGCATCTGTGTATTTTAAGCTTACACGGTTAAAAAGACAATCGAAAATTCTAGGTTTCTTATATTGAGTTTGTAAAATGGATGTCCGTGTAAACATACAACCGAGTCACTACGTTTAAATAAAGAAAAAAACAAAGGAATATCATTCTTTTTAATTCCAAAAAATTTTTACAGGAAGTTGTACCTGCATTTATTTTGTTTAACGCAGACTCCCTTCTGCAACTCTATTTATCCCACCAATGCGAATATGTCAAAAATGTAATTGGTGACTGGATATAGGAAGGTCAATCAATAAATAGGTAATTTTGCAGATAAACTCTAGCGCTTTTTTGAAAAATCTTTTCAGAAAACATGTCTAGGACACCCCCCCCCTGAATGCATAAACCACAAGACAGATTTCTTGTCCCGGAGTGAATAGAGGTGCTAAGTAGGGTAGGTAGTAAAAAGGAAATATGAGCAGAAAGTGCTAAGAAAACGGCTTAAAAGCTACCGTTTTCACATTTTGAGGTCATATCCCCCTAAACCCTGCCTACACCGCACAGCACCCCTTTTCGCCACAGGTCCCGCAAATACATGCGAGAGGGGATGGAAAATCCCCACGACGAACCCTCCTCTCCTGTTACAAGTAGAATGTCAGAGGAAGAAAAACCCATGATACAATACAAGTACCCTAGTTTGTACAGCTAAAAGAGAACATACCATAGCAAATATTGTCAAACGATCGAAACTTAAAGAAGAACAATAAATTGACATAACACTTACCTTTTGCATCTCAAGCAAATTAGGTAGGTCCGGCTTTTGGACGTAAACAACCCTCGACTCGGCATTTTCCTCATTGCAAAAACAATGTAGAAAACAAGTAACATGTTACAGACGAGGAACTAGCGACACGTGCACGCCCAAACCGCTACAACATCAATAATAATTATTAATGAAGGAAAATCCCCACGACAAAGCAGAGGAACCGATGTCCTTCTGCTCAAGCGCTGGAGGGATGTAACGGCAAAAAAACGATCTCTATCGCAGAAAAAAAAAAGGATGATTGATCAGTTTTTCAGCACACAGGGGTGACGTAGTTTAGTAAGTCTGTACCTTATGCATATTTTGTGGTTTGTAGACAGATGCGTAATTAAATACGAGCATATGTAGACGGCCTTTTGTTTTTTGTTGTTGTTTTTTTTGGGGGGGGGTGTATTTGGTAGAATTTTAGAAGCTCTATCTATTAGTGAATGTTCTTAGAAAACATTTCTTCAGATGAGCACGATCTATGACCCCTAGCACCCATATCCGTGGTCAGTTTCAATTTTTTATATGTTTATATATATATATATATATATATATATATATATATATATATATATATATATATATATATATATATATATATATATATATATATATGTATGTATATGTATGTATCACACCGATAACTCAAAAAATAATAGACCGAATTAGATACATTTTAGCATGTACCTTCCTTTTATAAGTGGCTTGGATAAGTTGGTTATCCAGCAAAATCTAACCAGGTTTTCCGGGAAAATTTTGGGTTTTCGTTCGGAAACATTTTTTATCTCAAAAAATACGAAAGCTATGGTAATAAAATTTGGTACGTAAGTTTACGATATTAAAAGGAAAGTATATACCAAAATTTATATTTCTATGCTAAAAGAAAAAACTTATAACAAAAATTTGCTGCCAGATCATTTCTATGAAAATTCACTACGATAATGCACTTGCTGCGTCCAGACATTTTATAGATATGTACAAATAACGCGAGTCTCCTACTTAATATATAAACACAAGATTACTTGCATTTGCGTAGATGGTTACTTATTCTCTTCCGTATAATTCAAAGCTTTCGGTAAATCGGGGTGACGTTAGTCCCGTCCAGCTCAAATTATCGGGACTCTACTGTAAATAAATACAACCTGTTTTTCTTTGTATTTTCGTGACGTAGATGGTTCAAGTGATCTTTTTAAAATTTGTCCATATTTAGCAAGAAAATAAATACAAAAGAACGAATATGACACGCGAAAGTTATCATTTAGTATGGTCACTCTGGGGTCAAAGACAATGAAGAAGCTGACAGTCTCGCGAAGAGAGGGTCAGCAGGACCATTTATGAGACCAGAAGTGGCTCTGGGCGTGACAAAGAGCATTGCCAGGGGAGCTATTAATTCCTGGATCAGAAACCAACACAAGGTGTGCTGGGCACACTGTCCAGTTCACAGATATGGGAAGTCAATAATTAACGACCCAGTTCAAAAAGAGCTGTGGAGCTGCTAAATCTTAGCAGAGGACAGCTCAGAAACATAACAGGTCTCTTGACGGGATGCATGACCGTCAAGAAAGACCTGCATAAAATGGGGCGGTTCGAGGGGGACCTCGTATGCAGACTCTGCGGCGATGGGGAGGAATCAGCCCAGCACATCTTGTGCGAGTGTAAAGCTCTGGAAAACTTCACCCTACCAATCGCTGTGCAGACTAGTTCGAGGCACAGTGGTTTTGGAATGTGTGGAGTAAAAAGACTAAGGGCATGCACAATAAGCCAAAGGTTGCAGTGCTATCGGGGCAGAAAAGCCGCGGACGAGTCCTGAAGAAAAAAAAAAGGGGGGGGGGGTCAAAATTCTTACCAACAGGCGGTGCGGTTTAAAAAAGTTTGGGAAAGCACTGGTCTAGAAAATAGGTTAACATAAATCTTGAAATTTTTATTTATCATTTTACATTACCTAGATTAAATGTATAATTTGTGCAACTATTCCAGTTCATCTTCTGTTAAATTTTTAAGTTAAATTCAGAGCTTTTATTGTGATATTTTGGCGTTATAGTTCAATTATTGCTGAGAACTCCGGGCCAATGCGTAGGCCCATTGATTTACAGTTTTAACTTTGTAATAGGTACTTGGTCTGTAGCATACTGTTGCGTAAATCCAACTCTACATGATACAATTCCAGAACAAATAAATAATGAATATCACTGTCCATAAATAACAAAACTTTCACTACGTACGCCTTCTTTTGTTGTATCTCTCATGTATCGATGCCATTGCTTAATGTTACCATTTAAATTGTGAATAGATAAGAGAGAAAGTTGTGCATGTATATATCAGTTTTTACATATGGTCGTCTTTTGCCCCATGGCAACTTAAAAATAGCTATAATGAACACGTTTTGTTGATGGATTTGCCATTTTATCACATATCTCCCATTTGCTAAAAATAGAATGACGCAAACACCATCTAAAAAACATCAAAAAGACTCGTTTGTTACCATGTGATGTTTAATTTTAACAGCAAGCGCGATGTATTATTATTCTCAATAACATTGACATTTCACGTTGATATTTTTTGTCGTTCAGTTAAACCTCCAATTATGTAAAGTGTTAAAATTATTATTTTCATGCTGAAATGAAACTTATTTTATACTGGGTTTATCAATAAGTTGACAGAAGTTTGAAATTAAGATTTAATTCTACTAATCAGTTTATTTTGAAAGTATACTGCCATTATACCTATCTATGGAGAAAGCTGTCGTTCAAATGATTAACTCTGGCTTCGTTTGCAGTGTTGTGTTATATGGAGGCCTTGTCTCGCAAATAACTATCGTGTAGTTCTCTGTTTTGCTTTTACCAGGCCACACATTTTCAAACTTGAAGATTTATTCTGTTAGAGTCCCTCGCCCATTATGACGAATTTTCCCTGGGAGAAGTGATCCTATCAGGGAGCGCTACAGGGACGAAACATGCCACATGCTTCTCTAGAGATCCTCATGGCATCCTCAACATATTCAACAATTGAACAATATAATTTTGAATTAAACCTGTGGTGGCACTTTTGTTTTAACCACAGGCTAAACCCCCTAACAGGTGGCATCACCGAATGTTCTCGAATTATTGACTCACGATTTTGAAAATGGTGCCACATACGGCACCTCCCGGCATGCTAAACTTCACCTCCAAAATTATGAGGGTACGACCAGCAGCATGACAAATGGCGCTGTCTTGTGAAAACTGTCCAGAGATTAAGATCCACACCAGATCAGTTTTTCTGCATGAAATTTATTCAATAATATTTGGATTGTTTTCCCGCCAAAGACACAATTCGCCTAATTAAGCAAACCATTATATCAGACACTGTATGAGAATATGATTTTCTTAACAAAATTTGAACCCTGTTGGATCTGTTTCAACGTCCAACCAGCCAAATGTTAAGTTGGCGGTGGCTACTGGGCTCGCATCTCTGAGTGAACGTATTCTTTTATACTGCTACTATCTACGAACAACAAAGTAACTTTGATGTGTGTGTTAGGGCATCAAGGCACTGAAGGAAATTCAGAAGCAGATAGTCTTACAAAAACTGCAGCAACAACACCATTCTATGATCGAAACCCCATTGTGAATTAACTAAAGGCCATGTAAGAAATCAACTTGATACTTGGGAGAGGAACTAAATGCTGTCATCCTGGAGGAAAACGCCAGGCTTAAGGCAGGCAAAACGGTTCATTATATCCCTCTCCAATATATGTGGCCTAAATTCTAACCTGAACTCCGTCCACCATTTCCTCCAGGCTAATAGGCCCCAACTCCTCTTCCTCACCGAAACCCAAATCAGTGCCAAAACAGCCACTAATCACCTTAATTTCCCAGGGTATGAGCTCCTTACTTCCTTTAGATTGCATGGAGGCGTGTGCGCATACGTCCGTAGCAATCTACCCTGCACCAAACTCCACAATTTAGAAGCTGGAAGAAAAGATATACTTTGAATGAAACTCTATCTCAGCGCTGCAACTAAATTCATCTGTTGCATTTACCGGTCACCTTATGACAACAACTTTGTCCAGCTCTTCGACTACCTTTCTGAAAAACCGACCATCTGATTTCTGAATATCCTTTCTCCGAGGCCACTATTCTTGGTGACTTCAATGTCCACAATAAGGAATGGCTAGGATCTTCAAAACCGATCCACAAGGGAAAGCAGCGTCAGCAATACTTTAGCCAATATGGTTCAGCAACCTACTTACTTTCCTCGCATCCCAACACACAGCTCAAATCCCTTGAATCTCCTTCTTACTACAAATCCTGACTGCTATAAGATATCAGTCACCGCCCCCCTTGGTCGCTCAGACCACGGCATGGTCACTGCTTCCTGCGCAATGCAACCCGAGGTCACACAGTCATCACACCCACGTATCGTGTGGCACTACAACTCCGCGAACTGGGACGAAATGCGAGATTACTTTTCCTCATTTCCATGGGCGTATGTCTACTTCTCTCATCCTAACCCCTCTGATATCTCACAAAACGTCACCGAAATTATCCAAGCTGGCATGGAATTATTTATTCCACGTACACAGAAAACCTCTTCAGCCACCCAAAAGCCCTGGTTCTCTAAATCATGTGACAAGACCAGACTTGAAAAGGTCAAAGCTCACAAAACGCTTCTACACAATCCCAGTCAAGAAAACCGTCAAGCAAGAAACCGCTATGCCCGCATTCTTTCTGAGGCAAAAAAACTCGTTTAATTACCATACCAAAAACAAAGTCCTCTGGACTCTTGCTATATCTATTGGGAATAATTTCTGCAAGAGCACGTTCCCACCTCTTGTTTCAGACGATGAAACTGTTTCTACCGCCCTGGGCAACGCTGGACTTTTTGCCTCATTGTTCGCCGGCAATTCTACACTCAACCCACCAAATGTTCAACCACCAATAGTCCCCAATGTCGCGCATAAAATGACGGATATTATTTTCAAAACTAAAAAGGTACGAAAGATGATCTGTTCTCTTAATACCAGGAAAGCCTCTGGCCTTGACGAGATCCCAGCAATTGTTCTCAAAAAATGCGCACCAGAACTTGCCCCAGTCCTGACTCGTACGTCTCATCGGTGACCCTACCCTCACCCAAAGGCTGCCATCCCTTGCCCACCGACGTGCAGTTGGTGGACCCCCCCCCCCTCTCTCTATCTCTATCTCTCTCTCATAGATATGTGCACGGACACTGCTCAGATGAGCTTTCTTCAATAGTTCCTCCACCTGCTGCCCCCAACAGATCTACCAGGGCAACAGAGCTAATGCACCCTTCTACTGTCCAGGTCACCAGACATAGAACATCTTGTTATGCCCGCTCTTTTGTCCCGAGGACTTCCAAGTTGTGGAATTCCTTGCCGGCACATGTTTTTCCTTCTCCTCCGAACCTCCAAACCTTCAAGTCCAGAATTAACAAGTTGCCTCTTTCCTCCTTGTCGACACTCACAGTACGATAGCATTTAGGCTGTAAACCCTCGCGGTGTGTTGTTGAAATATAAAAAATACCCAACAGAGAAGTCTGAACTGTTCCTTGAATTGAACAGAAACAACTTAACTGTTCACAGGACAATTCCCAGAAAAGTATCACGTTACGACGATGGGTAAAGCGGACAGTGAAAACTGCAAATACTGCACTGAAGTAGTAGAAAAAACAGTCTGCTATGCGACTGCATGACTCAGTTCTGCAAAAGGCTACCTTGGAGATGTGACCTTAAGACCGCAGGAAATAGGTAAAATATCTCCCAAAAAGATAGTAGACTACATAAAAGGTCCAAACTTTTTGGGCAACTATTAGCAAAAAAAGTCGCATGAAAACCCATCGGGGCCGCAGCGCTGAGAAGCCAAGGGCTCATTAAACAATCAACAACCTACCTTTGCAGAGGTCCAGAGCACCGTACTCACTCCCAAAGCAAAGTTTTTTTCTTTTTAGAAGAAATATTTCTCGTGACTTCTGCGGTGATGTCGTTTTAATAATTGAGAGTAAGAGGGGTGGGGGTGGTTTATTGCTTCGCTTGAGCTTCGATGAGCTGCCTTTTTCACATTTTGCATTTATATTGTCTTTTAATTTTCTTCCCCGCCCAGCACCTCTATTCGCTTTGGGTCCAGTAACTTTATTGAAGGTTGAAACCACAACATTTCGCTTGTGGTTTATTTACACAGGGATGGTTATAAGCATTTTTTCTGGAAAAAAATGTCTGATGGCTTACCATGACCTAATCTGCAAAATGACCTGGGTCGTCGTTTCACGTTATTTTTAGCGAATTTAAAAAAAAAATTCGCTTATAGGGAGATCTGTGTTTATATATATATATATATATATATATATATATATATATATATATATATATATATATATATATATATATATATATATATATATATATATATCCGACCGATAACTCAAAAAATAATGGACCGATCTTAATAAAATTTGCAGAGTACCTTCTTTTTGCAAGTGGCTTGGATAAGTTCGTTAGCCAGAAAAATCGGACCAGGTTTTCCCGGAAAATTTTGTGTTTTCTTTATAAAAAAAAATCATATCTCCAGAAATAACAAAGTAAGGGCAACCAAATTTGGTACACGTGTTTGTATTATAAAGAGTGAACTCCGTCCCAAAATTTAGGTCCATAGCTTTAAAGACAAAGAAGTTATGTGCAGTTAAAGCAATAAATGTTGGAGTTTTCCTCAAAACGTCAAACTCGCAATATTAAACGTCAAAATTGGCAATGTTTAGGCAAAGAATGTAAAACAAATACCATTTGTAAAAAGAAAATGTTGCAAGAAGACTGTTCTGCAAACCCTTAAGTTTCAGATTCAACCGTCATTGCCCTTCATTTTACTAAAATGTTTACAGAAAATCCATTTCAAATAGACCCTTTCTCTGGTGCTTTGGCTGTCAGTTTAGTTAAGTTTGGTAGCTGTTTGGATATTTATTTGTAGGTTTAGTGAAATTTATGGTTTAACGGCCTATAATTTTTTTTTAAGCTAATTATCGTGGAACAAATTTGTTAATGCATTTTTGCATTTTTTATCGAAATATGATGTGTTTATCTTAAAAAAAATTTGGACGCAGTAAGTGCGTTTTGGTTGCGAATTTTCGGTAAATTTGCAGTTAAGCTCCCGAACGCTTTTCAAAACACTGTTTTCAAAAACCTGCCTAGGTCCCCCCCCCCCCCCCCCGATCCACAAACCCCAATAAAAATTTCTTGTTTACACTCACCAAGGAAGTTACGGGACCAGGAGTGAGTAGGGGTGCATAATTTTTTTAGCTAATTTTTTTTAGAACAAATTCGTTAATGTAATTAAGCATTTTTTTATCGAAATATGATGCGTTTATAAGAAAAAAATCTGGACGCAGTAAGTCCGTTTTGGTAGCGAATTTTCGGTAAATTTGCAGTTTAGCTCCCGAACGCTTTTCAAAACACTGTTTTCAGAAACCTGCCTAGCCCCCCCCCCTGGATCCACAAACCCCAAAAAAAATTTCTTGTTCACACTCTCCAAGGAAGTTACGGGACCAGGAGTGAGTAGGGGTGTATAATTTTTTTTAACTAATTTTCGTAGAACAAATTCGTGAATGCATTTTTCCATTTTTTGTCGAAATATGATGCGTTTGCAAGAAAAAAATCTGGACGCAGTAAGTGCGTTTTGGTAGCGAATTTTCGATAAATTTGCAGTTTAGCTCCCGAACGCTTTTCAAAAAACTGTTTTCAGAAACCTGCCTAGGCCCCCACCCCCCTGGATCCACAAACCCCAAGAAAAATTTCTTGTTCACACTTCCCAAGGAAGTTACGGGACCAGGAGTGAGTAGGGGTGTATAATTTTTTTAACTAATTTTCGTAGAACAAATTCGTTAATGCATTTTTGCATTTTTTATCGAAATATGATGCGTTTGTAAGAAAAAAATCTGGACGCAGTAAGTGCGTTTTGGTAGCAAATTTTCGGTAAATTTGCTGTTTAGCTCCCGAACGTTTTTCAAAAAACTGTTCAGAAACCTGCAGGTTAGGTCCTAGTAATGTCTCTGAAAACAATTTGTTGAAAAGCGTTCGGGTGTTAATCTGCAAATTTACCAAAGTTTCATTAAATCCTTCAAATTTCAATAACTCAATTTGCTATTAACGTAAGCTTTGTTGGATAGAAAACCAACATTTAAGTTTATTTTCGGAAAATTCTTGTATATTTTCAAACCATAAGTAATTTTGATAAAATATAGTACATTGTTTCTACTACATAGGCTATACCGGTAATTAGATTGATGCCTGCTCGCATTTGCTATTAAAAACATTTTTATAGAAAATCACTTCCATAACACATTTGCTGCATCTAGACTTTTGAAAAATGTTTATATATTTTCAAACAATAAATTTGTTTCAATGAAATATGATACATTGTTTCTACTATATAGGCAACAAAGTTTGATGCCTGGTTTCATCAAAGAAAGACATTTGCTATTAAAAATATTTTAAAGAAAATTCGCTACCATAACGCACTTGCTGCGTCCCGAGATTTTTTTTACTGGTTTTCTGTTCCCTTGCTGTATTTCTGTTTAAGTTATGGCTCGGATACACAACCAACGGCTTAGCGATCTTCTGATTTTCTATTTTTCTTTTCAACAATACGCCGAATAGCACATTTCGAAGACCTGTTGTGGCGAGTATAATCTTCGCAAAGAGCACGATAAGTTTAGCGAATTAAACACTGGTCAGTAGTAGATTTTTATGATTTTAAGGTGTTTAGACACAGTGAAACCATTCATTATAACATGGCAAAACGTATCAGTTTCTTTATGACCTTTACACTATGTCCACCATAAACCAAATTTCTGTCATCCATATTGCTAAACTCGTTATCTATACAGTTGTCCCATTAGTACAAGTAAATGTAGCAATAACAGAGTGTTCCTGAAACCAAAATAATAACGATTTTACCAGAGCTTAGCTCAATGGTTAGGAGAAAATATGGTAAAAAAGTTATTCTTCTATCACAATCTCAAAATGAGTAAGACATTTACCTAAAAATATGATCAGGTTTTTGTTAACCTACAAAATAACCTATTACAGAATATCAAGTTATAGCATAAGTTCGTAGCGTTTATATCGAATTTAAATTTTATTTAATTTCCATAAACCATATAATAATGATAATTATCATAATGCTTTATTACCCCATTAACAAGGGGTAAAAAGGTAAAGGTAAGATGCTTACTAGCAATTAGGCCATTGCTGACCCTTTTTGCTCATCTAAACTAACCTACCCTCCACCTTGAGCTCGATCTCAACGACGACAGTGATTGGAAAAATCATTCGCCGCCGGTGAGTCTCGAACCGTCGACCCCCAAGTCCGTATTGGAAAGTCATCGACTTTCCCGCACGGCCACGGAGACGCTTGACAAGGGGTAAGGCAACATCTAAATGAATGTCAAGTTAAAAGTGTAAGTGTGGGAGCGTTTTTCAGGCAACAATTCTGTTTCAAACATTCAATATCTTTCTTCTGTTGAAGTTTATAAACTCTTTAATTGTTCACAAATAAACGTCACAAATTGCAATATACATGAGCAATATGTATATGCGTAAATTTCTAAGAACAAAATAATAAGACACTGAAAGTATGTAACTTAACTTATCACGTTCGTGCCTTAAATCTTGGAATTTCTCAAATTTGTAACATTTGGGTATCTTGTAAGAAAAATATTGTTCTGAAAACATATACGGGTGTCCCCGGATCGACGCATGAATACGTAAAAAAAGACTGGAATTTTTTTCGTTGACACTTCATTTTCTGAGATTGAGCCCTGCTTGAATAGAAAATAATTTGTGTCATAATTTTAATTTACAAACATCATGTATGTCTTGGATATTTACAAAAAAACTCTTTTTTTTTACACTAGTATAGTGCCCTTTCTCTACGAGAAAAAATGATCGGAAAGAAACACTGAGTAGGAATACAAAACTTAAAAATACTATGCCCACTTTGATATTTTGAAATTCTAAAAACAAATAGTATGCTATGGAAGAAAAACAAATAAAATAATGTTTTGACAGTTGTCAAAAATAGTTAATTGTAATTATTGTCACAGCTGTGCTCTAAAACTGATTTGAACTCAACTGTGAAATATAACAAAAGTTATGCTTACTATACCAGATACTCGGTAGGAGTCGACCTATGCTTCGACGCATCCTTGGGGTGCTGACAGGCCACTGCGCCCTCAGAGGACACCTCACATTGATAGGCGTAGAGAGGGATCCCATTTGCCAGAAATGCGGCGAGGATAAAGAAACGTCCTACCACTACCAACCTGTGTGAATGAGACCCTTTTGGGAGTCTTCGAGCAGATTTGTTCGGTTCGAGCACTCTGCAGAGGAATCAGGTAAGTACCGTCCAATTGAAGACCGTCACGGCCTTCATTTCGAGGTCGCGGTTTGGCGACGGAACCGAGGAAGAGTAGAACATGGTTGCTGGGTTACTCCCCTCAAATATACCATATTCTATGACTGTCTCTTTAGCCCAATTATATGAGGATCGTAGATTCATGTAGGGTTCTGTCATCGCGGATCTCCAAAAAATATTAGACTGGCGAAGTAGAAATCTTGAATGAGATCAATTCAACCCCACAAAATATCAGTCTTGCTTTCTATCTCATAAGAGACACGCCAGCACTAGACCCATCACAATGAACAACCAAGTTATTCAAAATAATGAGTCCTTTTCACTTGTTGGCATTTCTGTGGATCGAAATCTCAATTGGCACCAACATGTCACATCAATGGCAAAAGCGGCTGCTACGAAATTAGGTTTCCTCTTCCGGCTCGCAAATACTTTTCACCAGCTAATCTCTATCCATTATATACTTCACAAATAAGGCCAAACCTCGAATACAGCTCCCACATCTGGGCTGCCGCGGCCGCTTCTATACTCGCTATTCTGGACGCCAGTCAGAAGAGAGCTATACGTCTCATCGGTGAACCTACCCAAAGGCTGCCATCCGTTGCCCATTGACGTGCCGTTGGTGACATATCTCTCTCTCTTTTATAGATATCCGCACGGGCACTACTCAGACGAGGTTTCTTCCATAGTTCCTCCACCTGCTGCCTCCAACAGATCTACCAGGGGAACAGAGCGAATGTAGCCTTTTACTGTCCAGGTCACCAGACATAGAACATATTGTTATGCCCGCTGTGTTGTCCCGAGGACTTCCAAGTTGTGGAATTCCTTGCCGGCACATGTTTTTCCTTCTCCTCCGAACCTTCAAGTCCAGAATTAACAAGTGGCCTCTTTCCTCGTTGTCGACGCCCACGGTACGATAGTATTTAAGCTGTGAGCCCTCGTGGTGTGTTGTTGAAATTAAATTAAAAAAATAGGCAGGGTGCGTGTAACGAAAATTAAGCGAAATATCAAAGTATGCTTAGGATTTTAAAATGTTGTATTCCTACTGGGTTTTTTTCCAATCATATTTTCCTAATAAAATTTTTTCGTACCTCCTAGAGAAAAGGCACTTTACCAGTGTAACAATTTTTTTTGTAAATTTCCAAGACATACTTGATTTTCTTAAACTAAAATTATGACACAAATTATTTTATATTCAAGCAGGGCCTATTCCCAGAAAATGAAGTTTCAACTCAAAAAATTTACAGTCTTTACCTATTCATCGTGGATCCGGGGACACATGAACATCAGGAACCCGAATCCATAATCCGAACAGTGAAGAGATTACCGCTGTCACAAAATATGGGGAATCCCTTTTTTTTTGATCGGCGAGTTGCCTATCTGTCTGGTCTGCCAGGTCATTATTTCTCTTTTTGATATTAACGTGCAGGCAACATTTTTCGTCACCAGTAACAATCCCGAGCCATAACTTTCCATGTTCACAAGCTAAGCGATGACGGGTCAGCAAAGAGGCGTCAATTTTTATTGTTTTTGCTCAAACCATGCGTCTGTCATATATCTAATTTTTGATCTTTGGTAATGAAATACAAAAGTCTACTATAGCAGCCTGGTCACAACAATCGTGCTGTCCTATTCTATAGTTGATTGACATGTATCATCATGAATTAAACGGTTAAAACGATCTTTTCCACGTCGGATGGTCTTCCGGAGCTTAGAAATTCATTTGTATCAAAACAGACCCCCTTAAAATATGAACATTATTTTCGTGCTGTACTTTTCCGTATGGCGTCCTCATTGTAAACTCTACAAATGGTTCCAGCGGCATCTGATACCTGAACTCCTCTGTTGAAGTCAATCAAAAATATGTCTGAAATACACTAAGTGAAGATGGGAACCTGTAATAAGCACTGATAAGCACATTTGGAGAAGCCATATATACATATATATATATATATATATATATATATATATATATATATATATATATATATATCTTTTTAAAAACCTAACGATCGTTTCGCTAAAAATGTTAGCTTCATCAGAGGACGAAATATTCTAAACTAATCTTTGCGACCTCCAAGATTTATATATATATATATATATATATATATATATATATATATATATATATATATATATATATATATATATATATATTGATTCTTAGGTTGAAAAACCAAACCGAAGAGGGAGATTTTCGGTCGAAGACGCATCTGAACGGACGAGGTTATTGACCTAATCTTATTATTCTCTACCTGGCAGTTTTTACCAGTGTTTATCTATTTCACAGGCAAAAAGAAAATAGAGAGCTTGAGATGAGAGGAGCCGCCCGATGCAATGAAGTTTCGTTCTTAATTGATCTAGAAATATATATGCTTTCATAGGCATCAAGCATGGATTGCTGTCTAATTCTGATGAGGATAACGTTGTTAGCGAAACGATCGCTAGGTTTTTAAAAAGATATGTTGTGCTGATTGGGGTTTCTCCAAGTGTATTTATTATAGAAGGAGTTGCCGCCCTTGTTTTTGACACCATGTTCAATGATTGATCTAAAACCAATTACAGTTATCTTATTAGATCTGTCTTAGTATCCCAGAATTCACCAATATATTTTCACATTTAAAAAATGTTGCTTTTCTAAATCAGTATACCGCTAAATATATAGTTTAAGGATTCTTTGTTGTTTATGCCTTTACATACTTTTTGGGACACTGTAAATCTAGGTATATAATATGTTTTAGCCTATGTATATAGCGTATATAGTGAATTTAATGCTTACTGAGTGTATTTTAGTTGGTATTTTTGGCTAGCTTTGAACATAACAATCTAACAATGCTTTTAATCTTTGCATGTCGTACGAATTTGAGTCTGTTTCTGGAGGAAATAAAACCGAAAAAACCAGGTTCGTATTCCTCACCTAAGTTAGTTGTAAAATCGCTCATGAATCACTCATTTTTTTAATTGTATTTATTTATTCTGTTTTAAAATAGTTGATAACTGTTTCTTAGTTTCTGTTTCTAAAATAAAACCTATATATGTTAACGTAACACGCAACAAATTGGAACTGTAATCAACTACTTAATATCAAGAACAAGTCAATGATATGCATTTAAAGATAAGTATTATCTGTGTAAAAGCCCTAAGCGGATGTATTTGCGTAATATACAGGGCGTGACAATTAAAACTTCTCACCTGGAAAATATAGACATTTAAAAAAAAACGAGGCACGTAGACTTTGTTTCTATAGGGGTGGGGGGATTGCATGACGCGTACGTTTTGGTGGCTTGGAATATATCCCATAAGCAGGCACGTAAAGTACCCTTTTTAAATGGCGCCCTATGTTGAGTGACACCTCATTTTAAAACTTTCTCAATTCTCCTCACAACATACGACTTTTGAAATGTTGGCTTTTGATATAGCATTAAGTCATCAATTAAAGAATAAGATAAAATATCAATGAATGAAAGAATATTACACACATACTAGTAGACTACTCCTCTGGCTTCACTGCTGGGTTTGGTTTCTGCAAGTGAAGCACGTTGCCAGCGCGTAAGCTAACTGGAAAAAGAGGTTTATGAATTCTAGATATTCTAGGATGTTCTTCAACGTTTCTTTATTCGGTTTCGCTGATTTTGACTGCATCCTCAGACCGATAAAAATTGAATTAGTACGAAATCATGACATGATAAATAAAGATCTGTTGCTATGTTATGATGTTTTGGTCAAAAAATTCTTTAAAATTTAAAATTAAAATAAAACAAATGACGGATGAGCTCTACAAACTGTCTGCGCGATGTATGTCAATATTTAACATATAGATAGAACTAACCTATAACAGTAATTCATTGTTGTTGCCTTTACTTGGTGAAACTGGTCCATACTACATACAGACTTGGAGACTACTTCTCTGGCTTCTCTATGTGGCTAGAAATGGTGTAAGTAAACCTATGTTGTGAATTTAAAGTAATTTGGAATTAGAGTGTTTTCCTAATTAAATCGCGACCTCTCTATTAACGAATGTTTCTTCATGAAAAGTCGAAGACTGTTAAATCTGGCTATCTGGGAGGCCACTCAATTGAATCTCTGTGTTCTATTCAATGATTAGGAAAGTTTTGATTAAGAAAATTACGCACACGCGGCATAATGTGGTGGAGCACCATCCTGCTGAAACCACACATTCTCTTCTGCCAAAGCGTTGTCATTTTCCAATACTTCCACAATTGTCGGGTAAATACGCGTTTCTAGCAGATCCAGATATATGTTTTCATCCAGACTTCCGGGGGTGGGGGGTGAAGACAGACTATATGAAGTGGTCTCCTAGAATGCCCGCCTAAGCACTAAATTTCCCGGATGCTGCGTATGAGTTTCACAAAAAAATCTTTAATTTTTATCACTCCAGTATCAGAGATTATGGCGGTTGACTTGGCATCAGTTACATTTATCGGAAAAACACATTGAGTACAAAAAGTTGGATTCCTTCTGGCACGATCACTCGCTTCTTCACAGGACTGCACGCGGCGAGCAGGTTCGTCTTCATTCAGTTCTTGTACTAAATTAATTTTATATGGGTGATACTTATCACTTTTTAAGATTCGGCGGCAACTAGCTACACAAATTCCTGAAGTACCCACTTGCAAGTTTCCTGCGACTCAAATTTGGTCCCAATTTCGATGTGACGCAGGACAGCTACCTGATTACCCTCATTACTTACGTCCTGCCCACGTTGATGCTTTGTTTGCAACTGATCCAGTTCCCCAAAATTTATGCATTATATCCAAGACGTACCGACGCGAAGTGTTTTTCTCAGGATGGCGATCATTAAAAAGATGTGCTCCCTGTCGTGTGCAGTTGTCATTCTTGTAGAACAAACTAATTATTTCCACTTAGCAATTCTATATACCATTTTATCGAATTTGAATTCAATCGACTCTGTGATGATTTTACGGGACATTTTCTTGTCTCGTTTGAAGTAAAATAGGTAAGAAAGTTGAATTGATAAGTTTATTAAGAGATAAAGGCACAATCATAAAAGAAAAGATTTTTATCGAAAAATAACGCCCGAAATGCTTTGTAATGTTCGTTCGAAAGTGGAGCAAAGATTTTATAATTGCATGGAAGTGGCGGGAAAACAGTTTGAACATCTTAATTAAATATCATTCTTTCATTCAATGATATTTTATCTTATTCTTTGACTGTTGATTTTATTTCATATCCAAACTAAAATTTAAAAAGTCGTATGTTGCGTGAGCAGAACTGAGAAAGCTTTAAAATGAGGTGTCATGTAACATAGGGTGTGTGTAGCAGTTCTTGGCTTCAGACTAAATGCCTATTTGCCTCAAAATAAACATAATCTAAGCGTTTACTAGGTTTTCATACTATCCACAATTTTGTTAGTGACACCTGGTCGTGCTCGTTAATTTAGACATTAACATAGGGCGCCATTTAAAATTTAAGGGTATTTTACGCCCCTGTCCAAGGGGTTGGTTTAAAGATACCACGTCCATTCGGAGATATCGCAACAAAAAGCGAAACCTCTTTATGCCCATGGTGAGACGAAACCCCTCGATACATGTTCCATGTGTGGCCCATCTTCTGTGTTTAGGTGGTTTGCTTGTTTGACATCCGCTAGATCGAGGAACCCAATAAGAGCTTTGATTTCATAAACATCCGTAGGTTTATTGGGTCTGTCACGTGGAAAATGGTCCTTTATTACAAATTCAATTTTCTTTTTTGTCATATCCGCCAGAGTGATCAACATTTTAAAATCAAACAAACAGTCCCATATTGCAATTATGCTTTTTTCCCCTTTGAATACGGTTTTGGCCCTGGCAACTGAAGGTATTAAGTTTTCTTTTCTCGTTCTAACGTTCTTAGGGGGCGCCTGTTTGTTACATTTTGAACGGCAATCTTTTCCCATAAAATACGGTCCATGAAGGGATGTTTTTCTTGTATCTCACTTTCATCCAATTCTTGTTCTGATTCAGTGTTATCTGAACGTTTATCAATATTATCTACTTCGCCCTCCTCTTCTTGGTCGTCATATTCATCGGTAAGACACTCTTCATATAGTATCAATAACCTGGCCTGTTCTGTCTCGTAAGCCATACCTTCGGCAAATATTTGCACCAATGATGCACTCAGTAAAGATATAGCTGCGTACCTTCCTATCTTGGTTAAACTAGCAAAACAAAACTTTCAAAACGTACGACACAGATCGAAAACAAAACTTCACCGGGCGCACCCAGTCTCCCACATCGTGTTAGTAAATAACTTCGAATCAAAAAAACATGCCCTTCACTCACATTAGGAACAACTAAGACTGGCTAAGGACCAAGCCCTGAGAAAGTACACATGGAACGGGAAGCACGTGTTGCCTATAACCTCTGAAAATACACGATTTAAGAGGCCGCACCGTCTCTCACACCGGCGGCGCCCACTGAAAAATTTGATTTCTCAAAGTGTACTTATTAATAATTCAATCTAAAGTGCTTAGTGTGCTTTTGATAAGCGTGAAATGCATAGAACATGATTCCGCTTTTAATAATTGTGATTTTACACCAAATTATTTTATTGATTCTGTTATCCTGACCTGACCTGTTATTTTTTTTTTTCTTTAGAATAGTATGTCACACTCGCTCATCTAATTTTAGTAGCACTTTATATTCACCTAAAGTTTTTGCTTGGAATATATGGAAGGTTTATTATTAATATAATTTTAAATACCTGAAAAAGATCTATTACCAATGTTCGACACGAAATAAACAACTCAACACTCCAAGCTTATTATTAATATAATTTTAAATACCTGAAAAAGATCTATTACCAATGTTCGACACGAAATAAACAACTCAACACTCCAAGCGTCGTTCGCGAAAATTTTGCCCTCTGTAAATTTGATGTACCGTCAACTGGGGTTACTTTGATCATTTTTCGTTGAATTTTCTTTGTTAACTCCAGTACACTGTAAGATGTAACGATCAAAGTGTTGTCAGTGATAGATACCAATGATACCTCTATAACAGCTGAAAATTTAATTCGTTCTATCACTTTTTTCGCAAAAAATAAAAACATGGTTATCAAAGTTTTACGAGTTTCGGGATAACTTTGATGACCTGGTTTTTTTGCAGGGTATGAACAATATAAACCTGTCCGGATATGAATCTGTTGAAAGAAATCAAAGAAATATTTTAAAACAGAGGAGAAATGAGGGGAAAAGAGGAAAGACTGACTATGTCGTTATTTTTATGATATTGGTATAATAAACTCTCGGTATGTTAACTGATAAGTGTACCTATTTTTTATTTACAAATGTAAAATAAAATGTTTCTTTTGACGAAGAAATTTACATTGTTAGGTAGGTATGTAATATATAGGTACCTAAGGCTAGATGCATTCTCGCCACAATTAGAACCGTAGACCGGTTTCGCTCTAATTAGAGCTCATCAGTACGGCATACTAATTGCAGTGAAAATACACCTATAAAGTAATACGGCTATGGTAGCCAGCCTTCTAACACTAAGTGAGATGTAAGACACGAAGCACGTGTCTACCATAGTCGTATTACTTTATAGGTGTATTTTCGCTGCAATTAGTATGGCGTACTGACGAGCTCTAATTAGAGCGAAACTGGTCTACGGTTCTAATTAATACTGCTCCCACACCGGGGTGCCGCTGCCGCTTCTACACTCGCTGTCCTTGACTCCATTCAGAAGAAATCTATACGTCTCATCGGTGACCTTACCCTCACCCAAAGGCTGCCATCCCCTGCCCACCGACGTGCCGTTGGTGACCTCTCTCTCTCTTTATTATAGATATCTGTACGGGCACTGCTCAGAGGAGCTTTCTTCCATAATTCCTCCACCTGCTGCCCTCAACAGATCTACCAGGGGAACAGAGCGAATGCACCCTTTTACTGTCCAGGTCACCAGACATAGAACATCTTGTTATGCCCGCTCTTTTGTCCCGAGAACTTCCAAGTTGTGGAATTCCTTGCCGTCACATGTTTTTCCTTCTCCTCCGAAGCCCCAAAGCTTGAAGTCCAGAATTAACAAATTGCCTCTTTCCTCCTTGTCGACACCCACGGTACCATAGTATTTAGGTTGTGAGCCCTCGTGGTGTGTTGTTGAAATAAAAATAAAAATAAAAAAAATCGGTTACGCGGAAATTTTGAATTTTTAAAGTTGCGTCACATGTTATCAATGTTACCCCGCGCTTTTCAAAGTAACCCCTGTTGACGGTAACATTCGATTGCCGCGATCAAATTGAACTCTGTTAAAAGCGTTTAGAAGCACGATCCATTCACTATTAGCCTCTAGTTTTGTAAAACATGCAATTTAAAAAAAAAATTATACAGAGGATACAGAGTCAAGAAGCCCTCGCTTGAAAAAAGTGTCCTTTCTTGAATTTCAACTAAAAACATGTTGAAATAGGACCCAAACTACAAGATGGGGTTTGAATGTTTCGTTTATAGTTTTTATTCACAGATGGTTACAAAAAAGAGCTTTTTCTGTTTTCGGGTATAACTTTTAGTTAATTTTCCTAGAAAAAATTCACTAATGAGGAGATCCCGACTTTTGAATTTTGAAAAAATTTCTTCAAATGAGCGCGATCTAGGGCCCCTAGAACCTATATATGGGGTTAGTTTCAATTTTTATATGTTTATATGTTTATATATATATATATATATATATATATATATATATATATATATATATATATATATATATATATATATATATATATATATATATATATATATATATATATGCCTTCCTTTTGTAAGTGGCTTGGATAAGTTGATAAGTTCGTTAGCCAGGAAAATCTAACGAGGTTTTCAGGGAAAATTTTGGGTTTTCTTTGGAAAAAAATTTTTATCTCAAGAAATATAAAAGCTATCGTAACCAAATTTGGTATGTAAGTTAACGATTAAAAGGAAACTATATACCAAAATTTATATTTCTATGTTAAAAGAAAAAAAGTTATAAAAAATATTTGGTGCCAGATCATTTCTATGAAAATTCACTACCATAACGCACTTGCTGCGTCCAGACTTTTACTCATTAACCGATTTTCGTAATGACGGGACATATTGAAGCCCAAGCCTCAGAAAGGAACGCTTAGTTAACAGAATCGACGCAGAATGAACGATCAATATACAGTGTGATTATAAAGTTTGGAACGTACTTCATAAATGCGCTATTGAATTTTTTCAAGAAGAACGCACGGACAGTTGAATGTTATCTTTTCAGTTGCCAACTTATGACGTAATAATTACATTTATTACGACGTCTATTTCTAAATGATGACTTCATCTAAGTTTTTTTTAAATGATAACCATGTTTTTTTGCTGTTTTTCCATGGACCTGCTTACTACCATTAATGATGATGAAAAAAAAATTGATACCCGATAACAATTTTTTGGACAAAACAGCTTGATTTACTTTCAAAAATGGACACGTAAATTTAATAAGAAATACGACATATTTCACCGTTTTCATTTAGGACGAGTCCTCTTTAGAATAATGAGGTTTTCCTTCAGTTTTACAAATCTTGTAACTGTTTTTCGAGGCGGAACAAAAAATAAAGTCAGAATCAATTTTTAACAACACTGGTTGTGATAATGTATTGACTAATTGCTGTTATCAGTATTTAGTTATCGGACTGTTATCGCAGTATGGATTTGGAATTCAGTGAATAAAGCCAATAATGTTAAATCGTGAATTAATTTCAATTATTACCTGCCGTTTAAATTATTTAATAGCTTAGTGGTGAAAGCGTAAAAGTGCTACAAGTAATCAAGACTAATCCGAATTTAACGAAAACGGCACTTTAACGGAAAGGGAAAGAATATAGAAATAAATAATAATTGTATATGGCGACAGGCTTAGAAGTCATCAGGAAGCATGCAAATTATTTTACCAACAACATACTGATAGACCACCAATTGCAAGATATACCTAAAGTAAGTAAATTGGTTGCCAAATTCACAAAAACGGTATCCGTAAAATATTTGCCTCGACAAAGTCGACTTCGAGTAAATGAAGCAATCAGATTGGATGTATTGCTTGAATCTGAAGAAAATCATCACCATTATACAAGGCAACTAGCCCTAAGTAACAACGTGGACCAATCTTTATTGGTAAAGCTATTCAAAGAAGAAAAGTATCATCCTTACAAAGTGCAATTGATGCACAAGTTAAACGTTGATGATTCAGGGCGCCGTTTACTGTTTTGTGAACAATTACACTGCGATGAAGATTACAATTTTCTTAATAACATTGTATTTTCTGACGAAGCCACATTTTGCCTGAATGCGACAGTAAATCGTCACAACTCAAGATATTGGTCACGTAAAAATCCTCATTGGACTCAAGACTTCCACAGTTAACGTCATGGCAATGTAAATGTATGGATGGGAATAATCGGACGGCGTTTCATAGAGCCTTACTTTTTTCAAAGAAATCTTACATCAGCACGTTACCTAAGTTTTTTTGCGATTGGATTTAGTGCCAGCTCTGGCAGTAATTTCTCCAAATAATGACAAGAAAGATATTTTGTGTCAGCAAGATGGACGCCTCCTCACTTAGGTGTAGACGTCGGTCAATATCTAGATGCCACATTTTCTGAAAGATGGATAGGGCGTCGAGGAGCAATTGAGTGGCCACAACGTTCCCCAGACTTGACTCCCTTGGATTTTCTTTTAGGGGGAGACGGTATTTAAGACCGAACGTTTATTTCAAACAAATTACAAACCAAATAATTTACAGGAGCTACAGCAAAGAGTTCGCGCTGAAGTGGAGCAAATTAGTCCTGACATTTTTGAGCGCAGTGTTTATTGGTCAATGCCAAATGGTAGATGGAGAACAATTTGGACCGAAATTTTGGTTATTTTCCTTGGTTCGGTAATGTTTTCCAGTTAACTTACGTTTCCCTTTTTAAAATAAATAATGCTATTTAAAAAAAATATTTATTTAATGTCAGGTACCAATTTTTTTCGCCATCTAAGTAGTAAGCGGGTCTATGGAAAAACAGCGAAACAAAATAGGTTGTCATTTAAAAAACTTATGATCACGTCACTGTAGTATATTCTACTATTTTCTAAGTTTATGGTTTTGTGTTGACTTTATTATCTATCCATATTAATATGTCAATAGTCTATGGTTATAGAGCCAGGTTAAGATGACATGTAGCTACAAAAAACAGAACACGTTGCTCGTTGTTCACGCTTGTCTTTTTGCTTGAATATTTATTTTAAAGACTAGTTTTTGTTATTGAAGTCAAATACATAACAGTCAACATTCAGAAATAGGTGACGTCATAAATGTAATGTTTATGTCATAAAAAGCTATAAAATGTTAAAGCTTAAAACAATTACGACTGAAATACACCATGGATATAAATATATGTACATTGTTACAATCTACACATTATGCAATGAACTAAAAGATAAAAATATGTTATATATTTCACACTTTAATTAACAATGAAATATAAAGTAAATAATTGCTTTATTAAGTGTGTAGAAACTTGCCTGGAGATTAGCGATTCATAAAGATATAAAATCTTCTAATTGGTCTATTTCCAGTAATACCATAGTGTTAATTTAAACATTTAAAATTGTTTCATTGTTTTGGGTTTTTACAGTTTTCATCAGTAGCGGCTCATGCCTTAATGCATTGGGGGTGCGCAAGAAAAAAATGTTCGGTACGCAGCAAGCGCGTTATGGTAGTAAATTTTTATTAAATGCTTCAAATTTGAATAACTCAAGTTTCTACGAACTTAGAAAGTTTAATTTCATCAAGATAACTTTGTAATTTTTGGAGAAAATTTTTTTTTTAAGGAAAAGTCAAAATTTGAATAACTCAATTTTCTAAAAATGTAGAAAGTTGAATTTTAGTGTGCGGTAAGGTCTTTTATAAGGCAACATATCCAACTAAATTTCATTAAAATACCTTTGTAATTTTTGAAGAAAAAGATTTTTTTTAAACAAAACTCAAAATTTTCCCGGAAAACGTTATCCGATTTTCCTGACTAACGAACTCGTTCAAGCCATTAATAAAAGAAAGGCACTTGCCGAGCTTCATCGAAATCAGTTGCTTATTTTTTGAGTTATCCGTTGGATACGTACATATATATATATATATATATATATATATATATATATATATATATATATATATATATATATATATATATATATATATATATATATATATATATATATATATATATATATATATATATATAAATTGAAACTGACCCCGGATATGGGTTCTAGGGGTCCTAGTTCGCGCTCATTTGAAAAAATTTTTGCAAAGGCTCTCCATCGCTATCTCTATTAGTGAATTTTTTAAAATAAAAATTCACTAAAAATGAAAAGCTCACCTATTTTTTCCCCGAAAATGTATTATAAAGAAACCTACTTACTAAACTATAATTATTAACTACTTACCAAGTTTTCCTCTAGTTAGTTATACGTTACAGTAGTTAAAAAGTCACTTAAAAAGTTAACCTTTAAATTTAAAATATCCACTGAATTAATCACAGTATCACAATTATTTTGTCCACTTATTAAGCAACCTGAAGTAGTACACCATAATAATAATAATAATTGTCTTGTTAGAACATTTAAACAACAACGAAATGATCTAATTAAAAATCAATCCGACGCGAAGACGAAAATGACTAGGTAGTAGGTACACACACTCCGCCAAAAGTCCACTACAAACTGGAAGTGTGTAATTTTATAGCGCACAACAGATTGCTTATTCGGTCGTTTTCGACGAAGATCATCAAGATTCGGCGATCATTTCGCACTTAAGTATCGCATTTCCTGAGAGGGCCGAAAAATACACACCGCCGCCTGACTGCTTTATATGGATATGGATGTATATAACGTCTGCAACGATTAACACTACACTCATTGAAACTTATTCTGATTCTGTATTAATGGCTGCCGACTCTCTGCGATCCTCGATATACTAATTTTGTTTGTTGAATGCACGAGGTAAAAAAGTAAATAAAAATGTATTAAAATATAGCATAGCAAAAATATTGTTTTTTCCACGGAAAGCGGCAGTGCGCGCGCACGGGCGCACTTATTGGGGAGCCGCCCCTGGCCTTATTACGTTATGCGTCCAAACTATGAAGAAATGTTGAAGCACTAGTTTTATACAAATTAGTTTTTAGTAGGGTACCATTTACCACATTTTTAATATACCTTCCATATACACCATTTTTATTATGTACATAAAATCATTGTTATTCTGAATGTTATTAATTGTTACTGATTATTATTATTAATTCTGCCTTTTAGCACAACAACCCAACAGTCAACAACTGGGTCGGACATAGCACAAAGAGCAGGTGATGTGACCAGAACATGGTATGACGATCTTAACTCCCCTCTTATCCAAGAAGATGGTGACAAGAAATGTCTGAAATTGAGATTCGACGTCAGTCAGTACACACCAGAAGAAATCGTTGTAAAAACAGTTGACAACAAATTATTGGTAAGTTTCTATTGTTTCATAGTTGTTGCAATCGGGTTCTGAACCTATTAGAGGCCTGGATCGGTCATCCTTAGCGAGTTCATTCGTCTTATCTTCAGCCTGTGTGCTGGAATTAATATTAGTGTCGGTGTTTTGAGTTCCTAGGTATGTCTATTGGGGTTGTCAGACAGTCCCACAATATCTTTAAAGTCATCTTCATGAAATATAGTATATAAAGTGCCGTTTGGCTATCAGAGTATGTAGCCGTTATATTTATTTATTTAGTTTTTATCATAAATCGTACATGTCTACAAAATAAGCCTAAGGCTTGTGCTGTATATTAACATAATTTAATAAAATTCTACCAAAAACTGCTTGAAAACTCCATCCAAATGTATCATACTTCTAATTTTGACAGACCAAATTTATTTGGCTTCTACTTATTCCATCTAAAGAACCAGTCTTTGCCTTCACTCTTCATTGATTTTGATCTTTTCACAGTGGCTTCCAAACTAAAATTCGTTTTTTATAGCCGATATTTTCATCTAAATTGTAAATTTTGAATTTAACTAAATATGACAAATTATTTTGACAAATGCCACTTAAATCATTATTGCCACCACATACTGTGTTTTCGTCCACTATACTACTGATCAATTTGCTATCATGTCTCATATTGCTATATTGATAGGATCATATTGGCCTTCATCCACTGGTTTATAATGCACATTTATGTATATAATCAGGGATTTTTAGTTTACAACTTTAAAGGTTTCAGTTAGGTGCACTATTCCTCAAATAAAACTCAATAGAACTTAAAGCAACAGCACTTGCATTATTTTCTATATTAAATGATTTTCTAAGCGAAGCAAACATAGAGCGGAAAAATTATATCTGAACATGCACCGATGGTGCTCGTACAATGTCTGGAAGATTACAAAGTATACAAGAACTTGTGAAAAAAAATCTCACAGTGTATCTGGACACATTGCATGATCGACAGCGGGGCTCTGACTTCAAAAAAAAAATTAGTCCTGGTCTGAATATTGTGCTAACGACGATGGTGGTAACCGTAGTAAATTAAACGAGACCACTAAAATCAAGAAGCATTTCCGTGCTTTGTAAAGACATGGGTGCAGTACATTCAGCATTACTATTTTATTGTAAGGCAAGATGATTATCACGTAGGACATTTTTGCAGCGTGTGTATGAAGTAAAAGATAATTCCGCCATTTTTCTAGAAGAGGAAGACCGGAAGGCGAAAAGTTTCGAGATGATTTATTTGTGATGAGCTACTTGGTCGACATATTCGAGAAATTAAAAACCTTGAATCTTCAACCCCAAGGACCAAGCACACATATGTTGGATGCGAGTGATAAAGTTGATGTGTTTTGTAGAAAACTGGAATTATGAAGCAGAAATGTAAAGCAAAAAAACTAGAAAGGTTTGCAAATGCGGATGAATGTGTTAGAACTTACAAGCCTGAAGAACAACATGTGGATGTTGTTTTTGTAACCATTGAAAATCATTTTGCCATGCTGACAAAGAATTTTAAAAAGTATTTTCTTGCTGACTTCAACTTGATAGCAAGTTAGGAGTGAGTTAGAGAGCCATTTCGAAATACCCCTGAAGGTCTCTCAACTGCTGAAGAAGACATGTCTATAGACATCAGGGCAAGTGGCGGAATCAAGACAATTTAGTAATAAATCACTCTTTGAATTTTAGGCAGGGCTGGATAATGAATCTTTTCACTGAAAACAAGAGCAGTTCGTATATCGTATACTTACTATTACCATTTTCAACAACCTACCTTTACAAAACCGGATTTCCGGCGGTGGCTGCTTTGAGACAAAATATACATATCTCACCTAAATATAGAAAAATATCTTAAAGTGTCAATTTATAATATTAAACCCTCTTTCGAAACAACATTGATAAGTTAATTATTTAATACATTGTCCAGTACTGATACAATCCTACATAATAATAATAATATAATTTATTCACAATCCCTTAACACAGCAAAGGATATACTTCACCGTATCAAATAAAAATGAACCATTGTCAATGAAGCGTAAACACATGAAGAGAAACAACAGATTTTCTAATATTTAACTGTACAACAATAATAATTAGGGGAAAGTGGGGCACATTCAACCACATTTGAAATAATAACGCATAAAAAATGCATTTTTTGAATTACGACTTTGAGATCATATCATACTGAACTTAGTACGTATTAGATGCTTTTATTAGAAACAAAGCGATTCCAAATTTATTTCTTTGTGTCAAAACTGACAAAAAATATCTGCATGTAGTTGATAGTGCCCCACCAGTGGGGTACTTTCAACCATCACTTGGGGTAGTTTCAACCATGTCTTTTCCACAGAGAAACTGCTCCTTTTGTGTAATTATTTTGCGTTAAAAAAATTTGATTTACACAGAAAATAAAGAACAAAATATCGATGACTAAGATACTTTATTTACTTAACATTATATGGCATTAGGTTGATATTAAAACTTAACAAAGAAGCTGTTCTAGCAGTTCTGGTGGAACTGGGCTCTGGTAACTTTAAAACAAGGTCTGAACGGTCAACTGTTGATGTATCATCTACCAAAGGATAATAAAAGTTGTAGAACGGTGTCTCACTTCGTAGAAATTTGATTTGGTATTCATTATGACTTAAAGCTTCTAATATTTTTCCTGCATGATAAAGACACACTAGCTTTTACAGAAAACTTAACCAAAACGTATTCATTTTCAAGTATCAAATCATCATCTGTTATAAGAATTGCATTTTCCTTATCACTAAAGTCATCAGACTATTCATCTGATTCTAAAATAATAGACTCATCAGTATTTGAACTACTAGAGTTTATTTTTCTTCTTTTGTGTGGTAGATTCTTTGGCTTTTTATTTGTGGTAAGTACTTGTCTTAACACTCGCTTTTGGTTTCGTTCATTTTGAATCTGCTTACACCTTTCCCTTTCTCGTTCAATTTCGTCTAATCGGTCCTTTTCTGGTGTATCTGTAAAGATCCTTGATTTCTCTTTCCTGCTGCTCTCTTTCTTTGCCTTTTTCAATATTGCTCTAGGATACGATCTGATAATTTCTGGAGTAATGTTATAATTTGGAGATTTTTCTGAAATAAATAAAATTAGTAAAATCTTTAGGAGACCTGTGCTGCAGGAGCTTCTACCCTCTGGGTTTTCATGACTAAATGATGGAGTGGAAGGAGGTGAAACCTGTGGTCTTTCAATAATGTTTGTTTGATGTGTGTCTTGATTTGACGTTGTTGTAGCGCATGCTCCCTGGCTTTCTTAGACTTATCTTCTGCTTATTTCTCTTCATAAAACCTCTAAGCCAATCTACTCCTGCGCACTTATTCAGCTTCCAGCGATTAGGAATCTTACATTCTGGTAAAATAGACCCGTACCCAAATGCCAAAGTCCTGATTTGCTTATAACTTAAATCGTAATTCATATCTGAACAGGTTTGTATGTATTTTACAAGTTCAGTTTCCGGATTATGTGTAAACACTTGACATAGAGTGTATTTAATAGAATAGGGGCGAGTTTTTTCAGGATCACACCCTTCGTTCCCAGAGTCATCGCTATAGAGAGTTGACAGATATTCTGGTGAATATTTTTGTCTCAATTTCTTAATTCTCGAATGGAGTGTGTCTCGTTTTATATTGAAATTTATCTTTCAGATGTACTTCGTTTTAAAACTCCGATTGCAGCTTTCATCTCATTTTCGTTAATGTTGACTCTTTCTGTCTTTTTTTTTTGTGTTGTAATCTCGCACCATCTGAAATAATACATACCTTTGAAACATGACTTAAAAACCATTATCATTTTCCTTAATGCCCTTCAGAGGCACCTTCAACAAACAGGGCACATTTAACCATTGGTTGAAAGTGCCCCACCTTCAGTGGTTCAATCTGCCCCTCACTCACTTATTCCAGAAAACCACATGCTGTTTTTAAATTTTGTATTTTTAGGTGAGAATCCTTGGATAGTTACAATGTGTAATAACATGCGAATATATAAAAAAACTACATCTATATATATATATATATATATATATATATATATATATATATATATATATATATATATATATATATATATATATATATATATATATCCACAAACAAGTAATAAAACCACAAGAGAAACAAATTTAATGATTGAAAAACTCTTCAAGAGAGAAAGGTCCAGTGGCAATTAAATGGTTCACAAGCTCTTTCTTTAATGCTTTATAACTAACTGCATTGCGAACATGATGAGGTAATTTATTATAAACACTAATTCCCATGTATAGTGGACTCTTTCGTAAAATGTCAAACGATGCATAGATACTATAAGCTCCCTTCATCTCGTCCCATAGTTATAATCAAATTTATACTCGAGTAACTTTTTATGCTTAAAAATATGTAAGGCTATCTCCTATATAAAAGCTGCTATGACCATAAGTATATTAAGTTTAACAAAAATTCCTCTACAGGATTTCCGTGGATTCATATTTAACATTATCCTAATTAACCTTCTTTGTATGATAAAGATTCTGTCTAGATCAAGACTACTACCCCAAATTATGATACCAGACCTAAGTAACGATTCAAAGTTTGCCAGATATACCATCTTTAAATTTTCAAGTCTTAAATATCTCTTCAAAATACATAATGTGTAGCAAACACTGTTCAATTTTTTACCCAATTCTGTAATGTTTTGACCAACTCAGATATTTATCTATGTGAACACCCAAGAATTTGATGTACTCAGTAAAATATGTTGGATGTCCGTCCGCATCTACATCTATCCCATCAGCAACATTGATAGGCGAATATTTAGTTAATTTATTACTAAGCCATTAGAATAAAACCACTCTTTCATATGTAAAGTGGCTTGGTTGGTGTTTTCACCAAAACTATTTATATCTTTTAGCTTTAACATTAAATTTGTATCATCAGCATAACTAACAAGGTGATGGGAAGGATGCATGATACTAGCTAAGTTATTGATAAAAGCAAATAAAATCGGCCCCAAGATACTACCTTGGGGTATTCCCACATTGACAGAAACAGGGTCCTACATAACTGTTACAGTGTGTTTTTTCAATTTGACAATTTGAGTATGATTCGAAAGATATGGTTTTAGACATTCTTTTGCTGCTCCCCTTACTCCATATGCCTCCAATTCTGTTAGCAACAAGTTGTGATTTATGCAATTATAAGTCTATAAAAACTCCCACTGGTAATGTACCCAACTCAAGAGATTCGTTCACTTCTTCTATAAAACTAAGCGTATTATATTGTTTTTCTTTCAGTAAATTAAATAAATTATATTTTTTCTCAGTATGCTCGCGCCCAGCACTTAGTTTTATCACGCCCCACATGTTGAGAATCGCTGAGTTAAATGGAATGATGCATCTGTTTATGGATAGCCAATTAAAATAACTGTAGTTTAACAAACTTCCACCCATATTACTATTGTAACTTTTTTGCACAAGATTACAAATAAAGGGAAACAACAAGCTGGTAAAATGACCTTACATTTGAAAGTTATGTTAAAATCTCCTATGCAAGTTCACAATTGTTTCTTTAGCAACAAACAACCGGAAATTCTACAAAATTAACCTGTTTTGTGATAACTTGTGTAATTTTGCCCTAAGCATCTGTAACTACTATGTTGCTTATAGTACAGGCAATAGAGGAGCCCGTTACTCTTGTCCATAATGCACTAAACTACAGGAGTTTTTTTTTTTTGATAGATAAGTTCAGAATTACGTACTGAATGTAAAAACACAAAATCCTTACAAATTAGGAGGGCGGAAGTGCCGCCATTTTTAGAAAAACCGTTTCGGCCTATATCTCCATAACAGTGCACTTTAGGCCAAAAATGGTAATGACCTTTATTGTAGATAATTGCATTTGTCATCTTTTTTGTTAGACTTTTTTTTTGTATCACTCGCCGTTTACAACTTATACGACTATTAGCATTCATTTATTGTCTTTTACCTATATATTTGTTAATAATTGTTTAAAAAATAAATTGCTTATAACTAAACTTTTCAACCGACAAATTTTCTACAATTTTTACTAAAAACTTTTTTTTCTAAAATCAATATTTTCAAAGTTATGACGCGTTAAATGTTGCACTTTTCAATCGACAAATTTTTCTGGAAATATTTTAGTAAAATGAAGGACAATGACGGTTGAAGCTAAGACTTCTGGCTTTGTAAAACATTCTTCTTGATACATTTTCTTTCCATAGCTTATATGAGTTTCAGGTTCTTTGCGTAAATGTTGCCAATTTTGACGTTTTAATTCGCGACTTTGACGTTTTGAGGAAAACCCCAATTTATTTTTCTTTAAATGCCTATAACTTTTTTGTGTTTGAACCTACAGACCTAAATTTTGGTAGGTAATTTACGTATAATGACATAAAACCGTGTACCGAATTTAGTTGGCCGTACTTTGATATTTCCGGAGATATGATTTTTTCGAAATAAAACACAAAATTTTCCGGGAAAACCTGGGCCGATTTTCTTGGCTAACGAACTTATCGAAGCCACCTACAAGAGGAAGGTATTTACCAAATTTCATTAAAATCTGCCCATTAGTTTTTGAGTTATCGGTGTGATATATATATATATATATATATATATATATATATATATATATATATATATATATATATATATATATATATATATATATATAAATTGAAACTGACCCCGGATATGTGTTCTAGGGGGCATAATTAGCGCCTATTTCATTTTTTTTTTCAAAAGTCGGGGCCTCCTCATTAGTTGATTTAAAAAAACTCGGGACGCAGCAAGTGCATTATGGTAGTGAATTTTCATTAAAATGTTTTTATTGCAAATATGTGTTTTTCTTTTAATTTAAGAAAAGAGGCATCAATTTCGGTTACCAGTATAACCTATATAGTAAAAACTATGTGCCATGTTTCATAAAAATAACTGTATTTTGTGAAAATGTACAAACATTTCCAAAAGTAAACTTAAAGTGTTCCCGGAAAAACTTGTTTCTTGGTCAACCTTATAGGTTAATAGCAAATTGGGCTATACAAATATGAAGCATTTGATCAAAATTCGCTACCATAACGCACTTGCTGCATCCAGAATTTCTTTTTTACAAACATGCATTATATTTCGATGGAAAATGCAAAAATGCAATAACATAAGGCGTGTTTGATTTAAAAAAAAAAGAAAATTTGTATCACCGACGACTTTTGGGCCAGCCTGTGATTGTAGAAATATTTTTTGAAGATGTAGCTCAAGACACCCTATAATTAATGTATAAAGATATTTTTCATATCTTGTATAATAACGGATATATTGAGCTTTATTGATTTTTTACGAAAATTCGACAAAAATTATATACCATTAAACGATAAACTCTATAGCTAAAACTACTGCCCAGCATCAGAGAAAGGGTCTATTTGAAATGAATTTTCTGGAAACATTTTAGTAAAATGAAGGACAATGACGGTTGAAACTAAGACTTCAGGGTTTGTAAAACATCCTTCTTGAGACATTTGATTCCCATAGCCCGTATTAAATTCACGTTATTTGCCTAAATGTTGCCGATTTTGACGTTTTATATCGCAACTTTGACGTTTTGAAGAAAACCCCAATTTATTTTTCTTTAAATGCCTATAACTTTTTTGTCTTTTGACCTACATAGCTAAATTTTGGTAGGTAACTTACATATAAGGATGTAAACACGCGTACCAAATTTGGTTGCCCTTACTTTGTTAATTTCGGAGATATAATTTTTTTTCGAAAGAAAACACAAAATTTTCCGGGAAAACCTGGACAGATTTTCTTGGCTAACGAATTTGCAAAAGGAATTTATTCACCAAATTTAATCAAAATCGGACCATTATTTTTTGAGTTATCGGTGTGATACATATATATATATATATATATATATATATATATATATATATATATATATATATATATATATATATATATATATATATATATATATATATATATATATATATATATATATATATATATATATATATATATATATATATATATATATATATATAAATATTGAAACTGACCCCGGATATGTGTTCTGGGGGGCCTAATTAGCGCTCATTTGAAGAAATTTTTTCAAAATTGAAAAGTCGGGATCTCCTCATTAGTGAATTTTTTAAGAAAATTCACTAAAACAATGCAGTAATAATAATTTTAGAAAAAAAAAGTTTTAAGTAAAAGTTCTAGAAAATTTGTCGATTGAAAAGTTAAGTTATAAGCATTTTATTTTTTAAACAATTATTAACAAAGATAGGTAAAAAAAGTCAATAAATGAATGCTAATTGTCGTATAAGTTGTAAACGGTGAGTGATACAAAAAAATTATTTAACAAAAAAGATGAAAAATGCAATTATCTACAATAAAGGTCATTACCATTTTTGGTCTAAAGTGCACAGTTATGGAGATATAGGTCGAAACGGTTTTTCTCAAAATGACGGCACTTCCGCCCTCCTAATTTGTAAGGATTCTGTGTTTTTACATTCAGTACGTAATTCTGAACCTATCTATCAAAAAAAAAAAAAAATAACTCCTGTAGTTTAATGCAGAAAAAAATTCTCTATTGCCTGTACTATTAGTGATCATCTCCATGTGATATATTTTTTGTGCATACCTCATCTATTAGGTATTTGAAACCTACAAATAGTTACTGTTTTAACAAATGTAAATACTATCCTATTGTTATGTCCATGCAAAAATAAACTTGTTTTATTTATTTGTCTAAGGTTTGCCAACCATTTAAATAGCTAGATTACTCAATTCTTTACCTAAATGAATTTGGCAGCTAGTCAATTTTTTTTTGAATGCTCATTCTATTTAGTTGTTGAATGTATTTAGTTACAACACATTGATGCAACATATTGTTGGGACATAAATTACATTAAATAAATCCCTCTTTATTCTTAGGAAAATAAAAAATTTTCAGAATAAAATTATGACAAATATTTTTCCTTGTGTAATATTTGACATGTATTGGCGATTTAAAAAAAAAGTAATCAATGAAGAAACTCTTAATCTTCTGGATAGTATAAGATTATCCGGGCCAGCCAGGACCGAACTTTTGCCTCATAATCAAAAACACGGATAATCCAAAAACTCCATTTTTAATTCTTTAATAATTTATTTAGACAAATGCATATGTCAAAGGAACAAAAGAAACGTAATACATGCAACAAAAAATAGAAGTTTTAATATTTATGCATAATATATGAACGTACATTGTACAATATATGTATATGTACAAATTTTCATCAGTGTGCTGATTTTCTTATTCTTATCCATAGTAAGACAGGAGTCGCCATCTCGTTGCGGAACCAAGTAGTATGTGGTCACGACAGCTCCAAATAACACAAAATGTTATAAAACATAGACTGTGTACAACCAACAAACAATTTTGTAAATTGTCAGCCCTGGCCCAGTTATTCCCTAATATAGAGACAATGTATGTAAGGCTAGATGTATTCTCGCCACAAATTAGAACCGCAGACCGGTTTCGCTCGGATTAGAGCTCGTCATTACGGTATACTAATTGCATCGAAAAAACACCTATAAAGTAATACGGCTATGGTAGCGAACCTCACAGCACATAGTGAGATGTAAGACAGGAGTCGCCATCTCGTTGCGGAACTAAGTAGTATGTTGTTACGACCGCTCCAAATAACACAAAATGTTATAAAATATAGAGACTGTGTACAACCAACTAAGAATTTGGTAAATTTGTTGGCCCATTTCTTCCATAATATAGGACCAAGCTAGACGTATTCTCACCACAACTAGAACCACAGACTGTTTTCACTCTAATTAGAGCTCGTCAGTACGTTATACTAATTGCAGCGAGAAAACATCTATAAAGTAATACGGCAATGGCAGCCAACCTCACAGCACATATTGAAACGTAAGACAGAAGTCACCATCTCGTTGCAGTCTGCTGTACTAATTGTGGTGAGAATACATCTAGCCTTTCCTACATGGCCCCTATATTAGGGAAGAAATGAACCAGGGCTAACAATTTACTAAATTGTTAGTTAGTTGTATACAGTCTCTATTTTTTTAACACTTTGTGTTATTTGAAGCTGGCGTGACAACATACTACTTGGTTCCGCAACTAGGTGGCGGCACGTCCACCACTCACTTAGTGTTGAAAGGCTAGCTACTATAGCCATATTACTTTATAGGTGTATTTTTGCTGCAATTAGTATGCCGTACTGAAGAGCTCTAATGTTTGATTCCATTTAATCTAGAGTTGAACTTGACTCCTCAAAGTTAATTATTATGTCGTCTGCAACTTCTTTCTGTCACTTGCCGGTTACTCGTGGATGTACTTCTCTTGCTCGTTCTGCAGGATCTTTTTTTTTTTTTTTTTTTTTTATTTATTTATTTATTCAACGGATTAACCATTTACAATAATAATAAGAACATCTAAAACTACATTAGTCTTAAATAATCACAATATGAGAACATAAAAAAAAAAAGCAAAACATAACCTGTACACCATATGTATGACAATTCAATCAATAACACCTCTCAAAATTCCTCTAATTACACGGTCAGAATCATTAAACATGTCCAAGAGCTCCGAATACTCATTTGCAGTTCTCGCCACTCTCGACATCGGACTGAAAAAGCCATAATTGGTTCGATGGAAGGGAACCACAAAAACCTCCCTCGCTCTCGTGCAGTTCGGAATCCTTAGAGAGACTAACTCAAGCAAAGAAGGACTATCAATTTTATTCACTAATAATTTGTGCAAAAAACAAACATCACTGACAATCCTTCTACCTCTCAGTGACTGCAAGTGCAGCCGATTCCGCAAATAAGAAAGGTTAAGATCATTTCTCTGCAAGCCCATTCTGTAAGCACAAATTCTTAAGAATCTATTTTGTACGGCCTCAATCTGATTGATATAAATATTGTAATTCGGGCTCCAGACTACAGAAGAGCATTCCAACAAAGAGCGAACCAGAGCACAATACAGCCTTCTAAAGCTATTGCATGAAAAATCCAGAGTTGATCTACGAATAAATCCTAACATTTTATATGCCTTAGATACTATGTACTCCATGTGATCCCTAAAAGATAATTCCCTATCCAATACAATGCCCAAGTCTTTAATCATTTCCTTCCTCTGTAAAGCACCAGAGCCCATGAAGTACACAAAGTCAATGGGAAACTGAGCTCTAGTGAATGTAATGCAGAAACACTTATCAACATTCAGAGTCAGAAGATTGTCACCACACCACCGAGCAAAACGATTTAAGTCTTCCTGTAAAAGTAAAGCGTCCTGTCTGGAACGAACAATCTTGAAAATTTTGATATCATCAGCAAACATCAAAATCTGACTATGCTTAAGTGAATGTATGACATCATTGATAAAAAGATTAAAGAGGACTGGTCCACAATGTGAACCCTGAGGAACTCCTGAAGAAACAGTAATACTACCAGAAATGAAGTTCCTGATCTTTACACTCTGGGACCTACCCATAAGGAAGCTGCGCACCCAAGACAACAAATTGGCATTAAAACCCAACAATGCAAGTTTTGACAATAATAAGGCGTGATTTACCTTATCAAACGCTTTGGAGAAATCTGTATACACCGAATCAATCTGTAACCTATCCTCCAAAGCTGAGACCAATACATTCTGGTAAAGAAGAAGGTTGGTCGTTGTAGATCTTCCCTTAAGAAAACCATGCTGCTGTTCGGCGAAAACATGTCTGCATTCCCAAGTTATATGTCTAGAGACAAAAAAGTCCAGAAGTTTGGGTATCTCTGACTGAATACAAACAGCTCTGTAATTAGTAACCAAGTGCTTTGGTCCCTGCTTATGAACGGGCATCAAATAAGAATGTTTCCAAACATGTGGAAACTCACCAGACAATAAGGACATGTTAAAGAGAATCCTCAGTGGAATTGCCAAGGTGAAGGCACAAGATTTTAACAGATGGGAGGGGATTCCATCTGGGCCGTAACTAAGTTTATCTTTCAAACTACAGATACGATCAATAATATCAGCAGAAGTAACACTAGGCACAGTCATATTTACCGACTCACGCAAAAAAGGATCGGGACCGACACCGCCAGCCTGTACCTCATACACAGATGAGAAAAAACTAGCAAAAAGATCCACCGAATCATGCAAAGAATCACTCCTAACACCATCATAATACATAGCCTCAGGAAGATCATAAATCCTCCTCAACTTGTTAATATAAGACCAGAAAGAACCCGGATTGTTTTCAAAATTATTCTCAGTATAAGCAATAAAATTTCTGTAACAAGTATCACGAAGATTCCTACATTCCTCTCGGAGACCAGAAAACCTAATATAATCATCTATTCTACCATATTTTTTATACTGACTGTGTACCCTCTTCTTCTCAGTTATCATGCCTCTAAGCTCGACACTAAACCACGGAGGGAAACATGATTTATTACATCTCTTAACTGGAACAAACCGATCCACAGCATTAAACAGAATGTCATAAAAGCACTTCACAGCATCATTTATCTCCAATGACTCAAGATATTCCCAGTCAAATTCGGAAAGAAAATAATTCATGGCACAATAATCAGCATTACGAAAGTCATAAAAATACTCTTCATATGGTTCAGTTGGGGGAGTCTCAAGTGAAAAAGAAATGTCTAGGGGCACATGATGTGCAGTAGCAGGAAAAACCGGATCCAAAGATGCATCAACACATATGTTATCTATATTACTAAAAACTAAATTTAAAGTTCTATTCAATCTATTAAGTACAAATTTTTTTTGGAACAAGCCCCAAAAGCCAAAACTGTTAGAAACAAGTGAGGCTGATGGACTGTTACCACTAATAACTGGAGCACTCTCAGCACTGCTTGTCCAGGTAACGTTTGGGAGGTTGTAGTCCCCACAGACAACGACCTCAGAATTGGGATGATCAGACAACACACTGTCGACTGAATCACAATGGTGTTCATATATAGCAACTTCTGAATTGGGTGGAATGTAACAAACACCAAAAATGAGGCTCCGCCTTCCTATCCTCACCTTCACATAAACTTCATTAAGTGAAATATCATCAGCAATCCTAGTAGAATCAAGGTCTTTATGCACAGCTATCAGCACACCACCCCCCCGATCCCTGATATTGCCCGGAATACTGTCACGATCACTACGGTAAATATTATAATTCATAAAAGAGAGTTCAGCATCAGAGTGGGAAGCAGTAAGCCACGTCTCCGTCAACATAACAACATGAAAACAGCAAGAAGACAGACCCTGTCGAAGCCTGGGTAATTTTGTTCGTAGTCCACTAACATTATGATAATGAACAAACAAGGAATTCTCATCACCAGGAGTGCTTAACAATAAATGGTCATCCGACACCCCTAGTTTTTTTTGGGGGGAACAATAGTCGGAACACCGTTAACATACTTAATCTTGAGGTTTACTTCACCATCATCCACCCTCCGCCTCAATTCACTGATCACAGACTTGGAGTATGCACTTTGCCTAGGGGTTCTGTCCTGCCTAACTCTGACATTACGATACAAATGATCACCCTTGAGTCTTCCAGTCCTGCGCAGAATACCAAGTACCTGATGTTCGTCAGAGAGAGTAACCTTTAGAGGTCTAGGAACGGATGCACTGCTGGAATGCCTACCCAGGCGAAATAGCCTAATCTGGGAGTAATCACCCTCAGGACACAACTTGTGGAGGATATTCTTCACTTCCAGTCTGTCAACATCACTCTCACCACGGCTAGCAGTAGACCCAGACTCAGATTCGGGGAGTCCAAAAATAATAATATTTGACTTCCTCTTGTCTCGCCCACGAATCTCCTGTATTATATCCTCTATATAGGAGTCACTACCAGTTGGAACCTGTACAGTACTGGGCAACTCTGCTGTTACCTTCAATTTCTCAAGCTGCTTCTCGACATCACTAATTCTAGCAATCAGATTTGGCAACTGTTTGAGACCATCCTCACAATCAGAACACAGAAACAACAGCTTCCTCTTCTTCAACTCCATGCATCTAATCTCAGAGGCACTAAGGTCTGAACACTGCTCACAGAACAAGAGCTTACAGGTGTCACAACTAAAGGTCTTACCAGTAACACCACATTTTGAGCAGTCACTCATGATTTATGGACAGCTGTAGATAAACAGTATAAAATGAAATATAAATAAACTGATAAAGTTAAAAGCTTTTTCCATCAACACAATACCAGGAGATAAGATAACCACGGTGCAAAAAAAAATTACTGTTCAATTACAGAATACACCCCAACAAAGAAAATTCAAATGTAACTTCCACTACAATGTTCAAAATCCGTAACCAACACTACCACCAGTGCACACAAACAAATGCTGCAGCTTGTCATAAACCTTAACAAATTTGGATATACAAAACTTGTGATAAGAGCCATAAAAGTACAAGCAGATATTTCTGATGTTCGCACTTTGCAGGTATTTAGCAAACTCTTGTTTTTGAGGTAAATGTGTGCTCGAATACCGAGGCCGATTATTAAATATGGTGGAAAAAGCATCATCCGACAACTTTAGTAAGTTCTCGAGTTCAAGTTCAAGTAACTGTTAAAATAGTTCTGTCGGGCTTTATTGAAGTGTCTGCCCGAATTAAAAATCTTTCCTTAAAGTGTTGTATACATATTAGAGAAGATTCTTTTACCTGGAACTCATCTCCGTGTATTGCATGTAACCATTTATTTCTCTTTTCTGTATCTTTCAGAAATTTAAAAACAGTTATGCGTTCTGTATCGTTATAATTACTACTAGATGTGTGCAAACCCATGTTTTTTTTGAACCGAACTATAAACGAACCCAAGCAAATGTTGCGTCGAAGTTCGAACCTCTGAGATAGTTTGTCTAAGGTTCACAGTTGAACTTTAAAATCGAACATCGAACTGTCCAAAATTCTTCAATGTTCACATATAATTTCCCTTAATACAAAATTTAGGTACATTGTAGCATATAATATTTGGTACGTAGAACAAAATGACAACATTTGCAGGTTGATTGGGTGAAAATGCCCATCGGTGTTGATGTTAGTGGTGAAGATGGATAAACGTTGAATAAAAAATACAAAAAATACATTAAGCTCAATTATAAATATTTTGTTGTTTGGTATTAGCTAGGCAGTTTTTTAGATTGAGAAGGTTAAAAGTGATAATTATTTATCATAAAATGGAAACACATAATTTTTCCCTGACACAGACACGAATTCCCTGACGCTTTGTCTTAGTCTGTTTCACCAATGGATCGCGGCTGGAGGAACAACAATCCTCCGGGGCAGGAATATACATGGAGGTCCTGAGGTGCGCGAGAGGTATGCTCTAGGAACATATACCACGGCTTTCGAAACAGAGGTGTATGCTATCCTGTCTGTGACCAATAGACACGATGTGAGGAGGACCCCGAGAAATGTATATACATTTGCTCGGATAGCCACGCGGTCCTCCGGGCAGTCTATACGGCCAGAATCAGGTCAACACTGGTTCAGGAGTGCACTGACGCCCTCAAAGGACTAGCCAGGACAAAGGAGGTGCAACTGGTGTGCGTTCCGGGACACTGTGGCGTAGCGGGGAATGAGATAGTGAATAATCTCGCAAGGCTTGGCTCCCAGCGGCCGTTCTGTGGCCCAGAGCCTGTCATAGGCATAAGTAAGAAAACGGTCTCTGTTCCCTTAGACAGGTGGACTGAAGAAGCAATGAAGAGGCACTGGGGCTCGGTTGGTGGCTGTAGGCAGGCGAGGGATTTCATGGAAGGGCCGGACAGAGATAAAGCTGTCTGGCTACTCGGTAGGAGTCGACCTATGCTTCGACGCATCCTGGGCTGCTGACAGGCCACTGTGCCCTCAGAAGACACCTCACATTGATAGGCGTAGAGAGGAATCCCATTTGCCAGGAATGCGGCGAGGATGAAGAAACGTCCTACCACTACCTGTGTGAATGCGAGGCTTTTCAGAGTCTTCGAGCATAATTGTTCGGTTCGAGGGCTCTGCAGAGGAATCAGGTAAGTACCGTCCAATTGAAGACCGTCACGGCCTTCATTTTGAGGTCGAGGCGGTTTGGCGATGGAACTGAGGAAGAGTAGAGCATGATTGCTGGGGTTGGAAAAAAGGGCCCATTGTGGCCTACTTTTTTTTAAAATTTCAACAACACACCACGAGGGCTTACAGTCTAAATACTATCGTACCATGGGTGTTGACAAGGAGGAAAGAGGCAGCTTGTTAATTCTGGACTTGAAGGTTTGGAGGAGAAGGAAAAACAGGTGCCGGCAAGGAATTCCACAACTTGGAGGTCCTCGGGACAAAAGAGCGGGCATAACAAGATGTTCTATGTCTGGTGACCTGGACAGTAAAAGGGTGCATTCGCTCTGTTCCCCTGGTAGATCTGTTTGGGGCAGCAGGTGGGGGAACTATGGAGGAAAATTTCTCTGAGCAGTGCCCGTGCAGATATCTATAAAAGAGAGAGAGGTCACTAACGGCACGTCGGTGGGCAAGGGATGGCAGCCTTTGGGTGAGGGTAGGGTCACCGATGAGACGTATAGCTCTCTTTTGAATGGAGCCCAGGATAGCGAGTGTAGAAGCGGCAGCTGCACCCCAGATGTGGGAGCAGTATTCGAGGTTTGGCCTTATTTGTGACGTATATAAGGTATAGAGATTAGCTGGTGAAAAGTATATGCGAGCCCGGAAGAGGAAACCTGATTTCTTAGCAGCCGCCTCTGCAATTGATGTGACATATTGATGCCAATTCAGATTTCGATCCACAGAAATGCCAACAAGAGAAAAGGACTCCATTACTTTGAATAACTTGGTTGTTCATTGTGATGGGTCTAGGGCTGGTGTATCTCTTGTGAGAAAGAAAGCAAGACTTAGTTTTGGTGGGGTTGAATTGTACAATATTTCTACTTCCCCAGTCTAATATTTTTTGGAGATCCACGGAGACAGAACCCTCCATGAGTCTGCGATCCTCATCTAATTGGGCTAAAGAGACAGGCTTAGAATATTGTATATTTGAATAGAGGGTGTTGTCGTCCGCGTAACTGTGAACTGGGTTGGATGTGCTAGAGAGGAGGTCATTGATGTGGAGAAGAAAAAAGTAGGGGCTAAAGCTGAACCTTGAGGAACTCCTGCATTAACTGGATACAGTTTATAGGAATGGTCATCCACAACAACAGATATGCTCCTGTTGGAGAGGAAATTGCTGTACAGGTACAAAGTTTTGGTGGTAGGCCATAGGCCGGAAGTTTATTAAGCAGCGCTGCGTGCCAGACCTGGTCGAATGCTTTGGATATGTCTAGAGTAACAATCTGGGATTCACCGTGTTGTTCCATAGACTTGTTCCAAGAATGGGTGACAAAGGAAAGGAGGTCGGCAGTCGATCTGCGCTGACGGAATCCATACTGCCTGTCGTGGATTAGACTGTTTTACAAGAAATTTTAGTAATTCGGTGTTCATATACTTTTCCGTCACGACTGAAAGGAGAGAAATAGGCCTGTAGTTGCTAGGAAGCGCTTTGGATCCTTTCTTGGGGATGGGTTGTACTCTAGCAGTTTTCCAGTTACTAGGGAATATGCCTTTATTGTAAGATATCTGAAACAGACGAGCCAGGACAGGAGCAAGTTCTGGTGAGCATTTTCTGAGAACAATTGCTGGGATCTCGTCAAGGCCAGAGGCTTTTCTGGTATTAAGAGAAGAGAGCATTTTTCGTACCTTGTTAGTTTTGAAAATGATATCTGTCATTTTATGTGCGACATTGGGGACTGTTGGTGGTTGAACATTTGGAGGTGGGTTGAGAGTAGAATTGCCGGCGAACAACAAAGCAAAAAGTTCAGCCTTGCTGAGGGCAGTAGAAACAATTTCATCCTTTGAGACAAGAGGTGGGAACATGCTTTTGCAGAAATTATTCCCAATAGATTTAGCCAGAGTCCAGAAGGGTTTGCTGCCGTTGGAGCTTAAGAGGACTTTGTTTTTGATGTGGTTATTAAACGAGTTTTTTGCGTCAGAAAGAATGCGGACATAGCGGTTTCTTGCGTTGTTAAATGCTTGACGATTTTCTTGACTGGGATTGTGTAGAAGCGTTTTGTGAGCTTTGACCTTTTTAAGTCTGGCCTTGACACAGGATTTAGAGAACCAGGGCTTTTGAGTGGCTGAAGAGGTTTTCTGTGTACGTGGAATAAATAATTCCATGCCAGCTTGGATAATTTCGGTGACGTTTTGTGAGATATCAGAGGGGTCAGGATGAGAGAAGCAGACAAACGCCCATGGAAATGAGGAAAAGTAATCCCGCATTTCGTCCCAGTTTGCGGAGTTGTAGTGCCAAACGATATGTGGGTGTGATGACTGATATCTTATAGCATTCAGGTTTTGTAGTAAGAAGGAGATCCAAGGGATTTGAGCTGTGTGTTGGGATACGAGGAAAGTAAGTAGGTTGCTGAACCATATTGGCTAAAGAATTGCTGACTGCAAAGGCGTCCGCTGCTCTCCCTTGTGGATTGGTTTTTGAAGATCCTAGCCATTCGTTATTATGGACATTGAAGTCACCAAGAATAGTGACCTCGGAGGAAGGATATTCAGAAATCAGATAGTCGGTTTTTTCAGAAAGGCAGTCAAAGAGCTGGACAAAGTTGTTGTCAGAAGGTGACCGGTAAATGCAACAGATGAATTTAGTTGCAGCCCTGAGAGAGAGTTTTATCCATAGTATGTCTTTTCTTTCAGCTTCTAAATTGGGAAGTCTGGTGCAGGGTAGATTGCTACGGACGTATGCGCACACGCCTCCATGCAATCTAAAGGCAGTAAGGAGCTCATACCCCGGGAAATTAAGGTGATTAGTGGCTGTTTTGGCACTGATTTGGGTTTCGGTGAGGAAGAGGAGTTGGGGCCTGTTAGCCTGGAGGAAATGGTGGACGGAGTTAAGGTTAGATTTTAGGCCACATATATTCGAGAAGGATATGTTAAATCTTGATGCTGGCGCCCCCTGTACACCCCTCTCCCGGAGATCCGAATGGAGGGGTATTTTGCCTCCGGAATATTTTATACAAGGAGGAGCCATCAACATTTTTGCTTATAAGGGAAACCGACTCGTACACCACAACCGGAAACATCCATTGGGACTTCGTTGCTTGGCGTTAGCGTCCCCACCACTACTACTACTTAGTCAGTTTTCACAATTTTTTCCTGATTTCCCTGACAAAATGTTTCCTTCTACAAATTCCGATTTTTCCCGGTTTTCCAGGCGAGGGTGAACCCTGTTCAATAAGCCGGCACAACATGCCATACAGCACAGGCCACAATGAATCTATTGCAGGAAACTTTTCATGAACGCATAATGTACCTGTGAATAGGCCTCCAAGGTCTTACGATCTAACGCCACTAGACAGTTTTCTGTAGGAATATGTGAAGTCGCTAGTCTACGCCAATCATCCGCATATGTTGGACGACTTGGAAACCAACATTTGCGAGGTGATGGCCGATATATGGCCCAGATGTTAAAATCGAAAAATAAACTTCCACACTGCACTTTTTTCGAGCCAGCCGCGGTGCCCATATATCCAAAATCATATTTACAGAATAATTGCATAAAATTATCTTTCTAGTAAAACAAATACCATGGCCTATACCAGAAGATTTATGTAATTTTAAAGTTCCATACCTCTAAAAAAAAACACTATAATTGTAGATCATCTGACGTTAGCCTTTAATAACATATTCTGTTTTGTTACAGGTTCATGCAAAACATGAAGAAAAGACAGAATCAAAATCTGTATACAGAGAGTACAACCGTGAATTCCTTCTACCAAAAGGCACCAACCCTGAGCACATCAAGAGCTCCTTGAGCAAAGACGGTGTCCTAACTGTGGAGGCCCCATTGCCGGCAATCACTTCAGGCGAGAAGCTTATTCCAATACAGCACTAATTTCCCTTTCGTTTTTCCAAAAGTCACAACCAGAATGCTTATTTTTTAGAGAGATCTGATTAATTTATTGTCATTGCAGCGATGCTGTTTAATTTTTGCGATCATTGTTAGAGAGAAAAAAATTCATCTTGCAATGACATCTTTGTGCTAACTGAAAACTAAGGTGGCTTTTGTCGGTTGTATGGAAGCAATTTTACATGTAGAGTATGACATTTAATTTATAAAATTTTTGTAAATTATTTATAAACAGTAAATAAACTTTATAAACACTTTCATAAATTGTTTTATTTTTCTGCATTATATAAAGTGTCCTGTAAATAGTGCTCAAACGGCTGGCCGCTGATAGCTTGGCTCATGATCCAGCAGATTAATAAAAAGTATGTTGAGTAAGTGTTACGGTTTTTGAGTAATCCGAACTTTTCTTAAATTGCCTAGTGTCTAACTTGCACCAATGTTTTTGCTGTCATTTCTGTATATATATTTTTTTAATTTATTATTATTTTTTTGTTGTTGAAAGTATTCTACATTAGTTGCCGAATCGAATGCATTTAACTCATTTTTCTAAATAATTAAACAACTTCCAGGAATAATGCATTTTTTCAAATTTTTTACCAAACTGAAATTTAATCAGTCAATTTTGAAGTTGTGTTGGAAAAAAAATGTACCGTGTATACTTGTTAAATCCCATCAAAAACTTGCTTGTTTTATGAGGATTTTGAAATGGAGAAACACTACCCAATTTTTTTCTCATGAAACGTAAAACAGGGTACCCAGCGACCTGGAAAACCGAGAGCACCGGGAAAAATCAGGTCATTTGAAATACCTCCTAAAATGACAGGGAAATTTGTGATTTTACTCAAATGTCACGGAAATCATTCCGCAGACCTGGAAATTATATATTGGTAAATTCCGTCACAAGCAAATTATTTTGGTTTCAAATGATATAAGTATATGATACGAATCTTTTTCACCTAAATATTTGTCTTCTAGGGAAATATATCTGACAACATTGCGGCTGCTGTTTGGTATATTGTCAGTGCACCACATTAAAATATCAGACATTTATACTAAACTTGCAGCCCTAGATGTCAGTAAAAGTCCTGGGCCAGACGGTATTCCCCCCTCTCTTCTTAAGTGCTGTAGTTTTAATTTGTCTAGACCTTTATGGTTCATCTTTAATTTATCTCTGGAAATGGGTGTATTCCCTACATGCTGGAAACTTAGTTTCATTCTTCCAATTTTTAAATCTGGTGACAGAGGTCTTGTTGAGAACTACCGAACGATAAGTATTCTTAGCGTTATTCCTAAAATTTTTGAGGATCTTCTGTGTGAGACTCTTACTTCTCTCCTTAGAGGTTCAATCATTGACCAGTAATATGGATTTATATCAGGTCGATCTGCTGACCTAAACCTGTTGGTGTACAGTGCCTACTTGTCGGAGTCCTTGGCGGCGGGTATTCAAGTTGACTCTGTTTATACCGAATTTTCCAAGGCCTTTGACAGAGTGAACCATAACCTCTTAATCCATAAGTTACATATGTTTGGTGTTGGCGACCCTCTTCTCAGCTGGATAGGTAGTTACCTTTCTGACAGATATCAGGTGGTGTGGATAGGGAATTTTATGTTCAATGGGATAAAGGTTTTGTCTGGTGTGCCACAAGGGTCTCACTTGGGGCCCTTGCTATTTAATATCTTCATTAATGATATTCATGAGTGTTTTTCTCATTGCAGATTTTTGTTGTTTGCTGACGATCTGAAATTATTTTCCGGGATTACAAGTCACTCAGACTTTTTTAAGATTCAGTACGACATTGACAACTTAATAAGCTGGTGTCTTAACAATGGGATGGAACTCAATCCATCTAAATGCCAATCAATTTCTTTTTATAGAGGAAGGAACAGACTTGAACATACCTATTACATCAACGGTGTACCATTGAAGTCTGTTGAATTAGTTAGAGATTAGGGTGTTGCATTTGATTCATCTTTTTCATTTATTCCTCATGTTTCTAATGTGATTTCTAAGTCTCTGAAGTTGCTTGGCTTTATTAAAAGATGTACCTCTGATTTCACCAACATCAGATCTGTTAAAATTCTTTATTTTTCTCTTGTACGTCCTCATCTTGAATATGCCTCTTCTGTATGGTCTTCCTACTATGTATGTCATTTTGTCAGTCTTGAACAAGTACAGTACAAGTTTTTAAAGTTTCTTGCTTTCAAAAGCCACCATGACTGTAGTGGTATCGATGATTTACTAACATATTTTAATATCATGCCTCTTGATGTTCGACGCAAACAAAAAGATTTAAAACTTTTTTATAATATAATTAACTTCGAGGTATCTTGTCCTAACTTACTTTCTATGATCAACTTCTTTGTTCCACCAAGAGTAACTCGTTCAAAGAGTTCATTTCTTCTCACTTTTCACCGTACTAACTACAGTCATAACTCTTATTTAATTAGATGTTCAGTGTTGGCCAACAAATTGTCAGATGAACTTGACTTTTTCACAAGAAAATCAGTTTTCTTAAAACAGCTGTCACTTTGTAGGTTTAGTTAATCGGTACTTAATATTTGTTGCCTATATTTTGACTATATTGTCTATTTTTATTTTTATTTTATTTGTTATTTTTTTGAAGAACCACAGGGTGCAGAGCAATTGCGTGTGTTGGTAAGTGTGGCTAAAAGAGAACAGTCTGTGTTACTAGCAACTATAATGCTGTTAGTATGAGATAGAAATGGAAAGGTTAGGAGTCGAGCTCTCCTTGATTGTGCTGGGGAAGCTAATTTCATTTCGCAGCAGTATGTTGAAAAACTGGGGCTCAGCACCTCATTTCGGTCAGTGATGGTTCAAGGTTTCAACCAAATTAGCTTGCTTGCCAGCCAAGGCACTCTCAAATGTTGAGTAGATTCCATTTATGAGCCAACAAATTTAGAGTTGGACATGATTGTAATTCTGAACATTTGTTCCAAGATCCCTTCTGCGAATATTGAGCAGTGCCACTGGCAACAGATTCAGAACCTAGAGTTGGCAGATTCTGTGTTTGGTATACCAGGGGACATTGAAATGTTGTTGGGTGCTGACGTCTATGCTCATACTGTTAGACCTAGAATAAAAAGAGGGCCTCGAGGTGCACCAGTGGCCATCAATACTGTTTTTTGTCGGGTGCTTATGGGCAGGGTAGAACAATCCAATTTTCATTCTGTTGTGAATAGTTTATGCACGTTAGTTGACTTGGATCATACTTTGAAACAGTTTTGGAGCTTGGAACAGGTATCCCAAGGTTCAGCTATGTCTCCTGAAGATACAAAATGTGAGGAAATCTTCAAGAAGACTGTAGTGAGCCTAACTAGTTTGTGAGCGCCCTAAACGCGTCAACGCTGGTTATAGGTACTGAGCGCCCCGGAAGAACGACCCTAGAGGTATTAGGTGGAGGAACGTCAAGCTAGACGTTGCTAGGCACCGTGACGTTCACCGCCATCCTTTTGTTGTACAGCATATTATCACTTGAGATATGAAATTAAATCTAGGAAGTTTCCTAGAGTACGATAGTATAGTACAACTTGTTGGTTAGAGTCAAGGTACGCCACGGTTAAAGTTATTCAGAGAGCTCTGCCAACAACCCAGCAAGGTGTCGACACTGCAAGCCACAACTTCCACCAGAGGATCTACCGCCGCAGGAGATATCAGTTTATTTGTTCGATTATTATTTACGTTGAAAACTATTATGGACAAGGACAAGTAATTACCAGAATTTTGAGTGAGTTTGTTTAAACGTATAATTGTTTCATTTTATACCCATTAGTCTAAATAAAATATACTTTAAAATTTATTACTGTGTACGTATCGCTTCTTGCCTCGATTCGTAGAACTCACAAGTAAAGAATTGTTACAAATGTTAAATAGATTCATTACAAGACTCAGGGCTGAAATAGTGCTGGGAGATATATTTTAAATATGCCCTTTCGTGAGGGTACTCCGTGTTTAGGAGAATCCTTCATTGTTGCGTTGAGGCGGTTTTACCCCCTAGAAGCACATGGTATTTACAAATTCACTATCAAATGAACAATTAGGAAGCGAAAATAGTCTTGTAAGGAATATCAAGTTTCCATGTCTGATTCACAAAGTTGAACAAGCCATAAAGCTGTTATTTTGTGATTCTAAGAAAATTGGGCCATTTAAAATAAAAAATGCGATATTTTATGTTTGATAAGAAAAAATAGGTAAAAAAATAAGGTAAAGGTAAGATGCTTACTGGCAATTAAGCCATTGCTGACCCTTTTTGCTCATCTATACTAACCTACCCTCCACCTTGAGCTTGATCTCAACGACGACAGTGATTTGAAAAATCATCCGCCGCCGGTGAGTCTCGAACCGTCGTCCCCCGAGTCCGTATTCGAAAGTCTGAATCGACTTTTCCGCACGGCCACGGAGGCGCTGAGCCAAGGAAAAAAAAAGGTAGTATTTCACCATTTCAAAATCCTCATAAAACACGCATGTTTTTTATCCAGTGTACCGAGTATACACAGTACATTTTCTTTCAATACTGAACTTCAAAATTGACTGATAAAATTGCAGTTTGGTAAAAAATTTGAAAAAATGCATTATTCCCAAAAGCTGTTTAATTATTTTGCAAAATGTTGTAAATGCATTCAATGCGGCAACTAATGTAGAATATTTTCCCACAAAGGAAATAATTTTAAAAATTAGAAATTTTCAAAAATGACAGCAAAAACATTGGTGCAAGTTAGGAGACTCTAGACAATTTCAGAAAAGTCCGGATTACTTGAAAACTGTAATACTTTTACTAAACATACTTTTCATTATTTTGATGGTTATGAATTTAGCTATAAGCACCCGGGAGTTTGTGCATTATTTACGGGACACCTGTATAGTAAAAAAGTTGGAAAAAATAACGTTATAAAAATATTTTAGGATTTTCTTAATACAAATAATAATACTACACTAGCTAAGCTAAAACTGAATATAAGTTTCCTCCATGGCATCTTTCTTTTTCTTGAGTGTTTTAAGATTAGGTCTGCTGGTGGAAGACTTGCATCCCACTGCAAGAAATTAAGCAAAATATTAAAAAAACAGCAACAAAACAGATTAAATAGGAAAACTGTTAATAGCAAAATATTATACAATAAGTCAATATAAATAATAAAGTTGCTTTATCCGACATAACATCATTAGAGGTGTAGTAGAATAAGTCAAAACGCAAAATAAAAAATAATGTGTAAAATTAATAAAAGCTAAAAATATGATTATAAAAGAACAATTACAAATATTGTCAAAGATGAGAGAATGTGGATACACTCTCCATATACAACAAACATCTACATAAATATGAAAAAATTTCGAGATGCAGCAAGTGCGTTATAGTAGTGAATTTTCATCTGCGAGTGTTCCTAAATTCAGAATGCTACCCTTATCAATCCATAAATATGGATTTTGAAAAATCTAAATATGCTGAAGCCTACCAGATATACAAAGATTTTCAAATAAGTTTTTGTTATAAAAACATGTCGGAGCCTCTCTTAAATTATGATATGGGTTTAAAGACCAGGCTCGTTAGTAAAATTAATACTTTAAAGGAGTATGATCATTTTGGAATGATTGCTTTTTTTAGCGGCCACAAATAAACCTACCTAGATTTGATAGTTTTTTTTTTAATATTTCAACACACCACGAGGGTTTACAGCCTAAATACTATCGTACCGTGGGTGTCGACAAGGAGGAAAGAGTCAACTTGTTAATTCTGGACTTGAAGGTTTGGAGGTTCGGAGGAGAAGGAAAAACATGTGCCAGCAAGAAATTCTATAACTTGGAAGTCCACGGGACAAAAGAGCGGGCATAACAAGATGTTCTATGTCTGGTGACCTGGACAATAAAAGGGTGCATTCGCTCTGTTCCCCTGGTAGATCTGTTGGGGGCAGCAGGTGGAGGAACTATGGAAGAGAGATCCTCTGAGCAGTGCCCGTGCAGATATCTATAAAAGAGAGCAAGAGGCCACCAACGGCACGTCGGTGGGCAAGGGATGGCAGCCTTTGGGTGAGGGTAGGGTCACCGATGGGACGTATAGCTCTCTTCTGAATGGAATCCAGGATAGCGAGTGTAGAAGCGGCAGCGGCACCCCAGATGTGGGAGCAGTATTCGAGGTTTGGCCTTATTTGTGAAGTATATAAGGTATAGAGATTAGCTGGTGAAAAGTATTTGCGAGCCGGGAAGAGGAAACTTAATTTCTTAGCAGCCGCTTCTGCAATTGATGTGACATGTTGGTGCCAATTGAGATTTCGATCCACAGAAATGCCAACAAGTGAACGTCACGTACAATTTCAGACAGAGACCACACACAACCAATTACTTTGAATCTTTTAAATTACTATGTCTTCTCATCATGGTTTTAAAAAGTGTAGATCGATTGATTCTGCATTTTTTTTTCTACGAAAATTCACTAAAAGTAAAAACTCAAACCAATTATTTCACTCACCTCCTTGGAATTTTTGAGCAAGGCTGCTGTCACTATCGTTAATGCTCCTATTTTTCTTCTTACTTTTTTGATAGCTTGACAAATATCTGGTTCATGTTCAGTAGGTATATTTTCCTGAAGATTTTTTGCAATAAAATTCAAACTTGCTTCCATTGCTGTTAACTGTTTCACTGCAGAAATGACTGCATTTGCTACATCAATATTGCTTAAAAATTAAAAAAATATATGTACATACTATAGTAGCTATGATTTTGTTGTCTAATTCCAAATTTGATGCCTAACATTTCATTGAAAGGAATTGAAATCCCACCAGGCTCTTGGTGAAGCATCTTGTTTACGTAAAAATAATTTTAAAAAATTGGTGAACTTCACAAATAAATTTCATTACCTCAGAACAGTGTCTGGGTCGCATAAAATATTATTGAATGAATAAACCGGGTGGGGGACTTTGAGTGTCAACAACATTGGCGTTTTAAAAACTGTAAGAAATACAATGTAGGTTAAATTAAACAAAAGTTGCACAGTTATAACCGAACTAGTAAAATTGTTTTATAATTCTAATGTTCTGTGACTTTTTGTTTCATAGCTATTTTATTAACATTTCCAAAATGCTGATTTCTTATACAGTGAGTCCACATAGAATGGAAAAAATTCCCTAAATTCCTTAGTGAGCAAAGGAAAAAAAAATGCTGAAACATGTCAGACATAACATTTAATGTTCAATACTCAGTGAGTGGTGGACGTGCCGCCACCTAGTTACGGAACCAAGTAGTATGTTGTCACTCCAGCTCCAAATAACACAAAGTGTTAAAAAATCGAGACTGTATACAACCAACTAACAATTTAGTAAATTGTCAGCCCTGGCCCATTTCTACCCTAATATAGGGATAAAGTATGTAAGGCTAGATGCATTCTCACCTCTATTAGAACCGTAGACCAGTTTCGCTCTCATTAGAGCTTTTCAGTACGGCATACTAATTGCAGCGAAAATATACCTATAACGTAATACGGCTATAGTAGCCAGCCTTTCAACACTCAGTAAGTGGTGGACGTGCCGCCACCTAGTTGCGGAACCAAGTAGTATGTCGTTACTCCAGCTCCAAATAACACAAAGTGTTAAAAAATAGAGACTGTATACAACCAACTAACCATTTAGTAAATTGTCAACCCTGGCCCATTTCTACCCTAATATAGGGATAAAGTATGTAAGGCTAGATGCATTCTTGCAACAACTAGAACCGTGGGTAGGTGTATTTTCACTGCATTAATTGGATATAGTTTAGAGGAATGGCCATCCACAACAACAGAAATGCTCCAGTGGGAGAGGAAGTTTGCTGTCCAGGTAGAGTTTTGGTGGTAGGCCATAGGCAGGAAGTTTATTAAGCAGCACTGCGTGCCAGACCTGGTCGAAGGCTCTAGAGCGACAATCTGGGATTCACCGTTAGTTCCATAGACTTGTTCCAGGAATGGGTGACAAAAGAAATGAGGTCGGCAGTTGATCTGCGCTGACGGAATCCATACTGTCTGTTGTGGATTAGACTGTGTTTTTCAACAAATTTTAGTAATTCGGTGTTTATATACTTTTCCATCACTTTAGAGATGACTGAAAGGAGAGAAATAGGCCTGTAGTTGCTAGGAAGTGCTTTGGATCCTTTCTTGGGGACGGGTTGTACTCGAGCAGTTTTCCAGTTACTAGGGAATATACCCCTATTGTAAGATGTCTGAAACAGACGAGTCAGGACAGGAGCAAGTTCTGGTGCGCATTTTTTGAGAACAATTGCTGGGATCTTGTCAAGGCCAGAGGCTTTCCTGGTATTAAGAGAGGAGAGCATCTTTCGTAGCTTTTTAGTTTTGAAAATGATATCCGTCATTTTACACGCGACATTGGAGACTGTTGGTGGTTGAACATTTGGAGGTGGGTTGAGAGTAGAATTGCCGGCGAACAACGAGGCAAAAAGTTCAGCCTAGCCCAGGGCGGTAGAAACAATTTTATCCCCTGAAACAAGAGGTGGGAACGTGCTCTTGCAGAAATTATTCCCAATAGATTTAGCATGAGTCCAGAAGGATTTGCTGCCGCTGGAGGTTGAGAAAACTTTGTTTTTGATGTGGTTATTAAACGAGTTTTTTACCTCAGAAAGAATGTGGACATAGCGATTTCTTGCATCATTAAATGCTTCACAGTTTTCTTGACTGGGATTAAGCGTTTTGTGAGTTTTGACCTTTTCAAGTTTGGCCTTGTCACAGGATTTAGAGAACCAGGGCTTTTAAGTAGCTGAAGAGGTTTTCTGTGTACGTGGAATAAATAATTCCATGCCAGCTTGGATAATTTCGGTGACGTTTTGTGAGATATCAGAGGGGTCAGGATGAGAGAAGCAGACAGACGCCTATGGAAACGAGGAAAAGTAATCCCACATTTCGTCGTAGTTCGGGGAGCTGTAGTGCCAAACGATACGTGGGTGTGATGATTGTGTGACCTCGGGTTGCATTGCGCACGAAGCAGTGACCATGCCGTGGTCTGAGCGACCAAGGGGGGCGGTGACTGATGTCTTATAGCATTCGGGTTTTGTAGTAAGAAGGACATTCAAGGTATTTGAGCTGTGTGTTGGGATGCGAGGAAAGTAAGTAGGTTGCTGAACCATATTGGCTAAAGAATTGCTAACTACAAAGGCCTCCGCTGCTCTCCCTTGTGGATCGGTTTTTGAAGATCCTAGCCATTCCTTATTATGGACGTTGAAGTCACATATAAAGAGGCTCTGATATATTGCAGAATATGCACTTTTGGGCTTTATTCGTATAGACCATTTTTACGTCTCCCACTGACACCTCGAGATTGTGCTGCTCGACTTGAGTGGTATCTCGGCAGACCAAAATGCATGGAATGCTAAACTAATTTAGTTACAGTATTTTCACTTACCTATAAACTGCATCTTTTTGAACCATCGGCAGTGACTTAGGAGAGTAACTTTGTTTATGAAATCTATATAAACCAGTTAAGATTCTTCTTCTCTGATATGGCAACAACACACCTAGTTCCAATAACTCAGAATCAGTTAATGAGAGAAAACTGTATAAAGTGGCTTCCTTCTCAGAAAATAACTTTATAAGGCTTTCTGTCTTTACACCATAAAGTATACTACATATATCCAGAAAGAATTTTGGTCTAAAGGCAGAAGAAAATATTAAATATTAGTATTTATTGACATTTTGCCTAGTAAATATGAGTTTCCTTTTTAATGAAACAGATAGATGTGTATATATATATATATATATATATATATATATATATATATATATATATATATATATATATATATATATATATATATATATATATATATATATATGTTCGGAAAGATATCCGTGTTCTTTAATGTGGGACATACTTGGTTCTTAGGTTGAACCGCATCCAGAATTTATTAAAACCTGACGTTTCAGCTCCTGTTTTGGAGCCATTTTTAAGAGGTAAAGGAAATATGTAAGGACACTAAAGCCTCAATCTACCTACTCCTTAGAGCGGTGGACAAAGGAGGGTTGGCTTGTTGTAGCTCGATTACGGGGCCTCAATCTGCTTACTCCCCAAATATCGCTGGAGATCGTCTCTAAGGTCCCAGAGAGATCTGGCAGTTCGTTGCAAGTCTTGTATTGTATGCATGTTCCATCTATCTGCTTTGTTATCACCGACTATTACTAATGGGCCGATTTTGATAAAATTTGGCATGTACCTTCCTTTTCTAAATGGCTTGGATAAGTTTGTTAGTCAGGAAAATTAGACGAGGTTTTCCGGGAAAATTTTGAGTTTTTATATGAAAAAAAAATGTATCTCAAAAAATAAAAATGCTCTGATTTGGTAGGTAGATTTATGATATAAAAAGTAAACTATACACCAAAATTTAGATTTCTATGTTATAAGAAAAAAAGTTATAATAAAATATTTTGTGCCAGATCATTTCTATGAAAATTCACTACCATAACGCACTTGCTGCGTCCAGGCAAAATTCAAAAGTCGAGATCTCGCCATTAGTGAATTTTTTCTACGAAAATTCACTAATACCAAAAATTAATCTATCCGAACAATAAAACACATTGAACCAACAGACAAAACACAATAAAAAGCACATTAGTCATGCTCAAAACGCTGGCATAGCACTATCAGTATATTCATTAACGGATAAAAAAACAGTACTGCAGAATAAATGACTTATCATATACTTGAAGGTTTCAAAATTAACAGACCGAATCTTTTCTGGTAAATGGTTATATAAATCAACTTCTATAGAGTTTCTAGAAGACATATTTAAACGATAACGTGGGACCGATAGTAGATTGGCCTTATGTGTGAATATACCTTTGCAAAAAAATAATTTCACGCTGTCTCATGTACCCTAAAAAGAGTGGTGTAGATATACATCAAAGGGAGAGGCATTATTCCATGCTTTACGAATGAAGGCTGACAATGCTCCTTGCAACCAACACCCTCCAAAGAAGGCGGACCTGATCCAGGCTGCGGTGGATTCTCTTCAGGAAGGGGAGAGCCCGCCTCAGTTCCAACGGGCGCGTCTGGTTGAGGTAGCCTCTGGATAACCTGTTCCGGCCCATAGTCGCGAGACTGGCTGCGGAAAACGATCGGGGGGCCTCGGTCAGATTTGGGAGGGGGCGGACTTGACAGCCGTCGAGCCCAAGGAACTCCCAAAGAGACGCAAGGTCCTCGTACGGATCCCTGACACCGTTCTGCAGGATACGGTGATCAGTAGACTGAAGATCCAGAACCCTGAACTGGGGACACAACACTGGTTGGTTCTAAGCAGGAAAACAGAGGAGCAATGACAGACTCTCGCCTTTTCGATCAACCAAACGTCTTACAGAGCCCTTGAAGGAACATCCTTCTGGGGCCTGGGAAGGGTTAGCTTCCGCCCACTGGGGAAGCAACCAGTGGTTGATGGGACTTAGGTTCCTTCAGGTCAACTTCCAGCACAGTAGGGCAGCCACGGCCAGACTACTGATGGCTCTGAGGAACATGGATGTGGCCCTCATCCAGGAACCGTACTCCTATAAAGGAGAGATCAAGGGACTCGATGAAGCTGCTAGAAAGCTCATCTACAGCAGATCCAGCGAGAACCTGAGTGCCTGCATTTCTGGCAGGGAAAGGATAGTTTCTGCCTTTAATGAATTTCTGTTCCAGGTACCTGGCAACGATCAAAATCCGATGTGGAGGAGTGGATGGGCTGAGGGACATTACTGTCGTATCAGCCTATCTGCCAGGGGACAGCACGAACGCTCCTCCACCCAAGGAATTGGAGCAGCTGATGGCGGATAGCAGAGCAGGTGGATGGCAGACCATCAACGGCATGAATGCGAACGTGCACCATGAGTTGTGGGGAAGCTCGGACACAAACTCTAGGGGTGAGTCACTTTTACAATTCTTTATGAAATTTAATTTAGACATATTGAATAGAGGTAATAAACCGACCTTCGTCACAACACGACGTGAGGATTATCTAACTTTTATATGTAACAGTATCCACCCAGTTTCTGGGTGACTTTGTTAGGAACTGGGCTGTGTCTTGAGAAGTGAGTAGCTCAGACCACAGATACATTCGGTTTGAAATCGCTAAAGTCGAAAGACAAGCGGTATGGTACCGGGACCCCCGCAGGGCTGACTGAGAAGCCTACAAAGCAGACCTAGCAGTGAAACTGCGGGGGGTTAAGAGTACCATATACAATTCAATAGACCTTGAGATTGAGGCAGCCCAAGTGCGAGACGCGATCACCTCGGCCTATAACGCCAACTGCCGCCTGAAAATGAGGGCGTCCACCAGGAATGTCCCGTGGTGGAACGAGGACGCAAGTTCGTAAGCTGTTTAACGTGGCCAAAAAGGACGCCAGGAAGGAGTCATGGAGGAAGCACTGCGAGGAAGTCGAGAACAAATCCGAGAGTGCTCGACTGCACAAGATCCTGTCCAAGGGCACTCAGACCAACATAGGCTCCTTTAGAACATCCACAGGAGGCTTTACAAGCTCGGAAGAGGAAACTATGGAAGTTTTACTCCAAGCGCACTTCCCCGGCTGTAACATAATAAACCAATCATCTCCGGACTGGGAACACTCAACAAATAGAGACGCCTTATAGGCGGGCATCTAGAGTAGACTGGACAGTCACTAAAGAGGTGGTTACTTGGAGCAAAATCAGATGAGCCATTAACAGCTTCAACCCATTCAAATCCCTTGGATTTGATGGAATAATGCCCATCGTGCTCCAACAGGATATAGATATACTGGCGCCAGCGCTTGCCCTCATTATCAGGGCCAGCCTGGCTCTCTGGTACATTCCGAGGGCATGGAGACTGGCCAGGGTTGTAATTCCTAATCCTGGGCGTCCAACAGACCAGGCAAAGTCCCTAAGGCCAATAAGAGTCTCATATCCTTCTTGCTAAAAACAATAGAAAAACTGCTCTACCAGCACATTATGGGTGGTGTACTGAAAGCATATCCCCTACACTGCGGACAATATGCATACAGAGCAGGAGTCTCATCAGAAACAAACTGTACCAACTGATGCTGAAACTGGAGAATATGCTGGAGAACAGGGAGTTGGCGCTGGGGGCCTTCCTAGACATAGAGGAGGCCTTCAGCGACACCTCATTCGGATCGGTTCTGGCAGCTGTCAGGGAGCGTGGAATGAGTAGACCTGCTGCAGGTGGATCGGTTCCATGCTCCATGAGGGAGTCTGCTGGCGGCGATCGCGGCGGAGTGTGCGCAGGGGAGTGTTCTGTCTCCCTTGCCTTGTCATGAACTGCCTCCTAGGGTGGCTCTCGGGAGGGGGGTATGAGGTACAGGGCTATGCGGACGACATTGTCATCATAGTCTGAGGAAAGGTAACACAGTTAGTGTGGGAGCGCATGCAGACAGCACTGAAAGTGGTGGAAAGGTGGACAGTTGGTCAAGGACTCGAGGTGGGCCGCGAGAAAGCAACGGTCATACCGTTTACGATGAGGAGGAAGTGGGAGAGCCACAGAACTCTCATTCTATATGGTAGGAACATTCCAATGGCCAGGGAGGTAAAATATCTTGGGGTCGTATTGGACTCTAAGCTAACCTTGAATGGTCACGTTGAAAAAATACTACGTAAGGCAGTCATGACCCTAGCCGTCCCTAGGCGGCTATATGGAAAAACGTGGGGACTAAGACCTAGTATGGCCCACTGTCTGTACACAAGGGTGGTCAGACCATCAATAACATACGCGGCACCGGTCTGGTGGCCGAAGGTGACACAATCCAGTGCCAAACAAAAACTAGGCAAGATCCAAAGGATGGCTTGCCTGGATATGCCCCCCTTACACTTAGTTATAATGGGGGAGGTCAGGTTAGGACTATACAGACTAGCCTGCAATGGTGGACTGAAGATCAACCCAGGCTTCAGGGCCCACTCCAAAATTCAGGAGATCGTGAAGGGGCCCATGCTTGAGATGAGGTCACACTGCGCTAGCCCGCGAATTTGCAGGGAAAACAACTTTACAGTGGAAATCCCCGACCGCAAGGCATGGCGGGAGGAGACGTCGGGCATACCACAAGACGCTCTCGTTTGGTTCACGGACGGATCCGGCGGGGAGCGTGGGACGGGGCAGGTGTTTATTCGGAAGGACTGAGGGTAAGTCATAGTATTTCCCTCAGAGCCCATGCAACAGTCTTCCAGGCGAAATGTACGCCATCCTGCACTGTGTGCGGGAGAACAAGAGCAGGGCTACACCAGCAAGCAGATCATCATAGCCACAGACAGCCAGGCAGCCCTTAAGGCCCTAAGTAGCCCACAAGTAAATTCCTGGCTGGAGAGTGAGTGCCGAGAGGAGCGACCTGGCTGGGCAGAATGAGGTCACTCTCATCTGGGTGCCGGGTCACACCTGGGTCAAAGGCAATGAAGAAACTCACAGTCTCGCGAAGAGAGGGTCAGCAGAACCATTTATGGGACCAGAACCGGTTCTGAGTGTGACAAAGAGCACGACCAGGGGAGCCATTAAGTCCTGGGTCAGAAACGAACACAAGGTGTACTGGGCAGACTGTCCAGGGCTCACACATGGGAAGTCAGTAATTGACGAACCCAGTTCAAAGAGAGCTGTGGAGCTGCTAAATCTTAGCAGAGGACAGCTCAGAAACATAACAGGTATCTTGACGGGACACATGGCTGTCAAGAAACACCTGCATAAAATGGGGCGGTTCGAGGGGGACCTCGCATGCAGACTCTGCAGCACATCTTGTAGGAGTGTACCGCAAAAGACAACTGATCTACAGTCAGTCTAGACAGGGCAATATAAAACTTCACCCTACCAATTGCTGTGCAGACTAGTTCAAGGCACAGTGATTTTGGAATGGGTGGAGTAAAAAGACTAAGGGCATGCACAATAATCCAAAGTCTACAGTGCTATCGGGGCAGGAAAGTCGCGGACGAGCCCTGAGGAAAAAAACACCCTCCAACAGCCAGATAGGCTGCTTTTGAAGTCTAAAAATGGTTATGGAGGGGGCAGAGTTACCCTATAAAATAACACTGTAACTTAATCTAGAAACAATTAAAAATAGGCCGCCTTTAAAACATACAGGCTCACCAGAGACTTTAATCAACGCCATAAATGAGGAGCAGACATGCGAAACGCATTTTGTCTAATATAGTAAATTTACAGGGAACAGAAAAAACTGTGTTAGCAAACCTATAGATGGTATTAAAATCGAATTATTTTCAAAACATAGAAAATAAATCAAAGATATTTGCTTCAAAACCTAACACAAGAAAGCATACCAGTGAACTACTAAAAAACAAAAAGTTCGAGACGCAGCAAGTGCGTTATGGTAGTGAATTTTTATTAAATGTTAAAGTTCGGGATGCGGCAAGTGCGTTATGGTAGTGAATTTTTATTAAATGTTTCAAATTTTAATAACTGAATTTTCTATAATCTTAGAAATCTGAATTTTGGTACGTAGTAAGGCCTTTTCCAAAGCAACATATCCACCAAATTTCATTAAAATTACTTTGTTTCGTAGAAAAAAAAAATTTTTCAAAAGAAAACTCAAAATTTGAATACCTCAATTTTCAATAAACTTAGAAAGTTGAATTTTGCTGCGTAGTAAGGACTTTAGCAAGGATATATATCTATCGAATTTCATTAAAATAGCTTTTTAATTTTCGGAGAAAAAATTTTTTTTCGAAAGAAAACTCCGGAAAACCTCGTCCGATTTTCCTTTTTTTTTAAGTAAAAATTCACTAAAAACGTTAAGGACAAAATTAATTTTGAATGTCTATGATGGACAAACTACGTGTTGCCAGTCTTCAGATATTTTATTAATATGTACAAATGACAAAATAATACTCAAACCCATTAAAATAGTACTACACAAAGTGCTTTATTAAACACAGTGTTCATGCTCGTTGTTCTGTCACTTTTAAATTCAAATGTCGCGCGCTACACTGACATAGAGTAAGTGTTACTAATGGTTTCCGCCAGAAGACCAGAGAGGGGGAAGAAGAATGAGAGAAGGGAGAGAAGCTTGCATCCCTCTGCCACTTGTTTTTGAGTCCTTGAAGAGGCAAGAGGTCTCGAGAAAGCGAATTGCTTTCAACCCCTTGAAGAGACACGAGGTCTCGAAATATCCATTTTGTTTGTAAGTCCGTTGGGAGACACGAGGTCCCTAGAGGTGTTGTGTGTGAATACAGAAAAACGAAGCTTATGTTCCTGCATTATTGGAGAATAAAGGTAGGTAACTTTGCTTATTGTCAGTGCCCTATTTGTTCTGTTTTTTTGTTATTCATTATAAAATAAATACACGTGGTATTTACACACAGTCACATTTTTCTTAACAGATAATTAAACGTCGGGACGCAGCGAGTGCGTTATGGTAGCGAATTTTCGTAAAAAAATATTTGATGTCAAATATGTATTGTTTTTAAAAGGACATTTAGTTGGCAGTATAACCTATATAGTAGTAACAGTGTACCACATTTCATTAAAATAGCTTTGTTGTTTCAAAAAGTACAAACATTTTCCAAAAATAAACTTAAAAAGTTCCAGAAAAAACTGGTCACATTTTCCTGGCCAACGAACCTCTTCAAGCTATTTACACACCTCCCAAAATATAATTATTGACAAACAGCTTTATGACCCAATAAGGCACCAAAAAAAAATTGTATGAAATTTTGCAATTTTTTTTTTAATTCACCACTTTTTTGGCCGAAATTGCCTTCAGTTATGTTACATTGTATTATATTTTTTACAAAAATTCGACATCTTTTATTTACAATAACTTACTAAACATTTATTATTAATTATCAACGTTTCACAAAAATGTTACAACAAATGATTTCTACGAGCCATGGGGCTCAGGTCTCTATTGGTACAAACGCCTTTTTACAATTTGTAATATGTGTTTGTGCAATGTGCCAAAAACATGAAAAGTTGCAAAACAATTGAAATAAGTCAAAAACGATGAACGATATCAATTTTTTTACTTACAAACATGCATTATAATTCAATAGAAAATGCAAACTTGCAATAGCATAAGGGCTGTTCTCTTAAAAAGATACTCTGTGTATCACCAACGACTTATGGGCCAGCCCGTGATTATCAAAATAATTTTATAAGATGCAGCTCAAAACACCCTGTAATTAACGTATACAATTTTTGCTCCTATATAAACAAAAATATTGAGTTTTACCGTAGAAATGTGTCACCCGGTATATGTGTAAACAGACAAAAACTAAAACTTACCCTGTATATGGGTTTTAGGGGTTCTAGTTCTTAAAAGTGCTCCTATATGGTGTGGATTAACCCGGATTTTGAAGCTTTCACTGTGGGCTTCAAAGTGAACAAATTACCTCACTTGGCCGTTACTCGGGTGGGGAATTCCAGATGATACCGCCTTGGGTTAAGAGCTAGCGGGTGTCGGGTCCAGACGTACCCGGATGGGGTGGAGATCTCTAGGGTGTGGTAAACATTCGGATTTTGAGGCCTCCACTGTGTACTTCAAAACGGACAAACCACCTCGCTTGGGTGATCCTCGGGAGCGGGACTCAGTGGGATGTCGCTTTGAGTCCAGCACTGGCGAGTGTCGTGTCTGGAAGAACCCGGAGGAGAGCTGAGATCTCTTCAGGTGGATTACACCTGATGGTTGAGGTCTCCGCTGTGAGCTTCGATACAGACAAACGACCCCACGTGCGAGCCTCACGGGAGCGGGACTCCCTATTTTATGATACCTTGAGTCAAACACTGGTCGACTCAAAAATATTGTTTCCTGTCGGGAGCTCGATTTGATGGGTGAAACTTAAGCAAACACTGGCGGGTATTGGGATCAGCCGAACTCGGAAAGAGGCTATCTCTCTATGAGCTCTGAAACAGGAAGGCGACTCAGCTTTCATGCTGCGCGAGAGCGGGACTTTATGATACCGTCTGACGGATGTGGGGTCCAGACAAAGTCGGAGAGATGTTATCTCTCTATGAGCTTCAAAAAGGGCAAGTGACTCCATTCAGATAGTAGTACACCTGTCAAATCAACGTTCACCCTAAAAAATATTGACTCCCACAGGGAGCTGGATTTGATGGGTGAAATTTAAACGATTAGACATGAGCCATAATAGATGTAAGGTCGCGGTAGAGAGACGCCCACTCGCATTAAATCTAATCTAATCTAGGGCTCTAGAAAAAAAATATTTAATCCGCATGAACCAGTTAAAATAGTACTAGACCTTTTAGCATATATGAGTGAACAAAGTAAAGAAATAAAAATGTTGAAGGCACCTAGTCGTCCAGGGGTCACAGGAAAAAATCTGTGGACGAAGCAGCGAGATTGGCTGCAGAAAATGGGATAATGTTCAAAAATGGAGATACGCATTATCCCTACGTAGAAAAGATCATGTAACTCTGTGCCACCTACGTATAGGTTATACAAACCTGAGACATGCTTAATTGTTAAAAGAACTGTAAGACCTTTCTGGGAGCAATGCAGAGAAACAATCATTAAACTTAATCGTACAGTGTTACTACGAAAATATTACAAGAAGGTTTGGTTTGGTCACCAGATCACCACAAACTTCTTAACTTCTTGGAAGCATCAGGATTACAAAACCTAATATAATCAACTGTGCAGACGAGTAGTTAATGCTGCTTTAAAAAAATAAGAAGAGATAAATCAGTACAAAACCTACCTTTCACCAGATTTAACATCTTTAAACATATCTTGAAAAGTGGTTCTATGAGCATCCAGTAAGCAAGCAATTGTGTCTGAATCATTTTGAGGAAACAATTTGAGCACTTCTTCAAATTCATATTCTCTTGCAATATCTATGGGTGTACAATCTCTTATATCACGAATACTAGTTGAGAATCCTTCTTCTAACAAATATTCTACAATATTGGGATGGTTTCCATAAATGGCCCAAAATAAAACCTGTAATGTGAAAATCACAATGTTCATTTGAATAATTAGATTATGTTCTAGATAAATGTTGGAAGTTGTATAAGACCTTTAAAATAGTTAGAGCTGGCGATTTTAATACACTGGCTGGAAATAAAGTAACAGATAAATTTATAACTTCGTTAAAAAAATTCTGGAATGAATATCAAAGGGGCATAACGATTTTGCTACATTGGCGTTATACTACATTATTTTTATGTTGCTACATTATTTGTTTTTCAAGTTATGACGTCATCGATTTTTTTTTGTAAATGACAACCTATTTTTTAAGTTAATTTTGAAAAAAATCTGCAAATGAGCGCGGACTAGGCGCCCTAACACACATATTGGAGGTCGGATTCAATTTATATATATATATATATATATATATATATATATATATATATATATATATATATATATATATATATATATATATATATATATATATATATATATATATATATATATATGCGTGTGTGTTTCACACCGACAACTCATAAAATAATAGGCCGATTTTGATGAAATTTGGTGGGTACCTTCCTTTTGCAAGTGGCTTGGATAAGTTCGTTAGTCGAGAAAATCGGCCCGTTTTTTCCCCGGCAAATTTTGAGTTTTCTTTCGGAAAGTTTTTACATCTCTGGAAATAACAAAGTTATGGTACGCGGGTTTATATCATAAAAAGTAAAATATTCCAAAACTTAGATCTCTAAGTATTGAAAGAGAAAAAAGTTATAGGCATTTGAAAAAACAATGTTGTGGCTTTCCTCCTAAAACGTTTAAGCCGCGATTTGAAATATCAAAATTGACAACGTTTAGGCAAAGTATAAATACGGATTATGTAGACAGAATGTCGCAAAAAATGTGTTTTACAAAGCCTTAAGTTTCAGCTTCAACCATCATTGTCCTTCATTTTACTAAAATGTTCCCAGAAAGTTCATTTGAATTAGATCCTTTCTCTGATGCGTTGGCACTCGTTTTAGTTATAGAGTTTATCGTTTAATGATCTATAATTTTTAGCGAATTTTTGTAGAACAATGATGGAGATCATGACTTCTGAATTTTTAAAAGATTTCTTCACATGAGCATGAACTAGGCCCACTAGAACCCATACTCGGGGTTGGTTTTTACATCTCTGGAAATAACAAAGTTATGGCAACCAGAACTGGTACGCGGGTTTATATCATAAAAAGTAAAATATTCCAAAACTTAGATCTCTAAGTATTGAAAGAGAAAAAAGTTCTAGGCATTTGAAAAAAACAATGTTATGGCTTTCCTCTTAAAACGTTTAAGTCGCGATTTGAAATATCAAAATTGACAATGTTTAGGCAAAGTATAAATACGGATTATGTAGACAGAATGTCACAAGAAATGTGTTTTACAAAGCCTTAAGTTTCAGCTTCAACCATCATTGTCCTTCATTTTACTAAAGTATTTCCAGAAAATATTTCAATTAGATCCTTTCTCTAATGCATTGGCACTCGTTTTAGTTACAGAGTTTATCGTTTAATGATCTATAATTTTTAGCGAATTTTTGTAGAACAATGATGGAGATCATGACTTCTGAATTTTTAAAAGATTTCTTCACATGAGCATGAACTAGGCCCACTAGAACCCATACTCGGGGTTGGTTTCAGTTTTTATCTGTTCTCATATATACAGGCAGACGTATTTCTATGATAAAGCTCAATATGTCCATCATCTCACAATGTTTTAGAGGCTAGCTACCATAGCGATATTATTTTATAGGTGTGTTCTTGATGTAATTAGTATACCGTACTAATGAGCTCTAATTAGAATGAGACAGGTCTGCGGCTCTAATTATGGTGAAAATACATCTAGCCTTACTTCTATTAAGGTCTTGATTAACTAACCGGCCGTTAAATATTTAATCGAGCTCTGTGAAACTGGGCATTTATATATTATGGGATAGTTATTTGCATAATCTTTGTTTTGTAATAAACTAAAAAAATATAATTAAATATAATAAAAAAAATATACAATACCATTTTTACTAAGACAAAACATAGCAAGTCAAGTTGCTAGGTTGTGCCATGGTAAATACATTGTAGATATTTAGCTATTTTATATGTAACACTGTGTACTATGATTTTAAGCTAGTCATGCTACAGACATAACCTTAAAACCACCTGTGTTCTTTCTCACTGTGAAGGTTGTGTAATCATGAACTGGCAGTTAATGTGTAGTGGTTGACTTATTTCACATTGAATTAAAAGTAAATAAACGTATCAGCAAGAGGAGAATTAATGATATCAATGCCTTTAAAAAAGTAAGCATCATTTTAGTAATAGTTAACGCAATCTAGTTCTTCATATAGGTATGTGACATTACTACATTTCAAAACACTGTAACCGGTTAAGTAAAGTTTATAAATTACGTTTCTGTGGAAGCAAATTTCCTCTCCAACCGGATCATTTCTGTTGTCGTGGATGGCCATTCCTCTAAACTGTATCCAATTAATGCAAGAGTACCTTAAGGTTCAGCTTTAGCCCCTACTTTGTTTCTTCTCCACATCAATGACATCCTCTCTAGCATATCCAACCCAGTTCACAGTTACGGGGACGACAGCACCCTCCACTCAAATATACAATATTCTAAGCCTGTCTCTTTAGCCCAATTAGATGAGGATCGCAGACTCTTGGAGGGTTCTGTCTCCGTGGATCTCCAAAAAATATTAGACTGGGGAAGTAGAAATCTTGTACAATTCAACCCCACCAAATCAATCCTGCTTTCTTTTACATAAGAGATACACCAGCCCTAGACCCATCACAATGAACAACCAAGTTATTCAAAGTAATGAGTCGTTTTCACTTGTTGGCATTTATGTGGATCGAAATCTCAATTGGCACCAACATATCACATCAATTGCAGAAGCGGCTGCTAAGAAATTAGGTTTCCTCTTCCGGGCTCGCAAATACTTTTTAGCAGCTAATCTCTATACCTTATATACTTCCCAAATAAGACCAAACCTCGAATACTGCTCCCACATCTGGGGTGCTGCTGCCGCTTCTACACTCGCTATCCTGGACTCCATTTAGAAGAGAGCTATATGTCTCATCGGTGACCCTACCCTCACCCAAAGGCTGCCATCCCTTGCCCAACGACGTGCCGTTGGTGACTTCTCTCTCTTTTATAGATATCTCCACGGGCACTGCTCACAGGAGCTTGCTTCCATAGTTCCTCCACCTGCTGCCCCCAACAGATCTACCAGGGGAACAGAGCGAATGCACCCTTTTACTGTTCAGGTCACCAAACATAGAACATCTTGTTATGCCCGCTCTTTTGTCCCGAGGACTTCCACATTGTGGAATTCCTTGCCGGCACATGTTTTTCCTTCTCCCCCGAACCTCCAAACCTTCAAGTCCAGAATTAACAAGTTGCCCCTTTCCTCCTTGTTGACACCCACGGTACGATAGTATTTAGGCTGTGAGCCCTTGTGGTGTGTTGTTGAAATAAAAAAAAGCAAGTCTAAGAAGCATTATTCCAGACACTGAGTGATTTAATTACATTATGTAACTTTATTATTCAGGGCCCATATCTTTGTTGAGCTGAGTTACTAAGTTAATGAGTTTGAATGCAGAGACCATTATTATTAATAAAAACTAATAACTAATAAATATCATTGTAGTTAGTATATGTGTGTGTTGTCATAGTTTATAGCTGCGGTCAGCAGACCATTCGTACATTTTTTTTAGTTAGTAGTAGTACTAACTCATTTTCAGGAGCAGTGGAATTATCAAGTTTTGCTGTGCCAAAATACCTAGCCACGTTATTGTTTATTTCTTATTAATTAACCTATCATCGACTGCGAATCTTCTTCAGAGTTAGGGGACTTATCAGAAGATAATGATGATTCAGACAGTGATCCTGATTATATTCGGGAAAAGAAAACTAGAAGGTATAAACATTTTAATGAAAGGAACCTTTTATTTGAAATGAGTAAATATAGTAATTTGCCTGGCCACAAAGCGTACACGGACGATATGGACTGAGGTATGAACACGGATAAAGTTTTAAAAACCCATGATAATAAAACACAATCTTGTAATGTGGACAAGCATCTTAACATTATTTCATCAGTTATTGTTCTTCACAGCGGTGACAGGGTAGTAATTCCCGTAAATGACAACAGAAGCAATGACCAAAATTTTCCTGGATTTTTTTTTTAATTTCAACAACACACCACAAGGGCTTACAGCCTAAATACTATGAAAAACGAAGATAACCATATGTACGATACAAGACATCAAAATAATTATAGAATACCCTATCACAGACTAAAGAGAACTGGATTAAACTATTCTGCAGTAAAGTTGTATAACCATTTACCAATTGAATATAAAGAAATGGAAAGAGTCCCTTTTAAGGCCCTGGTAAAAAATAAGTTGATGTCCAAAGAGTATTATACAGTAGAAGAGTATTTTGCTGATACTATTTAAATTTTCTTTTACTTCCACATTGTCACAACTTGTGATCGCATCAGCGACAAAAATTCCAAAAAACTTTTTTTTTGCCTAAACATCGTAAAAAGGGTCAAAACATATAGAAAACATCATTTGGGAACGAACATTTTTTTGTCTATCAGTCTGTCGGTCTGTTTGTAGCCACAATAACTTCAGAATGAATTAAGATATCGTCTTCAAATTTGGTATATAGTTAGCACCCGCCAAACTAACGGTTCGGATTGTTTTTGGGTAAAATCGATTTTTTTTAAATTTCAACAACACACCATGAGGGCTTACAGCATAAACACAATCGTACCGTGGGTGTCGACAAGGAGGAAAGAGGCAACTTGTTAATTCTGGACTTGAAGGTTTGGAGGTTCGGAGGAGAAGGAAAAACATGCGCCGGCAAGGAATTCCACAACTTGGAAGTCCTTGGGACAAAAGAGTGGGCATAACAAGATGTTCTATGTCTGGTGACCTGGGTAGTAAAAGGGTGCATTCGCTCTGTTCCCCTGGTAGATCTGTTGGTGGCAGCAGGTGGAGGAACTATGGAAGAAAACTCCTCTGAGCAGTGCCCGTGCAGATATCTATAAAAGAAAGAGAGGTCACCAACGGCACGTCGGTGGGCGAGGGATGGCAGCCTTTTGGTGAGGGTAGGATCACCAATGAGACATATAGCTCTATTCTGAATGGAGTACTGCATAGCAAGTGTAGAAGCGGCAGCAGTACCTCAGATGTGGGAGCAGTATTCGAGGTTTGGCCTTATTTGTGAAGTATATAAGGTATGGAGATTAGCTGGTGGAAAGTATTTACGAGTCCGGAAGAGGAAACCTAATTTCTTAGCAGCCGCTTCTGCAATTGATGTGACATGTTGGTGCCAATTGAGATTTTGATACACAGAAATTCCAACAAGTGAAAAGGACTCATTACTTTGAATAACTTGGTTGTTCATTGTGATGGGTCGAGGGTTGGTGTATCTTTTATGAGAAAGAAAGCAAGACTGAGATTTGGTGGAGTTGAATTGTACAAGATTTCTACTTCCTTAGTCTAAAATTTTTTGGAGATCCACGGAGACAGAACCCTTCATGTGTTTGCGATCCAGATCTAATTGGGCCAAAGAGACAGGCTTAGAATATTTGAGTGGAGGGTGCTGTCGTCCGCGCAACTGTGAACTGGGTTGGATGTGCTAGAGAGGAGGTCGTTGATGTGGAGAGAAAACAAAGTAGGGGCTAAAGCTGAACCTTGAGGAACTCCTGCATTAATTGGATATAGTTTAGAGGAATGGCCATCCACGACAACAGAAATGCTCCGGTTGGAGAGGAAGTTTGCTGTCCAGGTACAGAGTTTTTGTGGTAGGCCACAGGCCAGAAGTTTATTCAGCAGCGCTGCGTGCCAGACCTGGTCGAATACTTTGGATATATCTAGAACGACCATGTAGTTCCATAGACTTGTTCCAAGAATGGGTGATATCCATTTTAGGGCCTGTGGGCTGGATTGGGGGTGATTTGGTGAAAATTCAGATTTTTTTGTCAAAACTCAAGTAATATAACGTTTCAGGGTTTATTTATTAGAAAACTTTTAATTTCATCAAACATCTGGTATTCTGTGCTAAAATTCTGGATTCTGGAACGAAAATTTTTTTGTCTGTCGATCGGTCTGTCTGTTGGCATGTACGTATGTCTGTTAATAGGCGCAATAACTTTCGAACGAATTGAGATATCATCTTCAAATTTGGTATCCAGTTAGAACCCGACAAAGGCACGCTTCGAATTGTTTTTGGGTAAGATTGGTTCGGTGGGTAGGGGATAAATAAGGGGTGATTTGGTGAAAATTTCCATTTTTTCAATAAAACTTGAGTAATTTAAGGTTTCAAAAGATTTACATGAATACAAATATTTTCTTTGCGGTCAAGTCATGGGATCTAAACTCATTCCATGAGGATTTCTTTCTGAAGCAAATAAGTTATCACAGTTATGTGGAAGTTATGATTCAATTTGCAGCACGCGAAATGGGAACCCTGGGAATCGAACCCAGTACCCTTCAGTTCAGAGGCACACGTTATTACCCCTGAACCACCCAGGCTCTGACATTTGCATTTGTAATGTACCTTAGAGAAAGATTAACCTGCTATCTAATAAATATTACACATTTTTGGAAAAGGATTTTGCGAGCTTAATGAAATATCACCTTGTTCAGTTCATGGAAGACCAAAATATAGAAAATTCGTGAATGTAGTACTATTTTCAAAAATACAGATAGTGTAACACAGTAATAATCGTTAATGGTATATTACTGGTGTTAAAATATAAAATAACAATTATAATTATTTAGGGTTCAGGCTTAACATGTCTAATTTTAAAGTTTTCTAGGATGAACACTCCATTATTCTAGTCAGTACTGCCAGCCTTCCCGTCGGAAATGTCACCAACACAACAGCTGCACGTCCTGCTCTGACCATGGGCGGCACGTGGATGGCGTGAACGGGGATGGGGGTTTGTTACAATAGTTTAAAGACGTAGTGACACATACTGTATATTGGTAAATTTTTAAATAATATAATTATTTATAAATACTCACTGTCCACCTTTGATTGTCTACAGCGTTTCTATTACAACTGCTCAGCAAAACTTTTACTGCTTCCAAGTTTCCACTATAAGCTGCAAACATCACTGGAGTTTTACGTTTGCGATCACAGGCATCTACATCGGCACCACTGCCCAGCAAGATATGTATAACTTTCAGAGATTCTTCATATGGTGCACAACTTTCAGAACAATCACAAGCCAACATTAAAGCCGTGAGACTATCTAAAAACAGTAATAAAATATACAGCTAATAAAAAAGTTCTGGGCGCAGCAAGTGCATTATAGTAGTGAATTTTCATACGAATTGTACACCATTAGTAAGGTATATTATTAAAACTAACTCTTAAAATTTAAATATACCTTGGAGATCAGTTTTAGAGGTCCCAGTTAGTGATTACTTGAAGAAATTTCTATTTTCTATGGAACTAGAAAATTATAATTTGTTAGAGATATATGTAAGTACTGCAAATCTCTTTATTGTGTTACAAATTTCATTAGTGACAACAATTTTCCAGATAAAAATTAAATATTTTCAGGATCTTCAAAAACCGATCCACAAGGAAGAGCAACGGAGGCCTTTGCAGTCAGCAATTCTTTAGCCAATATGGTTCAGCAACCTACTTACTTTCCTCGCATCCCAACACACAGCTCAAATCCCTTGGATCTCCTTCTTACTACAAAGCCTGACTGCTATAAGATATCAGTCACCGCCCCCCTTGGTCGCTCAGACCACGGCATGGTCACTGCTTCCTGTGCAATGCAACCCGAGGTCACACAGTCATCACACCCACGTATCGTTGGGCACTACAACTCCGCGAACTGGGACGAAATGCGAGATTACTTTTCCTCATTTCCATGGGCGTCTGTCTGCTTCTCTCATCCTGACCTTTCTGATATCTCACAAAATGTCACTGAAATTAACCAAGCATGGAATTATTTATTCCACGTACACAGAAAATCTCTGCAGTCACTCAAAAGCCCTGGTTCTCTAAATCCTGTGACAAGGCCAGACTTGAAAGGTGAAATCTCACAAAAAGCTTCTACACAATCGCAGTCAAGGAAACCGTCAAGCATTTAACGACGCAAGAAACTGCTATGTCCGCATTCTTTCTGAGGCAAAAAACTCGTTTAATAACCACATCAAAAACAAAGTCCTCTTAAGCTCCAACGGCGGCAAACACTTCTGAACTCTTGCTAAATCTATTGGGACTAATTTCTGCAAAAGCACGTTCCCACCTCTTGTCTCAGGGGATGAAATTGTTTCTACCGCCCTGGGCAAGGCTGAACTTTTTGCCTCGTTGTTCGCCGGCAATTATACTCTCAACCCACCTCCAAGTGTTCAACCACCAACAGTCCCCAAGCCTAAAATGACGGATATCACTTTCAAAACTACAAGGGTACGAAAGATGCCCTCTTCTCTTAATACCAGGAAAGCCTCTGGCATTGAGGAGATCCCAGCAATTGTTCTCAAAAAAATGTATGTTTCAGACATCCTACAATAGAGGCATATTCCCTAGGAAAACTGCTCGAGAACAACCCGTCGCCAAGAAAGGGTCCAAAGCGCTTCCTAGCAACTACAGGCCTATTTTTCTCCTTTCAGTCGTCTTTAAAGTGATGGAAAAGTATATAAACACGTGTTTATTGCATATGTTACATTCTATACATGCAATAAAATATATATAGGAATGACAAAACAATCAATAGAAACAAGATTCAAGGAACACATAACAGCATTAGATAAAATCCACATACCTAGCTACAAATCAAACGTAGCTACACACATTCACAACACAAAACACCAAAAACCAGACATCACCCAATTACAACTAATGAAACATGTTAAAGACCACAAAAAAATGGAAATCTGGGAACAATACTACATTCAAGAAACAAACAATAAGAAACAATTAATGCCAGAACAAATCCAAGTACAAACATTTAAACAAAACTAAAGGCCATACAAATAGACAAATTTTCAAACCACAGTGATCATGACTGGAGACCGATACACACGACACAGTTCGAAGGCACAACCAATCAGAGAACAGGAAACCGACCAATAAAAGCTCACAGCGCAGGCGCCACGTACAATCTCAGACGTAGACCAGACAGGAGCGATAACAGTCAGTAGCGTGCTGATGATGAACCGGGACGGTTCGAAACTGCAGTCGACGCAAACAAATAAGAAATCACAAAGATATGGCAAACAAATAAAGTGTATATTTAAAAGTGATTATACAGTGTAGTGCAATATTCCTCAAGAGATATATATATATATATATATATATATATATATATATATATATATATATATATATATATATATATATATATATATATATATATATATATATATATATATATATATATATAAATATATACATATATATATATATATATATATATATATATATATATATATATATATATATATATATATATATATATATATATATATATATATATATATATATATATATACTGAAACTGACCTCGGATTTGGGTTCCAGGGGTCCAAAATAGCGCCTATTTGTAAAAAAAATTTCAAAATTAAAAAGTCGCGATTTCCTCACTAGTGAAGTTCTTTAAGAAAATTCACTAAAAAAAAAGTCTGGACGCAGAAAGTGCGTTATGGTAGTGAATTTTCATTAAAATGTTTTTAATAACAAATATGTCTTTTTTTTTTCAAGAAAGCAGGCATGAAATTTGGTTACCAGTATAACCTATACAGTAGAAAAAATGTACCATATATCATGAAATTAACTTTACTGTTTGAAAACGTACAAAAATTTCCGAAAGTAAACTTAAAGTGTTCCCGAAAAAACCGGTTTCCTGGTCAACCTTATAGGTTAATAGCAAATTGAGCTATTCAAATTTGAAGCATTTATTAAAAATTCGCTACCATAACGCACTTGCTGCGTCCCGAATTTCTTTTCTTACAAACATGCATTGTAATTACATGATCGAAATTCGATACATTAAAGGTCAGCTCAGAACTGGCATGGGCCGGGAGAATATGACTATCTAATTAAAACAAGAGATTGCTTAATCTATTTTAAATTTGAACAAAATAATTGGAAATTGAATAGTGGCTTTCTGCCTCATATTTTGCTTGATAGTTGGGCATGCTCTCTTAAAATAATTAAGAATTATCTGACCAGACAAGTATTTTTATTTAAGATTACTTTGTAATAATTTGACAATTATTACAATTCGATATTAATTGCCTTTTTACCTGAAAACCCCTTTTTATTGGTGTTCAACTTTCACATACTTAATAGAGATAATTGAGTTTTATTATTGCTCTTATTAAAAAATATTACCGACCTTAATTTTCCCATAAACCTGCAACACAGCAGGATAATACATCTTTATCTAGATATCTCAATTAACGAATACCGAACCCACAAAGATTTTGCACTAGAATTCTTAAAAATATGAGATTATAGGCAAAGTCCAACCCGGGAACAGTGCACTTAAGCGCAACTACATATTAACGTGATCATAATAAAATATGGCCTAAAACACTTGTACATACCTTAATACAGTCGTTTTTAATAGCCTTTCAATGATAAACGCAATTAAAACATAACAAAAACGTATATTTTGCACCTGAGGTTATGACTGTGGTTTGTTGATATATTTCATGCAGATTGGCGGTGTTGTCTGGTCTGGAAGGTCAGGTCGGCAGGAGTGTGTGTAAAAAGCATTTTAGATGTTATTTCGTTAAAGCAGCAAAACACTCTTGGGATTGAATTGCAGATAGGCGGTGTTGTTAGGTCCAGAAGGTCAGGTCGGCAGGCCCTTTGTGTGTAAAAAGCATTTTAGACTTTTATTTCATTACAGTGGCAAAACACTCTTGGAATTAGATATTCAATGTGGGAACGCTGCTGAAAATTGACAGTTCAAAACGTGAAAATGGTGCATTTTTTTGAACTTCATTTCTCAATTATTCGGTTATTAATGGGTTTTCCGTAAAAAAAAAAATCACGATTATTAACCTACGTTACATACTCTTTCTCGTGGTGTGCGCCCCTTTGCTACATTTTGGTTGCGGTTAAGTGCACCGTCCCCAAACCAACAAAGTAAGTACAATTGTGCATTTTTATTATTTTAATTCAATTAACACATTTGAACATAAAATTGAATATCATACATTAGGGGATCACTTTGATCACCTACTTTTAGATATTTAACAGTATAACGTCAATTTTGAGGTTTTTAATTAATTTTAACAATTACTAAGATTTTACTCAGATTAAATAAAATCGGAAACCTGTATATAAATGGGGGTTAACTGTTGCATAATATGTGTAACAGAAAATTTTGATTTCCCCTAATCATATTTACAAGCCAGTGACAATAGTTATATCTATGATCACAATCAGTATGATTTAATGTCGGATGCAAAACAATGTGATAGGAATGCATATTATTCTACTGAAAAATCTCGAGGATAATTGTTTTTGGAACTCGTAAGTCGTCGGAAAAATTTCTGCGTTCTATGTGATTGTATTGCATGTAGTCCACAGGGTTCATAACATTTTCCTCAGTGCATGTTGTACGAACTCTTACAGATGCTTGAATAGGCTGCGCAATGTGCTGTTTACCGTAATCGCCGAGCCAATCTTGAAAACACCTTTCAAGAAAAATGTCTTCTTTGTGAAAATTGCGTTGCATATTGTTGCGACGCAGTTGTAACATGTTGGAAACATTCGAAATAAATGCACAACATATCATACACCTCTGCATTAGTGAATTACATATTTGATGTATATGTCTATGGATTTGAGTAGATCAAATAACCGTTATCAGTGAGAGTGAGCATGTGCACATAACTACCTCACCAGAACAGAGCACGCAGCTTCACGACGCCACCCTCACTAAAACTGGATTTGGGTCTACCATGTTACTACTTACAGTTTTAATATTGTAAATTCCGAATTCTTCTTCAGTGTGTGCTGCGTCTACTCTGTTTACATTCGTTCTTGGGTACTTACAAACACTCTGGAGATGTCCTCTCTTGTTACAATTTGCACAGTTATATTGTGTGTATTTGCATTTCCCTCGATGTTTCTTGCCACACACCATACACTTCGGCCTATTTCTATCATTTGAATAGCTGTCATTTCCGCCGTCGCGCTTTCGCTGGAAATGACGTTCTCTGCCCGTGGCGCTGGTGTTCGATAATTCGAATCTCTGATTCGGATTCGACTTTTGTAACATACGGGTTTGTTGATTCGAGTAGAGGATGCCGTTGTTGCAGACGTTGGCTGACAGATTCGATATTGTCGTTTCCCTCGATATGGCAGTTTCCAATAACTGTTCCAGGGTTCTTGTATGCGGCTCTTCAATGATTCTGTCCAATACTGGTCCTGGTAACATACCTGCAACGAACCTGTCCTTCAACGTGTCCGTCAAATGCTCGAACTTGCAATCTGCTGCTAGATGTTTTAATCTGGCGTACCATTCGTTGCATGATTCATGCGTATTCTGCTGTGCTTTATGAAATGAAATTATTTCTCGGAAGACATTAATATGCGGGCTGAACTGTTTTTTTAATATTGCGCATAACTGGTCGTACGTTTTCGTGTCTGGTTTATCTGGAAAACAAAGGTCCCGTAGCAACTTATACGTTTCCGTGCCGATAAGGCTTATTAACATTGGCACTTTTAATTCATCATCGACCTTATTTGCTTTGCAATACTGGGACAGTCTTTCCTCGTAAATGTCGAAGTTTTCACCTGCTCTATATTCGGAAATGCTACCGATTGCGGCCATTTTTAACGCTTTTTGATTATTGCTCACTTCCGAAACTGCACTTTGTTTTACACACGAGTTGACTGGATCACGTGGTTTACCTTTTGTGTGCACGTTTTTCACTATATCCGTATAATTCTCGTCACCAAATGATATGTTTGAGGTAGGTGAGGATAATAATTATCTCGTAGGTTCCACGAATATTAATGTATTAACAACGTACTAACATAACACTTATAGGATAGGTAACTTATGATCTGGTTATTACCACGATGTGACGAAGTGTTGACTGTTCAACGGCCTGCAGAAGAGAGGGTGGAGTCGTGACCTGCGTGCTCTGTTCTGGTGAGGTAGTTATGTGTGCATGCTCACTCTCACTAATAACGGTTATTTGATCTACTCAAGTCCATAGACATATACATCAATATTTTTTCCAAAAAATGGATTACAAAGTAAATCCAAGCAACAATAATTAACTTTTGACAATTGTCAAATTCTTGCTCTTTTCTTTAACAGTTACCATGGCTATGTGACTTGTTTTTTGCTAAGGTAACATGATCCAATTGCAGGATTCAACTTTGGATGGAGATATCGCGATAAGGCTTTAACTAAAATTTAGGTAACTTTAAGTCGCCTAATGCTCTGTCAAATAAGTAGTATCATTCTTTTTTTTTTCCAAAATTCACAAAGATGTGTCATCGCTGCAGAAAACGCCCTTTAGTTTATTTGTTTTTCAAAAGACCATAAAATGCTGTTTCAAACGAGACCAAGAATATTCAAATCCATTGAATAGTTCAGGAGATATTAAAACGTAAATATTGGAAATTGCATTGGGATCCCCACCCTGACTATGATAGATATCAAAAAATGTCGCAAAATAAAATGATGCAGTATTACACAAGCTCTCAAATAGTGTTTTAAAAGTTATAGCTCACCACCCAGTTTTCTGAGATAGCATGAATTTTCTGTTAGTTACGCCCAGGTCGAGTTCCGAACTTAAAAATAATATCCAGCCAATTATCTTGCTTACTTTAACAATAAGGATTTTATTCCCAAACCTCTAGGCCTTAACATTGTCGAGATACAGCCGCTCCTTGCACTTATCCAGACACCCTGTATATTAATTATGTACATCCTGTTATCAGATGATTTTAGTTCATTTGCCCGACATGTGATGTTTGTACAGGATATGAACAGAAGTCCCCCACCACCCCCCCCCCCTCCTGGATGCACAAACCATAAAATAAATTTCTTGCAAACAGCCCCCAAGAATGTGATGGGACCAGGAGTGAATAGGGGTGCTGGGCAGGGAAGAATAAAAAGGAAATATAAAAGGAAAATGTGAAAAAACAGGTTAGTCGGACCTCAAAAAGCTGCCTTTTTCACATTTTGCAACCATACCTCCTTTAAACCCTGTTTACGCCACACAGCATCCCTATTTCCCAAATCCCGTAACTTTCCTGTGAACAACGTCCAAGAAAGTTACGGGACCTGAGGAATAGGGGTGCTGTGCAGTGTAGACTGTGAAGTCAACTACAAATTCATTGAAGAAACAAATAATTATATGTTGAGTGAGTAGATGTCATAATGACCAGTCTTTTTCACCCCTACTTAGTCTTTTTTACAAAAACCTTTTAACAAAGAGATCTGACAACAGTGTATATCTTCCAATAATGAATATCATAATTTTCATGCATGCACAATCTGCAAGGGTTTAACACTTTCGCTGCGGATGTCGTGTATTCACGACATCCGCATACTCAACCTGAGTGCTAATGTCGCCAATACACGACATTTGTACTAACCTGTTCTAAGAGACTCTGTATTTCCAGCGCTAGACTAAAGTATCGGCATATGAGTGCAGCACCTTCAGAAGCTTATAATGCTTTGATGTAAGTCGTCGTTCCTGGAAAAGTCATTTCTTCTTGATTTTAGGTACCAAAATGTTTATTATCTGTTCATCATCAAATAGTTTAGAGAAATATCGTGCAAAATATTTCCAAAGACCACGGTTTATGAACTTACGTTATTTTTCTCAGTATTTCGCATGGAGAAGCTACTCGGGCGATATCGTTTGCATTCATTCGTATGAATTCCGTCAGCGCAGATCGACTGCCGACCTCCTTTCCTTTGTCACCCATTCTTGGAACAAGTCTATGGAACTACACGGTGAATCTCAGATTGTTGCTCTAGACATATCCAAAGCATTCGACCAGCTCTGGCACGCAGCGCTGCTGAATAAACTTCCGGCCTATGGCCTACCACCAAAACTTTGTACCTGGACAGCAAATTTCCTCTCCAACAGGAACATTTCTGTTGTTGTGGATGGCCATTCCTCTAAACTGTATCCAATTAATGCAGGAGTTCCTCAAGGTTCAGCTTTAGCCCCTACTTTGTTTCTTCTCCACATCAATGACCTCCTCTCTAGCACATCCAACCCAGTTCACAGTTACGCGGACGACAGCACCCTCCACTCAAATATACAACATTCTAAGCCTGTCTCTTTAGCCCAATTAGATGAGGATCGCAGACTCATGGAGGGTTTTGTCTCCGTGGATCTACAAAAAATATTAGACTGGGGAAGTAGAAATCTTGTACAATTCAACCCCACCAAATCTCAGTCTTGCTTTCTTTCTCATAAGAGATACACCAGCCCTAGACCCATCACAATGAACAACCAAGTTATTCAAAGTAATGAGTCCTTTTCTCTTGTTGGCATTTCTGTGGATCGAAATCTTAACTGGCACCAACATGTTACATCAATTGCAGAAGCGGCTGCTAAGAAATTAGGTTTCCTCTTCCGGGCTCGCAAATACTTTTCACCAGCTAATCTCTATACCTTATATACTTCACAAATAAGGCCAAACCTCGAATACTGCTCCCACATCTGGGGTGCAGCTGCCGCTTCTACACTCGCTATCCTGGACTCCATTCAAAAGAGAGCTATACGTCTCATCGGTGACCCTACCCTCACCCAAAGGCTGCCATCCCTTGCCCACCGACGTGCCGTTGGTGACCTCTCTCTCTTTTATAGATATCTGCACAGGCACTGCTCAGAGGAGCTTTCCTCCATAGTTCCCCCATCTGCTGCCCCCAACAGATCTACCAGGGGAACAGAGCGAATGCACCCTTTTACTGTCCAGGTCACCAGACATAGAACATCCTGTTATGCCCGCTCTTTTGTCCCGAGGACTTCCAAGTTGTGGAATTCCTTGCCGGCACATGTTTTTCCTTCTGCTCCGAATCTCCAAACCTTCAAGTCCAGAATTAACAAGTTGCCTCTTTCCTCCTTGTCAACACCCACGGTACGATAGTATTTAGGCTGTAAGCCCTCGTGGTGTGTTGTTAAAATTAAAAAAAAAATAAAAAAAAAAAATTCGGTAAAGTTCGTTCTAGTCATTCCCACTACTTCTGCAGACTTGTGCATGCCTACAGTTGCACAAATCAGTTTGATTTGAATGTTTGTACGTTGAGTGATCATTTTGCAAAATGGCTGACGAAGTTAAAAATATTGCTAACTCTGCGCAGTCCAAGAATGTAGGATTTCAGCCTCGTAATCCTAAGAAATTAACCGAGAGAGAAATAATTCAGCTGGCTTTCATGAGTGACTCCGAGGAAGAAATGCTTGATGATAATAGTGATGATCCCACATATCAAAGCGATTCTACTTCAGATGATGATGAAGGTTTGTTTAATATATATATTTATATAAATGGCAGGTATACGTATTAAAATTATATATACTTTTACGCTTAGTATTCCGACAGTATATTGCCAACAAGCGGCATAAATATGGCATAAAATTATATATGCTCACGGCACCAAATGGGATGGTATTGAAAATTCCTTTATACACTGGACGGTTAGATGAAATGGGAGAAAAAGGACATTCGGAAACAGTTGTTATGCATTTAATGCAAGAAAAATTGAACCAGGGTCATTCAGTATACATGGACAACTATTATAACAGTTTTCACTTGGCAAAGCTACTCCAGGGCAAACTAACTTATTGCACGGGAACATCACGAGCTGACAGGAAAGGAGCACCCAAGGAAGTTGTAAGCGCAAAATTAAAAAAAGGTGAAACCGTGGCGAAATATAAAGATGGTATAATGATTGAAAAATGGAAAGATAAGCGTGATGTCGTGTACATTTTTAGTGAATTTTGTAATGAAATAAGCGAGCTTCAAAGCAAGCGTGGGGAAATAAAAACGAAACCATTGCTGATACTTGAGTACAACAAGAATATGGGTGGAGTCGAGAGACAAGACCAGACGCTATCGTATTATCCATATGATCGCAAGACTATGAGATGGTATAAAAAGCTTGGAATTCATATTTTGCATCTCATGCTGTTGAACTCTTACATCCTATACAATAAAAATTCTGGCCGGAAACTGACTTTATATGATTTCCGCTTGGCTGTTTTGGAAAAGCTTGTGCCACAAAAAATTGCAATGACGCCACCTACAGCGAGAGTGGCACAGTCACATGCCAGAAAAAATTGACGATCTAAATGAAAAAGGGAGAAAAATTAGAAAGAGGTGTAGAGTTTGTCATGCAAATAAGATAAGAAAGGAGACGATGTTTCATTGTACACAGTGTCCTGAATCTCCTGGGCTTTGCATAGGGGATTGTTTCAAGTCCTATCATCAAGAACTTCGAAATTAGATATGCTATGATGACCTGGCCTGTCTCACATTTGTATATATTTTTTTCGTTTCAAGAATTATATTTCCGGTAGATTTATCTAGATTTATATATTATTTTAGTTAGAACTAGTGTTTATTTATTATTATCATTATTATTATTATCAATTCTTTTGTCTCTCTCTCTCCCTCTATATATATATATATATATATATATATATATATATATATATATATATATATATATATATATATATATATATATATATATATATATATTCATTTATTTATTTATTGTTGTTGCTAATAAATACGTAAGAGTAAATTCGTATTTGTTTCCCACCTAGGAATAAAAGTAGCAAAATATACATGTCGCAAATATACGACATGCCGCATATAGGTTATGTGACTTAACATAGGTGCGAATGTCATGTATGTACGACATTTACTTTTTTTCTTATTTCGATATACCTATCAATAGAAAATATTTTAAAACATTAAAATACATCAGGTAAGTCAAATCTATGGCTAAATACGCTTGCCGCACTGGGGTCTGGTTAGCTCATATTGCACCCGCAGCGAATGTGTTAAGGGGTAACATTACCTTTTGCTGAGTTTACATCAGCTCCTTTTTTAGTAAGCTCTGCAACAAGTTCAGCTTTTCCCAACGAGGCACCTAAAAGTAGTGGGGTCCAACCATTCTGAAGGTCTACATCCACGTTATAATCTGAAAAATTTTATAATGCAAAATATATTTGCAATTTCATTTACATAGATATTCTTCCGATTGACTTCCCCGATATTAAGATGATCACAAATGTTCTTTATACGGGAGAAAGAATATACAAAATCTTCTCAAACTTACTTGAAACCAGCAAGTTTAAAGCTTCAGTAGTTCTGCCGCTAATTATATTATTATAAATTTCTTTCAAGTAAGAATGTTCTTTGTCAACACTTGTCTGCAACTCCTGATATAAAGTGATTTTTCTTGCCTTTTCCTATTAAAAACGTTGAAAAATGCACATAAATAAAGTATTAAGTATTTAGAAAAACTTCTTATATTTATATACCTTGTATAATTCATAATCTGGATCGTCAGCAAAATATTCATCTTCGCTGCTAGAAATGTCAGGAGCAGGACCATACATTTTGCTACAAACTGTTTTGAGTTTTAAACTTGGCAATAAAGAAAGTAAAACACAAAAAGATCTATAAAAATATTAACAGAAATCAAGTATTTTAAATTCAAATTAAGTGTGGTTAGGGAAGGGACACATTGTGTCGATAGAGAACCGATTGTTTTTCTATGGTTAGATCGGATATATCCTTATCACTTAGAGAACTAAAATTTTTTTAGGACAGAGCATATAGTGACGACCTTGAAAACGGTTTCGTATTTTAATACTTCTAAATGTTCTACCTATATATATTTTGTAACAGGAACCACATGAGAGTGTATATACTCCAGACTTATCCGATTTTTCAACTGGCGACTTATTGTTATTTATTTATTTGCTTAAGTTGTTGGTAGTTTTATATGCTGTTCTGATACTATAAATTTATAGAAATAGATGTTTTAATTTTTCACTAGTCTTATTTACGCAAGTCAAAGATATGAATGTATTGTCTATTATTCTAGTGGACGAGAATACTTCTTGTAAATCTAAAGTATATTTATTTTTCTTTATAATATTATTGTTACGTTCTACGGGGTTCTGGGTTGGCTTCACATTTACATGATCTTTACACCCTTCATCTTGTACGTCTCTCCTAATTTCTTCTCCACTTGCTGATGGCTGAGTAACTGGGTCGTCTCTTCCTCTCACAGCTCTCTTCACTGTAATGACACTTTCACGGCAGACGTTGGTATTTTCCTCTATGGTGATTTTTCGCACTACCAGGTTACTGCCAGGCTACATTATTATTTCTTCACTGACGATAGTCAGGATATTAGTGCCAAGATCAAGTTTAGCGCACTGACCCTGAAGTATGACCAAGCCACTTATAATCGGGTCTGATATGGCGGCGACTATGGCTCTCGGCTTTGCCTTCCATGTCAATTTGCAGCACGACGTCAGTTTCGCCAAACACCTGGATCCGATCACCACCGGGTGCATTTACTCTGTACACTCTGTCTGGCTCTCTTACTCGCCATATTGGAACCATGTCGCGGCGAATAATCGTCCTAGGTGCGCCTGTGTCGACGACCATCTGTCTTATTTCCGCTTACGTATCCATCTACGACAAGAGCGCTGCCAGAATTGCTAACCTGAGAAATGGTTACCGGCCTTAGCTTCACTTTTTCCCTTACGCGTGATCTTAAAGCCCATCATTCGCCCCTTATATGTCCCACCTTGCCGCAGTTCCAGCAGTGCAAGGTATTTCCACGGTGAGCTCTTATTGGCTGTCCATGAGACATCGGCCTTATTTGTTCTGCTATTTTCGCTAGTAGCTGCATGATCTTGGATGAATCTGTTTTATTTTCTTCTTAGACTTTGAGACTGCGAACTTTCACATGACTTTCCGACGCTTCTTTTACCATTTCAAACTCCAAGGCATGTGCCAAAGCATCGTTCAAGTTTTTGTGTCTGGCCATCCTCAGCGCCTGCTGCGTGTCGTTATCTCTGATGGCGTCAATGAAGGTTTGCACCGACAGCTGGTTTAACAACTCCATCGGAGGAGCTATGGGGTAGGCTAATCGCGTCAGTTTGACAACGTCGGCGTGGAGATGTTGGAGACTTTCGCCCGGTTTCTGACAACGATTTTTCAACTACAATCGATACAACTGTTGTAAATGCTGATCGCCGAACCTCATTTCTAATTGATGTCTAATGCTGTCAAAACTCAGCGGTTCTTCACTTGGAATACTTTGAAGCACATCTAGAGCATCTCCTCAAAGCTACAATTAACGAAGTCGCTTTCTCTCTATCGCCCCAACCATTTGCTTTAGCAGCGGCTTTGAACTGGCGTAGGTAAACACCCCATGGGACTGATTAGTAGTATTAGTGTCCGTGTCCGTATGCCGTATCCCCATCAACAACCTGTTAAAATTTAACATTTTCATCGTACTGACAATCCTACGTTCCCAAAGCTGTGAGCACACTAGTATAAAGTGTAATATGTTATGAAGTAAAGTTCGCTCTATACTGCATAGCATACCCATGCATATTTAGCATTCCCAGTCTCATGTCCATTCATCCTGTTATAACAGTTGCGGATGAAAACCGATGTTGATTCATCGTAGCTAGTTGCAGTGCAACAAAAACAGATACATACATATATATATATATATATATATATATATATATATATATATATATATATATATATATATATATATATATACCAGAAAACGCATAGTTTAAATAAAGGATGTGCTTGCATTGCTTCCTCAATGTTCTTCATAAATATTTCTGCTAATAGGGGACTGAGAGGGTTACCTGTTATTAGGTTGTAACGGTGTACTTCCGAAGGCTGGAGCGTGGGTCAGTGTTTTCATCGGAAAAAGGGATTTGTCTCGAGCGCCACCACTTTACTTGAGGTTTTTAAAAGGTTCCTGGGGGAAAGTGGAAGCGGGCCCAAAGTTATTGATGTCCAAGTAACGGACCACTCAAAGGGAGATGGATGCTCGGGAAGACTCCAGTGGAGATGTTTGGTTTCCAGGGTCAAATTTATAAAGACTTTAATAGCAAACAAGAATTGTTTAAAATATATAATGGTTTTATTAATGGCCGAAATATATACATTTAAATACAAAAAAAAAGTGAAGATAAATATTTACAATGTGTAATTACTTAGAATATGGTTCTTACCGGGGCTGGTTGATGAAATGTGAATTATACAAAAGAAAACGGAATATCGAACATTATTTTAGTTCTGACTAGGCAGGCGAATCCCCGGAAAATAAATCGCGGAATTTCTCTTGTTGCTAGCTTGCTTTGGTTTCAATCAAAGAGGTTGTAACAATACAACCTCTTTGGTGCATACCTAGACAAAGTAAAATAAATTAAAAACAAAATATGGGACCGGCAACACTCTGTCAATTCGTTTGGGTGAAACTGGATATTGGGGACACTTAGATGTGGAAGCACGGAAGAATAAAAATAAAATTAGAATTTGTTTCTGGGTTAACTGGGGGTGACACAATCAATCAGAGAACAGTAAACTGACCAATAGAAGCTCACAGCGCAGGCGCCACGTACAATCTCAGACGTAGACCACACAGGAGCGATAACAGTCAGTAGCGTGCTGATGATGAACCGGGACGGTTCGAAACTGCAGTCCACGCAAACCAATAAAAAATCACAAACGTACAACAAACAAATAAAGTGTATATTTAAAAGTGATTACAGTGTAGTGTAATATTTCAAAGGATATATATATATATATATATATATATATATATATATATATATATATATATATATATATATATATATATATATATATATATATATATATATATATATATATATATATATATATATATATATATATATATGTATATATATGTATATATATATATATATATATATATATATATATATATATATATATAATATACGAATACTGTAGCAGTGTGTCCCTACGACGCTTTTTAAAGTGTTTAATTGTTTTGTCCTTGCAAATTGTGACAACTTGTTAAACAATTTAATGTTCCAGTACATACTTCCCCACTGTGCCTTGGCGATTCTGTGATATGTTATGCTGAATGCTGATATCGTGTTTCATACTCGTGAAATTGACTGTTCCTGACCAAATCTTTAAAATGCTGGTATGCATACACTACACACACAAAGATATAAATTGTAACAATAGTAAGTATTTTAGTTTCCTTAAATAGTGATCAAAAACTGGCCAAATGATTAACTGAACACAGGATCCTGTTTTTTTTTTTTTTGTAGCATTACTTGGACTGTCCCCCACACCACAATGGCATACGTCGCTTTGCTGTGAAAATTAGTGTGGTAGGCTGTTAATGTTAATGACGATATTAGTAGTGATGGGTCGTTATTTAACTCTCTGTTATTTTTAAACGGTTGTCGAGCCGCAACGGTAACCACCAGTTATGGATTTATAAAAAAAACAGGTACAAAATAACACCTTTTACACTAACCTAGAATTCGGACTCGTATCTGTTTCAGTTCCACTGCAACTAGGTTCGATAAATAAACATCGGTTTTCATCGGCAACTGTTAAATTTAACTATTTAACGGGATGAATGGAAATGAGAGTGGGAATGCTAAATATGCATGTGTATGCTATGCAGTATAGAGCGGACTTTACTTCGTAACATATTACCTAACAGGTAACACGTTATTTATACTAGTGTGCTCGCTCTCGCTCACAGCTTTGGGAATGTAAGATACTATCGATCGACTATCCAGTTCAAAATAACTGAATCTGTTATTTTCAACGGTTATTATGAAATAACGTAAACGGTTTCAACTGTTAATAGAAAATAACGGTTTTCCCCATCACTAGATATTAGATACATGTTATAACCCATCTTATATAGTTAGTATTAGGTTAGGTTAAGATTAGATAGAGAATAAGCTACTATCATGATTTATTAAAAACTCTATAGTGAAATTTCAGTTATCTGTTGTAGCTGTTAGACTCATCTGTACTTTCTTTGAGTTATATTACTAATTGAAAAATAAATAAACAAAAAAAAAAGTTCGGGACACATCAAGTGCGTTATGGCGTTATGGTAGTGAATTTTTATTGAATGCTTCAAATTTGAATAAGTCAATTTTCTATAAACTTAGAAAGTTTAATTTTGGTGTGTAGTAAGATCATTCCTGAGGCAAGATATCCACCAAATTTCATTAAAGTGACTTTGTAATTCTCGGAGAATTTTTTTTTTCGAAAGACAATTAAAAATTTGAATAATTCAATTTTCTATAAAGCCTAGAAAGTTGAATTTTGATACGTAGTAAGTTCTCTCCTAAGGCAATATACCTGTTAAATTTCATTAAAACAGCTTCGTAATTTTCGGAGAAAAAAAATTGTTTTTGACAGAAAACTCAAACTTTTCCCGCAAAACCCTGTCCGATTTTCCTGGCTAACGAACTTATCCAAGCCATTAACAAAAGAAAGGCACCTGCTGAGTTTCCTCGAAATCGGGTAATTATTTTTTATCGGATACATACATACATAGATACATACATACACACACACACACATATATATATATATATATATATATATATATATATATATATATATATATATATATATATATATATATATATATATTGTCACATTTGTCTATGAGAATTTAAGTTTATGGACTTTGTAACTTCTATGGTCAGTTGTAGTATGTTGGTAGCAGCGAACACTCTGGAATGATATTTCTAGAAGGGACCAGAAGTGACAGGTGTAGAAAAGTGTAGAAGGTCTAGAATATCTATGGACAGTATAAATAGACGAACGGTACATAGAGTGAGTTAGTTCAGTATTGAATTAGTGCGGTGTAGAATAAGTGATCATAGAGTATTAAGCGAGTCAGCAGTAAGTGTTGGTGCATAAGAAGCGATCATAGAAGGCGAATAGTGGAATATAATTTTATGGACATTTAGTAATAGAGCGAAATATTTTAGTTGATGTGCTTATGGTGTTAGAAAATAGTTGGTTATAACAAATAGTACTTTATCTCCGGAATCTTTTGTACAAGGAGGAGCTATCATAATTTTTGTTATAAGGGAAACAGACTCATACACCAGAACCGGAAACGTCCGTTGAGACTTCACCGGCCCCTTGATGTAAGGGCTGGTACCTCCTCGGGCGTGAAAAAATCCTTTACTATCACGTAACGGAAAAGTCCACTACCACCTGGCGATTATGCTAATGCTACAACACTTTACAGGTGCGAGAAGTCGAACGGCCAAAAACAGTAGCTTAAAACAGTGTATTATGCTGTTGTCAACGAACTTCAGGCAAACCTCTATTACAAATAAGGATAGTTATTTTCAAACGGAACATGGAACATGTTTCAATGGACCACAATAGTAAGGTTATGAAATTTCTTTCCCGCCAGTTCATACTTTATTACCATTGCGGTTATATGGGAGGTATATTTTCAGCGCCTATGGAGTTTGAATTAAGCATTTATTATACTTGAAACGACACAAACTGAAACCTTTCATGTTTTAACTATCAATTTCTAATTTTAGAATTTAAAGGAGCGTATTTTATTGGGAAATATCGAAACTTGAAATTAATAATATCCGAACGGGTGACATATGTCGATGATTACTGACTGACATTCTAACATCATGATGTCATTTAACCTCCAAAAAGTGAGTAGCTTTGCTCTCAACACATGTTTATGTTTAGTGTATATTAATAGTTTCTGTTTTGTTTTTGCTGGATGCAACTTGATCAAAATAAACCAGGGGATGGCTTCCAGAAAAATATAGTTTTGATCTATTAATTATATTGATCACGATGATAAGCCTGAAATAGCTTGAACTCTGGTCATCTTATCAGACAAAGAATTGCCCTCTTATCAAACATATCAGCTAACAAATATAAAAAAATCCACCATCTAAAAATTATCTTAACAAAGGGAAATTAAAGCATACATTGAAGATGTTTCAAAATTTGAAATATCCCTACCTAAAGGTGCCTTCAAGTCATGTTGCCATGTAAGGCTAGATGCATTCTCACCACAATTAGAACCGTAGACCGGTTTCGCTCTAATTCGGTCTACGGTTCTAATTGTGGTGATAATGCATCTAGCCTTACATACTTTGTCTCTATACTAGGGTAGAAATGGGTCAGGGCTGACAACTTACTAAATTGTTAGCTGGTTGTATACAGTCTCTATTTTTTAACACTGTGTTATTTGAAGCTGTGGTGTTAACATACTAGTTGGTTCCGCAACGAGGTGGCGGCACGTGCTTGGTGTCTTATATCTCACTTAGTGTTGGAAGGCTGGCTACCATAGCCGTATTACTTTATAGATGTATTTTCGCTGCAATTAGTATTCCGTACTGACGAGCTCTAATTAGAGCAAAACCGGTCTACGGTTCTAATTGTGGTGAGAATACATCTAGCCCTACATACTTTGTCCCTATGTTAAGGTAGAAATGGGCCAGGGCTGACAATTTACTAAATTGTTAGGTGTTATGTGGAGCTGCTGTGACAACATGCTAGTTGTTTCCGCAACGAGGTGGCGGCACGTGCTTCGTATCTTATATCTCACTTAATGTTGTCATATTTATTGTTACATCTAAACTTACCTCTGAAAATAATCATTTCTCTTTTTGTTATCATATTATCACTTCTTCAGTAAGTTATCTCTTGTATTGTGAAAAAGTAGAGTTGCTAATAAAAAAAAGTCTGGGCACAGCAAGTGCGTTATGGTAGTGAATTTTCATAGAAATGATCTATTTTTTAAATTCTTTTTTACGAACACTATACAGGGTGTACCATTTAAAACTCCATATGCCATTTACTTCAAAACTAAATATGATATTTGCAATCTGCCAACTCTGTTTAATTAACCCATATGAATGTTCCATATGATAGGATATTGCGACAATGTGCAAAATAAGCACTCCTGGCAGCTTGATGGGTATTGTACTGTTCCACTGTTCTTATGATGCCAATTGCTCTGGATAAGCCTCGTGCTTCCATAGGACAATCATGTTTAACGTTTTAAAATGAATTGGTTTGACCAGGTAAGACATCTCCAGGCTGCTTCTAAGGACATAACAAAATTCGTATTTAGTAATTAGGTTTTCATTTTCGTTGAGTAGATTTCATAAAAAGAAACAAAAATATAAATAGAAACAGCCATTTTAGAATAATTCACCGGCGATCCTTAAGTAAACGGGTCCCGTCCATCTTAAGGATCGCCTAATTCACCAATAGCGACATACCAACATTTAATTATGCTACAGAAAAGTGACTAATTTTATTGAATTCACACATGTATTTAGTATATAGCTGTTTTAGGGATTCTTACCTCACATGTTTGTGGATATACTCCATGTTTCATTATCCACACTCCAGACAACGAATTACTTAATTACACCCAAAATCTAACAATTCAGGCCACAATAAGATTGCTCAATCTTTAAAACTACCAGAAAAATAAATAGACATAGATCAAATAACAGCATATCATAAATATAAACAATTAATCATTATTGCCGGGCGCTTTGTCACGAGTCAATACGCTGTTGGAGTTGGTGCTGCTATGTTGCTATTGGACGATGATGACATACGCTCGAACATACACGAAAACGGAGGGAATTCAAATAAATGTTTACAAATTAAAACAAAGTTTCAGAAACATTACATTTGTAACTTTACGTGAGCTTACAAATGAAGAAAAACAACAAGCCGGCAAAGGAGATATTGCATTTGAAAGTTATGTTAAAGTTTCATTTGTAAGTTTGCATTGGTTTTTTGGCTGCAAACATTTAGAAATGTTGCAAACTTAACTTGCTTAATGGTAAATTATCTAACATTGCGGTAAGCATTTGTAAGTTACCATGCTTAGTGGGATGTTTGTCACCAACAGCTTGGATATTCTGGTTGTGAAAGCACAGTTTGGCAAAGTAATTGTGTATCTGATAAATTGCAAGTTTTATTGTACACAGCTCATCTACCTACCATATGTTCAGGTCGAGATTTTCTGCTCTTCTCATACTTCGTACAGCATTAACTTCTTTTACCTGAGTAAAAAGCCTCAGATGTTGCGTACACAATTATAAAGATTTGTAGTATCCTTGCACTTATGATAGCGTGATATCAGTTTCGCTAATAATCCTTTGTTGTACTTGCTTGTCGTAGAGACCCAGAATTAATGTATCGTTGATCGCTCAACCTGTGTATGGATTTTTATAATTATACAGATACATCCATAACTAGCGGGTTGCTTCTTAAGTACCGTTACAAAAGAGTCAATGATCTGGTTTTTTAAGAAGTTATAACATTTTACCGTTTCCATAGTAATATTTGTATTTGACTTCATCAAAACAACCGAGAACATCTTCCAGCTTATTTGTCTTCTCTACTGGAAAAGTGTTAAGTGGTGGTTTATATGGCATAATTTACTATTACTATTGAAGAACACAATTTTTTAATTATATATTATATAATGTATGTGTACCTAATTCGTAAGATGATCCAGTCTCAAGCAAAATTGGAGAACCCTTCGTCGGTGTCAACTACAAGAGATGCTTTAAAACTTGTTTCTTTACTCGGTGCGTTTTAGTTCTTGATAACCTGACATCATGTTGTAGTTGCTTCTGTACTCTGGATCTATGTTTTCAATTGCAAACTGTTCTCCGTGTTCACGTCACATTATTATTTTTAATTAATTATGTTACAATATAACCTTATACAACATTGAAATCAGTCCATTCATGTTAACATTAATATACATTTACGTTTATCGGCCATCTTCCCTTCGGTATGGACATGCGCTCTATGCCTAAATATACAATTTTCGAATGTGTTTAACACAGAACAGATAACAGAATCAAACATGCAAAATAGTTCCTCTTGTAATTCTCACCACTATATTTATACCGTAATCATCATCTATCTTTTTCATTAAATTTTAAAGTTATAAAATATTATAAGGACATCTCGAGCACTTTCTGAGCGAATATTCCGAATAATGATCTATTCAAATATTCTTAGTATATTGATGAAGAATTTTCTTAGGATGTGATTGAATGAATGTGGTCAGAATATTCAAGATGCAGTTTGAAATTCCATAAATGTTATTAGAACATTCCGAAACAAATATTCTGAAAAAATAATGTTCTCACATTGTGAGAACATTCTGAGAATATCTTGCGCTGTATGGGTAACACAAGCTGGATCTGCCCCCACTTAGTTATTTTGGGGGAGGGCAGGCTAGGACTATACAGACTAGCCTGAAATGGTAGACTGAAGATCGACCCAGGCTTCAGGGGCCACTGCAAAATTCAGGAGATCGTGAAGGAGCCCATGCTTGAAATGAAGTCAGACTTCGTGAGCCCGCGAATGTGCAGGGAAAACAACTTTACAGTGGAAATCCCCGACCGCGAGGCATGGCGGGAGGAGACGCCGGGCATACCACGGGACGCGCTCGTCTGGTTCACGGACGGATCCGGCGGGGAGCGTGGGACGGGGGCAGGTGTTTACTCGGAAGGACCTAGGGTAAGTCATAGCCTTTCCCTCGGAGCCCATGCAACGGTGTTTCAGGCCGAGATGTACGCCATCCTGCACTGTGTGCGGGAGAACAAGAGGAGGGGCTATACCAACAAGCGGATCCTCATAGCCACAGACAGCCAGGCAGCCCTTGAGGCACTAAGTAGCCCACGGGTAAATTCCTGGCTGGTGAGTGAGTGCCGAGACGAGACGAGCGACCTGGCTGGGCAGAATGAGGTGACCCTCATCTGGGTGCCGGGTCACTCGGGGGTCAAAGGCAATGAAGAAGCTAACAGTCTCGCGAAGAGAGGGTCAGCAGAACCATTTATGGAACCAGAACCGGCTCTGGGCGTGTCAAAGAGCACTGCCAGGGAAGCCATTAAGTCCTGGGTCAGAAACCAACACAAGGTGTACTGGACGGACTGTCCAGGGCTCAGACATGGGAAGTCAATAATTGACGGACCCAGTTCAAAGAGTGCTGTGGAGCTGCCAAATCTTAGCAGAGGACAGCTCAGAAACACAACAGGTCTCTTGACGGGACACATGGCCGTCAAGAAACACTTGCATAAAATGGGGCGGTTCGAAGGGGACCTCGCATGCAGACTCTGCGGCGAGGGGGAGAAATCAGCCCAGCACATCTTGTGCGAGTGTAAAGCTCTGGACCGCAAAAGACAACTGATCTACGGTCAGTCTAGACCGGAGACAGAGCAATATAAAACTTCACCCTACCAATCGCTGTGCACACTAGTTCAAGGCACAGTGATTTTGGAATGGGTGGAGTAAAAAGACTAAGGGTATGCACAATCAACCAAAGGTTGCAGTGCTATCGGGGCGGCAAGGCCGCGGACGAGCCCTAAGGGAAAAAAATGGGTAACACAAAGTCTTGTGCTTATGATTAAAATAAAATTTAAAATATGTACCTAACCAAAATTTTAGATATCTTCAGTACTGATCCAGATATTCCTAATAAACGGTCACCATGAAACACCCTGTCGAGTACCTTAAAATGAGGGGATATAAAAATGTAAATATAAAAACTCAAAAACATCTATACAATATCTTTATTGTTCAGTACACATACATTGCATCAGTAGTAACTTCAGTTTCATCATCTGCAAATCTATCTTTAAATAAATTTTGCCTATACATGTATTCCTTGGTGATACTGTGAGCAGCAAACATTTGCCGACTCTTTCCGAGTGATTTTTCTCTAGGGCCCCAGTCCGGTGCTGGTTTGAACATCTCTTTCCAGGGCTGGTTTTTGTTCCGCAGCCTATATATTATCATGTAGGTGAGGGTAAAAATTAGAGGTGCTGCTACTAAAAGATGCGCCAAAACTCTTAGAACAACGCGCTTTAACCTTCGTGTGGTCTCGTCGAGATGTCTAATGATACTGTATACTTGAACTGGCAGAAAGAGTACTGGAGTCAGTGTCCAGGAGATTTGCCAGAATAGTGAAGGTCTGATGCCTAACATAAAGTGGATATCGTCCACAAAGTTTGTTATTCCATAAAACCATACTATACCTGCAAAATGTTTAGCCGTATTAAAAAAGTCTGGACGCAGCAAGTGCGTTATGGTAGTGAATTTTCATTAAAATGTTTTTAATAGCAAATATGTGTGTTTTTTTAAGAAAGCAAGCATCAAATTTGGTTACCAGTATAACCTATATAGCAGAAACAATGTGCCATGTTTCATCAAAATAACTTTATTGGTTGAAAATGTACAAGAATTTCCGAAAGTAAACTTAGTGTTCCAGAAAAAAGTGGTTTCTTGGTCAACCTTATAGGTTAATAGGAAATTGAGCTATTCAAATTTGAAGCATTTAATGAAAATTCGCTACCATAACGCACTTGCTGCGTCCCGAATTTCTTTCCTTACAACATGCATTATATTTCGATGGAAAATGCAAAAATGCAATAACCTAAGGCGTGTTCGATTAAAAAAAAAGTCCGGACGCAGCACGTGCGTTAAGGAAGTGAATTTTTAATAGCATATATGTCTCTTTAGTGGAAGCAGGAATCAATTTGGTCACCGGTATAACCTATATAGTAGGAACAATGCACCATATTTGACCAACCTAACTAGTTTGAAAATCTACAAAAATTTTCCGGAAATGAACTTAAAACATTTCCGACAAAACTCGTTTCCTAGCTGACGAACCTTAGGTTAATAGCAAATTGCGTTATTGAATTTTGAAGCGTTTAATGAAAGTTCTCTACTAAAACGCACTTACTGCGTCTCGATTTTTTTTACAAACATGCATCATGTTTAGATGAAAAATGCAAAAAGGTAATAAGAAATGTAAAAAAAGTAGGTACCACCAACGACTTATGGGGCCATCCTGTGGTTGTCAAAATAATTTTGTAAGATGCAGCTCAAAACACCCTATAGGCAAGGTATACAATTTTTTCTCGTATCTTGCATAATAACAATTATATTGAGCTATACCGCAGAAATGCGTATATATATGCTGTATATATGTAAACAGAAAGTAAACCTGCATATCAAGGCACAGTGATTTTGGAATGGGTGGAGTAAGACTAAGGGTATGCACAATCGACTCTTTCCATAATCCGTGTTTCTTTCAGGTTCTTTGCCTAGAAGTTGCCAATTTTAGTGAATTTTTATTAAAAAAATTCACTAATAGAGAGGTATCGATGGTGAGACTTTGCAAAAATTCTTTCAAATGAGCGCGAATTAGGACCCCTAGAACCCATATCCGGGGTCAGTTTGAATTTTTATGTTTATATATATATATATATATATATATATATATATATATATATATATATATATATATATATATATATATATATATATATATATAAACATATAAATGTCAAAATTTATGTGCTGCAGAATTTTGTAGTTTTTGAAGAGATATAGTTAAAATTAATATTAATGTTTAAATAAAAGTGAATATCAATCTTCATGGCTACTCTGGAAGCGATGGTGGGAGTGTCGATAGCAGAAGAAGAAAAATTAAAAAGTGACATTCATTAAAATCATTTGGACAGAAGAAATTTGGAAAGAGGATGTTTAACAAAATTGTATCACCACAAGCACAAGCATAGCTTATTTGTGAGATTCATTGTATAACGTTAATAATAAATAAATATATATATATATATATATATATATATATATATATATATATATATATATATATATATATATATATATATATATGTATGTATCCGTCTGATAACTCAAAAAATAATTAACCGATTTAGATGAAACTCGGCAAGTGCTTTTCTTTTATTAATGGCTTGGATGAGTTCGTTGGCCAGGAAAATCGGACGGAGTTTTCCGGAAAAATTTTGAGTTTTCTTTCAAAAAAATTTTTTTTTCCGAAAATTTCGATAAAATTTGGTCTACATATTGCTTTGGGAAATACCTAACTATGTGCCAAAATTCAGCTTTCTAGGGTTACAGAAAATTGAGCTATTCAAATTTGAAACATTTATGTTTAAATCATAAGTATGTGGTTGCTGTTGGTTAGTCAATGCTTCTCTTATTGACTCATGAAATTCATTTTTAAGTTTTCGAGAAATGTCAATAATACTGAATTCACTGATTGTTAATCATTGGAAGCATTTACGATTATATATAACCCTATTGTAATTTATTATCATTTATCACCTCTGTAGTATAATTATTTTTTTCCTTACAACTCGCAGCGTTTTTAGTCAATTGTTGTTATTAATAGTCAATAGTTTCTTTCCGAATACACACAGCTTCCATTGTCTTCTGCTTCTGCCGCTGTTACAGTCCTTTTATTTAGAGGTAGAGTTGTAACCACTCATACAGCCAGTGTTTTTTAACCACGTGGCTGGGGGACTGACCGAATTCATTCCCAGTTGCTGTTGATTTACTCATATTCTCTTAATATGTTTGATGATGTGGTGTCTACTTCATTCCAAGTCACTATTAACCGACTATTTATGAAATCAAATAAGTAAATTAAATCGATTGTCATAAAATATGTAGTGTATTAAGACAAGGGAAAAAGAAATAAAACATATATAACTGTGCACATTTTGATTATATTTTAGGGTGCTTGAGAGAGGTATTGTCACCGCATAATATCTTATTAAAGTTCATTTGTAAATAGGTTTAATTTTTATATGTTTATATATATATATATATATATATATATATATATATATATATATATATATATATATATATATATATATATATTTTCCGGAAAAGTTTTGAGTTTTCTTTCGAAAAAAATTTTTTTCTCCGAAAGTAACAAAGCTGTTTTAATGAAATTTACTATATATGTTGCCTCAACCTTACTACGTACCAAAATTCAACTTTCTAAGTTTAGAGAAAATTGAGTTATTCAAATTTTAAATTTTCTTTCGAAAAAAATGTTTTTCTCCGAAAATTACAAAGTTATTTTAATGAAATTTTGTGGATATCTTGCCTTAGGAAAAACCTTACTACGTATTAAAATTAAACTCTCTAAGTTTATAGAAAATTGTGTTATTTAAATTTGAAGCATTTAATAAAAATTCACTACCATAACGCACTTGCTGCGTCCCGAGTTTTTACGTTTCAAATCGTGACTTTTTACGTTTTGAGGAAAACCCCATTTTTTTTTCTTTAAATGCCTCTTTTTTGTCTTACAGCCTTAAATTTTCGTAAATTGTTCACCCTTTATATATATATATATATATATATATATATATATATATATATATATATATATATATATATATATATATATATATATATATATATATATATATATATATATATATATATATATATATATATATATATATATATATATATATACAAACTGACCCTGGATATGGGTTCTAGAGGGCCTTGTTCGCGCTGATTTGAAGAAATTTATTTCAAATTCAAAAGTCGGGATCTCCTCGTTTGTGATTTTTTTTTAAAGAAAATTCACTAAAACAAGCACGTGTGAAGCCACGGGAAAAGTCTACGACTGCATTAAATATGGAACGGTTTCACTAAATTAGGGCAAGCACAAACAACCAGATATGCTATTCAAGTTGAATTAAGTCTCAAACCTTTCATCTCCTCTCTGACTAATTATTTTTTATACAAAAACTCACTAAAGTCACTAACTAGGATTCGAACTCGTCATGCGGGAGTCAATTGAATTTGATGATCCGATGTACAAAGACTTAGGCCACTGAGCTATGCTCGACATGTGTCTACTAGCAGTTATATCCCGTAATACATTTGTTCAATGTTTTAAAATTTACACAAAACCATTTCCATTTCCAAATTTTAACGAAATCAAGGAAAATAACGACCTAAACACATATCTAGGAGCTTGTTAGTCGTTTCTGGTAGTATTTTTCACTCCCATTGGTACTCTATCGATTTTGACGTTTTAACTTTCTTGAATCAGATTTAATTAATTAAAAATTAATTTACCTCTAACTTTTTTGTCTTTTAAGATAGAGATCTAAATTTTGATCATACACTTTATAATATAAACCAGCATACTAAATTTGGTTGCCCTTACTTTGTTATTTCCGGATATATAATTTTTTTTTCAAAAGAAAACACAACATTTTCAAAATGTGCCAATTTTGATAAAAATCGTACCATTATTTTTTTGAGTTATCACACACACACACACACGCTTTCGCTAAGTTAGGGCAAGAACAAGCAACTAGATATGCTATTCAAATTGAATTAAGTCTTAAAATTTTTGTCTCCTCTTTATCAAATAATTTTTTATACAAAAATTCGCTAAAAAATGCATTGGAATAACGACAATCTGATTAGATAACGGTAAATGAAAATGAGATTTTGAAAAAATTGATAAAAAGTAAAGTCACTAAGTAGGATTAGAACTCGTCATGTCGGAGTCGACTATCTGATGTACACCGCTTACCCCACTGAGCTACGCCGGACATATATATGTACAAGCAGCTGGCAGGTATATCTTTCGTAATACATGTTAAGCGTCTAACGTTACTATTTACTCAAAACAATTTTGATTTACAATGAATTTTTGCTCACATTTTAACGAAATAAACTTAGACACATATCTATGAGCTTGTTAGTCATTTCTTGTCGTATTTTTCACTTATATTCGCACTCCTACCATAATTCTCAATTTTGACGTTTTAACTTTCTTGAATCAGATTTAATTATTTAAAAATTAATTTACCTCTAACTTTTTTTGTCTTCTAACATAGAGATCTAAAGTTTGGTACATAGAATTATCTTTATGGCAGAAACCAGCATACCAAATTTTGGTGCCCTTACTTTGAAATTTACAGAGATATAAATTTGTTTCGACAGAAAACACAACACTTTCCGGGAAAAACTGTGCCAATTTTCCTGAATAACGAACTTATCCAAGCCAGTTGCGAAAGGAAGGCATGTACCAAATTTGATCAAAATCGGCCCATTATTTTTTGAGTTATCGGTGTGATACACACACAGATATGTATATATATATATATATATATATATATATATATATATATATATATATATATATATATATATATATATATAATTGAAACTGACCCTGGATATGGCTTCTAGGGGGCCTAGTTCGCACTCATTTGAAGAATTTTTTTCAAAATTCAAAAGTCGACATCCCTCATTTGTGATTTTTTAAAAGAAAATTAACTAAAAGATGTTGAAAGTGATGTCCATCAACTTGAATACATTTATTTATACGCTTTACAAAGTTGTCATAATTTGAACCTAATTGTTCGGAGGTGATGTTGTTAAATAGATTTCTAATATTTTCTTTAAGTTGCTCTAAGTTTTAGGGGATCGGACTGTAACACGTGTCTTTCAGATACGTCCATATGAAAAAGTCTGAAACTGTAAGTTCAGGCGATCGAGGTGGTCAAGCTATAGAACCTCCTCCCCCTATCCAACGATTTCCAAAGGTGGCATTCTCTGGTTACTGCAGCATAATAAGGTTCGGCACCATCCTGCTGAAAATAGACTGTCCCCAACTAATTATCCTGTTGAGATAGAGGGTAAAAGAAATTTTCTAACATGTCTAGATATGATGAAGCATTTACAATAGGGTGGTTAAAAAAAAGACCCTATAATTTTTGTTTTGATACCGCACACCAAACTGTAACTTTCGGAGAGGATCTGACGTACTGAACAAAATTTCTGGGATTTTCTGATGCTAAATTCTACTATTATGCTTATTTACCTTACCATTTAAGTGAAATGGTGTCTCGTCGGACGTAATTAGATTATCGAGAAAATGCATATCTTTTCTAAGTAAATTACGAATTATTGTACAAAACTGTCATCGTTTAGGAAAATCAGTTTCCTTCAATTCTTGATGGGTCTGAGTTTTCTAAGCATTCAAGTTTAGTACTTCTTTCATAACAGTATGAACAGTAGTTTTCGGAATACCTGTTGCAGATGAAATTTTTCTTGTTGATGACGTAAGATCGTTTTCTGTTTTTTTCTAAAATTTCAATTGCCCTATAAAGTCTCATTTCACCATTTGAAGTTTTTTTTATACGCTCTATACAACCCAAATTCCAAAAGTGTGTGTACCAAGTTTTAATTGAATTTTTTGTTGAAGGTTCCTTGTTAAACAATTCTAAATTTTCTTTGGGTTGTTGTAAAAGATTTAGTCTCAGCATGAAAGATTACACACTTAGCTTTTTCACACAAAGTAAACATTATTGTTACAATAATTCACGCATCTGTATTGTCATTGAACTAATTTGACGTTTGCAAGTCTTTAATTCAAAAGTCGACTTTGCGCATCATTCCTTTTTTCGTTGATTTCAGATAAAACGCAATTTTTATTTCAAAGGCTTGTAAAACCAGCACTCTGTATAATAACTGTAACAAGTATGGTATTTTTGGAAAGGGGAAGATTGGCCTTTTAAACTGTGAATAAATATACAGGGTGTTCCATTTAAGATTACAAATTTGCCCTATCCATGAAAATACGTTTTATCATTTCCAGTTAAAGCGAAAGTGAGTATAAAAAGACAGATACCCAGCAACAAACTTATAAAAATAAGAAAAAGACTGGCAAAAACCGCATTTCTTTTGATCAAATATTTCAAAAGTTATATGTTTATAAAGGGTCAAAATATAATGGGGCACCCGGTATCTAGATAACATCAAGTTTCATAAACCAGTTGAACTTGCTGGGAAATTATTAAGAAAATTTGATATTAAATTAAAAAGCAAAAGTCTGGACGCAGCAAGTGCGTTATGGTAGCGAATTTTTTTAAGAGTATTTCTAATAGCAAATGTCTTTGATGAAAGCAGGCATCAAACTTGGTTACCTATATAGTAGAAACAATGTACCATATTTCATCGAAATAACTTTATTGCTTGAAAATATATAAACATTTTTAAAAAGTCTGGATGCAGCAAGTGTGTTATAGAAGTGAATTTTCATAAAAATGTTTTTAACAGCAAATGCGAGCAGGCATCAATATGATTACCGATATGGCCTATGTAGTAGAAACAATGTACTATATTTTATCAAATTACTTATGGTTTGAAAATATATAAGATTTGTCCGAAAATAAACTTAAATATTGGTTTCCTAACCAACAAAGCTTACGTTAATAGCAAATTGAGTTATTGAAATTCGAAGGATTTAATGCAAATTCGGTAAATTTGCAGATTAGCTCCCGAAAGCTTTTCAAAAAAATTGTTTTCAGAAACATTACTAGGACCCCACCTGGATGCACAAACCACAAGAAAAATTTGTTGTTCACACCCCCCAAAGAAATGGGACTGGGAGTGAATAGGGGTGCTGGGCGGGGTAGGTAGTAAACAGGAAATATGAGCAGAAAATGCGAAGAAAACTGCTTGAAAGCTGTCTATTTGAAGCCATATACCCATTACAACCTGCCTACCACGCACAGCACCCCTATTTGCCCCAGGTCGCGTAACTTCCTTGAGGGGTATGAACAAGAAGTTTTTCTTGTGGTTTATGCAACGAGGGTGGTTTTATGCACTAGAGGGGGGGATGCCTACGACGAAGCAGACCCCCCCCCGGTTCGACTTGTGGCAGGGGTTGGAGGGTGGTTGCTTCGTCGTGGGGATTTTCCTTCCCTTTTGCGTGCATACAACCACCCTCGCTGCATAAATCACAAGAAACATGTCTTGGTCCTACCCACCAAGGAAGTAGGGGTAGGCAGGGTTTAAGAGGGATATGGCTTCAAGATGTGAAAAAGTCAGCTTTCAAGCCCGTTTTATTCGAATTTTCTGCTCATATTTCCTTTTTACTACCTACCCCGCCCAGCACCCCTACTCACTCCTGGTCCCGTAACTTCATGGGGGGTGTGAACAAGAAATTTTTCTTTGAGTTTCTGGATCCAGGGCGGGGGTCTAGGCAAAGTTACCGAAAATTCGCTACCAAAACGCCATTAACTCGTCCAGATTTTTTTCTTACAAACGCACATTAACGAATTTGTTCTACGAAAATTAGCTTAAAAAAAAATACACCCCTACTCACTCCTGGTCCCGTAACTTCCTTGGGGAGTGTGAACAAGAAATTTTTCTTGGGGTTTGTGGATCCAGGGGGGGAGCCTAGGCAGGTTTCTGAAAACAGTTTTTTGAAAAGGGTTCGGGAGCTAAACTGCAAATTTACTGAAAATTCGCTACCAAAACGCACTTACTGCGTCCGATTTTTTCTTACAAACGCATCATATTTCGATAAAAAATGCAAAAATGCATTAACGAAAAAAAAAAATAGACCGTTAAACCATAAACTTCACCAAACCTACAGCGAAAGCTTCAACTTAACTAAACCGACAGCCAAAACATCAGAGAAAGGGTCTATTTGAAATTAATTTTCTGTAAATATTTTAGTAAAATTAAGGGCAATGACGGTTGAATCTAAAACTTAAGGGTTTGCAGAATACTCTTCTTGCAACATTTTCTTTTCAGAATCCGTAATTGTGTCACGTTCTTTCCCTAAACATTGCCAATTTTGACGTTTAAATTGCGTGTTTGACGTTTTGAGGAAAACTCCAAAATTTGTTTCTTTAACTGCCCATCACTTCTTTGTCTTTAAAGATAGAGACCCAAATTTTGGTACAGTATTAACTCTTTATAATACAAAGACGCATATCAAATTTTGTTCTTTTCGGAGATATGAACTTTTTTAGAAGGAAAACACAAAATTTTTTGGGAAAACCTGGTCAGATTTTCCTGGCTAGCGAACTTATCCAAGCCACTTGCAAAAGGAAGGTGCTCACCAAATTTGATCAACATTGGTCCTTTATCTTTCGAGTTATCGGTCGTATATATATATATATATATATATATATATATATATATATATATATATATATATATATATATATATATATATATATATATATATATATATATATATATATATACACAGAGATCTCCTCATTAGCGATTTTTTTTTAAATCGCTAAAAGTAAAACATAATTAAAAGTTATTTATTAAACAATAATAAAATGGTTTGATATGGTATGCAGTGCTAAGTAAAATATAAACCGCCCAATCATTGGCAAGTAAAAATACAAGACAGTGAGAAAATCTTATCGCTAAATAAAAATAAGATTCTTAAACGTAATTAGTCTCTGCTTAATTACTATTTCTGGCCAGATAGATGTGCATAGATTGCAAGATAGATTTTGAATTTGAGCCCAATGCTCTTTGACTTACTTCAAACTGCTAAAAATATATTCTATATTTAATTTGAACTGCTAAAAAATTATTACTATTTTTACTCTAGGGTTTCAAGAATTATTTAATAAATAAACACATATTTTACAGCAACTTTCGGCCGAGCGATAATTATATTTTAAAAAAATTCTTCATCGGTTAAACAAATTTATAGTACAATGTTACAGCTAAAAAATTAAAAGATTTAATCCAAGTAAAAGTAATCCTAACAGCAATGTCACTATTCAAGAATGTGAAAGAATTTTACTGATCTTAATCTGAATTTTCTTTAAATTTTGGATAACAGTTTTTGACACAAACATTAAGTCAAACAGGACTCACTTGTTACCGGAACACGTCCAAACAGATAAGTAGGCACAGTCAAGCCCTAGATGAAGCCTTGCCACCCAGCTTGATAATCCACGCAGCGGGTGGATTATGTGTTGCACTAAGGTAAACGAAAACTTCAGCGGGATCCAGATTTGCCGAAATGCAGGCATTGACTTATGAGGCCTGGAGGTCTGAGCAGCCTCACACTCAGAGAGAGCCCAGACAGCACAGACACATTCTGAGAATATATCAGGAATGTTCTAGCAGGTGGTAGTGGAATTTTCCTTACGTAATAGTAAAGGATTTTTTCACGCCCGAGGAGGTACCACCCCATACATCAAGGGGCCGGTGAAGTCCCAACAGACGTTTCCGGTTCTGGTGTATGAGTCGGTTTCCCTTATAAGCAAAAATGATGATGGCTCCTCCTTGTACAAAATATTCCGGAGGCAAAATACCCCTCCATTCGGATATCCGGGAGAAGGGTGTACAGGGGGCGCCAACATCAAGATTTAACATATCCTTTTCGAATATATGTGGCCTAAATTCTAACCTGAACCCCGTCTACCATTCCCTCCAGGCTAATAGGCTCCAACTCATCTTCCTCACCGAAACCCAAATCAGTGCCAAAACAGCCACTAATCACCTTAATTTCCCGGGGTATGAGCTCCTTACTTCCTTTAGATTGCATGGAGGCGTGTGCGCATACGTCCGTATCAATCTACCCTGCACCAGACTCCTCAATTTAGAAGCTGGAAGAAAAGACATACTATGGATAAAACTTTCTCTCAGGGCTGCAACTAAATTCATCTGTTGCATTTACCGGTCACCTTCTGACAACAACTTTGTCCAGCTCTTTGACTACCTTTCTGAAAAAACCGACTATCTGATTTCTGAATATCCTTCCTCCGAGGTCACTATTCTTGGTGACTTCAATGTCCATAATAAGGAATGGCTAGGATCTTCAAAAACCGATCCACAAGGGAGAGCAGCGGAGGCCTTTGCAGTCAGCAATTCTTTTGCCAATATGGTTCAGCAACCTACTTACTATCCTCGTATCCCAACACACAGCTCAAATCCCTTGGATCTCCTTCTTACTACACAACCTGAATGCTATAAGATATCAGTCACCGCCCCCCTTGGTAGCTCAGACCACGGCATGGTCACTGCTTCCTGTGCAATGCAACCCGAGGTCACACAGTCATCACACCCACGTATCGTTTGGCACTACAACTCCGCAAACTGGGATGAGATGCGGGATTACTTTTCCTCATTTCCATGGGCGTCTGTCTGCTTCTCTCATCCTGACCCCTCTGATATCTCACAAAACGTCACCGAAATTATCCAAGCTGGCATGGAATTATTTTTCCCACGTACACAGAAAACCTCTTCAGCCACTCAAAAGCGATGGTTCTCTAAATCCTGTGACAAGGCCAGACTTGAAAAGGTCAAAGCTCACAAAACACTTCTACACAATCCCAGTCAAGAAAATCGTCAAGCATTTAACGACGCAAGAAACCGCTATATCCGCATTCTTTCTGAGGCAAAAAACTCGTTTAATAACCACATCAAAAACAAAGTCCTTTTAAGCTCCAACGGCGGCAAACCCTTCTGGACTCTTGCTAAATCTATTGGGAATAATTTCTGCAAAAGCACGTTCCCACCTCTTGTCTCAGGGGATGAAATTGTATCTACCGCCCTGGGCAAGGCTGAACTTTTTGCTTCGTTGTTCGCCGGCAAGTCTACTCTCAACCCACCTCCAAATGTTCAACCACCAACAGTCCCCAATGTCGCGCATAAAATGACGGATATCATTTTCAAAACTAAAAAGGTACGAAAGATGCTCTCTTCTCTGTATACCAGGAAAGCCTCTGGCCTTGACGAGATCCCAGCAATTGTACTCAAAAAATGCGCACCAGAGCTTGCTCCTGTCCTGACTCGTCTGTTTCAGATATCTTATAATAAAGGCATATTCCCTAGTAACTGGAAAACTGCTAAAGTACAACCCATCCCCAAGAAAGGATCCAAAGCACTTCCCAGCAACTACAGGCCTATTTCTCTCCTTTCAGTCGTCTCTAAAGTGATGGAAAAGTATATAAACACCGAATTACTAAAATTTCTTGAAAAACACAGTCTAATCCACGACAGGCAGTATGGATTCCGTCAGCGCAGATCGACTGTCGACCTCCTGTCCTTTGTCACCCATTCTTGTAACAAGTCTATGGAACAACACGGTGAATCCCAGATTGTTGCTCTAGACATATCCAAAGCATTCGACCAGGTCTGGCACGCAGCGCTGTTTAATAAACTTCCGGCCTATGGCCTACCACCAAAACTCTGTATGTGGACAGCAAATTTCCTCTACAACATGAGCATATCTGTTGTTGTGGATGGCCATTCCTCTAAACTGTATCCAATTAATGCAGGAGTTCCTCCTATCGAGCACATCCAACCCAGTTCACAGCTACGCGGACGACAGCACCCTCCATTCAAATATACAATATTCTAAGCCTGTCTCTTTAGCTCAATTAGATGAGGATCGCAGGCTCATGGAGGGTTCTGTCTCCGTGGATCTCCAAAAAATATTATACTGGGGAAGTAGAAATCTTGTACAATTCAACCCCACCAAAACTAAGTCTTGCTTTATTTCTCACAAGAGATATACCAGCCCTAGACCCATCACAATGAACAACCAAGTTATTCAAAGTAATCAGTCCTTTTCTCTTGTTGGCATTTCTGTGGATCGAAATCTGAATGGTGGTGACCTCTATCTCTTTTATAGATATCTGCACGGGCACTGCCCAGAGGAGCTTTCCTCCATAGTTCCCCACCTGCTGCCCCCAACAGATCTACCAGGGGAACAGAGCGAATGCACCCTTTTACTGTACAGGTCACCAGACATAGAACATCTTGTTATGCCCGCTCTTTTGTCCCGAGGACTTCCAAGTTGTGGAATTCCTTGCCGGCACATGTTTTTCCTTCTCCTCTGAACCTCCAAACCTTCAAGTCCAGAATTAACAAGCTGCCTCTTTCCTCCTTGTCAACACCCACGGTACGATAGTATTTAGGCTGTAAGCCCTCGTGGTGTGTTGTTAAAATTAAAAAAAAAAAGAAAAAATATTCAAATATCCCCAGAACATTCTCACAAGGTACAATATATATCATAGAACATTCTATGAACATGAAAATGGGGCAGATTCTGTCATACTGATAAGGTTCTTAGAATGTTATTTATAATATTCTTAGGAGCTCCCAGTATCTTCTGAAAATGTTCCACGAACATTCAATGAATCTTCTCAAAATGTTCATACATATACTCATGGAAACATTGCGTTTTTTAAACAGATATACAGGGTGTTTCGCATAAGAAACGACAGAGAGCAGGGGCATGTAGGGGAACCTAACATATGGTGATTTAACGCAACTTACCCCTATACTAAGGTACATCCCTGAGAAGTTATAGGCCTTCAAAATGGGGTTTTAAATTTCGTAAAAAAATCAATATCTCAGTAATCCTTCAACCAAATTTGGTACACGTTTTGGATGTACCAAGAGCATTAATCGTTGGTAAGTAGAGTTTAATTGAAGCATCTCAAAGGGTTGAATAGTGGTGATGCACCCATAAAATGGGATAGAATTTTTTAAGCTATTGGCGGATCTAAAAAATTATTACTTCATTTTATGAGGAAGTAAATTATAAAACTTTTTTACTGTTATTAATTTTTAAAAAACATTTGTCGTTTTCAAGGAAACCCGACTAACTAAATACACATATATTATCAATGTTATTTAAAATCATCAAAAATTCATCCCCATAGGGAACGAAGAGACAGGTTTCCAATTCGTTTCCTGCGCGATTAGTGCACTAGGTTGCGCTAGGCCTATAGGAGACGGAAAAATACCGCCCGGACTATAACTAAATCACATTCTTCAATATTTTAAATAAATTAAATAATGTAAAAAAAAGATTTATACTATTAGGGATTTTGCTTCTTACCAGATATTTGCAAATTAGCCAAAAGAAGTGTACTGCGTCTCAATATATTAGGAAAAGTCTCCGAGAAATCATTAGCAAAAGGTGTTAAAACTAGAACACAAACAAAAAATGTGAGTGTACATGATGCAGCAGACCAGATCAGAGGTCTCTTCATTGTGTTCGGGTAAGAATAATATAACGTCTGTAAAAGTATTGCTTCTTCCATCAATAAGTTCCTCATACCTGAAAAAAAGTATAACTTAAGTTTTATGACACTGTGAGGCATCTACGTTAGTGACTTTGTTTATTATTGGTGGATAACATAACATAACATAACATTTATTTAACCATCAACCTTTACATGGTTCGTCGCACATAAAATAACAAAATAATTGTATAATGGACTTACACATGACAAAGAGTGGTTGACAATATACATCAAATAAAACAAAATACAAAATGAGCTTACAAAAACACACAATAGTTAATTTAAAACTAAATTCTTCGATTGAATATATAGGTCTCTCTATTAATTTTCTTTTTATCACACATGCAAACTGTCTTCTAGGCAATTCCCTGACCACTACTGGAAGTGAATTAAACAACCTAACTCTAGTATACCCATGGCTCCTCTGCGTGCAGCTTATCCTGTGATGAAGAATCACAAACTGACTTTTACCTCTAGTTTCGTAACTGTGAACTTGTTCGTGGGAGACAAAACTGGCCCGGTGGTCATAAATGTAAAGAAGGCAAGTAATTATATAACTTGCTGGTAGGGTAAGTATTTTATACCTCTGGAATAGTTCTCTACAGCTGTGGTCCTTAGGAACGTTAGCAATCGCCCGGATGGCTCTCTTCTGTTGGAAAAAGAACGCTCTGCATGTGGCGAGGATACCCACAGCAAAATCCCATAGGTATCAATGCTCTGAAAGTGAGCATAGTAAGTAACCCTTGCGGCGCTTTCATCTATGATGTATCTTATTCTACGAATTGAGTGGATGGCTGAAGATAATTTTTTACACATTTGGTCTATGTGGGGTTTCCAGCTTAAACAACCATCAATATGAAAGCCTAAAACTTTATTATTTTCGCCTGAGTTCTGTAGATAGTCCCTGGTAGTTAAGACAAGTGTTGATGTTTTTTCTACATTAAACAATAACTTGTTTACTTTAACCCATGCTTCCACCTGCTGGATGGATTGATCACCCTTGTGTTTTATAAGGTCTGGAACTGCTTTATTAATTACTGTCGTGTCATCTGCGAAGATGCAACTTCTGTCTGCCCTAATATTTTCTGGCAAATCGTTAATATATAATAGGTAGAGCATTGGTCCCAGTATAGAGTCCTGTGGTACTCCCAAGTCTACCTGTTTAAAATTTGAAGTGGTATTTTGCCAGCTAACCAACTGCATCCTGTTCCTTAAATATGATTGTAAAAGTGTTCCTATTCTGCCTCTCATTCCATAATATTCCAACTTAGAGATAAGGATCTGGTGGTTTACCATATTAAAGGCTTTGCTTAGGCCAAAGCACAATAGCTCGGCGTTTTCTTTGTGATCAAGTGTTTCCAAGACAAAATCAGCTATATATGTCATCGCCGTAGTTGTTGACCTATTTCTTCTGAATCCATGCTGGGAATGGTTTAGGATTTCCTGCATATCAATATAGCTTGCTAATCTCTCTTTAATAAGTGCTTCCAAAATTTTCGAGATTATAGGGAGAATACAAATTGGCCTATAATTGTTGCAGTCGTTCATGTCGCCATTTTTTGGGAAAGGCATTATCTTTGCAATTTTTAATAGATTTGGAAATATACCCTGAGCAAAGCACATATTAATAATTTTTCTCAGTGGGTCTGCAATCACGTGGATTATCCTTTGTAATAGTACTACGTTTAATCCAAAGATGTCACAAGCAGACTTATTTTTCATCATCAACACCACCTGCATAACTTCACGTGGGGATGTATCCCCTGATAAAGGTGGATAAACTAGGAAAAAAGTCTGGACTCAGAAAGTGAGTTATGACAGTGATTTTTTTATAAAAATGTTTTTAATAACTATATAATATCTTTCTTTTAATGAATGCAGATATCAAATTTGGTTACCAGTAGGTTGAACCTATATAATAATAGAAACAATGTACCACATTCCATTAAAATAACTTTATTTTTCCAAAAAGTACAAAAATTAACAAATAATTTAAATGAAAGCATCTCTGAATACGTTATTTTCATGGATTCGCTATCTATTGATAAAAACACCGTATCATAATTTTTCATATGCGCAAAAAAATTTGAAAATTGCAAAACAATTGAAATAACTCGAAAAATATTAACACTATACATTTTTTCGTTACAAACATCCATTGTAGTTAGATATAAGATGCAAAAATGCAATAAAATAAGAGGTAGGTACTCGATTAAAAAAAAAGAAAATTTGAATCATCGACGACTTATGGGCCTTTCTCTGATTATTAAAATAATTTTGTAAGATGCAGCTCAAGACACCCTATAATTGACATATACCATTTTTTCCTGTATCTTGTATAATAACGGATATATTGAGATCTACCGTAGAAATGCGTCACCCTGTATATATGGCTTCTAGGGGGACAAGTTCGCGCTCATTTGAAGAAATCTTCTCATAATTCAAAAGTCGCGGTGTCCTCAATAGCGAATTTTTTCTATGAAAATTCGATAAAAATTACACACCATCGAACCATACACTCTATAGGGTGTCCCACGTCGAGTAATTTATTAGATTATTTCCGAAAATATACATTTTTGAGTGCTGAGAATTTGTATACGGGGGTTTCCGAAGATGGTCTATTTAATGGAAATAATTTCCAAATTGGAGGACTTCCGGTTACACCGTAAATAGAACACCCTGTATATTATTGCATTTTTAGAATACTCATCTAATTCTAGGTTAAAAGTTATTAGGGTATGCTCTCCCTATCTTTAACTGTTTTCGAGTTATGTCAATTTATTTGAGAATTCTGTTCAAGGGGAGGCTGACTTAATGAAGGTGATTTCGTGTCGTGTTAGGATGCTGAAAATTATTTAATTTGTCAGACACGTTCCAAGACCATTATGCTTCGACATGATTGTGAGGAAAAATTGTTTCATATACAGGCTGTTTTGTAGGATGTATTAGAATTTGGTGTGCTTTAAACTAGAATAACTCATTTATTTCAAACGTAACATCCTGTATATTATCTTCTCATTGAATAGAGCAGATAATTCTCTTTCAAACTGTATTAGCATTCCCTATACCTAAAGTTGATAATTGTCGAGATATTTGTGGTTTAATTTAATATTTATGAAATTTCAACAAATAACAGAGGATAACCAAAAGTATTGAAAGTTGACAATGATTATGACTAGCTAAGATGATTGATATCGTTCAAATTGTGTACCATTCGCACTAATACATCGCTCTAAGCGTATTACAACTCCTTCACTTGTTGTACGCCGTATTTCTGCAGGATCAATATTATCCAAACAATTATGGACTCTATCTTCCCTAGTGTTGTCCTTACATATTTCCTTTACCACTTGAAAATGGCTCCAAAGCAGGAGCCGAAACGTCAAGTTTTCATAAATTCTGAATTCTGGACGCGGATCAACCCGAGAACCAAGTATGTCTCATATATATATATATATATATATATATATATATATATATATATATATATATATATATATATATATATATATATATATATATATGTATGTATGTATGTGTCACACCGATAACTCAAAAAATAATGGGCTGATTTTGATCAAATTTGATACGTACATTCCTTGGCTTGGATAAGTTCGTTAGCCAGGGAAATCGGTGCAGGTTTTCTCGGAAATTTTTGTGTTTTCCTTCAGAATAATTTATTTCTCCGGAAATAACAAAGTAGGGGCAACCAAATTTGGTAAGCGTGCTGGTATTATAAAGAATAACTCATGTACCAAAATGTAGGTGTGTAAGTTTAAAGACAAAAAGTTATAGACATTTAAAGAAGAAAAATTTGGGGTTTTCCTGAAAGTGTCAATCGCGATTGGAGACGTCAAAATTGGAAATATTTAGGCACAGAACCTGAAATAAATACGGATTATGTAAAGAAAATGTTCCAAGAAGAGTATTCTGCAAACCCTTAAATTTCAGCTTCAACCGTCATTGTCCTTCATTTTACTAAAATATATCCAGAAAATTCATTTCAAATAGACCCTTTATCTGACGCTTTGGCTGTAGTTTTAGTTAAGTTTATGGTTAATTTTTAACCAATTTTCGTTGTAAAAATTCGTTAATGGGGAGACCGCGACTTTTGAATTTTAAAAAGATTTCCTCAAATGGGTGCAAACTAGGCTTCCTAGAATCCATACGGGTTAAGCTTCAATTATTATCTCATACATGGTGACGCATTCCTACGGTAAAGCTAAATATAACTACAAGATACGAGAAAAAATTATATACATTAATTATAGGGTGTCTTGAGCTGCAGTTTATAAAATTATTTTGACAATTACGGCTGGCCCATAATTCGCTGGTGATACCTCCAATTTTTCTTTCGAACAGCCCTTATATTATTGCATTTTTTATTGAAATATGATGCGTTTACAATAAAAAAAATCTAGATGCAGTAAGTGCGCTTTGGTAGCGAATTTTCCATAAATTCAATTCAAGAACTCAATTTGCTATTAACCTAAGGTTTGTTAGTTACGAAACCAGTTTCCTCGGAAACATTTAAAGATAATTTTCGGAAAGTTTTTGTAAATTTTTAAACAATGAGTTATTTTGATAAAATACGGTACATTGTTTCTACTAAGTATATATGTTATGCCGGTAACCAAATTGCTGCCTGCTTGCATTAAAGAGACATATTTGCTATTAATAACATTTTTCTGAAAATTCACTTTAAGTGCGTTACTTACTGCGTCCAGACTTTTCCGTTTCCTTTCGCACACCTATAATTAATATCTCCTAGTAAATACCAACTACCATCTATATAAAAATAAAAAACTCGGGACGCAGCAAGTGCGTTATGGTAGTGAATTTTTATTAAATGCTTCACATTTAAGTAACTCAATTTTCTATAAACTTAGAGAGTTTAATTTTAATATGTAGTAAGGTCTTTCCTAAGCCAAGATATCCACAAAATTTCATTAAAATAACTTTGTAATTTTCGGAGAAAAAAACTTTTTTCGAAAGAAAATTTAAAATTTGAATAACTCAATTTTCTCTAAACTTTGGAAGTTGAATTTTGGTACATAGTAAGATCTCTCCTGAGGCAATATATATATATATATATATATATATATATATATATATATATATATATATATATATATATATATATATAGTAAATTTCATTAAAACAGCTTTGTTACTTTCGGAGAAAAAAATTTTTTTCGAAAGAAAACTCAAAATTTTCCCTGAAAACCCAGTCCGATTTTTCTGGCTAACGAACTCATCCAAGCCATTTATAAAAGAAAGGCACTTGCAAGTTTCATAAAAATCGGTTAATTATTTTTTGAGTTATCAGACGGATACATATATATATATATATATATATATATATATATATATATATATATATATATATATATATTATTATTATTGTTTATTGGTATATAATAATACATCATGTCCATATAAAGAAGTCAGAGACTTGTACATATATTATTTGACATAATTTAAATCGTTTTGGCCCAAATGTGTTTGACGTATGCTTTCCAAAAGTTATTAACTTCAAATTTTGACGTACGAAAATTTAATTACCTTCTTCTCCCATCTAATGTTTCAATCATTGCCTACATTCATAACAGCTTCCAACCATATCAATATTCTCTTCGGATAAAAATCTGTTCTAACCATTCCTTATTAAATACAACATTTTTAAATTTTAAACAGGAACTATATATATATATATATATATATATATATATATATATATATATATATATATATATATATATATATATATATATATATATATAACATATAAAAATTGAAAATGACCCCGGATATGGGTTCTTTTGCAAAGTCTCACTATCGATACCTCTCTATTAGTGAATTGTTTTTAATAAAAATTCACCAATTATGCATATTGTGCTTTCTCAATATTCTGTGTATTGCCCAGATAAATAAACCCAAATCTTGAGACCTACTTCTTAACGAACTTTGTAGACATGCTTCAAAATATGCAAGAACTATAATTTCATTCATTTCATTGTCTTCAATTTTGAAACGTTTAACAACTCTACGTGTCAGTATTATTGTATGACTTGACGGCTTACTTTTAATTCTGCTGAATTTTGTTCTATTCATTGGAGCCAAATAAAGGAATCTGTTGTTAAATGTTCGAACTGTTGTCTCAATTATTCTGTTACATTCACCATATATTGAACTAGAGCTAAGTAGAAACCTGTAATTAGTCGATGATCAAACTGTGTCATCTACCACAACAGCAAACTGTAATGATCATAATTTCATGTGGTAGCGATCTATCTTTATTGGCGATTATGTGATATCGAGAGTAGCACATGTAAATGAATTATAGCCATAAAAATATAAATATTAAATTCTATGTTAGAATCAGTACCTCGTGAAAACAAATCTTTATTCAATGTCCTTGTCGTTATTGTCCTTATTAACTAACTAAATTATTTGTGCCCGCTTTTAGACATGTGTGCCATCTATTAGAATTTACCTTAAGCAATTTGAGATCAACAGTTTGAATATGAAAGACAGCTGAGGAGGCTTAGAGTCAACGTCAGTGTCATATAAAATAAACAAGATATCCCCAAAATTTCATTAAAATAACTTTGTAATTTTCGGAGAAAAACATTTTTTTCGAAAGAAAATTTGAAATTTGAATAACTCAATTTTCTCTAAATTTAGACAATTGAATTTTGGTACTCAGTACAATCTCTCCTGAGGCAACATATATACTAAATTTCATTAAAACAGCTTTGTTACTTTCGGAGTAAAAATTTTTTTCGAAAGAAAACTCGAAATTTTCCCGGAAAACCCCGTCCGATTTTTCTGACTAACGAACTCATCCAAGCCATTAATAAAAGAAAGACACTTGCCAAGTTTCATCGAAATCGGTTAATTCTTTTTTGAGTTAGCGGTTGAATACATACATACATACATATATATATATATATATATATATATATATATATATATATATATATATATATATATATATATATATATATTTATTTTATCTCCAAAAATAAAAAAACTATGGTAATCAAATTTAGTACACAAGTATATGACATTAAAAGGAAAAAAAGTTATAAAAAATTATTAGGTGCCAGATCATGTTTATGAAAATTCACTGCCATAACGCACTTGCTGCGTCCAGACTTTTTATAAATACTAAGTTCCAAAAATCATGAGGAAAATAAAACTGTAAAATTCCTTAGAACCTGTAGGTAGTGTAGTAGGATATGTATAAACAGAATAAACTGACATTAATTTCTTATTTTGTTGTGATGAAATTCCATTCATCTCCGGACGTCACTGTCACTACTACAATAGGAACGCGGAGAAAAATTTATAACACGGCATGTTTATGTTAGGGTCATACATTTTAATGGCTCCTATCTTTTTACACTTGATCTCATCTGTGAATGCATGGTCGGCAGGGCAGAAAGGAACAAAATAAACTTTTCTTGAAAAAGAAAACATTCTGGATGCGCTTTCTTTTCAATTTATGAAGGTTACCGAAATTACTTAGTTTTTCGATTGCAAAGCGACTTGTGTGTTCACCGTCTATTTTCTATTAAATTCGGTATACATACAGCTTGTCGCTGAAATGGAAAAGACACGTTTTAACCATAAAACAAAAACTTTAAATCATCATTACTGTTCTACTGTCATTTTTTCATTGAACCTGTATTATTTTGGTGTGTGTGTGTGTTTATATATAAGTAGGTATAGCGCCACTTGAGGCAGCCAGGAGTGGAAGTTACCCCCCCGCCCTTTAGGAGCAAAGCCCCACCATCTTTGGGGGCGGAGCCTCCCCACCCTTGGAGCGTGGCCCTTCCCCTTCCAAGATGGCGTCCAAGGTGGCGTCCAATATGGCAACCAAGACGGCGACCAAGATGGCCGACATTCCAAGATGGTCGACTTTCCAAGATGATCGCCTTTTAGAGATGGCGGTTAAGATTGCTATTAGTTCTAGGGAAATTTTTCTAGGGATCTTTAAAAAACAATTCGGATCAGGTGAGTTTCGAACTCTGGGCCTTCAGATGAGAGGCCGGACCCCTTACCTCGGCGCTATGAAGACACTTATTATTTAACTGTTTGAGGTTTGTATATATACGACTAAAATGCTATTAATATATGTTAAATAGTTTGAACCAATAAACACGTAACATGTTTATTTAATGTTAGCCATAAACATGTAACATATTCAAATTAAAAAGCTTTGACATTAAGAGATTTACAATTAATAATTAATAATATGTTTAAATTAAAACTTGTTAGAGAGAGAGAGCTCTGCCGTGTCTCACGTCCTTTCCCAGTTGCTGAAAGAGAGAGATCGAGGAGAGAGCTCCGCTCATCAGCTGCCTCAAATGACGCTATACCTATATATATATATATATATATATATATATATATATATATATATATATATATATATATATATATATATATATATATATATATATATATATAATTAAATCATATAAAAGAAAATGAATTCACTACATACCCTAGAAGTATGGAGTCAATAGCTGGGCAGATTAGAAAAAAAATAAAAGTTTATCAATGTAATTAGCACCCAACAAAAGGAATATAAAGAAAAATATACCAATTTAAGTAAGTAGAAATCAAACAATTAATAATCAACCAATATCCATATAATATATATATATATATATATATATATATATATATATATATATATATATATATATATATATATATATATATATATATATATATATATATATATATATATATATATATATATATATATATATATATATATATATATATATATATTTATTTATTTATTTATTTGTAAACTTCCTCAAATAACAACACTGCTTTTAATTCTATTTATGTTGATTTAATTCTTAAACAGTTTATATGTATAAAAGTTTAACAAATCATATGACAAAAAATAACACCCCTACTTATTAAGTAAATTACAAAAGTTGCTCGAGTTCTTTTATTTATATTTTAATTTTTTTATTATCAGAGGAAAATTTGTTTGCGCTTTTTCAAAACTGCTTAATTTAAAAATATGAATGAATTTCTTATTTATATTATTATCTAAATTAAAGGTTAATATACATTTCTTGGTACCAATTATCATTCACATATTCTGTGTTCGAATTTATTATTTCGATTTATTCTTTCAAAAATTTGAAATGCAATGACATTTCAGGCCTGTCTAGGTAATGTAGAATTCGGTACCTTAATACTTCTAGATGCTTTCCTTGACGACCGCTGATTCTCGTCTCGTTACTAGTATACTTGTAAGCTTCTGATTTGAAAATTTGGCTAAATTTACAATATTTATTACTTTGAACTTTCCACGCATTTAAAACTCTACTTTTCCGATGAAAATACTTATTTTCACTTAATTTCTTCGCTGAACTGCTCTAACTTCCTCTTCTTACGACGACCCAAATTAAAGAGAGCTATTCAATTATTATTTATATCAATTCCGATTATTAAATCCAAAGCAAACTAATAATATTTGTTATCTGTCATTTGTCCTGATCATAGACATGTTGGTTTTTTCTATGTATACGTCAAAACTTTAGAATAAATTCGCATTTAATGTCAATGTCAAATTCACTGATTCCCACTTTCATTTTACATGACATATCTTAACCTTACTTCACAAACATCAACAAAAACATCTTAACTATACTTAATATTATAATATATAACTAATTTTCAAACTTTAAATAGGGGCGTTTGGATATTATAACATTTTAACAGGTTAGGATAAACTTTCATATTTCTAAAAATTATTCATACAACCAACAAAAACACTTTTCAAATCTTATCTGTAACAAAATATTATTAACTATTATTTATAATCAATTTCCACTTCTTTATTTAACAGTTTGTCTCGATTTCACGCTACATTTCACTAAATTTTAAATGTTTCATTGTAGCTTAATCCAAAATCTTTTAAATTTGATTAACGTGGAGTGTTTATCTGTTCTCATTACATTTTATCTGTATTTATGGTTCATCTGTGAATTATTTGCTCTGTTTATTACTTGAGGATTATGTTTTTGAATTCATATATCTTATTTCATTTATTAATTTTAGAATTTTGTAATTTTAGATTAACATGCTGTTAATAATGCAGATCCTTATTCGGTCATGCCTATTTGACAAATGATGCAAAACTGTATTGCAGTTTGGCTTCCTTGGATATATGAAGACACCTGCACTTTAAGTATTTTGCAAGTAGCTGATATATATTTAGTTTGATATTGCCAAATATCAATACAATATATATATATATATATATATATATATATATATATATATATATATATATATATATATATATATATATATATATATATATATATATACATATACATATATATATATATATATATATATATATATATATATATATATATATATATATATATATATATATATATAATCCATTTATTATGTCCGTGTTGTTTTCTGATTACTAAAGACTCTATTTAATAATACACTTTATTCAAACAAGACAAAAAGAAACATTACAATGATTACACATTCATTTACATATTTTAACAGAGCTATCATTACACGCTATACAACATTCTTCGACATACCTTTTCAACCTCTTAACTAAACTGTCACTGTCACTTCTTCTTCCTTTTATATTGTTTCTGTCCTCGAAAACATTATTCCACAACACCCTCTCTTAATGTTTTCGGTTAACCACTTAATCACTAAACGTTCACAAATTTACATCTTTTGCATTTGTCTACTTACAGGTTTTTAAATATCTTACAAATCTATCTGAAAATCAAAGAAGGAAATTACAGCACCACAAAATTTCCCTTCCCTAATTTTCACCCAAACCTATCCTCTTGCAGTTTCTATAAAATGTTTCGTTAGGTAAACCCTTGGTTAATATGTCTGCCTGCTGATCTGTGGTATTTATGTAGCTTATATTTACAAGCTTATTCCTGACATAATCACAAACAAATTTAAACTTTAGGTCCATATGTTTCACTCGACGATTATTTTCTGGATTCTTTGTTAACGCAATACATCCCTGATTATCTTCGAAAATTTGTATTTTCTCTATCTTAATATTTAAATCTGCCAATAATTTTTTATACCAAATACTGTCTTGCACACAACTGCAAAGTGCAATTAGTTCTGCCTCTGAGGTAGATAATGCAATACAATTTTGTTTCCTAGTTACCCATGATATAGTATTCCCAAAGATTTTTATGAGATAACCAGTTACTGATTTTCTATCATACAAGTCGCTTCCCCAATCTGAGTCAACATAACAAACTAGTGGCAACTCATTTTCATTTCTTTTATAAACGAGATTCATATCAATTGACCCTTTTAAGTATCTTAATACCCTTTTGAGATGATTCCATATTTCCTCTGTAGCTCTATCTTGGTATCTACTGAAATAGTTTACACAAAAGCTTATATCCGGTCGTGAACCAAGCATCAAATACATTAGACTACCTACTAACTCTCTAACTGGTTTGTCTGTTCTTATATTTTCATCTACCTTCAAATTTAATTTTGGATCCATTGGTACAGCTGACGGGTTGCAGTTTTCAAAGTTAAACATTTTCAAAATTTTCGTTAAATACCTTTTTTGATTTATTTTCATAACACCATTTGTTCTGTCGTAATCTATTTCCAATCCTAGAAAATTTTTCAACTCTCCCTTGTCCTTTATGTCAAAATTAGCAATTAAATCATCTTTACACAAATTCAAAAAATTTAAACTGGAGCCAGCCAAAATTATATCATCTACATATAACAACAACCAAACAACTTCCCGATTAAAATTCTTGAAATATAAACAACAGTCATTTTCTGATCTTATAAATCCAGAATTTAACAAAAACACATTAATTTTGTCATTCCAACATCTCGATGATTGTTTCAATCCATAGAGTGACTTATTCAATTTTAAAATATATCCTGGTTTACATTTAATGCCTTCAGGTGGATATATAAAAACATTTTCTTTCAATTCACCATTTAAAAATGCTGTCTTAACATCTAATTGGAAAAACCAAAAATTAAACTGAACACCTACAGCCAACAATGTTCTAATAGTTGACATTTTTGCGACTGGTGAATATATCTCATCGTAATTAAATGAATTTTGTTGAGCAAACCCTCTCACAACTAACCTTGCCTTGTATTGATCATCTTTGTCTTTTTCTAAAGGCTTATAGCTATATACCCATTTGGTATCTAATATCTCAGTGTCCTGTGGTACTTTTACTTGTTCCCAAGTTTCATTTTTCTCTATAGACTCTATTTCTCTATTCATAGCTTCTCTCCAAAATTTTCCATCCTTTCTTTCTTTTATTTCACCAACACTTCTTGGGACCTGTTCAACAAATGACACTGCATCAAATGCCATATATAATTCATAGTCTTGTAATTTTGTTGGTAATTTTTTAATCCTCTTATTTTGAGTTTCATTCTCTATAATATCTTCCCTCTCTAGATTTTTATTTTCCTCATCTTGCTCTTCAATAACGTTACTACTATCATTACCATGTTCTAGATCTTCAATTTTTTCAGCACCTTTATCATCATTTTCACAATCTCCATCATCATTTCCATCATCACCATTTTCAATATCCCTATATACCTGAGTACTATTATAATAAAATGAGTTTTCATCAAAAATTACATCCCTCGCAATAATAACCCCTTGTTTTTCTACATTCCACAATCTATATCCGTTTACCGCATAACCTATCATAATACATTTTTCAGCCTTCTTATCAAATTTTGTTCTTAATTCTCTTGGAACATGCGCATAAGCCACACACCCAAAAATTTTAAGGTTACTTATGTTAGGCTTCTTACCAAACCAAATTTGTGCAGGTGTAACTCTATCTAGGCTTGCACTGGGACTTCTGTTTATAACATACACTGCTGCTCTGATTGCTTCATTCCAGAATTCTTTTGGTAAGCAAGCATCGTTCATCATTGCTCTTGCCTTGTCCACAAGGCTTCTGTTAAATCTTTCCGCCTTTCCATTCTGTTGAGGTGGGTATGGGACTGTATAGTCAATCACCGTGCCATTTTCCTCACAACATTTTTTAAATTCGTTAGATATGTATTCCCTGCCATTGTCACATCTCAGTACTGAAATTCGTTGATTAAACTTTGCCTGTACCATATGCATGTACTCTTTAAAACAAGAAAATACCTCACTCTTTTGCCTAATTATGTAAACACAGACAAAACTCGAAAAGTCGTCAATAAAACTGACAAAATACCTACAATCATCATAAGAATATGGTGTGATAGGCCCAACAACATCAGAATGTACTATCTCTAATACTCTTTTAGCTCTAGTTCTAGTTCCAAACCTCAATCTAGACATTTTCCCCATAATACATGACTCACAAAATTCTACTTTTCCCAATTTTAAATTATCTATCCCATCAACCATTTTATCTTGTATTAATTTATTTAAACCTGAATGACAAATATGTCCATATCTTCTGTGCCATAATTTCACTCTTTCATCTTCCAATTCTACATTTAAACATTCATTATTCAAGACTTTAAATGAAATTTCATACAAATTATTTCTAATCCCAACACCAATTAAATCATTATGTAAAAACAACTTGACTTTTCCATAATGAAAAACTACCTTAATATTTGACATTTCTAATTTCTTTACTGATAAGAGATTTCTCCTCAGTTTTGGTACAAAAAATGCATTTTTAATCATACATTTTATAACTTTATCATTTACATAACTTTCTATCTCAATATTACCTATTCCTACAGCTACAAGATAATTATCATTTTTGGCAACAGCTATTTTTATTGGCTTTTTCAACATAATTAAACTAGAAAAATATTTATCACTATTAACCAAATGGTCTGTGCATCCTGAGTCTATATAAAATGTTAAATTATCACTACTTACAGTTTCTCCAGTATAGTCCTTTAAGCTAGTCATAAAACAAACCTTTCTGTCATCAGTCGTTTCACCATTTTCAGCAAAATTTCCTCTTCTTTCATTGTGATAATGCTGTCGATAGTTGCCTCGCCCTCTCTGGTTATAAACACATCCAGCTCTATGTGTTCTATTTCCTGAATTACTTCCTGACTGATTGCCTCTGAACTGATTATGAAATTGACCCCGGCCTCGTTGATTTATACATTCCCTTGCGTAGTGACCTTCTTGACCACACCTGTAGCACAGATTCCTTTGACCCATAAAAGCTGCTTGTATTCTGCTACGACTGTGACGTTGATCCTGACATCTTCTTTCTATTTCCGAACGAAGTTTAGCCTTCACAAAGTCTAGCGTAACTTCTTTTGATGGAATATTTTCTATAACAGTCACAATAGTTTCGAACGACCTTGGTAAAGCTAACAACAAGCTACATACAGCATCTTCTTCCCTAATGTCTACACCAGCTGCTCTCAACTGACCCCAATGTTGTTTCAAATTTCATTACAAAATCTTCAAATTTCTCATTTTCCTGAAATTTCATTGACATTAATTTCTTCCTTAAAAACATTTGCCCTGGTATGCCCCTTTTCTCATACATTTCTTCTAAACTCTTCCACATAGCATATGCAGTTTCTTTATTTCTAATTATATCAATCTGGGAATCCTCAATACATTGAACAATAATTGACTTACATTTATTATCCTTCTCTTTCGCTTCTTGTTTCTTCTTCTCATCAGCATAATCTTCAGCTTTATATTCTACAACGATCATTTCATCAACGTTTCGTTCTGTTAAAATGGTTAATACTCTAAATTTCCATGCTTGATAGTTATTTCCATTCAACAAATCTATGTTGAAAGTATTTTTCACACTTACAGTATTCATTATACCAATACCAGCACCGGCCATTTTCGTGTGCTTAAATTTTTTTTCTTTTCTTATCTTATTGTTCTAAAACAAAAACCAGAAACTACCAAAAAAAACACACTGCAGACAAAAGCTCCAAACTCCATTTCACTTTACAATAATTTTTACTCAGCGGAATTGCGATCTGGGTCCATAACCTGTTGTTTTCTGATTACTAAAGACTCTATTTAATAATACACTTTATTCAAACAAGACAAAAAGAAACATTACAATGATTACACATTCATTTACATATTTTAACAGAGCTATCATTACACGCTATACAACATTCTTCGACATACCTTTTCAACCTCTTAACTAAACTGTCACTGTCACTTCTTCTTCCTTTTATATTGTTTCTGTCCTCGAAAACATTATTCCACAACAGTCCGTATTACCCGTGTTCTTCAATTATCCGTGCTGCCGATCCCCCCATTAGCCCAGATAATCAACAGTATACTGTATTTATCTTCTAAAATGGAAATACATTAACATGTATTTCACTAAATGCAGGTAGACTTCTAACTAGGGATGGGCACATTTCTTAAAACATCGATGTTAACATCGATGTTTAACATCGAAACCTACTATCGATGGTAGGAAAAACATCGGCTGGAAAACATCAATGTTGGGAAACATCGATGTTTTCAAAATATTTGTGAATTTACCAATTCTATAATTCTATGTTCTTCCGAGAAAAAAAATAGTTTGTAGTTTTGTAGGCATTAGAAAATGGAAACATATTCCGATGCAGATTATGGCAGGTGCAAGTAATACAAAAAATAAGTGGTAACAAAAATAAATAAATGTTTATTGTACTGCAATAAAATAAGAAAGAATGTGTAAAACAAAAATAGAAAAACTTAACTTCTAATGACTTTAATAATAAAAAGTAAACTTCAAATTTAACTCTATATATATATATATATATATATATATATATATATATATATATATATATATATATATATATATATATATATATATATATTATATAATTCACCAATATTAGTGATAATACTGATAATCTCACCATACAGTTTTATATACTCCAGTAATCTCTGTCAATGGACTGAAGGAATAATATTTTGCCCAAGTGTTCTCCAGTTAAACGGTTTCTTTCTTGCGTGGCTGGCTGTCCAGCTTTGGAAAAAAAAATCTGCCGGTGCAGAAGTCGCCACTATGGACAAGAATTTTTTCGCGAAGGGTATAATGGGGACATACATTTTTATTATCTGACCACCATTTCAGTGGATCTTCGGTAAGATTAATTAGAGGATTTTTTAAATACAAAGACATTTCGCTTAATTGTTCTTTCCCTTGTAAAGCACTCTTTTGAACTAACTGAGAATGATGCGCCCATATATTGCCGTTTGGAGTAACTATAATTATGTTAACATTTTTACCAAACATCATTGTGACAATCTATCCTACTTACCCGTGTCCTGTTTATTATTTGTCGTTTCACTTTCTATTATTTCGTGATTGTGGTCATCTCCTTGCGTTTCTGCTAACAGTGATAACTGTTGTATTTGATTAACTGCTGCTGCAACATTATGAGGACTCTTAAAATAAATCTTTTTGAACCTCGGATCCAGCAAGATTGCCACGGCTAATTGTTGGACTTGTTCAACAGCAGAAAATCGTTTCCTACATTCTTGGAGAAGTGCTTCTTTTAGTGAAATACCTAAGGTGTCGTTTACATCACATTCAATGTGTGAAACTTATTTTTCCAAATTATACGCGAGAGAGATTACAAGACTCGAACTAATATACTTTTGACCCCAAATTTCTGTTGTTACTGCTTCTAACGTCTTTAGAAGTTCAATGATTTTATTCAGTTCAACAACTTCCTTGGCTGTAACCATTGTGGGGGCAGAAGGATGTCTGTTCACTATGGTATTTATGTATTCCCGCAGTTCAAGAAAACGATTAATCATGTAGTATGTGGATTTCCAGCGGGTGGACACCTCTTGTATAAATTTTTTTTCAGGTTTATGGTCGCTTGTGTGTGCCTTCCGTAATTCATCAGCAGCTACTACTGAATGCCTAAACCACGTTACAATTGTTTTAATTTAGATATAACTGATCACAATTCCGAAATAGATTTTATAGCTCTTTCAGCAACTAAATTTATTTGATGAGCAAAGCAATGAATGTGCCTTTTTTGGAAAACGTTTCCTCAATAGCTTTTGTCATATTGGCCGCTCCATCCGTAACAACAGTAGTAACTTTAGTTTCTAGGATACCCCATTCCTCACGTATACGTTTTAACACTCCTGAAATTTATTCGGCTGTATGCTGTTCATCTAAAACATATACACCTAAGTCAACAGAATTTATGGAATTGTTATCTTCAAAGTGCATAGTAACACCAATAAAACTTCTACATTGCATATCTGTCCATATATCTGTCGTCAAACAATAGCAAGACAATTTTTTAAATTTGCAAACGATATTCATTTGCAACAGGATTTGTGGGATACGCAGTGAACTATATACTCTGTAACTGGAACGGACCCATAAATCGTGCAAAGTGAGGCAAATGTAAAATGTAGGCAACCAGCAGTGTGGTAGTATCCCCATCCTTTTCTATCTTGTACATGCTAGATACCCACTAGATTTGAATTAAGAAATATTCAAGGATATTTTACTTATTTTGTCTATAAAATAGTGGAATAGACCCAAAAAGATTATTTAAATAAAATATCTGTTAATTTTAAGTGTTATACAACATATTTTTTACCTTTAACTTTATTGTATTGCAAAAAGAACAAGACAAACCATAGTTTTTTCATGTGGTGCAAAAATAATTTACTTTATGCAGTATGTGCATAAAAAATTTACTTTACGCACTCACGTAGTTGTATTTTAAACTTCCAACAAAGTAGTAGAAAAAAAAACAAACATATCATATATAAATTTATTAAAATACAAAAATACAGATACAGTTACCTATATTTTTATCGGCATATTCTACACTTAACAATTCTTAAATAAAATGAGTTTGGTCATCTTCTGTCTCACAGTTGCAGCGCTTCCATGAATCTTAAGATTAATTAACCTAGAATGGTGATGCATTCGGACTTTTAAAAAAACTTCAATAACTTTTCTAATTATTTGAATTTCATGACATTCTTCGCTAAACAACTCCTGAACTACTGGATGTGGTGGTTTAAAAAGGTGGATCTTGGAAGAAAAATGATGAATTGCTGTATTAATAAGCAGTTGTTTTATATTTGTTTTTGTAGTATAAATATTATCAATATCTAAAAATACTCGAAATTGCTTTTCACAGAAGCTAACGATTCGAAAAATAATATCTGAGGCATATACTAACCCACCACGAGTAATAAAACTTGTAAAAAATGTAAAGGACTCCGTAGGCGCATTGTAACTGTGATCTGATGATACTGTGTTAGAATCATTAAAAAGTAAGATATTTATACAATCATTGCACGAAGTATTTTTAATTAGGTTCCGTACTAGATATCCGGAAATATAAAAAATTACATTTTCTTGTACATCGGTCAGGTTTTTATTATCAAGATAATTAATATAGGTTGCTATTTTTTCAATGTCAATATCGTTCTCTGTTATCTCCTTTTTTTGTCTATTTTCTGACCTAAATTCAAAAGCTGGTGTAGAGAGATTTTCAAAAAGCATACAATTCGCAGTTACACTGCCTGTTACAGAGTTTTTAAAGAGCAATTGTCTTAACGCCCATTTTAACTGTTGAGTATTTGGATTGTTATTCCACCCACCACGTGACCTTATAGCAGAAAAAAATATTTCTAAGTGATCTTGGGAACACTTGTAAGTTAGAAAATATTGCAATGGATTTTCTATTAATGAAAAAAGGTCTTTGACTAATCCCAAAGTACTTTTCATTGTGAGAATAAAACCGATTGCAAATGTTTTTCTAGCATGCTTGGTAACAGGATTCCCATCAATTTTCAATGACTGGAAATAATTAATTGCGTCTAAAAATATTTCTTCAAAATAATTTAAAGTGTTTGGTTTTATTGGCGCTTTGTATCCCTTGCCATAAGGATTCCTGCAATTCAGAATATCAAAAATTTTATCACCTTTTCTTAAAAACTCTACTGTTGCAGTACTATGTTGAAAGTCACTGATACCACAATGATCTAAATACTCAAGTGCATCAGCAACTCCACTACTTATAGTCTGTGCAGCCAATCTAACGTTCATTATTTTATTTTTAAAATTGATATGTTGGGATGAAAGGGAATTAGCTAGCTTTAATTGTTCTTTTTCCTGTAGCGCATCTAAAGCTTTTATATATTTCCAGCTAATACTGCCTGAAGGCGACTCTAAATTTTTTTCTGCCAGTGCATTCCTCATTAATTTTAACATGTGACATATATCCAACATGCAATACACATTAATTGTCGGTTTACTGGGATGAGGAAAGTAAGGAACCAAATCATCCAAATTTAAATTACATCCCAGCGTATTATATGTTGCAATATTTGTCGAAGCCCCATCTGATGTAATTGACCTGATATTTATACCAATGTCGAATAAACTTTTTATTGTAGCAATTATTAACTGGGCTTGCAAATTCGCATCTACCTTATTTATAAGAAAGTAAGCCACTGGGCATTTAAAATGACCCGTGTAGCTAACAATCTGAAAAAATAAAGCTTCAGATGCAGACATTTGAAAATCTACATCAATAATACCCCCATAGTTAACATTTCCTGTGTATTTACCACTCTGATTATCCCACAGTGTTTGTTTGCGAATAGCCATAGAATCTACTATCAAACAACAATTTTTTAAATTTTGTTTTGTTTCAACTTCCTCTTTCAAAAAATTTAGAACCTCAGCTAAAACTCCTGGTTCACAGCGCACGCTGGATAACCATTTACGAATAGTGCGGCCATTGGGCAAGACAAAATGTTTTCGTAAAAATGCATATGCTTTGGGGGAGTAAAAGTATAAGGTATGAGCAAACTGCTTCATTACATCAGAGTATCTTCTTTGTCCAGTCGCAGTGTCCTCTTGTTCTTTCTTTTGAAGTAAAACCAGTTATAACGGCAAACCTAAATTAAATAAAGACATTAAAATGGGAACTATCATACAGTAAACTAATGTTAAAGTTACCCTCAAAATAATTTTGTAGAACAGTGTTCAAAGAGTCATTGCTATGTCCACTAATTTTGATTTCTCTAATGACATCTTTCATGGTAGATATCTTCAGATCTCTTCTGTGCATTTTTTGCTTCAAAGATTTTACTTTTCGTCTTAGCAACGGTACAATATTTTCTGCATTGGTCTGTGTTCCAGTATCAATAAATTTTTTTGTATATCCCTCATCTGATGTAGACGGAAAATCAACATCCATAGAAATAGGTGTTTCCAGTTCCTAAAATAAATTGGTTTAGTTTTTGACCATCAAAATATAATTCAAATGATATTAAACCTAAAATGTAGTACTTACCTTTACATGTTTGACAATTGTCCTTCTCGGCAAAGTTACATTTTTCATTAAATGTTTTGGGAACGAAAATATACTTGGTACTGCATCAGGTTTTAGAATTTTTGCTGCGGATCCTGGTTTTTCCAAATAATCTCGTGGTAGAAAATGTACACTACAAAGTCTGCTAGTTTTTGATGGAACCCAGTTTTCTCTTCGAATTGCTTTGACCCAAAGTTCGAGAATCTCAGGGCGTTTGAATGGAAACCTGAAACAATAGTTATTGAAACCTTATATAATATTTATGTAATAAAAGCAACCCATTAATAAAGGATAAAGTCTAAATTCTTGTTTGCTTTTTAGGCTATGGCTATTTCATAGAGGCAATGTGAGGTTAAATCAGTTTAAAGCCACCCTAAAAACATAATACGTAATTCTAATTACCTGTGGAAAGACGTGGCATCCCTCTTATCATGTAAATTAGAACAATTATAAGCAACACAATGAAGTACCATGTTTGGTTGATTACTTTTTTTATTTTCCACTGCACTGCAAATGCTTCACACAAATTGGTTGTCAAACAACAGTTAAAATAATGCCAACAAAATATACTAGAACACACTTTAACACTCTTTTTAATGAATCGAACTACATAGCAAACCACAAGCACAAATAACGGCGTATAACGTCCATAAACCAAGAGAAAAAATAAAATCTATAACGTAACCGCCGATTATTTTATAACAATACCCAATTCGTTCTTGCGAGTGCGACAAAGAAAGGAATACTACCACTATATATCGTTCTTTATCTGTTGCCCCTGCCTCAATTATTCAAACTGCTTTGTACGATCGGGTCCGTTCCAGTTAGTATACAGTTCATTGGGGATACGTAACGATGTTTCGATGGTTACAAGTAACATCGATGTTAAAGATATAACATCGAAATTGCAACATCGATGTTTTAAACATCGATGTTCAATGTAAAACATCGATATTCCAAAAACATCGATGTTAGGTGCCCATCCCTACTTCTAACCAAGTTGACACATTAATCATACGCTTCACAATATGTGAATCACAAACACGTGCCACCTCCAGAGGGTTGAAAGTAGACAAAGAGCAAGCCGTTACACTATGTATTTTGTTTGGTGTGCTGTGTATTTTCCATTACACCTTGTGCAAATCAGAGACGATTATTTAATATAATCCCCACTATTAAATTTACAATATATTGTTTTCACGAGCACTTATCTATACAACCTAACTGTTTAACTTTTAATAATAACAAAGTCTATTATATTATCGTATTATACCTACGTGTTATTCCTAATTTTTCGTACACTTATTTAAAAATGTACTTGATTTAATATTTGGAATATAGCGGCACTAAATGTAACTCAGTATTTAATTAATTAATAGTGTTACGTTCTTCGGGGTTCTGGATTTGTTGACTAACAAAACGCAGCTTTTCAAACTGCTAATTTATTATAACCAACAATTTTCCAACCAGAAACACACCAACTAAAATATTTCTCTCTATTACTAAATGTCTATAGTTTATTCTCGCCTATATTAATTCACACTACGCTGACTCGCTTAATACTCTATGATCACTTACTCTGCATGAACACTAACTCAATACTGAACTAAGTCTATGTGCGGTTCGTCTATTTATAGTGTCCATAGAGATTATAGACCTTCTCCATTGTACTACCCCTGTCACTTTTGGCCCCTTCTAGAAACATAATTCCAGAGTATTCACTGTTACCAACACACGTAATAAACTTCATAAACCCAATTCTCATAGACGGATGTGACATTGCCCCGTTCTTACATTCCATCGCCCAGGTCGAATTTTGACATTTCTTGGTATGGCGTAAGGCACATCGACCACCTTCATCTTGCTCTTCGGGTTCCTCTGAATGCGACATACAACGTCATTGATCGTTTTGATCACCTTATACGGACCTTCCCATAAGTTCTGTAGTTTCGGTGGCCGTACCTTGCGACGCACTGGATTGTAGAACCACACCCGATCTCCTTCTTTAAAACCAGCTGAATTAGCTCGCACGTCATAACCGGTCGCTTTCTACTCGTATATGCGTTCTGACAGCAGATTGGATGGCTTATATTCTTCTTTTAAATCTCTGACGTATTCATCAGTTGAACGTGGAGCATCTGTGGGTTTTCCAAATATGAGATCAGGAGGAAGTCTTAACTCTCGCCCGAAAACCCCGCTGGCTGGGGTATATCCGGTAGTCTCATGTACAGCCGAGCAGAATGCCAGGAGAAATGGTCGAATGTGCCTGTCCAAATCCGTTTCGAGTTCATTGACAAATATTCTTAAATGGGACTCCAATGTAGCAATCAAGCTTTCCACCATTGCGTCAGATTGAGGGTGCATGGGTGTAGTACTCGTTTTTCTGATTCCGATCAGCTCACAAACCTTCTGAAATACAGCCGACTCGAAGTTGCATCCTTGGTCAGAATGGAGCTCTAGCGGTGCGCCAAATCTGCAGAGAAACGCATTCACCAATAATTCCGCAACGATGGTGGCCTCTAGAATCTGGACCGGAAACACTTCTGGCCACTTGCTAAAATAATCCATGGCTACAAGTATATAGCGATTTCCTGCGTCTGTTCTAGGGAAAGGATAAGCTATGTCGATTGCAATTCTTTCGAATGGAGCTCCCATGTTGTACTGCTTTATTCGCCCCCTGATTTTTGATTGAGACCCCTTACTGGATGCACACTGCTGGCAGGTTTTGCACCATTTTTCCACATCAGCTCTACATTTTAACCACTAAAAACGTTCTCTGACCTTCTCCAAAGTTTTCTTTACTCCCAAATGGTCTCCACCTGCTCCGCCATGGATCTCCTCGATTACCTCTCTAACTCTTGGCCGCAGAAGGACTATTTGCTTTAATATGCGGGTTCCATCCTCTGGCTCCCAATTCCTGACCAGAAGACCATATTTGATTTCAATAGAGTCCCACTGGGCCACGTAACTTGTGGGGGCAACGCTTTTATCACTAACTTCGGACCAAGCGGGTCTTTCGTTGCAAGTCTCCTTCCATCTGTAGACTGACTGGATATCAGGGTCTTCTTCTTAATCTTCCATTAATCTCTGCGAGTCCCATGGGTTAACTGGTTGCACCGTTGTTCTCCTACACACTTCCAGGTTCAACTCTTGTTTGTTTTCGGCAGAGGTACAATGCTAGCATTTTGGTGGGCAAGGTCTCCTAGATAGAGCGTCGGCATTACCGTGATGTCGTCCACGGTGGTGTTCGATGGTAAAATTGTGTTCTTGAAGGCGTTCAAACCACCTCACCAACTGTCCCTCTGAATTTTTAAATTGAAGAAGCCAGCGTAGGGAAGCGTGGTGGGTTCTCAGGAGAAATTCTCGACCATATAGATATTTGTGAAAATGCTCCAACGTCTTGATAATGGCTAGAAGTTCTTTTCTCGTCACGCAATAGTTCTTTTCTGCTTTGGATACATCCTACAACCCTCTCTTGCCCCCCCCCCCCCCCCTTCCTGGTAAAGAATACATCCAATGCCAAAATTGCTCGCGTCTGTGTCCACAATAAACCGGTAACCAGGCTGGGGGTATGTCAGAATCGGAGATGAGCAGAGAGTTTGTTTCAGTGTCTTGAATGCTATTTCACAATCATTGGTCCAAATGAAGGATGTCTTTTCTTCCCCCAGTTTATGTAACAGTTTCGCGCAGTTTCGCAGCAAACCCCTTTACAAAACGGCGGTAATATGCTGGGATGTCACAGTTGATAATACAGTCTGTCTTCTCTGAGTCGGTTTTGACTCCATCTGGAGTGATAATGTGGCCTAAATAGTTGACTGCTTTGTAAAAGCGACAGCATTTCTTCGGATTTAATTTCCAATTGGCTCCCTGTAGTTTCTGAACACTTGTTCGGCATTCTTCATGTGATCTTCGATCAACTTTCCCATGATAATGACGTCATCTAGGTACATGGGGCATGTCTTCCAGTGTAGACTGCTTAGAACTGTATCCATTAGACGCTCAAACGTGGCTGGAGCATTACACAACCCAAATAACATGACATTGAACTGCTACAGTCCACTACCAGTGGTAAACACAGTCTTTTATTTGTCTTTGGGCTCAATTACGACTCCCACTAGCCACTTCTCAAGTACAATGTCAGAAACCATTTTGGACCCGCCAATTTATCGTCAATTCTAGGAAGTGGATAGCTGTCTTTGCTAGAGACATGATTTAACCAGCGCTAATCTACGCAAAACCTCGTGAAGCCATCTTTCTTTTGAACTAACACTACTGAAGAGGCCCAGAGGCTTTGCGATGGTTCTATAACTCATGCTTGCTCCATCTCCCTTAGTATGGTGTCAACGTGCTGTTTTGCCAATGGTACCATCCTCGGTGGTTTCTTTATTGGTACAGATGTCCCAGTCTCAATGTGATGGCGTACTAGGTCTGTTCTTCCAAAATGTTCTCATTTCTTCGTCTCTTTTTCTGGCTTCTTCATCTATTTTGCTAGCTGCTTCATCCCCTTTTCTGGCTTTTTCATCTCTTTTTCTCAGCTCTTCATCGCTTTTTCTGACTTCTTTCATTTCTTTAAGCAATTCCAATAGTTAGGTGTCCATATTGGCTGTTGCGCTACCTGCCTTAGGTATAGACGTACTTAAAGCTGGTACACAGTTTATTCTGTTTCAAAAATACACCCAGTTATGAATTACCGCTGACAGTGATCTTCCAGAGATTTTAGAAATTCCCACATTTTTCAACGAATATTCTGGAAAATATTTCCGCTAGCAGCTTGAAAATCACACTTCTGACACCAGTTGTTACGTTCTTTGGGGTTCTGGATTTGTTGACTAACAAAACACAGCTTTTCACACTACTAATTTATTATAACCAACTATTTTCCAACACCACTATTAACTAAAATATTTCTCTCTTACTAATTCTCTATAGTTTATTTTCTATTTCAACTATTTCACAACCATAAACCCAGCAACTAAAATATTTCTTTCTATTAAGTACACTTGGAGAACCGAAATCACCACAAAACATTTTAAAAGACCTGACGATCGTTTCACTAACCAAGTTAGCGTCATCAGAGGATGAAAAGAGGATCAAGTCATCAAAGAATGAAAAGTTCCCTCTCTATTACTAAATGTCTATAGTTTATTCTCGCCCCTATTAATTCACATTACACTGTTTCGCTGAACTAACTAACGCTATGTGCGGATCGCCTATTTATATGGTCGATAGAGATTCTAGACCTTCTACACTGTTCTACACCTGCCACTTCTGGTCCCTTCTAGCAATATAAATCCTAGTGTTTGGTGGTACAACACACTTTACAACCGGCCTCTGGTCATAGAAATAACAAAGTTCATGAACTTAATTCACATAGACAGATGTGACAATAGGTTACTTACCCATTAAATAAAAGTTGGAAAACATCACTATAATCCAGAATTGGTGAGAGAACGGTAGGAATGTCATAGCTTGAGGTAGCTTTGAAAACATAAAGCTTTCTCTAGAATTTACTATTCCTTTAATTGGAATATCTGAATGGTAACTGAGTGAGCCCATTAGACCAAAGCTCATTAAAGAATAAAATATCGAAGTTAAAAAGTTGGCCAAGGGTAAAGAGACACCACGCATGTATACCGGCTTCCTGAAGGGGCTTTGTGATCCTAAAGCTGATAATCCTCCTGAAAAAATACAAATTGTTGAAGGTATTAGAAAATCTTTATACAATACCAAACTGCCTTGTAAATATGAGTAGCATATTTTATTTATTTTATTTGTTTTATTTATTTTATTTATTTTATTTATTTTATTTATTTAATTTATTTATTTAATTTAATTTATTTAATTTATATTATTTATTTTATTTATTTATTATTCATAACATAAAGCATTTGTACAGGGTGGGCAACTAAGAATGGTCGTTGGCCATATAATATCAAAAACGGTTCAGTACAGCTTCAGAAAAAACTGCCATCAGAGAAGTTGCTATGATAATTCGCTGTATATTATTTTCATGTTTCTTAAATCACCGCTAGAGGGCGTAAGAACCACTACTGTTTGGAAAATTGCGATTTTCATCACATTTTTGCCAATTAAGTGGTAATTTTGTTACACGGAAAGTAATGGCCGAGCAACGGATGTTATTTTTTGCTTAGCATACTTTTTGGTATTTTCAAATATTAATTACTACGGTTTAGCTCGACGGAACTTAATGAGTTTGGACTCGTTGAAAACAACTCTTCTTGGTCTACCATTTGCACTTATTTCCGGTTTCCTCTGTGTCTTACATACCCGAGAGAGAGAGAGAGAGAGCGTTGTTTGAATAGTTAGGTTATGTTGCTGTTTTTCTGAAGATAATCAAATAGAACGGTATATCAATAATAACACAGTAGAATAGGCTACAAACGACTGAAGCTAACAGTGAAAACCGACATCATTGCTCTAGCGGTAGATATTAGCGATGAAAGGTGAAACTACGAATTACCACATCTTGATAAAAAGGGAACAGCAACTAGTGATGGGTCGTTATTCAACTCTGTTATTTTTAAACGGTTACCGAGCCGTAACGGTAACCAGCAGTTATGGATTTATAAAAATAGCAGCTTAAAAAGTAACGCTTTTTAAACTAAACTAGAATTCGGAGTCGTGTCTGTTTCAGTTCTACTGCAACTAGGTTCGATGAATAAACATCGGTTTTCATCGGCAACTGTTATTTAACCATTTAACGGGATGAATAGCCTTGAGATTGGGAATGCTAAATATGTATGGTTATACAGTATAGAGCGGACTGTACTTCATAACATTATTATTTATACTAGTGTGCTCTGTCTCGCTCACAGCTTTAGGGACGTACGATCTTCGGTACAATAAAACGGTTTAATTTTAATTTTAACTTTAACCGGTTGTTGATGGGGATGCGGCATACGGACACTACTACACAGAGTTATTCTGTTAAACTGAGAAGCTATTATTTTTGAACAGTTGAGTTTCCCACTAGTTTTTCCCACTAGTATATTTCAACATTGCAAACCAGACTAGTACGCCTTTTCTTTAAAATACAAAGTGTTTAAATTGGGCATTACAATACATGATGTAGCCTTTGTATAGCATACGCCTGTCAATATGCATTTGTTTTTGTAAAAAATAAAAAAGGGGGGGGGGGATATTACAATATATAAATATATAAAAATATATAATATATATATATATATATATATATATATATATATATATATATATATATATATATATATATATATATATATATATATATATATATATATATATATATATATATATATATATATATATATATATATATATATATATATATCACACCGATAACTCAAAAAATAATGGGCCGATTTTGATAAAATTTGGCATGTACCTTCCCTTTGTCAATGGCTTTGACAAGTTCGTTAATAAAAAAAATCGGACGAGGCTTTCCGGAAAAATTTTGAGTTTTCATTTGAAAAAAAATTTTATCTTAAAAATAAAAAAACTATGATAACGAAATTTGGTAGGTAGGTTTGCGATATAAAAAGTAAACCATATACCAAAATTTAGATTTCTATGTTACAAGAAAAAAAAAGTTATACTAAAATATTTTGTGCCAGATCATTTCTATGAAAATTCACTACCATAACGCACTTGCTGCGTCCAGGCTTTTTTTAAAAGTGGACTGATAAAGATGACCAGTGAACCGAAAATGTAACTAGAGATAGAGCCCTTTCTAAGAAAGAATAAAAGCATAATGTAATAACAAACCATATGTACAGAATAAAGGCAAATTTCTTTACCGAAATTTTATGAGCTGCGTTATGTTATGGAGTTCTTAGAATCACTCCCTGTGTATCAATAAAAGTTCTAATGTCTAACGTCCCAAGACGTGATAAATAATGATATTTATTGATTCTTGCTGTGGCATTGACATTTACGTAAAGACCCCTCATAAAATAAATTTGTTAGAAATGACTAGTTTATAATTCCTAAAACATCTAAGTAAATACTAATATAAGACTCCTTTCTGATTTCTAAAAGTTTCACTTCAGAGTGGCAAAAGATTTACGACACGCTTATTATAATTTCTTAACCCTTTGTTTCCTTTTCATATCGACAAAATTTGAGATTTATACACTACGTGAAATAACGGGGTAAAAATACAATGCATTTATACTAGTGTGCTCGCTCTCGCTCACAGCTTTGGGAATGTAGGATACTATCGATCGACTGTCCAGTTTAAAATAACTGAAGCCGTTATTTTCAACGGTTATTATTAAATAACGTTAACGGCTTCAACTGTTAACAGCAAATAACCGTTTTTCCCATCACTAACAGCAACCACGGAGTTTTACAAATTTCTAGATATAAATTATCCTGAAAATATTAAGGTAAGTTACGTAGAAAACCTTTATCACTTATCAATATATATATATATATATATATATATATATATATATATATATATATATATATATATATATATATATATATATATATATATATATATCCCCTCACTTATTCATTCCGATATGTGTAACAAAAAACTAGCCCAATGTAACAGAATTTCAAAATAATCAAGACGAATACTGTGAAAATAAGAAAATACATAGGTAAACTGTCGAAAGTATTATCTTGTCATTCACATTGTTGTCGCTGTGAATAATTACTACCATGAGATGATTTGCATGAATGAAGAAGCATTTGACATGCTAGTTGTATACTTTAAATGCATGCGAAATGCAACTGTTGCGGTTAAGGTGTATGCGGTGAAGTTCCCGGGAAGGCGTCGATTTTCCAAAAGAGTTTTTCTCCGACTTGCTTACGATCGACAGAAAACGTGCATCCTCCTAGTAGTCAGAGAACCCACACGGATTGCAGCGATGAAAATGTTATCAATGTGATGGCCTATGTCAAATCCAATCCACATCGGAGAACCCGTTAATAGCCAGGGACTTAGTAGTAACTCTAACCACTGTTGAAATCATTCTGAAAGAATGTTGGCTTAAAGTAATACACATTAATTAGTCGTTACAACGTCAACAGGGGACGAGAATTCAGTGGTTGTGTAATAATAATGAAAGTAATGCTAATAATAATGATGTTACGTTCTACAGGGTTCTGGATTTGTTGACCAACAAAACACAGCTTTTCAAACTACTAATTTATTATAACCAACCATTTTCCAACACCAGTATCAACTAAAATATTTCTCTCTCTTACTAAATGTCCATAGAACTATATTCCACTATTCGCCTTCTAGGATCGTTTCTTATACACCAACACTTACTGCTGACTCGCTTAATACTCTATGATCACTTATTCTACACCACACTAATTCAATATTGAACTGACTCACTCTATGTACCGTTCGTCTATTTATACTCTCCATAGAGATTCTACACTTTTCTACACCTATAACTTCTGGGCCCTTCTAGAAATATCATTCCAGAGTGTTCACGGCTACCAACAACTACAACTGACCATAGAAGTTACAAAGTCCATAAAATTAATTCTCATAGACAAATGTGACACTGCCCCCCCTCTTATATTCGATCGTCTCAGTCGAATTCTGACATTTCTTGGTATGGCGTAAGTCTGTGCATATGGACCATCTTCATCTTGTTCTTCGGGCTCCTCTGAAAACGATAAACAACGTCATTGATCCTTTTGACCACCTTATAAGGACCTTCCCATAATTTCTGAAGTTTCCATGACCGTCTCTTGCGTCGTACTGGATTGTAGAACCACACACGATCCCCTTCTTTAAAACCAGCTGAATTAGCTCGAACATCATAATGGGTATTCATGCGGTCGCTTTCTATTCATATATGCATTCCGACAGCAAAGTTGATGGTTATCCTTCTCGTCAATATGTCGGAGCTTTCTTCAAGAGAAGTTCTTACGTGGTACAGGCTCTTCTGTTTAGTTTCTCTCGTTCTGGTATTTCTACTTGCACAAATATCTCGGCGGGCCCTATTCACCCTGTCGGCATCGGCTCTCTTCCAACAAATGTATTCACTGACCTTTTTCTGGGTTGGCTTCACATTTACATGGTCTTTACACCCTTCGTCTTGTACTTCTCTCATAATGTCTTCCACACTTGCTTCTGGCTAAGTAACTGGGTCGTCTCTTCCTCTCATAGCTCTCTTCACTGGAATGGCACTTTCACGGCAGGCGTTGCTATTTTCCTCTATGGTGATTTTCCGCACTACCAGGTTACTGCCAGGCGACATTATTATTTCTTCACCGCCGATCTTCAGTATGTCAGTGCCAAGATCAAGTTTAGCGCACTGACCCTAAAGTATTTCCAAGCCAGTTATAATCAGGTCTGATATGGCGGCGACTATGGCTTCCTGCTTTGCCTTTCATGTCCTAATTTGCAGTTCGACGTCAGTTTCGCCAAATACCTGGATCCGATCACCACCGGCTGCATTTACTCTGTACACTTTGTCTGGCTCTCTTACTCGCCATCTTGGAACCATATAGCGGCAAATAATCGTCCTAGGTGCGCCTGTGTCGACGACCATCTGGGTCTTATTACCGATTACGTATCTATCTACGGCGAGAGCGCTGCCAGAATCGCTAACCTGAGAAATGGTTACCGGCTTTAACTTCACTTTCTCCTTGCGCGTGATTTTAGAGCCCAAGATGTCCCACCTTGCCGCAGTTCCAGCAGCGCAAGGCATTTGCACGGTGAGCTCTTATTGGGTGTTCATGAGACGTCGGCCTTATTTGTTGTGCTATTTTCTTTAGCAGCTGTATGATCTTGAATGCAACTGTTTTATTTTCTTCTTGGACTTAAAGACTCCGAACTTTCACATGACTTGCTATGCTTGCTTTACCGCTTCAAACTCCAAGGAATGTGCCAAAGCATCGTTCAAGTTTTTGTGTCTCGCCATCCTCAGCGCCTGTTGCGTGTCGGTATCTCTGATGCCGTCAATGAAGGTTTGCAGCGACAGCTGGTTTAAAAACTCCATCGGAGCTATGGGGTATGCTAATCGTGTCAGTTTGACAACGTCGACGTGGAGATGTTGGAGACTTTCGCCCGATTTCTGACAACATTTTTCAACTGCAATCGATACAGCTGTTGTAAATGCTGGTCGCCAAACCTCATCTCTAATTAATGTTTAATGCAGTCAAAACTCAGCGGTACTTCCCTGCGAATACCTTGAAGCACATCTAGAGCATCTCCCCTGAGAGCTACTATTAACGAAGTCGCTTTCTCTCTCTCGCCCCAACCATTTGCTGTAGCAGCGGCTTGGTTTTCTTGACTGGGATTGTGTAGAAGCGTTTTGTGAGCTTTGACATTTTCAAGTCTGGCCTGGCCTTGTCATAGGATTTGGAGAACCAGGCCCTTTGAGTGGCTGAAGAGGTTTTCGGTGTACGTGGAATAAATAGTTCCATGCCAGCTTGGATAGTTTCGGTGACATTTTGTGAGATATCAGAGGGGCCAGGATGAGAGAAGCAGACAGACGCCCATGGAAATGAGGCAAAGTGATCCCGCATTTCGTCCCAGTTCGCGGAGTTGTAGTGTCAAACGATATGTCGGTTGATGACTGTGTGACCTCGGGTTGCATTGCGCAGGAAGCAGTGACCATGCCGTGGTCTGAGCGACCAAGGGGGCGGTGACTGATATCTTATAGCATTCATGTTTTGTAGTAAGAAGGAGATCCAAAGGATTTGAGCTGTGTGTTCGGATCCGAGGAAAGTAAATAAGTTGCTGAACCATATTGGCTAAAGAATTGCTGACTGCAAAGGTCTCCGCTGCTCTCCCTTCTAGATCGGTTTTGAAGATCCTAACCAATACTTATTATGGACATTGAAGTCACCAAGAATAGCGACCTCGGAGGAAGGATATACAGAAATCAATTAGTCGGTTTTTTTCAGAAAGGTAGTCGAAGAACTGGACAAAGTTGTTGTCAGAAGGTGACTAGTAAATGTAACAGATGAATTTAGGTGCAGCCCTGAGAAAGACTTTCATCCAAAGTATGTCTTTCCTTCCAGCTTCTAAATTGGGAAGCCTGGTGCAAAGTAGATTGCTACAAACGTATGCGCACACGCCTCCATGAAATCTAAAGGAAGTAAGGAACTCATACCCCGGGAAATTAAGGTGATTAGTGGCTGTTTTGGCACTGATTTGGGTTTCGGTGAGGAAGAGGAGTTGGGGCCTATTAGGATATGTTAAATCTTGGTGCCGGCGCCCCCTGTACACCCCTCTCCCAGAGATCCGAATGGAGGGGTATTTTATCTCCAAAATCATTTGTACATGGAGGAGCCATCATCATTTTTGTTTATAAGGGAAACCGACTCATACACCAGAACCGGAAACGTCCGTTGGGACTTTACCGGCCCCTTGATGTAAGGGGTGGTACCTCCTCGGGCGTGAAAAAAATCATTTACTATCACGTAAAGGAAAAGTCCACTACCACCTACAACAACTTTACTATTATAACTGGATGAACAAAGTATTAGGTAATGTATTACAAATTAACTTTATTCATCGGTAGTAGTTTTGGAATTTTACTATAATCAAATAAAAACTAACAAGAAATGCAGCTAAAGAGTTCGATGCGAATACGAAGGTAAGTATTTTTTTTTAAATTAGGCTCATACTCATGTGCTTTGCACACTCCGTGTTAAACTTTGAAACTTAAGTCTTTAAAACCCATTTATATATATATATATATATATATATATATATATATATATATATATATATATATATATATATATATATATATATATATATATATAGATATATATATATATATATATATATATATATATATATATATATATATATATATATATATATATATATATATATATATATCTGAAATAATAAACTTTATGAAAATTCGTTAAACGTTTATGTAATCACAAGACATTTAAAGTTGAAGTGTTATTCGTATTAACCAACGGCACTCAATCCCGATTTCCGAAATACGATCTCTGATATTCGATCGAAACCATTAATATAACTGAAGTATAAACTTTATGAAAATTCGCTATAAATGTTTGTGTAATCAGTAGACATTTAATGTTAAAGTGTTATTCATATGCTTTACACACTCCGTGTTAAACCTTGAAAATTAAATCTTTGAAATCCATTATTATACCTGAAGTAATAAACTTAAAGAAAATTGGCTATAAATGTTTGTGTAATCAGTAGACATTCAAAGTTAAAGTATAATTCATATGCTTTACACACTTAGTGTTAGAAAAATAGTTTGACACCTTTACTTTATTAAACATACTAAATACGTATATTTGGCGTTTGTTTAACAGTTTTAATGTAAGGCTAGATGTATTCTCACCACAATTAGAACCGTAGACCGGTTGGGCTCTTATTAGAGCTCGTCAGTACGGCATATTAATTGCAGTGAAAAGACCCATATAGAGTAATACGGCTATGGTAGCCAGCCTCGCAAAACTAAGTGAGATGTAAGACACGCTTTTTACACGTCTTCCCATCTCGTTGCGGACACAAGTAGTATGTTGTCGTGACAACAAGCGATGTGTAATTCCGAATGCGCAACTTTCAATTGCATTGCTGCTATCTGAGCAGCGTAGTAATCATTTTATTTAACTGTATAGTTATCCAAGTTGAGTACGTCACTGTTCTGAACAAAGTATTTATCCTGAAGTCTAAAATAAATCTGTCGAAAAGCACTATTACTACTTCCGTATCTGTAATACGTGCGAAAGTATGGCATCGGCGACAAAAAAACTTATGGTTGTTGAGGCGCATATGCACACTGAATATGTAAATGCTCGAGACGGGTTTTACAAGTTTTATTTAACAACAACAATAACAAAAACAATAAAGTGATAATATTAACAAAGGAAACGAAAGTTGCGTGTCGTGCACTAACCGCGGCGTTACTGTCTATCTGTTGTCATTTCATGTTGTCTCCTCTGCAGCTGCAGAATCTGTAAAGTCGTGCGCCATGCTGTCTATCTTAGAAACTCCTGCTACTGCACTAAGGATGGCGCTACATCACCCCTTCCCCAGTCATTCCGCTAATGACAGTTTTCGGGATCACGAAACCTAATCGGCCGTCTTACCTGTCGCTTGTCTGGTGCTCTTGCCTGGTCATTGAAGTACCTGAGCCTGTCTGATGTTATTGGTTGCTTCTGTGGGGGTGGTCTATGGGTGAGTTCAGGGTCGTTTGTATGCTGTTCCATGAAGGCTGGCTTTAAATGATCAATGGCGACTTTGACGATTTTGTTTTCTATCTTTAGCGTGTAAACTTTTTCATTTCTTTCTAGAATTTTGTGTGGTCCGGTGTAGGGCTGCTGTAGTGGCCTTTTCACGGTATCCACCCGAAGAAACGCATGCGTACAGTCTTTTAGTTTTGGGTGTACAAACGTTGTTGAATTTTCGTGGAAATTTCTTTGTACCGGCTGTAAATTCTGCATCGTCTCTTTCAGTCGTGAAACAAATGCTTCTGGGTCGCAGTATGTGTCGCTTTTTGTAAAAAATTCTCCCGGCAGGCGAAGCGTTCTTCCGTAGACTAGTTCTGCCGAAGAAGATTTGATGTCCTCTTTGTAGCATGCTCTGAGGTCTAGTAAAACTGACGGCAGTGTTTCGATCCAGTTTTCTGTCTCGTGGCACATAATGGCCGTTTTTAAGGTGCGATGCCATCTTTCCAGGATGCCGTTAGTCTGCGGATGGTAAGCTGTTGTTCTTTTCTTCTGTATTCCCATTATATTGGTCAAAGACTTTATAAGAGCAGACTCAAATTGCCTGCCTTGGTCACTGGTGATTGATGATGGTACGCCGAATCTCGCTATCCAGTGTTCATAAAATGTCTTAGCGACGGTTTCGGTGGTAATATCCTTCAAATGGATTGCCTCAGGCCATCTGCAGTATCTGTCTATCATTTTTAAACAGTATTTATTTAAAATCTCCTGATGTCGGTAACGGGCCTATTATGTCTAGGTGAACATCTTCGAAACGACCGTCTGGTACTGCGATTTTTTTTAAAGGAGGTTTCGTGTGTCGTATTTTACTCCAATGACACGGCATGCAGTTATTAGTCCAGTATGAAATATCCTTGTTCATACGCAGCCAAACAAACTTTTGTTTTATTAATTTGCCTGTAGCTTTTATACCTGGGTGCGCTAGACCGTGCAATTTATCAAATACCTGCTTTCTTAAGGTATTGGGCACGAATGATCGGACATTGTGGGTGGATACATCGCAGTAGAGTGGTGGGTTTCCATCCTCTGTCGGTATTGGCTGAAGCTTGAGGGAGGTTTTCCCCTCTAAGATGTGTTTCAGCTCCGAGTCGCTTGCTTGCTCCAGAGCTAAAGTATGGCGGCCGAGCCCGTTGGGGAATTCTATTTCGGAGATTCTTGACATCGTGTCGACTATTGTATTCTGTCTGCCTGGGATGTAAATAATGTCGGTAGTGAACTGCCCAATAAAATCTAGTTGGCGAAATTGCCGGGGCGAGGCTTTGTCTGCCCTTTGCTCAAAGGGGAAGTGTTTCACTGACTCATAGATATCTAACAGTTCACGGTCGTACGCACTATAATTCTGTAGGGCTTTGTTTAACTTTTTTGAAAAAAATGCCAAGGATTCCCACTGTCCGTTATTAAACTGTTCTAAGATACTGCCGATGGCTTTATTAGAAGCGTCCGTAGATAAAGATAGACGTGCACCTTGAACTGGGTTTCGTAATAACACGGCACTCGCGAGACTGCTTTTACACTTGGCAAATGCCTCTTCAGTATCTTGTGTCCACGGCACTGGTCGTTTATCGTTTTTAACGCTGTCTTTTAAAAGTTCGTTCAAAGGTGCTTGTATTTCAGCGGCGTTTTTAATGAATGATCTGTAAAAATTAATTATACCTAAAAATTTTCTTAAGTCCTTAGTAATGCTAGGTTTGGGATAGTTTGTGATAGCACTGACTTTTTGTGGTAGCGGCTGGGTACCTTTATCACTGATTCTATAACCCAAATAATCTACGCTATTTACACCAAATTCACATTTTGCCATGTTTATTGTTAGTCCGTGTTGCTTTAGTCTTTCAAACACATTTTCTAGGTGACGCATGTGCTCTTCCTCATTCTGTGACGCTATTAAGATGTCGTCTAAATATACGTAACAGAAGTCCAAGTTTTGAAGCACTGTATGCATATAGCGCATGAAAGTTTGTGAAGCATTCCGTAATCCGAAACACATGAAAGGGAATTCGAATAATCCGTATGGAGTTATTGCTGCTGTTTTAGGGATATCTTGTTCTGCAACCGGTATTTGGTGGTATGCTCGATTAAGGTCAATCTTTGAAAAGACTGTAGCTTTATCAAGAATATACGTAAAGTATTTAATGTGGGCTATCGGGTACCTGTCTGGAACGGTGACGCTGTTTAGTTTCCTGTAATCGCCACACGGTCTCCACGTTTCTGGTTCTTTCTTTGGCGCGAGATGAAGTGGGCTGGCCCAGGGACTGCTAGACTGCCTGCAGATGCCCCTCTCCAGCATGTATTGGAATTCTCCCTTAGCTGCTTTTAGCTAATCGGGTGACAGTCTGTGCACCCTCTCCGCGATAGGCGGTCCTTCCGTTATGATGTGGTGCATGATTGGATGTCTTTTGTTACAGCTGATTGGCGTGTTTGAAGTTATCTCTGGGAACTTGCGTAAAAGATGGCGGTACTTACATTCTTCAGCAACGGTTGTGATGCTTGGCGTGCCACACGTCCCTTCGGTAGATGGCGCTGACAGTTTTGTGGTGCCTTCGATTAAGTCGACGAGCAAGTCGTAATGTTTTAGAAAGTCGGCGCCGATTATAGGGCGGGATACATCAGCTATAATAAAAAACCATTTGAAGGATCTCCTCAGACCTAGATTGAGGCATAGTAGTTCCTCATCGAAAGTGTCTATAACAGAACCGTTTGCAGCGTACAGTTTGTATTTGACCGGTTTCCGTTTTTTTGACTACGCTTCGGGAATACCGACACGTCTGCACCTGTGTCCACTAAAAACTGTGTTCCTGTCGCTCTTTCTGTCACAAATAAACGGTTTTGTGTAGCTGTGCCATCGCCAAGAGCCGCATTTGACGACGGCCGGTCTAGTTTTCCGAATTTTGTGGTTTGTTGAATGTGCACGGTGCTGCACACTTTTTAGCTCTGTTTCCGAATTTCTCGTGATAATAGCAGATGCCATTATGTCCTGGTCTACTTTTGCTTCGTGATCGCGACCTCTCACGGTATCTGTGGAAGTTACGCCTACTGTAGTTCTGCGTTTGCAGTTGTTCGGTCGCTGCTGTCTGCGCTGTCACTTGTGCTTTAAGTTGTGCGATGGCGCTGTCCTCACTCGCGTTATGTTGATTCACGTGATTTGACGTTGATGCACTCTTTGCGTAGATGGCACTGTGATTTGTGTCCGGCACTTCCACTATTTGATCTGCATTGTCCGCCATTTTTGTTAGCTCTAGTCCTTCTGTCACTGTTAACACTTCTTGCACTCTTAAAGGAAGTCTCTGACGCCACAATGTTTTCACTACGTCCTCTGTGAACTTAGTACCTGCTAATGCTTTGATTTCTCTTAGCAGTTGGGATGGTTTTCTGTCTTCCAGCTGTATTTCCGTCAGCAGTTTTCTGAGTTGCGTCTCTTGAGAGTCGGAAAACCTAGCTGTTAATTGTTCTTTTAAAGTATTGTATTTGTTGGCTTCTGGCGGTTCGAGTAACAGATCTTGGACCTTTTGAAGCACAGAATTATCTAACACTGCTATGACGGCGTAATATTTTGCTGTGTTTCACGTTTTTGACGTCGTTCACTTCGAGACTATTTACGGTTGCGTCACGTTTACGTCTGTATCGTTACCCATGATGAAGTAATAAAGTCTATTTATTTATCACTTTTGTTTACGCGACTTAGAGTTGTACTTCAATTGAACTTCATAAAGTTAAATTTATTTACTTGAAGTTACAGTACAACGATATATATATATTAAAATTTAAATAATATAAAAATTACAATAAAATACATATGAGTAATCTAATACCATTAAGGCTGGATGGCAAAGACTAACTGTTCATATTAATGTTCGACATATATTTATAGACTATTAATTGCTGATCAATTTCCCATCGGTAATGTCGCTGCACTTCAGCCAGACGCTGAGTCGACGGAAAAGCCGGTGTAGCGCAACGTACCCATACGTGCTGACAGTAGCCTTGGTGTGTGTAGTATACCGGGTGGTGCAACCATAACTCGCGTCACTTTATACAGAGTCTGTGTTCCGGAATTTTTAACGGTTTGTTTATTCACTATTTTCGTCCGGGGTCACCACTTTATGGTTGTTGAGGCGCATATGCACACTGAATATGTAAATGCTCGAGTCGGGTTTTACAAGTTTTATTTAACAACAACAATAACAAAAACAATACAGTGATAATATTAACAAAGGAAACTAAAGTTGCGTGTCGTGCACTAACCGCGGCGATACTGTCTATCTGTTGTCATTTCATGCTGTCTCCTCTGCAGCTGGTTCACACGTTCGTCGCTGTGGTAGAATCTGTAAAGTCGTGCGCCATGCTGTCTATCTTAGAAACTCCTGCTACTGCACTAAGGATGGCGCTACAAACTCATTTTTTTTCTCTCAAACGTAGTAAAACGTGTCAAAACATATACATGTATCAAGGTTTATGGATTGGATAGGTTATCTGGTAACTTTCGACCAATTAGAAAGTGACGCGGGAATACGTCACATGAAGTCCGAATTTAAATCTACTGGATTAATGGTGCATTGAATATAGAAACCAGCCGGCATTTATATGTCCCTCTTTACAAAGTTAAGATCTTTTTGAACTTTTAGAAGATTAAACCTTTAATAATAAGTTCGAATTAGGATTTTGTTCACATTTTGTTCACAGAAAGTATTGAAGTTTTAGGATATTATTTGATTTCAAACTAATGGATTCCGTTGATTAGTTTATCTTGAATCGGATTAAAAATTAAATAATATTTATAAAATATAAATTCATAATGCCCCAAATTGGACATAATTTTCGTCTTCTAAACTGCAATCTAGGTTTTTGGTTTCTTTATCTTAATTGTTTTTCTATTTCACTTGATAAGCTTCACTTAATAACATGCAACTTTCACAATAAGTAAATAATGTTTGTATATAATATTTAAGGAGGTATTTATTTGTATACATACAAAATAATAGGTTTATAATTTTTACAATCAATTTCAAAGCCAAAAACCATACATCTTGTTACGGATTGTAAAATAATAATAGATTGGGCTACTATATATAATAAGTTAATAATTTTAACACATAATAGTTAGGTAGGTACTTATTTGTACACATACAAAGTCGTAGGTTTCTAATTTTTACAATCAATTTCTAAGCAAAAAACTCATAGTAAAATAGTACGCAGTGTTAGCACAATAAGCAAATAATTTTAGTATATAATATTTAGGTAGGTATCTATTTGTACACATATAAAATCGTGGCTTTATAGTTTTTGCAATCACTCTGTAAGCCAAAAACTTATATCTTATATTTGATATTAAAATACTATATTGTGCTACTATATAATTTATATTTGATTAGAAGTTAAAAGATCTTTAAAGGCTATTTCACTCTATCCTCAAAATTAATGCCAGCTTCTTTTAGCCCCTTTTCTAGATCAGAAATATGTTGCTGCAGTAAAATGTTGGTGATTTTCATAGTAATCTATTTTTTTCTTGAAACACAGGTTTTCAATTTGCAATTCTTGATATTTTCTTTTTAAGATATCATACTCTGTTTCTTTACTAAGGGGTGGTCTTTCTGACAAGTCTATGCTCAAATTTTCCTCTAGACGCTTAATTCCATTAGCTGGTTCTGTGATGTTCAATGATGGTTCTTCATTCCTGCTAATTAAACTTTGCACAATAGCTTTCCTATTTTTATGCATCATTCTCTTGGACCTTTCACTCTCATTATGTTTTTCTCGCCCGTTCAACAGATATAATGAGGGAACAGCTGACAATATAAATTTATTACTAAAAGTATGTATAATAGGACTTAGGCAAACTTCAAATAATACGTAGGTACTACATACTCTTACACAAAATACATAAACAATCAAAACCAACAAACACAAACTTTGTACCTGATTTTTTTAGTTGCGTCGGTTGTGTATTCAGTATCCTAGCCCGCAATTCATCTTCAAAATCCTCATCTTAGGCCTTTTAGGAAAAGAAAAGAAGGAAAGTGTCTCTTCACTGTCCTTTGCCGTTTTAGAATTATTTTTGCACGTTGATACGTTACAAACTGGGAATCTAAAAAGATATTTAAGTTAAGTTGTCTATTGGCTTTTAGTGAATTTTTATTTAAAAAATTCACTAATAGAGAGGTATCGATGGTGAGACTTTGCAAAAATTCTTTCAAATGAGCGCGAATTAGGACCCCTAGAACCCATATCCGGGGTCAGTTTGAATTTTTATATGCTTATATATATATATATATATATATATATATATATATATATATATATATATATATATATATATATATATATATATATATATATATATATATATATATATATATATATATATATATATATATATATATATATATATATATATATATATATATATGTATCCGTCTGATAACTCAAAAAATAATTAACCGATTTAGATGAAACTCGGCAAGTGCCTTTCTTTTATTAATGGCTTGGATGAGTTCGTTGGTCAGGAAAATCGGACGGGGTTTTCCGGGAAAATTTTGAGTTTTCTTTCAAAAAAAATTTTTTTTCCGAAAATTTCGATAAAATTTGGTCTACATATTGCTTTGGGAAATACCTAACTATGTGCCAAAATTCAGCTTTCTAGGGTTACAGAAAATTGAGCTATTCAAATTTGAAACATGTTTAAATCATAAGTATGTGGTTGCTGTTGGTTAGTCAATGCTTTTCTTATTGACTCATGAGATTCATTCATCAACCTTCCATTGACTTCTGCTTCTGCCGCTGTTACAGTCCTTTTATTTAGATCTAGAGTTGTAACCATCATACAAACAGTGTTTTTTAACCACGTGGCTGGGCGACTGACCGAATTCATTCCCAGTTGCTGTTGATTTACTCATATTCTCTTAATATGTTTGAAGATGTGGTGTCTACTTCATTCCAAGTCACTATTAACCGACTATTTATGAAATCAAATAAGTAAATTAAATCGATTGTCATAAAATATGTAGTGTATTAAGACAAGGGAAAAAGAAATAAAACATATATAACTGTGCACATTTTGATTATATTTTAGGGTACTTGAGAGAGGTATTGTCACAGCATAATATCTTATTAAAGTTCATTTGTAAATAGGTTTAATTTTTATATGTTTATATATATATATATATATATATATATATATATATATATATATATATATATATATATATATATATATATATATATATATATATATATATATATATATATATGATAACTCAAAAAATAATTAACCGATTTCGATGAAACTTGGCAAGTGCCTGTCTTTTATTAATGGCTTGGATGAGTTCGTTATCCAGAAAAATCAGACGGGGTTTTCCGGAAAAATTTTGAGTTTTCTTTCGAAAAAATTTTTTTTCTCCGAAAGTAACAAAGCTGTTTCAATGAAATTTACTATATATGTTGCCTCAACCTTACTACGTACCAAAATTCAACTTTCTAAGTTTAGAGAAAATTGAGTTACTCAAATTTTAAATTTTCTTTCGAAAAAAATTTTTTTCTCCGAAAATTACAAAGTTATTTTAATGAAATTTTGTGGATATCTTGCCTTAGGAAAAACCTTACTACGTATTGAAATTAAACTCTCTAAGTTTATAGAAAATTGAGTTATTTAAATTTGAAGCATTTAATAAAAATTCACTACCATAACGCACTTGCTGCGTCCCGAGTTTTTTTAAGTATGTATAAATTATTTTTTGAAATTAAACACTATCTACCTATATGATGAATTACCGATTTAATTCTTGATTAAATAACGTCCAATTTGTCCTAAGGTTGATTCACTGTACACTTATGTTTACAACATTACAATAAAACACCTTAAAAAATAAAATACAGTCCTTAAGATAATAGTTTCGATTTAACTGCTATTTCCTACAAAATAAACATTAAAATATGTCTGTAACTGATCGTATTCGAAATTTTTTTATCAAACACATTAAAAGTTACCTAAATTTCTAATAAATATTATTTAAAGCACCAAAGCCAAACTTAAACTTTTGGCATTTAGACTACACATGACGTATTACCCTCCTCTCGCGTCTCTCCCCTCTCGGAGTTACCAGACAACCTGTCTAATCTGTAAACCTTGTACATGTATCAAGGCTTATGGATTACATGTATAACCATCAAACTAAAGTCACTTTTGGCACCACATAAAATTCAATATTTTAGTGAAAATATGGACTGTTTGAGAAGAATAGTAGTTTAGTAGGCATTATAGGCTGGTGAAGGCAATGGTTGAAGCATTATGAAAAGATAATTAGTAAAGCAAAAAGTATCCATGATTTTGTATGTCAAAATTTGAAGTTCACTGAATTTGGTGTGGAACTGTCAAATCAATTTGGATGTAACTTTATAAATTATGTAATGATACAGCACAAGTCTAGTACTTCTTGTATTAACATACTGTATGATTTTTGTCAATAAACTATAATAATAATAATCATAACACAGAAGACATGATTTGGAATCGAAATTTTTGTGTGTCGGTTTGTCGGTCTGTCGGTCTCTATGTCTGTCTGTTTGTAGCCACGATAAGTTTAGAACGAATTTAGATATCGTCTTCAAATTTGGTGTACAGTTAGCACCCGGCCGACCACCGGTGCGGATGGTTTTTGGGTAAAATCGTTTGGGGCAGGTGGGGGGTTGGGGGGGGGGTGTATATACGAATTGGGATGATTTGGTGAAAATTGAATTTTTTTTCGTTAAAACTCTAGTAATATAAAGTCTTAGGGTTTGCTTATTAGAAAAATTTCAATTTCCTTAAACATCTTGAGTTGAAATTAAATTAGGAGGTTGAATGTGTAGGTGTGAAATATCGGTGACAGAAATTTAGAAATTTTTTTTTGCTCAAACGGCGTTAAAAGTCTCAAAACATATAGAAAACTTAATTCTGAAACAAGATTTTTTTTGCCCGTCGGTCTGTCGCTCGAACGGTCTGTCGGCTTGTACGCCTGTCTATTAGTAGGCGCCATAACTTTCGAACGAATTGAAATAGCATCTTCAGATTTAGTATTTAGTTTCAAGTCGAGCGTGTGCGCTCTGTGCCGTGGCACGGTTTCGTGGTTCTGCTATAATTCAGTGTATATATATATATATACAGCTGTATATATAATTAATACAGTGTAAAGAGATTTGAGAAATAAGGAAAATACGAAAATGAGAACAAATACTTTGAGCTTAGAATTTATTGACATGGAAAACAAGTTATCAGCTTATGAAATACACATATTTATACAGGACAAATTGAAATTACAAGCAGAGGAAGTAATCTCGATCGGAATCTACGGGTATAAGATAATGTTAAGTAGCATCTGAACATATTCTTGAGAATATTTTTGATAAATGGGAAGATAAACTAGAATATACTGACATGAATGGAAAATCCTACAAGATAAAAATTACAAATGAAAGTCAAAAAAATATTGTGAAAATTCATAGAATTCCAATAGAGGTCCCTGTGTATGAGATTAAAAAAGCTTTAGCTACTTATGGGGTAGTAGAGGGAATAAAAAAATGATAGCTGGAAAAACCTTCCATATAACTGTTACAACGACACAAAAATTATAAAAATGGAAATACACAGCAACATCCCTTCATATGTACGCATCATGGGAAGACAATATTGGACGACATATTTAGGTCAGCCCAAGACATGTAGACGTTGTGCCTCGACAGAACATGAAGCAAGGGATTGTCATTACTCTCCAGACAACAGAATAAGGGCAGCAAACAATTATGCCAGCGCACTATCCGGATATCTCAGGCGACAGTATATAGCTGATAGGGAGTCAATGCAAGACAACTTCACAACCCTGAAACCTAAGGAAGCTGGTGCTCCATCCCAAAACGACAACCAGATAATAAATAGTAAGAAAGAAGAAAAGAAGGAGAAAACAAAAATAGATACCAGTGATGCTCGCATTGTTATTCAACAAGATATCGAATTACATGCAGAAGAAGAGAACAACAAAGAAAACAACACCATAACTGAAGGGGGCAAATTGAATACGGAAAAAGAAACTAAAATTTCGGAGCAAGAAAATATCCAACGAGAAGGAGCATGGCAAATTGTACATGGAAAGAAAAGGGGAAAGGGAGACTCTAGTGACTCAGGTGGTGAAAATAGTGCTAAGCAGGTTACCAAGAAAATAAATCGCAACGATGGAAATGAAAATATATTGTCAACTGAAGAGGCTCGTCCAGAACAGCTGCTGAGGTTATCGTCAGAGGAATCAATACAATAGACGTGAGTGTTTACATATTCTAAACACCTCTTTAACAATATCATTAGCAGACAGTCATAATATCTAATATGCCAGGCAATCCAGACTACAGTGTTTCATATATTGTGTGTACTATAAATATTTGTGCAATTAATTCTGAACTTAAGAAATCAATGTTAAGAAGATTTATATTGCGTAACAACATAGACATAGTTCTTTTACAAGAAGTAGCCATTTCTGACTTTAGCTTTATTTCCGGTTACAGTGCTATTGTAAACGTCAATGAAAACATGAGAGGAACAGCGATATTAGTAAGGAAAAATATCAGATACGAAAATGTTATATTAATTGAATCTTCTAGAGGAATTAGTGTAAATATTTTTGAGTACAAAATCATTAACTTATATATGCCAAGTGGATCACAGAATAAATTACAAAGAGAAAAATTGCTCAGCGAGGAATTTTATATACTTTTGGCTAACCCACGTAAATACATTATTATGGCAGGGGATTTTAACTGTATAACCGACCCCAGTCAATGTTCTAACATAAACTACAATAATACTTGTGTAACGCTAAAAAGAATAATTGAAATTTTTAAACTAGAAGACGCGTGGACATTGCATCACAAAACAATACCTGGATACACATATTTTCAGCAAAACACTGGCACAAGACTTGACAGAATTTATATAACAGAAAATTGCAAACAGTTTATTGGAAAAAGTGACCTTCATACTACCCCATTCACCGATCATCGTGGTGTACAAGTTACAGTGAAAATGACTAGAAACCTCATTCCAGTAGAAAAAAATCCGGTGTGGAATTTGAACAACTATATACTAACTAACGAAGAACTGTCAGATTTATTGAATATTGAATGGACTAATTGGACTAAAAACAAAAATAAGTATAAGAACACTTTAGACTGGTGGATTAAGTATGCGAAACCAAAACTACAGGCTTTTCTGAAGTGGCAAGGATGTAGAATTTTTAAAGAGAAACAAAAAATAATCGAATTTTACCAAAGCTGTTTGAAAAACTTAATGGAAAAAACACCTAATTGTGAAACCTACCAAGAAATAAAAAGGTACAGAGCACTCATTATACAAAAGCAAAAAATTTTGTTGGATGAAATGAAACTTAATGTCAAGAATACATATATGTTACAAAACGAAAATATATCCTTATTCCATATAATGAAAATAAAAAAGTCTAATACTGAAATACAAACACTTAAAGACGATGCAGAAACAGAGCTTACAGATACAAGTATTATAAACGATTATATTAAGAATTATTTTGAAAATCTTTACTCAGAAAATATGAGTTCTACTGGTGAAACATACCGAGCAAGAAATAATGAATTTAAATCAAATAAAAAAGTAACAGATGAAACAAATCAGCAGCTTATCAAAGAGGTTACTGAAAAAGAAATAGAGCTAGCATTGAAAAGTAGCCCAAAAAACAAATCTCCAGGAATTGATGGAATTACTAGCGAATTTTACTTAAAATTTTGGAAGCTAATTAAAACCGAAATGACAGAAATCATGAACAATATGATGCAAAATAGAGAAATTCCAAACGAAATGAAGGAGAGCGTTCAAATTCTAATCCCTAAGACTCCGAATCCAGTAACAATAAAAGAATACAGGCCACTGTCGTTATTAAATTACGATTATAAACTGTTTATGAAAATTCTAAAGAGCAGAATCAACGAATCTTTAGGTGACATAATATCCGAGGCTCAGACAGGTACCTATTTCAAATACAAATAATAATATTATAATGGGGGTCATTCGACTTAGAGAAAAAATTGCTAAACAAAACAAGGAACAGGCTCAAGAAATTTTAGTGTCATTAGATTTTGATCATGCTTTTGATCGTCTAGATCACAAATTTTTATGGTATGCCCTAGAGGAACATGGTTTCAGTTTATACTTTATCAATATTCTAAAGAAATTGTATGAAGGAAGCACGACAAGAATAAAGAATGGAAACAAGATATCATCCCCATATAATGTAAATAGGGGAGTTCGTCAAGGATGCCCTATGTCAATGCTGCTGTATACTTTGGCAATTAATCTTTTGATAGTGAGGCTGCAAGAAAAGAATATGGCAATTAGTGCGTATGCTGACGATCTCACAATAACCTTACAAGAAAATCAATTAGAACAAGCCAAACAAATAATCGATAGATTTTGCCTACTATCCGGACAGAAATTAAATATAAAAAAATGCAAAGCGCTGAAAATTGGACCAGACAATAGAAGTGGAACAACAAGAAGGTATGAATGGTTTACTTTTGAACAAAACGTCAAAATATTAGGTATCGTTTTCAACAAAAATATTAAAGATATGGTAAAAATAAATTGGTCCAAAGTCACAAGTAATATCTACTTAATAACAAATCAGAATAGGCACAGAAATTTTAGTTTATTGCAGAGGGTGGCTTTTATAACCACCTATGTACTGTCTAAAATGTGGTATGTCAGCCAGGTTTTGCCGCTTCCAAAAATGGTTGCTAAGCGTATAATATCGATGTGTGGGTTTTTTATATGGCAACGAACAATTGGGAGAGTAAAACGTGCTCAAATTATACTGCCGAAAAAGTTGGGTGGATTAAGTTTAATAGATCCACTAACCAAAGCAAATGCCTTTTTGATAGCCAGAACATTGAGATTCTGGGAATTATACTCAAATAGCAGTTATATTTCTATGTTAAACAAAGTAGCAAACCCACCTGACAAGAATTCACCTTTATTTAGAAATGCACCGCATCTAAAAAGAATTATAATGGAAGCTGCGTACATAGATCCAGATCTTCTCAAAAACGACACAATAAATGTTAAAAACATATATAAAGAACTAGTAAAAAGGGAACAGGAAAAAGTGACAGAAATACAAAAACTGAAAACTATATATCGAAATGTGTTTGATAAAAATCTAAACCATTATATGAAAAGTGAATGCTATAAATTTATTAACGACGTCATTATAACTGATGCATATTTATTTAAAATTGGATTAAGTGATACCCCAAGTTGTAAGCAATGTAATTACATAAACGGCGACAAACTACATTTGTTTAGCTGCAACAACAATATGACAGCCATATCAGGATATGCGATTGCAGTTCTAAATGCATTTGATGGATCGAACACAAAGCTAGAAGATTATCTAAGTTTTAGCTTTAAATGTGGGAAGAAAGCCAGTTTTATCATGTTAATATTGGCAAAGCTGATTGATTTTGCTTCTCACAGTAGCGGTTGGTTAAATTTGCAATTTTTTAAGGAAGAAATAAAATATTTAATAAATAAAAGCCAGCATAAATATCCAGCTGAGTATGAAGATATAATATTGTGTTTGTAAATAGAGAAATAGGGAAAAGAGGAAGAAAAGAACAAAAAATAAGAAAGCAGAATTTGAAAACTTTATGGCATAGAATAGTAAAAATTATTATTGTACATTTATTTTGTTATCTGCATATCTGTACAATGTGTATATATGGCCCTTATATATGCACGGGGAAGGGGAATAATAGCGGAATTTTTATCTTTGATGCATAAATTCAGTATATTATGATAGTTAAGCTCTTATCGAATATTGGGATATATGTTTATATTTTTATTTATTGATTTAAACAATGTATAGTTTATTTTGTAAATAAAGTTTTATAAAAAAAAAAAAAATAGGTAACAAATCAGAAAAAAAAAAGTATCCAGTTAGCACCCGACAAAGGAACGCCTTGAATTGTTTTTGTGTAAGATCACTTGATAAATCAGGGGTGATTTGTTGAAAAGAGACATTTTTTGTTGTTAAAACTCGAGTAATATGACGTTTTAGAAGCTTATGGGTACTGTAATACGAATATTTCTCTGTAGTCAAGTCATAAACCCTAAATTCAATTCATTAGAATGTCTTTCTGAGGAGAGTACATTATCACAGCTATGTGGAAGTTATGATTCAATTTGCAACACTATTTCTTTACGAAGTCAAAAAATATCACACCGTTCCTTCTTACTTGTTCATTCATGTTGCTAATGTGTTAACTATTTGGAAATACCATTTAGTTTGACGACCGCAGCCATAAAACACGACAGCACACACAAATACAATTTAAAGAATTATAAATTTTAATGGGACTATACAAACGACCCAGTGCAAAAACATTTAAATGACAGTCATAATAACAATAAGTCTTTTGCAGTATACTATTGAAATGGTCTAGGTATACCTAATGATCTTACCTAATCCAAAACCCAATGTCATAACTATATGTTCAAATAGAGTGGACCACATTCCTGGGGCGAGAAAATGCTTGAAATCTATGTGACAAATGTAGCTTAGTCCTCTGCTGTGGCTGCCAATATCTGTCAGAGACGCAACTAGCATGGCAACTTGGCCAATAGTTGGAATTATTACCAGCCATATCAAGAACCTTTCAAGGGATCTTATTCCATCATAATTTCCTATGAACGTAATCAGCGCCGTTATGAAGCTGTAAGTGCAAACCTGCCATTTAGGTAAAGCTGAAAAGGAAATAATGTGTGTTTATTTTTATTTGGTGATTTATTAGAGAATTTTCATTAGGAAAATTCACTAATAGAGAGGTATCGATGGTGAGACTTTCGGAAAATGTCTTCAAATGAGCGCGAATTAGGGCCCCTAAACCCATTTCCATGGCCAGATAAAATGTTTATATACATATATATATATATATATATATATATATATATATATATATATATATATATATATATATATATATATATATATATATATATATATATAACCTTGACCCAGTTCTTTTGCACTTTCACTTCACTGTTCAAATCGGATTATAAACTTATAGATTACTTATATTTATGATTACAAAACAATGTTAATTATTATTACCTACTTGAGAAACCCTTTTTCATATTTAAATGAGAGTTGAACCTTAAACTGTTCTCTTATCAATCTGCGCTCAACATTTTAACTTTATATTTTCTTTGTAGGCGCTATCTCTACTATGGATGTTAATTGCACTTGTTGATATTAAATCCATACGTAAACATTTAATATAACTTTATTACTTCACTTGGTTAAACTTTCTGATACATTTAACTATAATAAACTTTATGATATAATAACAATTACAACAGTACACGAGTACACAGCAGATAACCGAGCGAGCGTGGAGGACGTGTGTTCACTGTAGCGGTTGGTAGAGAAGAGAAAAAGAGAGATCGCCTAGTGTCTCTTATAGTTGCCGTAGTTCTTGACATCTGGCTGTCGCATAACGTAACTTTTAACTGTCAAGAGTATTAACGCAGAAACACAGAGTAGTGTTGGCGGAAACACTCAGTGGCAACGCTATTAGTTCAAGTATCTTCGTGGAAATCGAACTCTACGTCCATGGCGTGTAGTTTGAACGGGAACGGGAACTTCACTGTCACTTTCAGTTTCACTAGGATGTCTCGGAGGCTGGAAAGTTGTCTGTTCGTTATCACAAAGAATGAATGCGGGTTTAAGACGGTCAACAGAAATTGTCTCTTCTCCGTGTGATTTCTTGATTTTGAAGACTTTGTCAGTTCGGGATAACACTTCAAAGGGGCCGTCATAAACTGGTTCGAGGGTTTTTGGCGGAATATCACTGCGAACAAAAACGAAAGGAGCTTCCATAAGCTTAGGATGGACAAATACCTTTTTTGCAGTATGATGTTTAAAAGGTACTGATCGAAGTTTTCTTATGTCTTCTTTCAGCTGAGATATAAGTGATGGGACATCATGAGCTTGTGTGCTGTTGAAAAAATCGGTGGGAAGTTTGATTGATTCTCCGTAGACTATTTCAGCGGGTGTTGAGCGATATTCTGGAATTATGTACGATCTGAGTCCTAGTAACACAATTGGCCATTTAGCGACCCAGTTTTCGTCCATATGAGCTTTCAAGGCCTGTTTCAGAACTCTATGCCATCTCTCGATTACACCATTTGCTGCTGGGTGGTAAGCTGTGGTCTTGATGTGGTCTGCACCTAGTGTTTTAGTGAGGTGTGTGAAAAGGTGGCAATCGAATTGTTTACCTCTGTCTGTGGTGATGTATTGCGGAACACCGAAACGAGAGATCCAGCATGATAAAATAGTGTCCGCTACTGTTTCTGCTATAATATCTGACAATGGAATTGCTTCGGGCCATCGAGAAAATCTGTCTATTATTGTTAACAGATAGCGTTGACCTTGTGATGGTGGTAATGGTCCCACAATGTCAACATTTATATGCGAGAATCTTCTCGTGGCTGGGGTGTATTGTCCAATGGGACTGGAAGTGTGTCTCCATATCTTGACTTTCTGGCAGGGAATGCAAGTTTTAGACCAAAGAGATACATCGCGTTTCAATTTGGGCCAACAAAATCTATCCTGGACCAGATCGACTGAAGCTGATATGCCTGGGTGAGATAAATTGTGGATAGAATCGAAAATCTTTCGGCGAAATTTGAGCGGAATGAATGGGCGAAGTTTCTTTGAATCCGTTGTCAAGAGGCATGTTTTGAAATTTGTATGAGGAAGATTTAGACTGCAGAAGGTGTTTGAGTTCCTCACAAGATGACTGAGCTTGCGCAATTTCTTGGAGTGACACAGTGGAAGAAAGTGAAATTGTTTCAATGCGAGAACAATAGTCTGCGGGAATGTTTGTTGGACCTGGTATGTAGCGAATGTCTGTGGTAAATTGACCTAGGAAGTCTAAATGTCGTAGTTGCCTTGGAGATGCTTTATCGACGCGTTGTTCAAAAGCGTATGTCAAAGGTTTGTGGTCCGTATAAATGGTGAAATGGCGACCTTCTAGGGTATATCTAAAGTATTTAACTGCCTGATAAGCAGTTAGAAGTTCGCGATCGTAGGTGCTGTAAGATTTTTGGGCTGAAGTAAGCTTTTTAGAGTAGAAACCTAGGGGTTCTAGTGTTTGATCACGTAGTTGTTGGAGGGAAGTACCTACGGCATAATCAGAAGCATCGACATGGAGAATCAGTGGTAGCGAAGAAGACGGATGAGCTATTAGTGTAGCGTTTTTAGTGCCTCTTTCAAACGTTCGAATGCTTCTCGAGTCTGAGGAGTCCACTCGATTTTACGTTTGTCGCGTTTTTTGGGATTCTGGCAGAAGTCGAATAGTGGTTGCTGAATTTCCGCAGCACGTGGAAGAGAACGACGGTAGAAATTTATGAGACCTAGAAATCTTCTGAGTTTTTCAATGGTATCGGGAAGAGGTAGGTCGGTAATAGCTTTGATGCGTTCAGGAAGTGGAAATAATCCAGATTTATTTACACGAAAACCTAAAAATGAAATTTCGGCCACTCCGAATTCACATTTAGATGAATTTATACGGATGCCGTTGTCTTGAAGTGCCTGAAAAAGTTTTGCTAGATGCTCTTGATGTTCTTTTTCAGAGGCTGATGCAACGAGAATATCGTCAAGATAGGAGTAGCCAAGTCAAGATGTCTCAAAATTGAATGTAAATATCTTTGAAATGTTTGTGCTGAATAACAAAGGCCAAATGGGGTTTTAACAAATTCGAATAACCCAAATGGAGTTATGACTGCTGTTTTAGGAATATCTTGAGGTGCTACTGCGATGTGATGAAAAGCGCGAATGATATCCAATTTTGAAAAAATACGTTTGCCTTCTAACTGGGCATTAAAATCCTGCAAATTTGGAATGCGATATTTGTCTGGGATTGTTTTAGCGCTTAGTGCTCGGTAATACCCACATGATCTCCATGAGCCATCCTTTTTTTGCACCATGTGGAGGGGGCTTGACCATGGACTTTTGGAGGGTCTACAAATTCCCAAGTTTATCATGTGCTGGAATTCTAGCTTTGCTTGAGCTAGCTTTTCCGGGGGCAATCTTCTAGCTTTTGCAATGACAGGTAGTTCTTCCGTACTTATAGTATGGAAGAACTCAACCTCTGGAAGGTTGCTAGAAGAAGTTTCCTTAAAAAGGTCAGGAAATTGTTGTAGCAATTTGAAGTACTGGTGTGTCGGGTCTACGAGATGAATTTTAGAATTAATTCCTGGTCGTGGGTTAGCACCGGCCTTAGAGAGGTTTGTCTTTGTATCGATTAAACGTCTATGTTTCATATCCACAAGTAAAGCAAACTCTGCTAGAAAATCAGCGCCTATAATTGGTTGCTTGATATCGGCAAGTGTGAAGGGCCAGCAGAACCTACGGCGTAAACCTAGATTCAAATCTAATAGTTGTTCGCCATAGGTATGAATAGGGGCCCCGTTTGCAGCATACAAGGTACGTTTCGATTGAAATTTCCGTTGGTCGTGAGTGGGTGGAATAACTGAAATATCCGCTCCATAGTCGATTAGAAATTTCATATTGGAGCGTCTGTCAAAAATAAAAAGGCGGCGTGTTAGGTGGCTCTCGTCTCCTGCCGCGTGGAGAGGTGCCTTATTAGTTTTCCGTCACATGTTTTGCTTTAAAATTGCAACGTTGGATGCAACGTTTGGCCTTGTTGCCAAATCGTTCATGATACCAACACGTGGAGGTTGAGGAATTTTCGGTTATGGAATTTCGAGAAAGCTTGGGCCTTTCTCGGGAGGTAGATCGGGAACGCGTTCGCAATTCGTGGACTGATGCTGTTAGCTTCTCTAATTGCGCTTCTAACTTGGCTAGCTTGTCGGGCTCGCGTGACTGAATTTCAGCCAGGTTGTATTTATCTCCGGAAAATTCCACGATTTTGTCTGCTATAACCGACAAATTTTCTAGAGAATCGTTGCTCAAAGCCAAAATTGAACGAACGTTCACTGGTAAACGTTGTAGAAATAAAGTTTTAAGGAAATCCTCTTTAATCTGACTACCGGCTAAAAACTTCATTTCGCGTAAAAGTTGCGATGGTTTTCTGTCGTTTAATTCTAATTTTGTTAAAATTTTATTCATTTTGCGACTTTCGGACTCTTCAAATTCTAATAAAAGACGTTTCATTAGATCTGAATAGGGGGTTGATGAAAATGGTTGGGTTAAAAAATCTGAAATTGACTCTGCGACATCAGGATCGAGCATAGCGAGTACATGACTGAATTTTGTCTTTTCAAAACTGATCTGCGATATATCGAACTGGGCGTCAACCTGCATTTGCCAGATTTTCACGTTACGTCTCCATATAGGAGGTAATTTTATTGCAACCCTTGCCATGATATTGCTGCTTAAAGAATTTTCGGCCATTGTGAAAAAAAATCAGATAATTTTTAAATTAGAAAGGATTGACCTGTTTAGATATTCGTTTCCTGTAGGCACGAGCACGTGCGTGGAAGTTAGGCGACGTCGGCTGGAACATCAGGCTCGGCATCTTCGGCTTACGGCACGGGGTCACCAATATGCATGTTAATTGCACTTGTTGATATTAAATCCATACGTAAACATTTAATATAACTTTATTACTTCACTTGGTTAAATTTTATGATACATTTAACTATAATAAACTTTATGATATAATAACAATTACAACAGTACACGAGTACACAGCAGATAACCGACCGAGCGTGGAGGACGTGTGTTCACTGTAGCGGTTGGTAGAGAAGAGAAGGAGAGAGATCGCCTAGTGTCTCTTATAGTTGCCGTAGTTCTTGACAGCTGGCTGTCGCATAACGTAACTTTTAACTGTCAAGAGTATTAACACAGAAACACAGAGTAGTGTTGGCGGAAACACTGCGGTCGGAAACACTGCGGTCGGAACCACCGCCACATCTACAAAACTTTATTTTTAAATTATCTTTTTCTTTTGTATTTGGATTAAAGAAAACTGGAACATTTATGACAATGATACAAAAACTCAGAGATTCTTCTAGATAGCAGATCGTTTCAATGTTCGGTAAGGTCTTCTATATTATTTCTACTTTTACATTTCTTTTTAATGTTAGCTTGTGTATTTTAAATGGTTGTATATGTATTGTGAGTGCATATGTATCGTTTTACTCATTTTAACTTTCGCCAATATAAATAACATCATTTGAATATTGATTAAAACATAGTGTTTTAGATTTCTTCTTATTACTATTGCCCTAATTTTTATTTCTACTTTTCAGATTTTTCAAGACACCATTTGCAATGCTCGTACTCAACCTGTTCTGCTCATCTTTCTACTGGAGTTAGTATCACCCAAGCTACTACCTACCTATTTAAGGTGCTTGTACTTCAGTTGTACAATGCCTTATTGGATTCAAATTACGCTGCTAATTTCCCCTCACTGCACACTACACTCAAAACCTTTAGCTGTTGCTAGAAATATTTTTACTTTATAACATTTCAACTGACCCTGGATATGAGTTCTAGGGCCCTAATTTGCGCTCACTGTCCCTCATTACCTCGATTAATTTCACACAGCTGAAATTGATCGCGGGTAAATGTCTTCTCTAAGAAAGCCACAATCCCTGCAGGCTGCATCCTGGAATGCAAACGGACTATTCTGCAAAGAAGTGAGGTCCAAAAATTCGCCCAACGCTTAAAATTGGACGTTATTCTAGTCCAAAAACCAACATACCTCTGCCAACCAATCAGAAACTTCCCAACTATACATTGTACCGCAATGACCGCGCCGCTCCCAAAGGTGGCGACACGGCAGTGTATGTTAAAACAAATATCGACAACCACCCTCTCAGCACGCCAGCTCTGCAGATCAACGAGGCTACACAAATCGTAGTCAACACTTTCTCTGCAGCCTCAATAAAGCTCGTTTTTGCCTACAATCCCCCACAAAGGGAAATTCTAGACGCCAAGCTAGACCACTTCTTCGATACAAACCAATACATAATAATGGCTGGCGGCTTAAATCCCAAACACTCCAATTGGCATTTCCGTAATGTCAATTAAAATGGAAAAATCCTCCAATCCTGAGGAAACAACCATGGAAACTGCATAGTTGACGCTCCTACAAGACCCACACACTTCGGCAGTGTGGGTCGACCCGACGTGCTCGACATAGCAATCATGTCGAACACCACCATTCTCCATGAAATAACAACCCTAAGAGACCTCTCTTCGGACCATAACCCAGTCATTTTGCAGCTCGGATACGACAATCACGAATCCGACTTCCCAAGAAAAAAGTACCCAGTGGCCAGTTTTCACAGAACACTTTAAAAACACCCTTGGTAATATTCTGGTTATCCTCAGCATCCCCGAACTCGAGGATGCAGTGGATAATCTACAGTCCAAAATCCAATGTTCTGTCGAACATGCATCAAGGGCGTACCTCGCCCCAAACTATCTGCCCCCATGTTTGTCCAGTATTAAAGCAATGAAAGTAAAAAAGAACCGCCGGCAAAGACTAGCTCAACGCACCGGAAACCCCGCCGACAAACCAGACGCAACATACTCATCATACAAGTACGATCCACCCTACAAGAACTCCGCAACAACCGTTGGGAGGAACATCTGCAAACCCCAGACAATTCCATCTGGCAAATGGCAAAAGCCCTTCGCTACCAAAAACTTCCGATATCCCCACTTCATGGCCAAAACGGCATCGTATACATGGATGCAGACAAAGCAGATGCATTCGAGGATCATCTGGAGTTGCAATTCAGCCCGAATTATAACAACGTTGATATTTTGCACGTCGCAAAACGCACCGTTATGTCAGGAGTGCGCTTCGCACCACCCCAGATACAAACGTCGAGCCCATTACTTACTAAGAAGTTTCCCAAATAGTCAAAACATTAAAAATAGGAAAGCTGCAGGATATGATGGAATCGCCAACGTCGCGCTGAAAAATATCCCCCGCAAAGCAGTGGCATCCATAGTTACGATTATGAATGCCATGCTGCGGTTTCAAGATTTTCCATCGATGTGGAAACTTGCTGACATTATTAATATCCCAAAACCCAGCAAAGACCCGATGCTCCCTCAGAACTACAGACCCATTAGCCTACTGCCTGTAATAGGGAAAATCGCCGAAAAACTAATTTAGAAAAGGCTAGCCTCATTCACCTCTGAGAACCATATCCTTCCGGATGAGCAATTCAGATTCAGACACCAGTACCCCACCACAGACCAATGACTTCGAGTGGTTGTAAATATCACCGAAGAATTCAACAAAAACAAATCAACTGGTGTAATATTTCTCGACATTGGCATACAGGGCTGTTAAACATAATTCTCTCTTTTAATTTTCCGCTTCCTCTCATACTGATAATCAGGTCATTCCTGCAACAGAGGAAGTTCCCAATCAAACATCTGCGAACTAGATCTAGAACTTACTTAGCTACCTCTGGCCTCCCGCGGGTTTCTGCCTTCTCCCCTCTGCTGTACAATATATTTGTCGCCGACATACTGACACCGCCCCTAAACGTAACATGCGTACTGTATGCAGATGACACTATCATCCTCAGCAGCTACACTCAGCCGACGATAATAACCGAACGTCTACAGACCGCCCTGGACGAATTGCAAGGCTGGTATAGGAAATCATGTCTAGCCTTAAACGCCGATAAATGTTCAGCAGTCCTATTTTACAACAGGAGAGACACACACCTCACGAACACGTACCAATAGACAACCGTCTAATTCCCTGGCAAAACTCCGCCAAATACCTCGGGGTTTTCCTCGACAATATGGCGCCCCTATGTCCAACATGCCCGACGGAGTTCTGTCCACTTCTTAATAGAAATTACCAATTCTCCAGGAACAATAAACTGTTTAGGTACAAAGCCATAATCCGGCCAGCCTTGACCTATGCATCCCCTGCATGGGCCACCGCAGCCGACACACACAGAAAGACCCTTCAAATCATCCAGAATGAAATTCTAAGAATGGTTACCGGAGCGCCATGGTTTGTCAGAAGCATTCAGATTCACTTTGATCTCAAAATGCCTTCGATACTTGAGTCTATAGTTATAACTAACTATCCGCCACTCAGTTCGCAAAAGCCGCTTCTCACCCAAATGCTCTTCTCCGTAATGGCACCTACTACAATGAGCAACTTGCACTTAGGTATAAGCGTCCAAAGCCTATACTTACCCGATAACGCCCCCACGGCAAAACAGACTGAAAACCTTTAAATCCAAACGTCTTTGTGTGAAATTTTTCCGACGGAGGTATGTACTAAGGTTCGGTAGTCCAGGGACCGGAGTTTAGTGGGCAGGAGTCCCACATTACCTAGATATCCCACACACTACGGTGTTGTGAATGAGATCTGCATGTAGCATTCTCGCCTCATGTATCCAAAAAAAAACTTACATAGAAAGATGGAAGGAGGTGAAAAAGATGTATTGGTTTCCTGGAGACAGAAAATATGCTCAAGCGAATCCAGATAAGATAAAAGTGTTGGCCATTTTAGTTCGCTCCGAATACTTTTAACATCCGCATAAAAACTTAATAATCGATATTCTTTGTAGTAACTATTTTTTACGTAATTTGCACTGGACGCAAGATATAAGTTACTTATACCGCCGGCAGATGGAACGGCAACGCCACAAGGTCGGAAACAGAAAATTAATTAATACATCTTACTTAATACCTTCACCAAATAAAAGTTTCCTCGGCCTTTTGCAAGGTCCAACCCACTTATTGACTACGAATTTGTAGCAGATTGTTCGGGACGTCAGCCTTTTTTAATTAAAGACGGTTTTTTTCGCTAGATTTGGCAGAACTAATAAATAATGTTAAGAAATGTTAAGAAAAAATCATACTCACAAAGTTTGTTTGAATTTGATAGCAGCACTTGAAACTGGTAAAACTGTTCACCACTAGACTGACAAAAGGGATTACACGCCTTGAGTTGCGCTTGTGTTAAAACGTGAGTACCGTTTTCCGTAAAATGAAAACAGTTCTTGTCATTCCAGCTATTTTTGCAACTCATATATCTTACATTAGAAGAAAACGATTCAAAGAAATACAACATTAGACGCGAACACAAGACGTTGGTAAATATTTTGGCAAGTCCTATTGAAAATATACTGCAGTGTCCAATTCCTTTGAGAATTGGACAACAGTTCCATATTCCAACGGCCCCTCTCCCTAAAATAGAAGTAATATATTATTTATGGGTTTGAGGCTACTTTTAGCAGCTTCTGTACTTTGCTAATACAAGCTTTAATTAAAATATATATTTTTATGAAAGGTTTATTTTTGTTTCCTAGTTTTTAAAGAACGAGGTTGGACACTGTGGATGGAAAAAAAAATGGAGAACATATAAAAATTTTAACGAATTTTGGTTTCGGGTATAGGGGCCCAAATTGACACACATTTGAAATAAAAAATTGCAAAGTCTCACCATCGATACCTCTATATTAGAGAATTTTGTAAAATAAAAATCGCCTAATTTTTTTTTTGAATTCGCTAATAAAAACAAAACAGAAATGTCACTACCTAAAAGAAGGCAACAATACACGGTGTTCCTAGGCGGTTACCAATCCAGGCACTGACCATGCCCGAGGTTGCTTAACTTTGGTGATCGCACGAGAATCGGTCTTTTCAACGTGGTATATAACCGTTCGCTCGAGAAAATTGTTTATATAAGGTTTGTATATTCATTATTACTTTTTAAGTTTCGATTTTAAATAAGTAATATTTATTTTCAAGTTTTGCAATATTTACAACATTTTTAACAGTCCTGATTGCATACTGTTCCTGTGTGAAATAATTCAACATAACTTATTTTATCGGTTAGGGTCTCAGGTCGCAATATGATCAAGCAACTGTGTTGTTTTCGGCAATTATTTAATTCACAAGCTTTTGATATAAACTAAATTTATTAATAGAAAAACAACCTACTCCCTGATTAGCCTAAAATAAAAATAAATGGATATGATATATGACGCTACATAAACCGCGTAATTTTGCTATAAGAATGCAAATAATACAACAAACCAATAGCATTTTAATTTCTGACCACGTGATCAAATCTATAGATAAATCGCCCTGAATTAAATTCACAAAAAATGTTATAATTGTAAAAGTTTTATTCAACTTATAAGGTTTTCATTTAGTTATTGTTTGGATCACAACTTAGAATCAGGCTTAAACGCTTTAGCTGCGGATTTTACCATATAGCTTTTTGAATAACAAATCAATTCTAGAAATAAATATTACCGTTAATTTTCCTAACGAGGGAAACTTCCCAAGTTTTTGTAATAAAATTTTGAAACTGGAAACTCTGGCTGTTTTAATCTATAGGCAGATTTTCTAGCTAGACAACATTTAAAGAAAACAAACTAAGACATCCGTTATGTCAACCTCTCCCACGCACATTACAAAACGCCTTAATAAACTTTTAGGAGCGTGTCGTAGCGTTTCGATTTCTTTCATTCAGGATAACTTAAATTTGTGTTGAGAGAAACGCCTCAAAATTAATATATGAGAAGATCTTTGAATGCTCTATATATGTGAAAAATTCCATTGCACTCACTTCAATCATTTAAAAAATAAAACGTTTTCAAAAAGTTTTCCCCGATTTTCCACCGGAAAGACTTGAGCATAAAGGCTGATTAACGAATTCGACCTCGGTTTTCGCCCAATCACGATTTTTGCCAAGTTTAGTATTTTTTGAGTTATCGCGGATACATACACACACACACACACATTTATATATATATATATATATATATATATATATATATATATATATATATATATATATATATATATATATATATATATATATATATATATAATTTTAACGGACCTTGGTTTTGGGTTCTGAGGACCCAAATTCGCGCTCATCTGAAGAAATTTTTTCAAAAGCTTTTCTTCGTGACCTCTCTATTAGCTACTTTTTCTTAATAAAAATTCGCTAATAATTGGAAGTCTGGACGCAGCAAATGCGTTATGGTAGTCAATTTTCATAAAAATGCTCCTCCTTCCAAGTATGTCGGTTGTTTAATGAAAGACTACAAATTTGGTAGAAGTATGGCATTAATAGTAGAAATCAAAATAATACACTTTTCCGAAAATAAAAAAATCGTCCCCAACAAACTGATCGGATTTTCCGGGACAACGAACCAATTCAAACAATTTACACAAAAACTACACTTGTCAAGTTAGAATTATTCTCGCAAGAAGCCTTTTACTAAAATTCCAAAAAAATGTCATATGGAGGTTTGCAATGAAAATGCAATGAAAATCAGCAAGTCCTATCAAATTAACTACTTCTGACCTTTTTGTAGCAAAGTTGATTGAAATATGTTATTTTTATTTTCAAAAATTCGTAAATAATCACATAAACTGATCAATTATTAGAATTCAATAAAAACTGCAACGCTTATGTTTAAAAAATAAAATTTCGGCATTTTGAATTTTCTCAAATTCAGCCACTATTTGAGAGCAACTGTATACGGCATCTCGATTTTTTTGCAGAATAATATAAACAGAAACCTGTCCGGGATACAAATTGCAGCGAAAATACACCTCTAAAGTAATATGGCTATGGTAGCCAGCCTTCCAACATTAAGTGAGTGGTGAGACACGAAGTAACGTGCCGCCACCTAGTTGCGGAACCAAGTGGTATGTTGTCACGCCAGCTCCAAATAACACAAAGTGTTAAAAAATAGAGACTGTATACAACCAACTAACAATTTAGTAAATTGTCAGCCCTGGCCCATTTACCCTAATATATGGACAAAGTGTGTAAGGCTAGATGCATTCTCGCAACAACTAGAACCGTAGACCGGTTTCGCTCTAATTAGAGCTCGTCAGTACGGGATACTAATTGCAGCGAAAGTACACTTCTAAAGTAATACGGCTATGTTAGCCAGCCTTCAAACACTAAGTGAGTGGTGAGACACGAAGTAACGTGCCGCCACCTAGTTGCGGAACCAAGTAGTATGTTGTCATGCCAGCTCCAAATAACACAAAGTGTGAAAAAATAGAGACTGTATACAACCATCTAACAATTTAGTAAAAATCCAAATGTCTCCACGATTTCTCTGAGATTCCGTAGGCTTCTCACTTGCGACGACATCTGGGGCAGCTGTACTGTTCACTTGGAAGCTCGGGATTACATCTTCTAAGTCAACAACTTGGCTGGTGCTGACATGCACATATGGTTTGTATGTACATCTTCGACTCTTTCATTTACCTACACATTTATTGTCTTGGATAGACATTATTGCACTACTAAACTGACTTAACAGGCGAAAAGCGATACATAAATAGACATATTGGACAAATTTCTGCTCTTAAATATGTTATATTATCATCAAAATTTCATAAAATTCACTGCCACCGGTCACATAAACTTTCGCTGATCAGTTTTACATTATGATATTGGAAAATATTTCATGACGACAACAAGTGTAGGAAATACCATGATGATTATTATGTATCGCGGAACAATACAGGACTTGTAAATTAATTTTTAAAAGGGGTCTACTTTCCATCTTCCATCAAAATAAGTCTAAAACATACACATGCTGTTAATTTCCAAAGCAATCTGTTGACTTTTATATTTCACATCAAACAATTAAACTTTTACCATATGTGCACTAGAAAAATCCATTAAATTATTAAACTATGTTATGTCGTTATTGGTATGTTCAAAATGCCTCAAGATAAAGATAGTGAAAACAAATATTTTTAGATTCATAGATGATTATATATGTATATATATATATATATATATATATATATATATATATATATATATATATATATATATATATATATATATATATATATATATATATATATATATAGGGTGGTCCTCCTGGAGGTCCCACGATCGATTGCGGGAAAACTATCAATAGTACAAACCTGAAAATTAAATATTACACTAAAGTCGTTGGGGGCCACAGGTTGAAAATATTTTCAAGATGGCGGCATTTCCGGTTATACCAGAAGTAGATGTCGATTCGCTTATTTTAAATATAACACCCTATGTTTTATTGCATTTTCGGATTTTACAATAAATTCTAAACACTTTTTGTTAATAATGTTCTATACCTATCATCAACCGTCCAGAAGATATTTAGACTTTAAGATAAAATTTGACATTTACGACCGGTCATAAAGATACCGATATTTTTATAATAAGAACATACTTCGTTACGATTTGTAGAATTACCTTAAAAGATATTTCACTTCATCCATTTCCACATCGAGACTAACGCTAGAGTATACAGAGTGTCCAAAAAGAATTCTTGAAGTTTGCAATAAGAAATTGCAAAAATCTCGCAATTTTTAAATTGGAACCCCCTTTTTATAACACGATTGTGTTAGGCTCAAAAAATCACTGATACTTTGTATATAATTACCTATACCTAAATCAAACGGTTTTCATTTTATTTTGAAAAAACTCATTTCAAAGCCTGATATTTTGATAAATTTCCTACCATAAGCGTGAGCCATGGAAAATAAATTGCCGAGTGTGTTTCTATGGAAACTTTGAGAGTTTGTTAATTAACTAGCTAATAATAGCACACACATACGAAGATTATTTAAATTTATTTACTATTTATGGAGAATGTAATAAAGTAATTTCACGAACGTGTAATACATTTGCTGATAGATATCCAGATAAACAAAAACAGTCACGTAAAATCGTCAAACGAATAGTAGTCAATTTCAAAAACTGCGGATCTGTCAAGAAAAAGGTGCAGAGGGCTAAACCCGTTGTTGACAACGAACAAATTGAGAGTGCAATTTTGGGATATTTTGCCGCATACCCTACAAAGTCAACGAGGCAAGTAGCACTGGAGTCAGGATTGTCCAAAACCTCCGTTCTGCGAATTTTACGAAAACATAAGTTCCATCCTTCTTGTTCAGTTGTGCAATATTTAAAGGAAACTGATTTTTCAAGAAGGATGGAGTTCTGTGAATTTATTTTAATGCGATTCCGAGAAAACGAGCTGTTTCTAGATAACATCATATGGACGGATGAAGCAAAATTTTCAAAGAATGGACTTTTCAATCGTCGTAATTTTCACTGATGGAGTGACACCAATGTTCATCCTTCTAGGGAAGGACATTTTCAGGAAAGCTGACAGTTTAATGTTTATTGTGCTATAAGGAATGACGACGTTGTTGCCTTAGAAATATACGACGATAATTTGAATGGTGAGAATTAATCATAAAATACTTTGTGTAAACTCTATTTATTTACTTGTAGGTGAGCGTTATTTGGAAATTTTGCAAAATTTGGAAGTAACTTATTTGGACAACCTTTCATTGAATCAATATAAGTAAATATTTTACCAACATGATGGGGCCGCTCCTCATAATGGTCACCTGGTTTACAATCTTTTACAATCTCTATTTGCTGACCAATGGATTGCCAACAATGGGCCACATCTTTGGCCGCCTCGATCGCCTGACTTATCTGTTCTCGATTTTTTTATATGGGGTACTATAAAAAATAAAATCTACAACACTGCAGTTTCTATTAAAGGAGATTACATGCAGTGGGTTCAAGAATCATTTCGTGAATTCGATCTGGATTCAGTAAAAAGGGCCACACATGAGGGATTGACACGTAGGTGTTAAAAATGTCTTGACGCCAGAGGTCGTCGTCAGTTTGAATACTTAGGCCGTTAATTTTTGTTTCATTTTATTCAGTTCATGCTGTGTGTGAATTGTCTTTTTTTTAATTTTATATTATCTGTTTGATGGTTTTATATAAGGTTATATGGCAAGATACCTAAAAATTGCTGTCTCGATTTGCTCGTTGTCAACAACGGGTTTAGCCCTCTGCACCTTTTATTTTTGACAGATCCACAGTTTTAAAATTGTCTAATATTTGTTTGACGATTTTACGTGACGGCTTATGTTTATAATGGATATCTATCCTCAAATGTATCACACGTTCGCGAAATTACTTTATTACATTGTCCATAAATAGTACATAAAATTTAAATAATCTTCGTGTGTGTAATTTAACCATGCCATTATTAGCTAGTTAATCAACAAACTGTCAAAATTTCAATAGAAACACACTTGGCAATTTATTTTCCATGGCTAACGCTTATGGTAGGAAATTTATCAAAATATCATGCTTTGAAATGAGTTTTTTCAAAATAAAATGAAAACCGTTTGATTTAGGTATAGGTAATTATATACAAAGTATCAGTGATTTTTTGATCTTAACACGATAGTGTTATAAGAAAAGGGGGTTCCAATTTGAAAATCGCGAGATTTTTGCAATTTCTCATTGCAAACTTCAAGAATTTTTTTGGACACTCTGTATACTCTATCGTTAGTCTCGATGTGGCAATAGATTAAGTGAAATATCTTTCAAGGTAATTCTAAAAATCGTAACGAAATATGTTCTTATTATAAAAATATCGGTATCTTTATGACTGGCCGTAAATGTCAAATTTTATCTTAAAGTCGAAATATCTTCTGGACGGGTGATGATACGTATAGAACATTATTTACAAAAAGTGTTCAGAATTTATTGTAAAATCCGAAAATGCAATAAAATATAGAGTGTTCCATTTAAAATAAGCGAATCGACATCTACTTCTGGTATAACCGGAAGTGCCGCCATCTTCAAAATATTTTTAACCTGTGGCCCCCAACAACTTTAGTGTAATATTTAATTTTCAGGTTTGTACTCTTGATAGTTTTCCCGCAATCGATCGTGAGACCTCCCGGAGGACCACCCTGTATATATATATATATATATATATATATATATATATATATATATATATATATATATATATATATATATATATCATACTACGTAATTAATATAAATTACAAATGATTGACTAATCTGCAATCAACATGTTGTAATGCTGCAACAACTATAATCAAACATGGAACATCAGAAAGAAGTGTGACTTTAACACGGAAAAGTCTGGACGCATCAAGTGCGTTATGGAAGTGAATTTTCTTAAAATGTATTCAATAGAAAATATGTCTCTTTCCCAGACAGCACAGACACATTCTGAGAATATACAAGGAATGTTTCGAAATAATATTCAAATATCCCCAGAACATTCTCACAAGGTACAATATATATATATATATATATATATTCCTAGAACATTCTATGAACATGACAATTGGACAGATTCTGTCATACTAATAAGGTTCTCATAGTGTTATTTAGAATATTCTTAGGAGCTTCCAGTATGTTCTGAAAATGTCCCACGACATTCAATGAAGAACCTCGGTGGTTCAGAGGTAAGAACGTGTGCCTTTGAACCGAAGGGTACTGGGTTCGATCCCGGCGTACTCCTTTCACTTTTTCAGTACAAACTGTAAAATTAACATCAACCGAGGTTCTGGCATTGTATTTGAGCAAGTTGAATGTCTGCACGCTCCGCCCTTCGGAGGGGGCGTAAAGCCGTCGGTCCCGTGTCCATGCGATGTTGGGCACGTTAAAGATCCCTACCCTCCTTACAGAAAGACAGGGGTTCGGCAAAATTTCCAGGATAGTGAGGTGAAACTGCTCCCTGGCGTCGGTGATTGGCCATAGTCGCGGAAATAGGCCGACGTTAAAGAAACAAAACACACACAACACACATTCAATGAATCTTCTCAAAATGTTCATGGGAACATTGCTTTTTTTAAAGATATACAGGGTATTTCGCATAAGAACCTATACAGAGCAGGGGCATGTAGGGAAACCTAAAATATTGCGATTTAATGCAACATACCCCTACACTAAGTTGCACCCCTGAGAAGTTATAAGCCTTCAAAATGGGGTTTAAATTTCGAAAAAAATCAATACCTCAGTAACACTTCAACTTAGAAAAACTAAATTTGGTACACGCTTTGGGTGTACCAAGAGCATTAATCGATGGTAAGTAGATTTCAATTGAAGCATTGGTTCAATAGGGTGATGAACGCATAAAATATAACATAATTTTTTAACCTATTGGCTGATTTAAAAAATTATTATTTGATTTTATGGGGAAGTAAATTCTAAACATTTTCCGCTTATTATTGAAAAAATATTTGTCGTTTTCAAGAAAAACCCGAAGAACTGAAGACATTTTATCAATGTTATCTAAAATCATCAAAAATTCAATAGACGCCTGTAAAATTATCATTTTGAAGAATTTCTATAACTTATCGGTAGCATTTTTTTTATTTATATTGTTTGTTTTCTAATAAATTATACTTATTCACACTTTTTCCCTGATTATCAAATTTGACGTATACACAGTTTTATTGGCAAATATTGAATTTCCTATGATTTTTAGTAACACTGATAAAATATGTTTCTTTAGTTCTTCGTGTTTTTCTTAAAACCTGTGTCGGCCGCTGGGTTTAAATCAGTCTAAACTAAATTGACACATATGATCTGACGAAAAAATGGACTGTATGCGAAAACTAACGACTACAAATAAATCAAATGTAATACCTCGAGTCCGTATGAAGCAAACATATATACATGTATTATAAATATGATGATATGATATAACAAAGAAAAACTTACCGGTCAACTGCGGTTTGACTTCTTGGTAAATGCTTCCAGAAAGGAAAGGGATAGACTAGTTAGGATGTAAGGAATCTGGAGGCACTAACAATTCACTTAATAAAAAATATGTCGACTAACAAAACACACATATATACGTCTGCAGTTTCGAGAGGAAAAAAAAGTTAGTAATATTTCTAGTAAAACTGCTTAAGACGTCTACAAAACGACTGTTCTTAGCAGCTTATCGCCCACAGGTACGATAAGATAATTTTGAACTTCAGTTTAATTTAAAAACAATACAGGGGTTGCCATCTGTCTCTCGATAAATCAAAATAAAAATTATTCTAGCCAAAACTACTATTTAAACATAATTAACGGAAATATATCGCACAGCGGCGCCAACAAAACCAACAAAGCTTTTTGAAAATAACAGGAGTAACAAAACTTTTAAAGTTAAATTCCTCATAAAATCAAATAGTAATTTATTAAATCTACCAATATGTTAAAAAATTGTGACATTTTAAGAGTGCCTCACCCCATTCAAATGCCTTAATTTAACTCTACTGACCATCGATTAATGCTCTTGGTATGCTCAGAACGTGTATCAAATTTAATTTCTCTAAATGAAAGTATTACGCAGATATTGATTTTTTTTTAAAATTGAAAACCCCACTTTGAAGGTCTATAACTTCTCAGTGGTGCAACTTAGTATAGGAGTTAGTAGCATTCAATCACCATATTTTAGGTTTACCTACATGCCCCTGCTCTGTCGGTTCTTATGCGAAACACCCTGTGTGCATTTTTTAAATGACACAGAAATTAAGGAAATGCAATGCTATGAAATAATTGATTTATCTTCAAAATTTACTAATTTTCCTCCATTTAACTGGTCTTGTATATATTTTCATATAAGCAAGCCCAAATCGCCATATCTGTTGCAATTTGAACTTCTATCACTCACCCTTGTGTAGGTTACCATTATTCTAGTGGCTACACACACCTGTAAACTCACATTCAGACACTTAATAAGTCAACAATTCGAGTAGTGCACATTTATTCAGATTAATTAATATAACAAATGCCAAAAAATGTTTGTGAATAAAACATTAACAAAACAATTAAAATTTCAATAACATAAAAATGAAATAAATATACAGTTCTTCGAGTTGCCAGAAAATTTATTAGCCAAACACAAAGTTTCCGAGATGAATATTCGAGGTTACCCCACTGAAGTAACCTGAAATTTGGCTAGACTATTGATCCTACAGGCTTTCAGTGTGGTATTAAAGGAATTGCATTACATAATAGTACTTATACATTTATAGAATACAACTAAATTGGACAGAATATGGCACAAATTCACATTCACTTGCGCTTACAGAAAACTACAACTGAAAGTCATCAATCAGACCTTTTGACCCTTATATGGTTGCTCTCTGCTCTGCTTCCACGGACTTGATTTTGACTTCTAAAACTATTTCCATATCTCGATGTCCGATATTTGTCACAAACAGCTTGGGTATTCTGGTTGTGAAAGCATACTTTGGCAAAGTGATTGTGTATCTGATAAATTGCAAGTCTTATTGTACACAGCTCATCTACCTACCATATGTTCAGGTCCAGATTTTCTGCTCTTCTCATACTTCTTGCAACATTCACTTCTACCTCAGTAAAAAGCCTCAGATGTTGCGTACACAATTCTATAGATTTGCAGAGTATTCTTGCACTTATGATAGCGTAATATCATATATACAGATTATACAGATACATCCATAACTAGCGGGTTACTTCTTAATTTCCGTTACAAAAGAGTAAATGGTCTGGTTTTTGATAGAAGTTATAAAATTTTAACGTTTCCATAGTAATATTTGTCTTTGGCTTCATCAAAACAACCGAGATCATCTTCCAGCTTATTTGTCTTCTCTACTGGAAAAGTGTTAAGTGGTGGTTTATATGGCATAATTTACTATTACTATTGAAGAACACAATTTTTCAATTATATATTATACAATGTATCTGTACCTAAATCGTAAGATGATCGTCTCAGGCAAAATTGGCGAACCCTTCGTCAGTGTCAACTGTAAGAAATGCTTTAAAGCTTGTTTCTTTACTGGGACTGGGTGGCTCTTAGTTCTTGATAACCGACACCATGTTTTAGTTGCTTCTGTACTCTGTGTTGTTTGTAAATACACATTGTTCTCGGTGTTCACGTCACATTATTATCGTTAATTAATTATGTTACAATATAACCTAACACCATTCAATATTCAAGTTGACATTAATTTACATTTACGTCTATCGACCTATCGGCATCGGCCATCTTCCCTTCGGTTTCGGTATGGACATGCGCTCTATGTCTAAATATTAAATATACAATTATCGGATTTGTTTACCACAGAACAGGTAACAGAATCAAACATGCAAAATAGTTCCTCTGATAATTCTAACCACTATACTTATACCGTAATCATCCTCTAACTTCTTCATTAAATTTTCTAGTTATATAATATTATAAGGATATCTCGAGCACATTCTCAGCGAATATTCCGAATATTGATCTAGTCAAATATTCTCAGTATATTGGTGAAGAATTTTTTTAATATGTGATTGAATTAATGTACTCAGAATATTCAAATGCAGTTTGAAATTCCATAAATGTTATTAGAACATCACGAAACAAATATTCTGAAAAAAGAATATTCTCACATTGTGAGAAAATTCTGAGCATATATTGTGCTGTATGGGTTAATTCTAGCAGGAGTCAATTTGGTCACCGGTATAACCTATATAGTAGGAACAATGTACCATATTTTACCAACATAACTTGTTTGAAAATGTATAAAAAATTTCTGAAAATAAACTTAAAACATTTCCGAGAAAACTCATTTCCTGGCTGACGAACCTTGTTGAATTTTGAAGCGTTTAATGAAAATTCGCTACTAAAACGCACTTACTGCGTTTCCACAAACATGCATCGTATTTCGATGAAAAATTTAAAAATGCAACAAGGAATGTTAAAAAAATGTAGGTATCACCAACGACTTATGGTCCATCCTGTGGTTGTCAAAATAATTGTATAAGATGCAGCTCAAAACACCCTATAGGTAACGTATACATTTCTTTCTCGTATCTTGCATAATAACAATTATATTGAGCTTTACCCTAGAAATGCGTCACACTGTATATATGTAAACAGAAAGTAAACCCGTATATGGATTCTAGGGGGCCTAGTTTGCGCTCATTTGAAGAAATCTTTTTATAATTCAAAAGCTGCGGTCTCCTCAATAACGAATTTTTTCTATAAAAATTAGCTAAAAATTATAGACTATTAAACCATAAATTTAACTAAAACTACTACCAAAGCATCAGAAAAAGTGTCTACTTGAAATGAATTTTCTGGAAATATTTAATTAAAATGAAGGGCAGTGGTGGTTTAAGCTGAAACTTAAGGGTTTTCAGAACACTTTTTACATAATGCGTATTTCTTTCAGGTTCTTTGCCTAAACATTGCCAATTGTGACGTTTCAAATCGCGACTTTTTACGTTTTCCTTTGTTTTTTTTTTCTTCTTTAAATGCCTCTAATTTTTTTGTCTTTAAACTTTCTGTTCACGCTAAGACCTGCAACCTTTAAAGACTTGGGTGTCGTCTTTGACTCGAAACTCTCATTCGTGGAGAACTGTGAACATGCTATTGCTAGGGCATCGAAGACACTCGGATTTCTTATTCGCAATTCCGGTTCGTTTCATAATGCAGACACCTTGAGGCTCCTGTTCTGTGCCTATGTGCGGCCGCATCTGGAATATGCCTGTGTGGTCTGGTCTCCTCTGTATGACGTCCATATAGGGGCTCTTGAGGGTGTCCAACGGAGATTTGTAAAGTTCCTTGCATACAGAGCGGATCGGGTGTATTCCGCTACCGGTACACCACAGGCCGATTTACTGTCGAGGTTCTCATTGGAATCTCTGCAGGCTAGGCGTATTTACTCTGCTCTCTCCCTGATACATAATTTACTGCACAGTAGGATCATCTGTCCTGAACTGTTGCGCACTCTGCTTTTTCACACCCCTAGAGTCAACTCTAGAAGACACGACTTCTTTTATCTACCGCCACCTAGGACCAATGTTAGGCTTAACTCACCGATTTACAGATCGTGCTCCATTTATAACAGCGTGCATCAGTCAATAGACATATTGTGTTGTGGTGAGTCTGAGATGAGACACGTTGCATCGCTGCTTGGTAATTAGTAGAACTTTACTATGTTAATTTTTATAATGTATGATATGTATTGAATTCATACTCTTAATTTGGGATAATTCCCGTTGAGTATTTGTAGTAAATAAATAAATAAATGTAAATATATATATATATATATATATATATATATATATATATATATATATATATATATATATATATATATATATAATTGAAACTGACCCTGGATATGGGTTCTAGGGGGCTTAGTTCGCGTTCATTTGAAGAAATTTTTTCTAAATTAAAAAGTCGGGATGTCCTTGTTAGTCAATTTTTTTTAAAGAAAATTCACTAAAACAAGCACTTGTGAAGCCACGGGAAAAGTCTACGACTGTATTAAATATGGAACCGTTTCACTAAGTTAGGGCAAGAACAAACAACCAGATATGCTATTCAAATTGAATTAAGTCTTAAAACTTTCATCTCCTCTTTATCAAATTATTTTGATACGAAGACTCGCTAAAAAAACCATCGGAATAACAACAATCAGATTAGATAACTGTAAAGTGAAATGAGACTAAAAAAATTGATAAAAAGGAAAGTCACTAGCCAGGATTAGAACTCGTCACCTGGGAGTCGATTATACGATGTAAGGTGATCACTGTACACCTAGCCCACTGAGCTACGCACTATATGCATTTACCAGCAGGAATATCCTATTGTTCAAGGTTTTACAATTTAAATAAAGCCATTTTGTTTTACAATGGATTTTTTGCTTATATTTTAACGAAATCAAGAAAAACAACGACTTAGACACATATCTAGTAGCTTGTTAGTCATTTCTTGTAGTATTTTTCACTTACATTCTGATCAATCAATTTTTACATTTTTAACTTTCTTGAAGACGCCCGTTCTAAGTTTCTTATTTTGTTTGTTTGTGTTATAGGTGTGGAATGTAAATAATTAACATTGCAATTAATGGTTATTTTTTACCATTTGCCACTCGGGATCTTGAGAATAATACCGCGTCACTGTGTCATCCGTGCAGCAAGCACTTTTCGTAGAGATATGAATACTTAACAACTCTTTTACATATAACAGAAACAAATTAGGGCTAAGATAACAATAGTACAGGCAATAGAGGAGCCCGTTACTCTTGTCCACAATGCACTAAACTACAGGAGTTATTTTTTTTGATATATAGGTTCAGAATTACGTACTGAATGTAAAAACACAAAATCCTTACAAATTAGGAGGGCGGAGGTGCCGCCATTTTGAGAAAAACCGTTCCAACCTAATCTCCATAACCGTGCACTTTAGGCCAAAAATTGTAATGACCTTTATTGTAGAGAATTGCATTTCTCATCTTTTTTGTTGAATTTTTTTTTGTATCACTCACCGTTTACAACTTATACGACTATTAGCATTCATTTATTGACTTTTTTACCTATATCTTTGTTAATAATTATTTAAAAAATAAAATGCCTATAACTTAACTTTTGAATAGCCAAATTTTCTACAATTTTTACTTAAAACTTTTTTTCTAAAATCAATATTTTCAAAGTTATAACGCGTTAAATGTTGCACTTTTCAATCGACAAATTTTTCTGGAAATATTTTAGTAAAATGAAGGACAATGACGGTTGAAGCTAAGACTTCAGGCTTTGCAAAACACTCTTCTTGAGACATTTTCTTTCCATAGCTTATATTCGTTTCAGGTTCTTTGCGTAAATGTTGCCAATTTTGACGTTTTAAGACGCGACTTTGACGTTTTGAGGAAAACCCCAATTTATTTTTCTTTAAATGCCTATAAGTTTTTGTCTTTGAACCTACAGACCTAAATTTTGGTAGATAATTTACATATAATGACATAAAACCGTGTACCAAATTTAGTTGCCCTTACTTTGTTATTTTCGGATATATGATTTTTTTTTCGAAAGAAAACACACAATTTTCCAGAAAACCTGAGCCGATTTTCTTGGATAACGAACTTATCCAAGCCACTTACAAGAGGAAGGTATTCACCAAATTTAATTAAAATCGGCCCATTAGTCGGTGTGATACATACATACATACATATATATATATATATATATATATATATATATATATATATATATATATATATATATATATATATATATATATATATATATATATATATATATATATATATATATAAATAAATTGAAACTGACCCCGGATATGTCTTCTAGGGGGCATAATTAGCGCCTATTTCAAAAAATTTTTCAAAATTCAAAAGTCGGGGTTTCCTCATTAGGGAATTTTTTTAAAGAAAATGCACTAATAATAATTTTTGAAAAAAAAGTTTTAAGTAAAAGTTCTAGAAAATTTGTCGATTGAAAAGTTAAGTTATAAGCATTTTATTTTTTAAACAATTATTAACAAAGATATAGCTAAAAAAGTCAATAAATGAATGCTAATAGTCGTATAAGTTGTAAACGGTGAGTGATACAAAAAAAAGTAATTTACAAAAAAGATGAAAAATGTAATTATCTACGATAAAGGTCATTACCGTTTTTGGTCTAAAGTGCACAGTTACGGAGATATAGGTCGAAACGGTTTTTCTCAAAATGGCGGCACTTCCGCCCTCCTAATTTGTAAGGATTTTATGTTTTTACATTCAGTACGTAGTTCTGAACCTATCCATCAAAAAAAAAAAAAAACTCCTGTAGTTTAATGCAGAAAAAATTCTCTATTGCCTGTACTAGAAGAAAAGAAAAAGTATGTATGTACTTACCAGAATATTGTCCAATTGCTGTTTCCATACATGCATATGGTATACCACAAAATGTCAGAAGTAAAATATAAGGTATTATGATACCAACTTTGGCTTCTGTATTACCTAATATTCTTCCTCTTGTGCAAGATTCAATACCACAAACCCAACACAGTAATGCAAAAGTATATTTAAGATCCGAGCTCCATTCCAAGTGTCTTATTGATTTGGTTTCTTGTGGTGTATGTCCCAACAGGGATGTACTTTTAACAGTATTCTTTACCATTTATATTACTTTATTTTTTACAAGATTTGGTTATAAAAAAAGTTTACAAAACAAGAACAGTTAAAATTGTCATATCTATGTCATTTCAATTAAACAGAAGTCTACTATATCATTTGTTGGTTTACAAATATAGAATGCTCTGGGTTTAACGATGTGTGGAGGACGATTATTAATGAACGTCTGGAGGCAGTAAGTGCGTTATGGTAGTGATTTTTTTATAAAAATGAGTTTATATATGAGGAGTTTGCTTCCAAAACACAACATGTCCATATTTTTCATATTTCAGTACTAGATGGAGCTGGTGTACGATGGACTCGCGAATCGAACAAATAATCAAGTTTAGTTCTAAATGCAATATGTCCCATACATACCTACACGCAAATATAATGTTCGACTATCAAAATGCAACATGACCTCAAAATTTCATTTTCAAAGTGAAACATGTGCAGTTTATTAGCCGTTTTCACAAGTTCATATTGTTTACTTCAGCAGTATGACAGTGCATCTGCCGAAAAGACCGTAATTTTGTAAATTTTCAAGTTCACTTTGAAAATTTTGTGTGACTATGGATCTATTAGATGTGACAGAGAGCAGCAAAGTCAGCGGAAAAAAGACAGAAAATTAAGGAGTGGCAAAAATCAAAAGAGAAAACTTTGGTAAGTTATTTAATTATTTTGAGGTTATGTGCATACCTACAAACAGGGGGCGCCAACATCCAGATTTAACATATCCTATTCGAATATATGTGGCCTAAATTCTAACCTGAACTCCGTCCACCATTTCCTCCAGGCTAACAGGCCCCAACTCCTCTTCCTCACCGGAACCCAAATCAGTGCCAAACCAGCCACTAATCACCTTAATTTCCCGGGGTATGAGCTCCTTATTTCCTTTAGATTGCATGGAGGCGTGTGCGCATACGTCCGTAGCAATCTACCTTGCACCAGATTTAGAAGCTGGAAGAAAAGACATACTATGGATAAAACTCTCTCTCAGGGCTGCAACTAAATTCATCTGCTGCATTTACCGGTCACCTTCTGACAACAACTTCGTCCAGCTCTTTGACTACCTTTCTGAAAAAACCGACCATCTGATTTCCGAATATCCTTCCTCCGAGGTCACTATTCTTGGTGACTTCAATGTCCATAATAAGGAATGTCTAGGATCTTCAAAAACCGATCCACAAGGGAAAGCAGCGGAGGCCTTTGCAGTCAGCAATTCTTTAGCCAATATGGTTCAGCAACCTACTTACTTTCCTCGTATCCCAACACACAGCTCAAATCCCTTGGATCTCCTTCTTACTACACAACCAGAATGCTATAAGATATAATTCACCGCCCCCTTGGTCGCTCAGACCACGGCATGGTCACTGCTTCCTGCGCAATGCAACCCGAGGTCACACAGTCATCACACCCACGCATCGTTTGGCACTACAACTCCGCAAACTGGGACGAAATGCGGGATTACTTTTCCTCATTTCCATGGGCGTCTGTCTGCTTCTCTCATCCTGGCCCCTCTGATATCTCACAAAACGTCACCGAAATTATCCAAGCTGGCATGGAATTATTTATCCCACGTACACAGAAAACCTCTTTAGCCACTCAAAAGCCCTGGTTCTCTAAATCCTGTGACAAGGCCAGACTTGAAAAGGTCAAAGCTCACAAAACGCTTCTACACAATCCCAGGCAAGAAAATCGTCAAGCATTTAACGACGCAAGAAACCGCTATGTCCGCATTTTTTCTGAGGCAAAAAACTCGTTTAATAACCACATCAAAAACAAAGTCCTCTTAAGCTCCAACGGCGGCAAACCCTTCTGAACTCTTGCTAAATCTATTGGGAATAGTTTCTGCAAAAGCACGTTCCCACCTCTTGTCTCAGGGGATGAAATTGTTTCTACCGCCCTGGGCAAGGCTGAACTTTTTGCTTCGTTGTTCGCCGGCAATTCTACTTTCAACCCACCTCCAAATGTTTAACCACCAACAGTCCCCAATGTCACGCATAATATGACGGATATCATTTTCAAAACTAAAAAGGTACGAAAGATGCTCTCTTCTCTTAATACCAGGAAAGCCTGTGGCCTTGACGAGATCCCAGCAATTGTTCTCAAAAAATGCCCACCAGAGCTTGCTCCTGTCCTGACTCGTCTGTTTCAGATATCTTATAATAAAGGTATATTCCCTAGTAACTGGAAAACTGCTCGAGTACAACCCATCCCCAAGAAAGGACCCAAAGCGCTTCCTAGCAACTACAGGCCTATTTCTCTCCTTTCAGTCGTCTCTAAAGTGATGGAAAAGTATATAAACACCGAATTACTAAAATTTCTTGAAAAACACAGTCTAATCCACGACAGGCAGTATGGATTCCGTCAGCGCAGATCGACTGCCGACCTCCTTTCCTTTGTCACCCATTCTTGGAACAAGTCTATGGAACAACACGGTGAATCCCAGATTGTTGCTCTAGACATATCAAAAGCATTCGACGAGGTCTGGCACGCAGCGCTGCTTAATAAACTTCCGGCCTATGGCCTACCACCAAAACTTTGTACCTGGACAGCAAATTTCCTCTCCAACAGGAGCATATCTGTTGTTGTGGATGGCCATTTCTCTAAACTGTATCCAATTAATGCAGGAGTTCCTCAAGGTTCAGCTTTAGCCCCTACTTTGTTTCTTCTCCACATCAATGACCTCCTCTCTAGCACATCCAACCCAGTTCACAGCTACGCGGACGACTGCTCCCACATCTGGGGTGCTGCTGCCGCTTCTACACTCGCTATCCTGGACTCCATTCAGAAGATAGCTATACGTCTCACCCTACCCTCACCCAAAGGCTGCCATCCCTTGCCCACCGACGTGCCGTTGGTGACCTCTCTCTCTCTCTCTCTCTCTTTCTCTCTCTTTCTCTCTTTTATATAGATATCTGCACGGGCACTGCTCAGAGGAGCTTTCTTCCATAGTTCCTCCACCTGCTGCCCCCAACAGATCTACCAGGGGAACAGAGCGAATGCACCCTTTTACTGTCCAGGTCACCAGACATAGAACATTTTGTTATGCCCGCTCTTTTGTCCCGAGGACTTCCAAGTTGTGGAATTCCTTGCCGGCACATATTTTTCCTTCTCCCCCGAACCTCCAAACCTTCAAGTCCAGAATTAACAAGTTGCCTCTTTCCTCCTTGTCGACACCCACGGTACGATAGCAGTTAGGCTATAAGCCCTCGTGGTGTGTTGTTGAAATTTAAAAAAAATCTGGTCGTGGGCTATACCAGTTTAAACGTTTGCCAATTTAGTTGACGAATAGTCCGGCTACTTTCTAGCGTCTTATCGATGTCGTCTTGGTCCAGACATGGAACCACATTGTTTTGTATATCTGGATGATATTGTGGTAGTGACTTTGACTTTTGAAAAGCATTTAGAAGTTTTGACAGAAGTGTTTAGACGTTTAATAGCATTAGCTTTAACAGTCGCTAAGGAAAAGTATAATTTTTGTAGGCCTGAGTTACGTTTATTAGGTTATGTGGTTGATCACAAGAGGTTGATTGTTGATCCAGAGGTGGGCGCAATTTCAAATATCCCCAATCCATCAAGTGTTATTGAGATAAGACGATTTCTTGGGATGGCTAGTTGGTATGGGAGATTCTTAGCGAATTTTTCATCTTTGATAGCCCCATTAACAAACTTGCTTCGGAAGAATATTAAGTTCCATTGGGATGCAGCATGTGCAGAATCATTTCAGTTAGCGAAGGAATATCTTGTGAAAATCCCAATTTTGTCATGCCTGGATTTTTCATTTTTTTTTTGTTCCCTCAGGGCTCGTCCGCGGCCTTGCCGCCCCGATAGCACCGCAACCCTTGGTTGATTGTGCATACCCCTAGTCTTACTCCACCCATTCCAAAATCACTGTGCCTTGAACTAGTCTGCACAGCGATTGGTAGGGTGAAGTTTTATATTGCTCTGTCTCCGGTCTAGAGTGACCGTAGATCAGTTGTCTTTTCCGGTCCAGAGCTATACACTCGCACAAGATGTGCTGGGCTGATTCCTCCCCCTCGCCGCAGAGTCTGCATGCGAGGTCCCCTTCGAACCGCCCCATTTTATGTAGGTGTTTCTTGACGGCCATGTGTCCCGTCAAGAGACCTGTTGTGTTTCTGAGCTGTCCTCTGCTAAGGTTTAGCAGCTCCACAGCTCTCTTTGAACTGGGTCCGTCAATTATTGACTTCCCATGTCTGAGCCCTGGACAGTCCGCCCAGTACACCTTGTGTTGGTTTCTGACCCAGGACTTAATGGCTCCCCTGGCAGTGCTCTTTGACACGCCCAGAGCCGGTTCTGGTCCCATAAATGGTTCTGCTGACCCCCTCTTTGCGAGACTGTCAGCTTCTTCATTGCCTTTGACCCCCGAGTGACCCGGGACCCAGATGAGGGTCACCTCATTCTGCCCAGCCAGGTCGCTCGTCTCGTCTCGGCACTCACTCACCAGCCAGGAATTTACCCGTGGGCTACTTAGTGCCTTAAGGGCTGCCTGGCTGTCTGTGGCTATGAGGATCCGCTTGTTGGTGTAGCCCCTCCTCTTGTTCTCCCGCACACAGTGCAGGATGGCGTACATCTCGGCCTGAAACACCGTTGCATGGGCTCCGAGGGAAATACTGTGACTTACCCTCGGTCCTTCCGAGTAAACACCTGCCCCCGTCCCACGCTCCCCGCCAGATCCGTCCGTGAACCAGACGAGAACGTCCCGTGGTATGCCCGGTGTCTCCTCCCGCCATGCCCCGCGATCAGGGATTTCCACTGTGAAGTTGTTTTCCCTGCACATTCGCGGGCTCGCGTAGTCTGACCTCATTTCAAGCATGGGTTCCTTCACGATCTCCTGAATTTTGCAGTGGCCCCTGAAGCCTGGGTTGATCTTCAGTCTACCATTGCAGGCTAGTCTGTATAGTCCTAGCCTGGCCTCTCCCATAATAACGAAGTGTAGGGGGGGTAGATCCAGCAACACCTCCATGGCGGCTGTTGGGGTTGAAGACATGGCCCCTGTGATGCCTAGGCAAGCCATCCTTTGGATCTTGCCTAGTTTTTGTTTGGCACTGGATTGTGTCACCTTAGGCCACCAGACCAGTGCCGCATATGTTAACGATGGTCTGACCACCCTTGTGTACAGCCAGTGGGCCATACTAGGTCTTAGTCCCCACGTTTTTCCATATAGCCGCCTAGTGACGGCTAAGGTCATGACTGCCTTACGCAGTATTTTTCCAATGTGACCATTCCAGGTTAGCTTAGAGTCCAATACGACCCCAAGATATTTTACCTCCCTGGCCATTGGAACGCTCCTACCGTATAGAGTGAGAGTTCTGTGGCTTTCACACTTCCTCCTCCTCGTAAACGGCACGACGGTTGCTTTCTCGGGGCTCACCCCGAGCCCTTGATCAACCGTCCACCCTTCCACCACTTTCAGTGCAGTCTGCATACGCTCCCACACTGCCTGTGTGACCTTTCCTCGGACTATGATGACAATGTCGTCCGCATAGCCCTGTACCTCATACCCCCCTCCCGAGAGCCTCCCCAGCAGGCCGTCCACGACTAGACACCAGAGCAAGGGAGACAGAACGCTCCCCTGCGGACACCCCGCCGCGACCCCCGCCAGCAGAGTCCCTCCCGCGAGTGAGGTGAACACCGCCCTGTCCCTGAGCATGGAACCGATCCACCTGCAGCAGGTCTCCTCTATTCCACGCTCCCGGGCAGCTGCCAGAACCGATCCGAACGAGGTGTTGCTAAAGGCCCCCTCTATGTCTAGGAAGGCCCCCAGCGCCACCTCCTTGTTCTCCAGCGTATTCTCCAGTTTCAGCACCAGTTGGTGCAGTGCTGTTTCTGTTGAGAATCCTGCTCTGTATGCATATTGTCCGCAGTGTAGAGGATATGCTTCCAGTACACCGCCCCTAATGTGCCGGTCGAGCAGTTTTTCCACTGTTTTCAGCAAGAAGGACATGAGACTTATTGGCCTCAGGGACTTTGCCTGGTCTGTTGGACGCCCAGGTTTAGGAATAAATACAACCCTGGCCAGTCCCCATGCCCTCGGAATGTACCCCAGAGCCAGGCTGGCCCTCATAATGAGGGTAAGCACCGGCGCCAGTATATCTATCCCCTGTTGGAGCATGATGGGCATTATTCCATCAAATCCCGGCGATTTGTATGGCTTAAAGCTGTTAATGGCCCATCTGATTTTGCTCCAGGTAACCACCTCTTTAGCGACTGTCCAGTCTACTCTAGATGCCCGCCTATAAGGCGCCTCTATTTCTGAGTGTTCCCAGTCCGGAGGTGATTGGTTTATTATGTTACAGCCGGGGAAGTGCGTCTGGAGTAAAATTTCCATAGTTTCCTCCCCCGAGCTTGTAAAGCCTCCCGTGGGTGTTCTAAGGAAGCCTATGTTAGTCTGAGGGCCTTTAGACAGGATCTTGTGTAGTCGAGCACTCTCGGACGTGTTTTCCACTTCTTCGCAGTGCCTCCTCCACGACTCCTTCTTGGCGTCCCTCAGTCTTTTGTTATAGGTCGATAGGGCCTGTCTATATTCATCCCATGCTTCCGACCTTTTGGCCGCGTTAAACAGCTTACGAACCTGCGTCCTCCTTTGCCTGAGGTCCTCGTTCCACCATGGGACGTTCCTGGTGGACACCCTCATTTTCAGGGGGCAGTTGGCGTTATAGGCCGAGGTAATTGCGTCTCGCAATTGGACTGCTGCAATCTCGAGGTCTATTGAATCCCTTATGGCCCTCTCAACCCCCCGCAGTTCCACAGCTAGGTCTGCCCTGTAGGCTTCCCAGTCCGCCTTGCGGGGGTCCCGGTACCATACCGTTTCTCTTTCGACTTTGGCGATTTCAAACCGGATGTATCTGTGGTCTGAGCTACTCACTTCCCCAGACACAGCCCAGCTTTTAACAAAGTCACCCAGAAACTGGGTGGAAACTGTTAGGTCTAAAACTTCCTCACGCCGTGTTGTGACGAATGTCGGTTTATTACCTCTATTCAATATGTCTAAATTAAATTTCATAAAGAATTGTAAAAGTGCCTCACCCCTAGAGTTTGTGTCCGAGCTACCCCACAACTCATGGTGCGCATTCGCATCCATGCCGATGATGGTCTGCCATCCACCTGCTCTGCTACCCACCATCAGCTGCTCCAATTCGTTGGGTGGAGGAGGGTCCGTGCTGTCCCCTGGCAGATAGGCTGACGCGACAGTAATGTCCCTCAGCCCATCCGCTCCTCCACATCGGATTTTGATCGTTGCCAGGTCCCTGGAACAGAAATTCATTAGAGGGAGAAACTCTATCCCTTCCCTGACAAAAATGCAGGCCCTCGGATTCTCGCTGGACCTGCTGTAGATGAGCTTTCCATTAGCTCCGCCGAGTCCCTTGATCTCTCCTTTGTAGGAGTACGGTTCCTGGATGAGGGCCACATCCGTGTTCCTCAGAGCCATTAGTAGTCCGGCCGTGGCTGCCCTACTGTGTTGGAGGTTGACCTGAAGGAACCTAAGTCCCATTAACCCTTAATTGCTTCCCCAGTGGGCGGAAGCTAACCCTTCCCATGCCCCAGAATGCCTTGAAGGAGGTTCCTTCAAGGGCTCTGTAAGATGTCGGGTCGATCGAGAAGGCGAGCGTCTGTCCTTTCTCCTCTGCCTTCCTGCTTAGAACCGACCAGTGTTGCGTCCCCAGTTCAGGGTTCTGGATCTTAAGTCTGCTAATCACCGTCTCCTGCGGGACGGTGTCAGGGATCCGTACGAGGACCTTGCGTCTCTTTGGGAGTTCCTTGGGCTCGACGGCTGTCAAGTCCGCCCCCTCCCAAATCTGACCGAGGCCCCCGATCGTTTTCCGCAGCCAGTCCCGCGACTGCGGGCCGGCACAGGTTATCCAGAGGATGCCCCCCGTCAGGCGCGTCCGGTGGAACTGAGGCGGGCTCTCCCCTTCCTGAAGAGAGTCCACTGCAGCTACCACCGCAGCCTGGATCAGGTCCGCCTTCCCCTGGTCTAGCGTGACCTCAGGATGGCGTCTGTCAATCACCGCCATCCCGAGGCCCTCCGCAGCCTCCCTGTAAGAGCCAGTCTGCGCCGGTGTTCCGGCCTTAGTTCCTTTGGGAGGTCTGTCTGTAGTAGGCGTGCTAGAGCCAGAGCGCGGCGTCTTCCGACTCGCACTCTCCTCTTGCGCCTTTACAGGCACCCTGGCCCTTTTGGAACGTCTGTCTGTAGTGGGCGTGCTAGAGTTCGAGCGCGTCCTCTTCTGACCCGCACTCCCCTCTTGCGCCTTTACAGGTTTCTCGACCGTCCAGGTCCCGGCCGCCATTTTTTGCGCCCTCCGGAGCTTCTTTCTTTGCGCCCCGGAAAGACGCTTGGACTGCCGGGGCAGTCCCTCTACTCTAACAGTAGAGTCCTCACTGGTGGAGGGGCCCCCGGAGTCCGCGGAGCTCGCCGCCCTCCGGTGGGACCCAGCCTCCAGCTTGGGTGTCGGGGGCAGGTCTCTGGCCGAAGCTACCCCCTGATCCCCCGTATCTACGCCGGTCGTGGGACCTCCAGAGTCCGCTGCCGCACCCTGGCTCGTCTCCGTTTCCGGGATAGACTCAAGGCTCAAGTCTGTAGCCGGAGCCACTCCTCGAGCCTCATTGGTTTTGGTTTTATATGTATTTATAATCTTCATGTTGTTCCCACGAGAATGGGGGAAATACTGTCCACACCATCAGAACCCCCTGTGTGGTGCAAGGCGGGTTACTCTGGAGGGTTGCCTGGTACTCCAGAGGTTCCGTTCACGACACCATCGCCCTGGTGCCATCCATCCATAGGCACGGGTCACGTGACACCGTAGATTGGGGGAGTTTAGTTCGACCTCCTTGTCTAGATCCGTCATGTTTAGTTATTAGCAGGGTCACCTCGTGCAGGATGCGGATTTTTACTGCGCATGACGGTCTTGGGGAAAGCTTCATCGGGAGTTTATGTTGTTATTTCCACTTCCTCAGCTTGCCCCCTGGAGTCCTTTGGCCCGCGACTCCTTAACCCCTGGATTTTTCATTACTTTCTCACAATTCAGACTGATGCTTCCCGTTACGAAGTGGGTGCAGTACTTACTCAATAGGTTGAGGGGGTCGAGCGACTCATTTGTTATCTGTCCAGATCAACTACAGAGCGTGAATGTTGGACTGTATTGTGGGCTATTGAGGCCAAATGTTGAAGGTTCTAGGTTAACTGTCATTAGTGATCACCATAGTTTAGTGTGGTTGAATCGCTTTCAAACACCTAGCGAAAGGTTAGCCAGATGGACGGTGAAGCTTCAGCAGTGTGATTACGTGATTGTCCACAGAGATGGGACAGATAATGTAATCCTAGATTTGCTGTCACGTTCACTTCTTATTGTAGATTCCACCACCATCGAGCCACATAATGTGGATGGTCTTTTAACATCAGGGGATTGTTGGTTTGGGCGTCTTAGAGAAAAAATCATCAGAAGTCCCAGAAAGTTTTCGCAATCGTATGTTCAGGGCAACAAGCTTTTTAAGCGAGTTAAGGCGAGGTATCTAGAATTGAGTTCCAGCTCAGATTTTTGGTGTGAGGCAGTGCTGAAGGGTGACAGACAAGGAAGCGCATATGTCGAGTTCCTAGACTTACAATCAGATAGCAGCTCAGTATGATTGGCCAAAAATGTGTTGTAATGTAGCTTCGTTTGTGAGGCTATAAAGCCGGAGCAACGCAAGCCAATTGGGTTGATGCGTAGAGTTCAATCTACTGTGTCTCGTCCTTTTCAATTGCTGTGTGCGGATATTATGGGTTCTTTACCCAGATCTGATTCTGGACATCAGTTTATCTTTGTCGTGGCAGATGTGTTTAGCGAGTTTGCGTTCGGCTACAGCCGCGGCGATTTGCAGGTTGCTTGAGTCGCATGTGTTGTCGGTGTTTAGTTATCCCGATGCAATCATAGTGGACAACGCGGTTCAATTTCAGTCGGTGGAGTTCGTTCGGCTAATGCGATCTCGTGAAATTTTCGTTGGGTATACAGGTAATTATCATGAACAGGCAAATCCGCGTGAGCCAGTGATTAGAGTTATTAAGACGATGTGATGGTCGTATGTCTGTGAGAACCATAGAGATTGGGACAAGAATCTGTCTCAGGTGGGTTATGCCATTAGGTCCAGTAAGAAGGAGGTTACAGAGTTGACGCCTAATTTTATTGTTTTTGGTAGGGAAGTCCCAGATCATACGTCGTGTACTCTTCCAGATGTAAATTAACATAGAGCGGAAAGAATTGACAGGTAGAGAGTCAGCGTTGCACAATTACCCTAATTATTAAATAACTTTCTTATTTTAGTTAGTTTAGTTTTTTTTTTTCTTTAACGTCGGTCTATGGCCAATCACCGACGCAAGGGAACAGTTTTTTATTTTATTTATTTATTCAACGGATTAACCATTTACAATAATAATAAGAACATCTAAAACTACATTAGTCTTAAATAATCACAATATGAGAACATAAAAAAAAAAGCAAAACATAACCTGTACACCATATGTATGACAATTCAATCAATAACACCTCTCAAAATACCTCTAATTACACGGTCAGAATCATTAAACATGTCCAAGAGCTCCGAATACTCATTTGCAGTTCTCGCCACTCTCGACATCGGACTGAAAAAGCCATAATTGGTTCGATGGAAGGGAACCACAAAAACCTCCCTCGCTCTCGTGCAGTTCGGAATCCTTAGAGAGACTAACTCAAGCAAAGAAGGACTATCAATTTTATTCACTAATAATTTGTGCAAAAAACAAACATCACTGACAATCCTTCTACCTCTCAGTGACTGCAAGTGCAGCCGATTCCGCAAATAAGAAAGGTTAAGATCATTTCTCTGCAAGCCCATTCTGTAAGCACAAATTCTTAAGAATCTATTTTGTACGGCCTCAATCTGATTGATATAAATATTGTAATTCGGGCTCCAGACTACAGAAGAGCATTCCAACAAAGAGCGAACCAGAGCACAATACAGCCTTCTAAAGCTATTGCATGAAAAATCCAGAGTTGATCTATGAATAAATCCTAACATTTTATATGCCTTAGATACTATGTACTCCATGTGATCCCTAAAAGATAATTCCCTATCCAATACAATGCCCAAGTCTTTAATCATTTCCTTCGTCTGTAAAGCACCAGAGCCCATGGAGTACACAAAGTCAATGGGAAACTGAGCTCTAGTGAATGTAATGCAGAAACACTTATCAACATTCAGAGTCAGAAGATTGTCACCACACCACCGAGCAAAACGATTTAAGTCTTCCTGTAAAAGTAAAGCGTCCTGTCTGGAACGAACAATCTTGAAAATTTTGATATCATCAGCAAACATCAAAATCTGACTATGCTTAAGTGAATGTATGACATCATTGATAAAAAGATTAAAGAGGACTGGTCCACAATGTGAACCCTGAGGAACTCCTGAAGAAACAGTAATACTACCAGAAATGAAGTTCCTGATCTTTACACTCTGGGACCTACCCATAAGGAAGCTGCGCACCCAAGACAACAAATTGGCATTAAAACCCAACAATGCAAGTTTTGACAATAATAAGGCGTGATTTACCTTATCAAACGCTTTGGAGAAATCTGTATACACCGAATCAATCTGTAACCTATCCTCCAAAGCTGAGACCAATACATTCTGGTAAAGAAGAAGGTTGGTCGTTGTAGATCTTCCCTTAAGAAAACCATGCTGCTGTTCGGCGAAAACATGTCTGCATTCCCAAGTTATATGTCTAGAGACAAAAAAGTCCAGAAGTTTGGGTATCTCTGACTGAATACAAACAGCTCTGTAATTAGTAACCAAGTGCTTTGGTCCCTGCTTATGAACGGGCATCAAATAAGAATGTTTCCAAACATGTGGAAACTCACCAGACAATAAGGACATGTTAAAGAGAATCCTCAGTGGAATTGCCAAGGTGAAGGCACAAGATTTTAACAGATGGGAGGGGATTCCATCTGGGCCGTAACTAAGTTTATCTTTCAAACTACAGATACGATCAATAATATCAGCAGAAGTAACACTAGGCACAGTCATATTTACCGACTCACGCAAAAAAGGATCGGGACCGACACCGCCAGCCTGTACCTCATACACAGATGAGAAAAAACTAGCAAAAAGATCCACCGAATCATGCAAAGAATCACTCCTAACACCATCATAATACATAGCCTCAGGAAGATCATAAATCCTCCTCAACTTGTTAATATAAGACCAGAAAGAACCCGGATTGTTTTCAAAATTATTCTCAGTATAAGCAATAAAATTTCTGTAACAAGTATCACGAAGATTCCTACATTCCTCTCGGAGACCAGAAAACCTAATATAATCATCTATTCTACCATATTTTTTATACTGACTGTGTACCCTCTTCTTCTCAGTTATCATGCCTCTAAGCTCGACACTAAACCAAGGAGGGAAACATGATTTTTTACATCTCTTAACTGGAACAAACCGATCCACAGCACTAAACAGAATGTCATAAAAGCACTTCACAGCATCATTTATCTCCAATGACTCAAGATATTCCCAGTCAAATTCGGAAAGAAAATAATTCATGGCACAATAATCAGCATTACGAAAGTCATAAAAATACTCTTCATAGGGTTCAGTTGGGGGAGTCTCAAGTGAAAAAGAAATGTCTAGGGGCACATGATGTGCAGTAGCAGGAAAAACCGGATCCAAAGATGCATCAACACATATGTTATCTATATTACTAAAAACTAAATCTAAAGTTCTATTCAATCTATTAAGTACAAAATTTTTTTTGGAACAAGCCCCAAAAGCCAAAACTGTTAGAAACAAGTGAGGCTGATGGACTGTTACCACTAATAACTGGAGCACTCTCAGCACTGCTTGTCCAGGTAACGTTTGGGAGGTTGTAGTCCCCACAGACAACGACCTCAGAATTGGGATGATCAGACAACACACTGTCGACTGAATCACAATGGTGTTCATATATAGCAACTTCTGAATTGGGTGGAATGTAACAAACACCAAAAATGAGGCTCCGCCTTCCTATCCTCACCTTCACATAAACTTCATTAAGTGAAATATCACCAGCAATCCTAGTAGAATCAAGGTCTTTATGCACAGCTATCAGCACACCACCCCCCCGATCCCTGATATTTCACCCCACTATCCTAGAAACTTTGTGGAACCCCTGCCTTTATGTAATGAGGGTTGTGATCTTTAACGTGACCAGCATCGCATGGGCACGGGACCGACGGCTTTACGCCCCCATTTAACTTGCTCAAATACAATACCAGAATATCGGTTGATGTTAATGTTGTACTAAAAAAGTGAAAGGTGCTAGGCACGCTTCGGTGCAGAGGCATACGTTCTTGCCACTGAACCACCGAGACTCGTAAAATAGTTGAATTTGAAAATGTACTAATTTTTGAAGTTTGATTAAGCACACATTGTGTATAAATTTTATTAAAATTAAACAACTGTTAGTACGTAGTATAGTATATCTTATATTTATGAATATAAAAAGGCAAACACACCTATTCAATATTTTTATTGTTCAGTACACATACATTGCATCAGTAGTAACTTCATGTTCATCATCTGCAAATCTATCTTTGAATAAATTTTGCCTATACATGTATTCCTTGGTGATACTGTGAGCAGCAAACATTTGCCGACTCTTTCCGAGTGATTTTTCTCTGGGCCCCCAGTCCGGTGCTGGTTTGAACATCTCTTTCCAGGGCTGGTTTTTGTTCCGCAGCATATATATTACCACGTAGGTGAGGGTAAAAATTAGAGGTGCTGCTACTAAAAGATGCGCCAAAACTCGCAGAACAATGCGCTTTAGCATTCTTGACGTCTCCTCGAAATGTTTGATAAAACTGTATACTTGAACTGCCAGAAAGAGTACTGGAGTGAGTGTCCAGGAGATTTGCCAGAATAGTGAAGGTCTGATGCCTAACATAAAGTGAATATCGTCGACAAAGTTTGTTATTCCATAAAACCATACGATACCTGCAAAAATGTTTAGCTGTATTAAAAGGTCCGGGCGCAGAAAATGATTTTTGAGTTGATAAAAATGGATGTCCACAAAAAAAGTTTGTTAAGCGAATAATAAAAGTTTAAAGAAATAATAATAAAATGTTTGTTGTGAAATATTAAATATAAATTCTGTACAATGGCGAATTTTACGATATGTCAAAAATTTTTAGGTTATTAAATCTGTAAGTTTGTAGTTAGATCTAGTATTATTTGTCCACAATACACAAGTAATGTAACTATTTATATTTTAAATATATGACGTCTTAGCTTTTAGACTTTTAGTGAATTTAAAAGAAAATCACTAATGAGCAGACTTTTGAATTTTGAAAAAATTTCTTCAAATGAGCGCGAATTAGAGTCTCTAGAACACATATCCGGAGTTAGTTTATATATATATATATATATATATATATATATATATATATATATATATATATATATATATATATATATATATATATATATATATATATATATATATATATATATATATATATATATATATATATATATATATATATATATATATTACCCGTCAAATTTAAGTCCTGTATCGTTCGTCACTGGGTAAATAATCCTTTCATTTCCCATTCGTTGTCTTATCTGTCGCTCTATTCTATCTAATTTCTGTTTCGCATTCTCTTCCACTCTTTCTCTTATCCTGATACACTCTAAATTTAACATATGTTCTGTCTCATCCTTCAATTTTTTAAATAATCCACAGTTACTCTAGCCACTTGCTCTACTCTTTCTACCTTTTCACTTGTCTCAGTTAATTTTCCATTTATTTCACTCTGGTAATTCTCAATTTTTCGTTCTATCACCATATTCATTCCAATCGTGTTTTGATATCTCTCATTTTCCACTTGCATCATACTACTTATCTCATCCTCTGTCACTTTCATTCTCTCCATCACTATCTTGCCCGTTTCCTTCATATTTTCATTTATCTTGTCATCAACCATTCTTTCTATATCTATTTTCAATCTTTGCATATCTTTTTCAAATTTTCCTGTCATTTTAACATCCATTTCGCTCAGTCGCTCATTCAACAGTTTTATACCTTCATACGTTTCTTTCTTTACCTCCTGTTTTATACCATTTATACTTTCATTCACCAATCGCTCTTGTTTTTCCATTTTCTCATTTATCTTGATTTCTTGCTTGTCCACTTTTTCTTCTATTTTATCCATTTTCTCATTAATATTAAGTTCTTGTCTTTTAAACGTCTCATTCATATCTTGTTTTATGCCGCTTATGCTTTCATTTATATTTTCTTTTCAATTCTGATTCATTCTCCCCATATGTTCCTGTTTAGCCAAACTCTCTTTCATTTTTATTAAATACTGTAGTACCATGTCGCTACTTGGACCTGTTTGCTGCTATGTTTCTTGTTCTTTTTCTCTTTCTTTTTCGCTCCTAACATTCTCCATTTCATCCACAATTATGTTCTCTTGCGATATCACGCCTTTCGTCTCCATGATCATGCCTATCTCTTGACGTGGCTGTTCTTCTTGTGGTCGTTTTTTTGTTGGGCATTTTTCTTAGCGCTTTTATTACCTTACTTGTTTATTGTTTACTTTGCACGTGGACTTTCGAAGCCCTCATGTTTAGGCGACAATTGTTAAGTATGGTTTTATTGTAGTTTATATAATGTTGATTATACTTTTTAGTGAATTTTCTTAAAAAAAAATTCACTATTGAGGAGATCTCGACTTTTGAATTTTGAAAAAATTTCTTCAAATGAGCGCTATTTAGGACCCCTGGAATCCAAATCCGAGGTCGGTTTCAGACTTTATATGTTTATATATATATATATATATATATATATATATATATATATATATATATATATATATATATATATATATATATATATATATATATATATATATATATATATATATGTTTATATATTTATGTGTCACACCTATAACTAAAAAAATAATGGACCGATTTTGATAAAATTTAGTGAGTACCTTCCTTTCGCGAGTGGCTTGGATAAGTTCGTTAGCCAGGAAAATCCGCCGAGGTTTTCCCGGAAAATTTTGTGTTTTCTTTCGAAAAAAATCGAAAAAAATTTATATCTCCGGATTTAACAAAGTAAGGGCAACGAAATTTGGTACACGGGTTTATATCGTTATATGTAAGCTACCTACCAAAATTTAGCGCTGTCGGTTAAAGGACAAAAAAGTTACAGGCATTTAAAGAAAATTAAATTTGGGTTTTCCTCAAAACGTCAAAGTCGCGATTTTAAACGTCAAAATTGTTAATATTTAGGCAATGAACCTGAAATTAATATAATCTATGGAAGGAAAATGTCTCAAGAATAATGTTTTACAAAGCCTGAGCTCTTAGTTTCAATCGTCATTGTCCTTCATTTTACTAAAATATTCCCAGAAAATTCATTTCAAATAGACCCTTTCTCTGATACTTTAGCAGTAGTGTTGGCTATAGAGTTTATCGTTTAATGGTCAATATCATTTTTGTCGAATTATCGTAAAAAATCATTAAAGCGCAATATATCCGTTATTATGCAAGTTACGAAAAAAAGTTGTATACATTAATTGTAGGGTGTCTTAAGCTACATGTTAAAAAATATTTCCACAATTACCGGGTGGTCCATAAGTCGTTGGTGAATCAAATTTTCTTTTTTTTTAGTGAATTTTTTTAATCGAACACACCCTATGTTATTGCATTTTTGTATTTTCCATCGAAATATAATACATCTTTGTAAGAAAAGAAATTCGGGATGCAGCAAGTGCGTTATGGTAGCGAATTTTCATTAAATGCTTCAAATTTTGAATCAATTTGCTATTAACCTATAAGGTTGACCAGAAAACCAGTTTTTTCGGGAACAATTTAAGTTTACTTTCGGAAATTTTTGTACATTTTCAAACAATAAAGTTGTTTTGATGAAACATGGTACATTGTTTTTACTATATAGGTTATACTGGTAACTAAATTTGATGCCTGCTTTCTTTAAAAAAACACACATATTTCCTATTTAAAAATATTTTTATGAAAATTCACTGCCATAACGCACTTGCTGCGTCCAGAGGTTTTTTATAATTAGTATGTTATTAGGTTATATTTCATAGTTTGATTTTACAGATATGTGTATAAATGTATGAAATTTGGTGTATATTGTGTTTAATGTTATGTAAGTTTGTGTAAATATATAAATAAATGTATGAAATTAGGTTTTGTTTTTTGTATTTATTGTCTCTATATATATTGTGTACTATTATTGTGGTTAAGTGTATTGACAATAAAGGTACGTAAAACTTTAATATTTCAACCTTTTATCGGCGAATACAGTGCCTGACGCTTGATATATTAAACCTCTCACCTAAACTATATAAACTATATATATATATATATATATATATATATATATATATATATATATATATATATATATATATATATATAAAATATAGATTTATTCACATAAATAGACAGTTACAATGATTCTACAAAAATGCCAACAGAGGGAGAATAAATCCAAACTATCCCACAAAAAAAGACTTGTGCGTGGGTCTGGAATATAAATGTACTTAACAATCCTCAATCCAGCGCAACATCGCAATCTTAAGAAGGCAGACAGCGCATGGCTACAAGGTAGATTACAAGACATATTTCATTTACACTATACAAATATTACTTACAAAACTAAACAATCCTAACTATTGTAACAAATAAGCCAATCAAAATGGTCACAATTTAAGATCCAAGACAAAACAAATAAAATACAGTACAAAATTAGAAACAATCACACTCACACATACTTGCTCACTCACTCACTCACTTGCTCACTCACTTACTCACTCGCTCACTCACTCAATGACTCACTTGCTCATTCCTTACTCACTTTCTTACATAACACATGTTCATATGACACAGCTTCGACAAAACAGGCATTCAACACACAGCGACAGAATCAGAAAAATTACCACAGCACAACAACAATTCAATAGTTACCCATGAATTATCCTACGACCATTCAGTCTTGGCCAGTCGAGTATCCAAGCCTTCAGCAGTACCTTAAACAATCTCATGTCACATACAGACTGTACATTCGGTGGCAAGAAGTTGTGTAGTCTTGGTCCCATTTGAACATGACATCGCCGGGTCTGAGACTTATTAAACCTGGGGATCATGCTGGCACTCCCAATCGATCGAGACTGATAGCCATGTGATGCTTCAGTGAGTCTTCCTCTATTCTTTTGTTGCCAGATACCCACAGACCCAAGGTAAATCTGAGAGAGATCCCGGACACGCATTTCCGCATAAAGATCACCACTTAGGTAAGTATAACATCTGTTGCCAATTATTTTAAAAATCCACTTCTGAGCGACTTCCAGTCTTTTTATATAACATCTTGCAGCTCCTCCCCAGATAAGATTACCGTACTGCAGATGTGTCTCAACCAGAAATTTGTATATGATCTTTATATGCTTTTGGTCAAACATATCTCGGTACATTTTAAACCTGCTGCTCAAAAATCGTATTTTGCATACCTGATTGTTTATGTGCTCATCCCATCTCAGATGACAGTCCACTGTTACCCCCAGGTATTTCACCGTCTTCACGACATCTATCCGCACGGTTCCATGACCTCCATCTTTAATCTCCAGGGCCGCGCATAACGGCAAGCCGCTGGCGTAGCTACAAAAAGGCAAACATTTAGTCTTGTTGAAGTTAATCATGAGCAATCTGGAGTCAAACCACGTTGATATGTTTTTGAAGTCATCTACGGCTTTACTTTTCAGCTCTTCCCACGTTTCTCCCCTGTAGAGTATGGCTGTATTATCCGCGAAGCCAACGACAGTACCCTGAGACGACTGTGCAAACAATTCGTTAATGTATATGTTGAACATTATGGGGCCGATCACTGTGCCCTGTGGAACTCCATATTCTATTATTTTTTACTCACTAATGTGTTCACCTATATTTACACATTGTCTTCTTCCCAGAAGGTAACTATTTAGCAACCTGTGTATGTTTCTTCTAAACCCGACAGATTCTAAAACACCCAACAGCTTCCCATAGTCCACGGTATCGAAGGCTTTCGCGAGATCAATAAAAATGCACATGCTTGGAGATCCGTTGTCCATCTCGGCAATAACCCTCTCAATAACGTACGCTATGGTATCCTGCGCGTATATATATATATATATATATATATATATATATATATATATATATATATATATATATATATATATATATATATATATATATATATATATATATATATATATATATATCTGTGTGTGTGTGTGTAAATTAGTGCCCTCTTACTGATACCTATGCCTGAGCTAGCTCTTATCTCAGCGTATTGTTATTCTAGAGTTCAAAGTCCTACTTTTCTAACGCTTCTTTTATTATTAGAAACTTTTGTTGTTATAGTTTTTTATTTTAAATGAATGAGATTTTTAATAGTTTGATTTCTTTTTAACTGACTTCTTCTCACAGATATACCTACAAAAATATGTACGTAATGATTTTCTTCCTTGTTTTACTGGTGAACAATACTACAACGTATTCTACAAATGTGACAAGAAATGTTCCTACAATCCATTTAAAGTTCTCTAGCTATAATTATCAAAGATATATATATATATATATATATATATATATATATATATATATATATATATATATATATATATATATATATATATATATATATATATATATATATATATATATATATATATATATATATATAATTCAAAGTTTTGTATTCAATTTTTCTAATTTAGATTTTATTGATCAATAAAACTTTTTTTATATGGAAGGTATTGCAATACGTTATATTCAGTTTTATTTTTATGGAACTAGATGGTAGGCAACTCCTCTTAACTGACTTGTAAGATGGGTTGTATATGCGCTGAATCTCTGAATTCATACAGGGCTAACTGGTCGTTCCTCCAGTGGTGGCTTTTTATTGTAAATATATATGGCGGATATTGACTTTACTGTCTTGCTGTGGTTAAAATTTGAATAAATTTGCTTTATATTTAAATGTATCCACTTGAATGTGACTTTACTGCTGCGTATCTACTGCCCAATTATTACTTTACTTGAAAACGTAAGTATTTTAATATTTATCTTTGAAAAAACTCACTCTTTGGAATTCCTGTAGGCGCTTGGTTGTCCAACTGTGTTATAACTCAAATTCGAACTGTTCGTTGTAATTTTTCAAGAAGATTTTCAAAATGCTGCTTCTGCTTTCCAATCTAGCCAAAAAGTCCTGATTGTTATTATTTTTACACAACAACCCCTGTTGCTATCAAATTTTTTCTCCTCTGCTCCTTGACTAATTTCAGATTTTCCTATCCTCTTGTGTGTATTACCCAATGCCTTGGTTACCTCGTAATATTTTTACATTCCCATTCACAGATATATCTCTGTCAAATCCTTAGCCTATTCATATAATAAACATGATATTTGATGATCCCTTACATAATCTACATCTATATCAAAACATATTAACGTCTTATCACTAAAAAAAAGTCTGTTCGTCGTTTTTGGGGTTTTCATTTCACTTCACTTCAAAGGGTCTTAATACTCTACATAGGCTTATGCACACTTACTTATTACTATCTATTTGTTTGTCCCATTCTGGTCAGTATAGTTGTGAATTTGTTTAAAAATTTTGGTTCATTATTTTACATTAGATTTTTATTTAAAAAGAAAACTGTTTCTTCAGGCTCTATGACTTCCCTGTTTAATTTATATAAAGTTTCTTGGGTGCACCACCTATACATATATAAATTTCATTTGTAGTGGCTGTTCTAATAGTCGTTATTTTGGTCAAATTACATGCATTGTATTCACCGATAGTTAAGTTCTCTAATGGTCACAGTGTTCGAGTTTTTTTTTTTTTTTATAGTGTATTTTGAGTATAACATGTGTAAAACTATCCCTGTTCCATTATAAAACGCCTCAATATATATATATATATATATATATATATATATATATATATATATATATATATATATATATATATATATATATGAGACAACGGTTTCGTCTGATTTATCTTTTCTGAAAGTCGTAGATTCCGCTAACATTTTCTTTGTTTTATGTTTATTGACTAATTTTTCCACTAAGCAGAGAGAATCATCATTATACTTAGCTACGTTCTTAATATATTCAAGTTCTCTGTTGTATCTTTCTTTATTTAAGGGACACTGTATTAATCTGTGAGCCAGAAAATTAAAACCTAGAGCTGGTCAGCTCTTTAATGGCTGGCTGGAGTAGTATACTTGCAATATGGTAGGTGGTAGTGGACTTTTCCTTTACTTGATAGTAAATGATTTTTTTCACGCCAGAGGAGGTACCACCCCTTACATCAAGGGGCCGGTGAAGTCCCAACGGACGTTTCCGGTCCTGGTGTATGAGTCGGTTTCCCTTATAAGCAAAAATGATGATGGCTCCTCCTTGTACAAAATATTCCGGAGGTAAAATACTCCTCCATTCGGATCTCCGGGAAAGGGGTGTGCAGGGGGCGCCAATATCAAGATCTAACATATCCTTCTCCAATATATGTGGCCTAAATTCTAACCTGAACTCCGTCCACCATTTCCTCCAGGCTAACAGGCCCCAACTCCTCTTCCCCACCGAAACTCAAATCAGTGCCAAAACAGCCACTACTCAGCTTAATTTCCCGGGGTATGAGCTCCTTACTCCCTTTAGATTGCATAGAGGCGTGTGCGCGTACGTCCGTAGCAATCTACCCTGCACCAGACTCTCCAATTTAGAAGCTGGAAGAAAATACATACTATGGATAAAACTCTCTCTCAGGGCTGCAACTAAATTCATCTGTTGCATTGCCGGTCACCTTCTGACAACAACTTTGTCCAGCTCTTTGACTACCTTTCTGAAAAAACAGACCATCTGATTTCTAAATATCCTTCCTCCGAGGTCACTATTCTTGGTAACTTCAATGTCTTCAATAATAAGGAATGGCTAGGATCCTCAAAAACCGATCCACAAAGAAGAGCAGCGGAGGCCTTCGCAGTCAGCAATTCTTCAGCCAATATGGTTCAGCAACTTACTTACTTTTCTCGCATCTTAACACACAGCTCAAATCCCTTGGATCTCCTTCTTACTACAAATCCTGACTGCTATAAGATATCAGTCACCGCCCCCCTTGGTCGCTCAGACCACGGCATGGTCACTGCTTCCTGCGCAATGCAACCCGAGGTCACACAGTCATCACACCCACGTATCGTTTGGCACTACAACTCCGCGAACTGGGACGAAATGCGAGATTAGTTTTCCTCATTTCCATGGGCGTCTGTCTGCTTCTCTCATCCTGACCCCTCTGATATCTCACAAAACGTCACCGAAATTATCCAAGCTGGCATGGAATTAGTTATTCCACGTACACAGAAAACCTCTTCAGCCACTCAAAAGCCCGGGTTCTCTAAATCCTATGACAAGGCCAGACTTGAAAATGTCAAAGCTAACAAAACGCTTCTACACAATCCCAGTCACGAAAACCGTCAAGCATTTAACGACGCAAGAAACCGGTATGTCCGCATTCTTTCTGAGGCAAAAAACTCGTTTAATAACCACATCAAAAACAAAGTCCTCTCAGGCTCCAACAGCAGCAAACCCTTCTGGACTCTTGCTAAATCTATTGGGAATAATTTCTGCAAGAGCACGTTCCCACCTCTTGTCTCAGGGGATGAAATTGTTTCTACAGCCCTGGGCAAGGCTGAACTTTTTGCCTTGCTGTTCGCTGGAAATTCTACTCTCACCCCACCTCCAAATGTTCAACCACCAACAGTCCCCAATGTCGCGCATAAAATGACGGATATCATTTTCAAAACTAAAAAGGTACGAAAGATGCTCTCTTCTCTTAATACCAGGAAAGCCTCTGGCCTTAACGAGATCTCAGCAATTGTTCTCAAAAAATGCGCACCGGAACTTGCTCCTGTCCTGACTCGTCTGTTTCAGACATCTTACAATAGAGGCATATTCCCTAGTAACTGGAAAACTGCTCGAGTACAACCCGTCCCCAAGAAAGAATCCAAAGCGCTTCCTAGCAACTACAGGCCTATTTCTCTCCTTTCGGTCATCTCTAAAGTGATAGAAAAGTATATAAACACCGAATTACTTATATTTCTTGAAAAACAGAGTCTAATCCACGACAGGCAGTATGGATTCCGTCAGCGCAGATCAACTGCCGACCTCCTTTCCTTTGTCACCCATTCTTAGAATAAGTATATGGAACTACACGGTGAATCCCAGATTGTCGCTCTAGACATATCCAAAGCATTCGACCAGTCCTGGCACGCAGCGCTGCTTAATAAACCTCCGGAATATGGCCTACTACCAAAACTCTGTACCTGGACAGCAAATTTCCTCTCCAACCGGAGCATTTCTGTTGTCATGGATGGCCATTCCTCTAAACTGTATCCAATTAATGCAGGAGTTCCTCAAGGTTCAGATTTAGCCCCTACTTTGTTTCTTCTCTACATCAATATTTTTTTAAGATGTAGCTCAAGACACCCTCTAATTAATATATATATATATATATATATATATATATATATATATATATATATATATATATATATATATATATATATATATATATTTTTTTTCATATCTTATATAATATATTGAGCTTTATCGTATTTTGACAAATATTCGACAAAAATTATATATCATTAAACGATAAACTCTATAGCTAAGACTACTGCCAAGCATCAGAGAAAGGGTCTATTTGAAATGAATTTTCTGGAAACATGAAGGACAATGACGGTTGAAACTAAGACTTCAGGGTTTGTAAAACATCCTTTTTGAGACATTTGATTTCCATAGCCCGTATTAGATTCAAGTTATTTGCCTAAATGTTGTCGATTTTGACGTTTTAAATCGCAACTTTGACGTTTTGAGGAAAACCCCAATTTGTTTTTTCTTTAAATGACTATAACTTTTTTTGTCTTTTGACCTACAGAGCTAAATTTTGGTAGGTAACTTACCTATAAGGATATAAATCCGCATACCAAATTTGGTTGCCCTTACTTTGTTAATTCCGGAGATATAATGTTTTTTTTTAAAGAAAACACAAAATTTTCCGGGAAAACCTGGGCAGATTTGCCTGGTTAACGAACTTGTCCAAGCTATTTGCAAAAGGAATTTATTCACCACATTTAATCAAAATCGGCTCATTATTTTTTGAGTTATCGGTGTGATACATATATATATATATATATATATATATATATATATATATATATATATATATATATATATATATATATATATATATATATATATTGAAACTGACCCCAGATATGTATTTTTTTAAGAAAATTCACTAAAAATTAACTAAAGTAAAAGTTAAAAATATTAACTTAATTGAAGGCGAGGTTTTAATTGTCTTTTATGTGGCCTCATTAGTTCCCAGTGTTCCCATAAAAGAAACGCTAACGTATTTAGACCATTTGTTAAAAATGAGCAACATAGATGAAGTGGTCTGCAAAGAATATATAAATCTGAGAAATCTTTGCAGGAATCAGAATATTTTTCAATTTAATAATGAATTTTTTGAACAAACCCATGGCACAGCAATGGGCAATCCATTTCCCCATTCATTGCAGATCTTTTCATGAGTAGATTTGAAACATACCTAGCAAATAAAAAGGACTATTTTCTTAGTGTATGGTTATGTTGATGATGTTTTTGCAGTATTTAATACAAATGTATGCTAAGTAGATGATTTTTTTGCCAAATTAAACGGTATATTGATTTCATTAAATTCATGCATAAAATAGAAATTAATAACAAATTACCCTTTTTTGATGTATTAGTCATTAAAAATAGAGAAACTTTAAAATTTGACAACCACAGAAAGGAAACCACTACGGTGAGTTACATTTCGATTGACACCATAGTTTTCCACTAAAACAACTAGTTTGAATTTTCTGATTTAAATAACATTTATTGCAACTGAGATGTGGCACCATTGATAAGTCATGTATTGCTCAGCATATTTGGGATAATAATCATGATGTAGTTAGATAACATCTCAAGTTAATAAAAAATGTCAGGCAGTCGCGTCAGTTAGACGCTTACGTAAGTGTATATATATATATATATATATATATATATATATATATATATATATATATATATATATATATATATATATATATATATATATCGTTAGAAAGTTGAACAAAAATGTTTCGATGAATAGAGTAGGTACGGTTCTATGTAGTCCATTGTTCGAACTATCTTAACAATCAGTGTGTCCTTCTTAGAAGGAATATTTGATAACAGCACACAGTATTACAAAAGCAGGTGTGCAATTTTAATTACAGGGATGTATACTTTCCTAGAGGACGCTGTTCGCAACTGCTTGGCAACTAATATATACATGGTAGTTCTAGTCTTTATTCGCTTAATGATGAGGCTAACTTTGTTAGCGAAACGATTGTCAGGTCTAAAAACTGTATTGTAGTGAATTTGGTTCTCCGAATTGTAGCTGTCAATCTTTACTGTAACTACGTCAGTTGGTAGATGGCAGCACTAGGTTTGCAGAATCCCGAAATATAAAAACTCGGGACGCAGCAAGTGCGTGGTAGTGAATTTTTATTAAATGCTTCAAATTTAAATAACTCAATTTTCTATAAACTTAGAGAGTTTAATTTCAATACGTAGTAAGGTTTTTCCTAAGGCAAGATATCCACAAAATTTCATTAAAATAACTTTGTAATTTTCAGAGAAAAAAATTTTTTTCGAAAGAAAATTTAAAATTTGAATAACTCAATTTTCTCTAAACTTAGAAAGTTGAATTTTGGTACGTAGTAAGGTTGAGGCAACATATATAGTAAATTTCATTAAAACAGCTTTGTTACTTTCGGAGAAAAATTTTTTTTTGAAAGAAAACTCAAAATTTTTCCGGAAAACCCCGTCTGATTTTTCTGGATAACGAACTCATCCAAGCCATTAATAAAAGACAGGCACTTGCCAAGTTTCATCGAAATCGGTTAATTATTTTTTGAGTTATCATATATATATATATATATATATATATATATATATATATATATATATATATATATATATATATATATATATATATATATATATATATATATATATATATATATATATAATATATATATATAAACATATAAAAATTAAACCTATTTACAAATGAACTTTAATAAGATATTATGCTGTGACAATACCTCTCTCAAGCACCCTAAAATATAATCAAAATGTGCACAGTTATATATGTTTTATTTCTTTTTTCCTTGTCTTAATACACTACATATTTAATTTACTTATTTGATTTCATAAATAGTCGGTTAATAGTGACTTGGAATGAAGTAGACACTACATCTTCAAACATATTAAGAGAATATGAGTAAATCAACAGCAACTGGGAATGAATTCGGTCAGTCCACCAGCCACGTGGTTAAAAAACACTGTTTGTATGAGTGGTTAGAATTCTACCTCTAAATAAAAGGACTGTAACAGCGGCAGAAGCAGAAGTCAATGGAAGGTGTGTGTATTCGCAAAGAAACTGTTGACTATTAATAACAACAATTGACTAAAAACGCTGCGAGTTGTAAGGAGAAAATAATTATACTACAGAGGTGATAAATGATAATAAATTACAATAGGGTTATATATAATCGTAAATGCTTCCAATTATTAACAATCAGTGAATTCAGTATTATTGACATTTCTCTGAAAGTTAAAAATGAATTTCATGAGTCAATGACAATAACAGAAGCATTGACTAACCAACAGCAACCACATACCTATGATTTAAACCTAAATGTTTCAAATTTGAATAGCTCAATTTTCTGTAACCCTAGAAAGCTGAATTTTGGCACATAGTTAGGTATTTCCCAAAGCAATATGTAGACCAAATTTTATCAAAATTTTCGGAAAAAAAATTTTTTGTTGAAAGAAAACTCAAAATTTTCCCGGAAAACCCCGTCCGATTTTCCTGGCCAACGAACTCATCCAAGCCATTAATAAAAGAAAGGCACTTGCCGAGTTTCATCTAAATCGGTTAATTATTTTTTGAGTTATCAGACGGATACATATAAACATTCAAACTGACCCCGGATATGGGTTCTAGGGGTCCTAATTCGCGCTCATTTGAAAGAATTTTTGCAAAGTCTCACCATCGATACCTCTCTATTAGTGATTTTTTTTAATAAAAATTCACTAAAAGACAAACATATACATCATACACTTACTATACAGGACTACTATTCTAATACTAACTATTGTTAGAAAAAAATATTTTCTCTTTTAATATTTTAAATATATAAAATAATGTAAAAAAATTTAATAATATTATGAAATTATCTTCTTACCAGATATTTGCAAATTAGCCAAAAGAAGTGTACTGCGTCTCAACATAGCAGGAAAATTCTCCGTGAATTCGTTAGCAAATGGTGTTAAAAGTAGAAAACACACAAAAAATGTGAGTGTGCATGATAAAGCAGACCAGATCAGAGGTCTCTTCATTGTGTTCGGGTAAGAATAATATAACGTCTGTAAAAGTATTGCTTCTTGCATCATTAGATTCCTCATACCTGAAAAAGAAATGCAACTTAAGTTTTATCTCACTGCCCATACATCACAAGATATTCTCAGATTGTTTTCACAATGTGAGAACATTCTTTTTCCAAAATATTTGTTTCGGAATGTTCTAATAACATTTATGGAATTTCAAACTGCATCTTGAATATTCTGAGTACATTCATTCAATCACATACTAAGAAAATTCTTCATCAATATACTGATAATATTTTAATAGATCATTATTTAGAATATTCGCTCAGAATGTGCTCTTGTAACGGAACTTAAGAAGCAACCCGCTAGTTATGGATTTATCTGTATAATTATAAAAATCTATACAAAGGTTGAACGATCAAAGATAAATTAATTTTGGATCCCTACGACAAGCAAGTACAACAAAAAATTAGGTAACTGATGTTACGCTATCAAAAGTACAAGAATACTCCAAATCTATAGAATTGTGTACGCAATATCTGAGGCTTTTTCTCTGGTAGAAGAAGTTAATGCTGTTAAGTACACTTGGAGAACCCAAATCGCCACAACACATTTTAAAACACCTGACGATCGTTTCACTAACCAAATTAGCGTCATTAGAGGATAAAACATTCTAAATACTGAAAAAACGAACATCAACTTATATAAGTTATCCGGTATATACCGGATCTTAGGTAAAGAGATCGAACTGAGGTGGGACACTAGTCGCAGGCAAAATTCACAGTGTATTGTATTTTTATCGCCGGACAAGGTCTTTGCACTGTCCCTACTACTTTATCTAAAAAGTGTCCATCTGTAATAGTAATAGCTAAATTAACATATATTCCTTTGGCGGCAATATCTGTATACTTATGTTATCTTTAGAACGTGCTGAAACGTGGGAATTATTTAACAAAGCAATCGATCAGGTGACTCGTAATTGACGGTGGTGAAGCGTTCATACATTTTTTATTGTAACTATATTTCGCAATATACACGCTTTCAAACGCGTTTAGCTGTCCTGGTTTTCTAACATTTTTTATTAATTTCAGATTATCTTTATCAACGTGATGATTATTATCCCAAATGTGTCGGGCGACAGAAGACTTATCTACAGTACCGTAACGTAATTGGGATAAGTGTTCTTTGAATATAATTCCAATCGATCTTTTTGTTTGTCCGACGTATTTAAGATTACAATCTTTACAACTTATTTCATAAATTCCCGACATTTTGTCCGTGCTATCCTTGTTTTTTGTTTTTTTTTAAGTTTTTAAGTTTTTTAACGTATTTGTTGTTGAAAATATTAGATGTAAATTGACTTTTTTTAAAATGCTGTCTAGACCCCTCGTGATTCTAGGTTCAAATGGTAAGCAAACAAAGTTTTTTTCGAATTTCCGCTTTTGAACATCGTTGATTCCGTCAACATTTTCTTTGTTTTCTGTTTGTTGATTATTTTTTCCACTAGGCAAGTAGTGTATCCGTTATATTCGGCCACGTTCTTAATATAATTTAATTCTTTGGTATATCTACTTTTGTTTAAATGAAAATTAATTAACCGATTTACTAAAAAAATCAAACTGGCCATTTTTTTGTGCGTACGTATGATGCGAGTCGTTCGGGATGTAGCTTAGAGTAGTGGTTTCCTTTCCATAGACATCGAATTCTAAAGTGTCTTTATTCTTGATAACTAGTACATCTCGAAAGGGTAATTTATTATTGATTTCTAATTCATGAGTAAATTTTATAGAATCAAATTTATTGTTTAATTTGACAATAAAATCTTCTATTCTGCAAATGTTTGTGTTAAACACCGCGAAAATATCATCCAGGTAACGACACCACACGCTAGGAAAATAACCACTTTCACTTTCTAGATCTGTTTCAAATCTGCTCATGAAAAGGTCTGCAATAAATGACGATAGGGGATTGCCCACGGCAATGGGCCATGCCTTGGGTTTGTTGAAAAAATTCATTGTTGAATTGAAAAATATTTTGTTTGATGCAAAGGTTTGTTAGAGTTAAATATTCTTTGCAGACATTTTCATTTATGTTATTCATTTTTAGCAACTGCTCTAAATACGTTAAAGTTTGCTCCGTGGGAACGCTAGGAAACAATGAGGTTACATCGAATGAAATTATAACCTTGCGTTCAGTCAATTTAACCCCTTTAATCTCATTAATAAATTCAAGTGAATTTGTGACTGAAAAACTTTACTGCTTAACAGGCAAGCCTTTAAACTCATCTGTCAACCACTTAGCTACATTATAAGTCGGGGAATCTACAGCCGAAACAATAGGTCTAATTGAATTTCCCCGTTTATAAATCTTTGGAAGACCGTACTTCTTGGGAACTTTCGGATTAGAAACTTGTAACTTCCTTCCTAAGTCTTTTGATATGAGATTGTGACTACTTTTTAGACTATTTTTAACGTCCGAAATCATTTTTGGTGGCGGGTTTTTATTTAGTTTTTTATACGGTCCTGTCGCTATGGCGTTATAAACTCTATCTTTATAATCGTTTTTGTCCAAAATCACTACCTTATTGCCTTTATCTGCTTTAACATAGAAACAATAATTCTCTCGCAATCGTCTAACTATTTTCATTTGATTACAATTTAGTTTTTTTTTGTGGACCAAAAAAACTAAATTGTAATCCAATGTATTTAGAGCAGTTGCTAAAAATGAATAACATAAATGAAAATGTCTGCAAAGAATATTTAACTCTAACAAACCTTTGCATCAAACAAAATATTTTTCAATTCAACAATGAATTTTTTCAACAAACCCAAGGCACGTCAATGGGCAATCCGCTATCGCCATTTATTGCAGACCTTTTCATGAGCAGTTTTGAAACAGATCTAGAAAGTGAAAGTGGTTATTTTCCTAGAGTGTGATGTCGTTACGTGGATGATATTTTCGCGGTGTTTAACACAAACATTTGCAGAATAGAAGATTTTATTGCCAAATTAAACAATAAATTTGATTCTATAAAATTTACCCATGAATTAGAAATTAATAATAAATTTCCCTTTCTAGATGTACTAGTTATCAAGAATAAAGACACTTTAGAATTCTATGTCTACAGAAAGGAAACCACTACTCTAAGCTACATTCCGAACGACTCGCATCATACGTACTCACAAAAAATGGTCAGTTTAAATTTTTTAGTAAATCGGATAATTAGTGTTCCTTTAAACAAAAGTAGATATACCAAATAATTAAATTATATTAAGAACGTGGCCGAATATAACGGATACACTACTTGCCTAGTGGAAAAATTAATCAACAAACAGAAAACAAAGAAAATGTTGACGGAATCAACGACGTTCAGAAGAAAAAAGTCGGAAAAAACTTTGTTTGCTTACCATTTGAACCTAGAATCACGAGGGGTCTAGACAGCATTTTAAAAAAAGTCAATTTTCAGCTAATATTTTCAACCACAAATACGTTAAAAACTTGCTAGGTAACCCAAAAGACAAGGATAGCACGGACAAAATGTCGGGAATTTATAAAATAAGTTGTAAAGATTGTAATCTTAAATACGTCGGACAAACAAACAGATCGATTGGAATTAGTTTCTAAGAACACTTATCCCAATTACGTTACGGTACTGTAGATAAGTCTTCCGTCGCCCGACACATTTGGTATAATAATCATCACGTTGATAAAGATAATCTGAAATTAATAAAAAAAAGTTAGAAAACCAGGACAGCTAAACGCGTTCGAAAGCGTGTATATTACGAAATCTAGTTACAACAAAAAATGTATGAACGCTTCACTTGTGCCAATTACGAGTCACGTGATTGATTGCTTTGTTAAATAATTGCCACGTTTCAGCACGTTCTAAAGATAACATAAGTATACAGATATCGCCGCCAAAGGAATCTATGTTAATTTAGCTTTCGTTTAACGTTCTCAAAACTGTTAGAGATGAATACTTTTCAGATAAAGTAGTAGGGACAGTGCAAAGACCTTGTCCTGCGATAAAAATACAATACACTGTGAATTTTGCCTGCAACTAGTGTCCCACCTCAGTTCGATCTCTTTACCTAAGATCCGGTATATAAGTTGATGTTAGTTTTTTCAATATTTAGAAGGTTTCATCCTCTGATGACGCTAACTTGGTTAGTGAAAGGATCGTCAGGTCTTTTAAAATGTGTTGTGGTGATTTGGGTTCTCCAAGTGTACTTATCAGTGCTCATCACAGGTTCCAATCTTTACTTAGTTAATGCTGTAAGAAGTATCAGAAGAGCCGAAAATTTGGACCTGAACATATGGTAGGTAGATGAGCTGTGTACAATAAAACTTGCAACTTATCAGATACACAATCACTTTGCCAAAGTATACTTTTACAACCAGAATATCCAAGCTGCTGGTGAGAAACATCGGGCTTTAGAAGTCAAAATCAAGTCCGTGGGAGCAAAGCAGGGAGCAACCCTACAAGGGAAGGGTCAAAAGGTCTGTTCGATGACTTTCAGTTGTAGTTTTTTGTAAGTGCAAGTGAGTGTAATTTTGGGGCATATTCTGTCCAAGTTAGTTGTATTCTATAAATGTATAAGTACTATTATGTAATGCAATTCCTTTAATACCACACTGAAAGCCTGTAGGATCAATAGTCTAGCCAATTTTCAAGTTACTTCAGTTGGGTAACCTCAAATATTCATCTCGGAAACTTTGTGTTTGGCTATTAAATTTTCTGGCAACCCGCAGAACTGTATATTTATTTATTTTATTTTTATGTTATTGAAATTATAATTGTTTAACTAATGTTTTATTCACAAACATTTCTTTGCATTTGTTACGTTAATTAAGCTGAATAAATGAGCAATACTCGAATTGCCATTAGAACTTGGTAACCTACACAAGGGTGAGTGATAGAAGATCAAATTACAACAGATATGGCGAGTCGGGCTTGCTTATATGAAAATATATACAAGGCCAGTTAAATGAAGGAAAATTAGTAAATTTTGAAGATAAATCAAATATTTCATAGCTTTGCATTTCCTTAACTTCTGTCATTCAAAAAATGTACATAGGGTATTCCGCATAAGAACCGACACAGAGCAGGGACATGTAGGTAAACCTAAAATATGGTGATTCAATGCAAATTACCCCTATACTAAGTTGCACCACTAAGAAGTTATAGGCTTTCAAAATGCGGTTTTCAATTTCGAAAAAAAAAAACAATATCTGCGTAATACTGTAACTTAGAGATATCAAATTTGGTACACATTCTGAGTATCCCAAGAGCATTAAGCAATGGTAAGTAGAGTTCAATTGAGGCATTTGAACTTTGTTGTTTTCAAGAAAAACATGAATAAGTAAAGAAACATTTTATCAATCTTACTAAAAAATCATGGAAAATTAAATATTTGCCAACAAACTTATTTATAGGTCAAATTTGACAATCGGGAAAAGTCTGAATATATATATATATATATATATATATATATATATATATATATATATATATATATAATTTATTAGAAAACAAACAACAGAAATAAAAAAATTGCTGTCGATAAGTTATAGACATTTTTCAAGGGGATAAGTTCATAGGCATCTATTGAATTTTTGATTGAACATTGATAATATATGTGTCTTTAGTTATTCGGGTTTTTCTTGAAAACGACAAAGGTTTTTTGAAAAATAACAAGAGTAAAAAGGTTTTAGAATTTACTTCCCCATAAAATGAAATTTTTTTTAGATCCGTCAATAGATTAAAAAATTATGTCGAATTTTATGGGTGCATCACCATTATTCAACTCTTAATGCTCTTGGTACACCCAAAACGTGTACAAAATTTGGTTTTTCTAAGTTAAAGTATAACTGAGATATTGATTTTTTCGAAATTTAAAACCCCACTTAAAGGCCTCTAACTTCTCAGGGATGCACCTTAGTATAGGGGTACGTTGCGTTAAATTACCATATTTTAGGTTCCCCTACATGCCCCTGCTCTGTGTCGGCTCTTATGCAAAACACCCTATATATCTTTAAAAAAAACGCAATGTTCCCATGAGTATATGTATGAACATTTTGAGAAGATTCATTGAATGTTCGTGGAACATTTTCAGAACATACTGGGAGCTCCTAAGAATATTATAAATAACATTCTAAGAACCTTATTACTATGACAGAATCTGTCCAATTCTCATGTTCATAGAATGTTCTATGAATATATATTGTACCTTGTGAGAATGTTCTGGGGATGTTTGAAAATTCTTTCGAAATATTCTTGGTATATTCTCAGAATGTGTCTGAGCTCTCTGGGTATATATATATATATATATATATATATATATATATATATATATATATATATATATATATATATATAAGATACCCCACGTAAGAATGAACAGCATGGGGATCTCGCAAACCGTAAGATACAAGGTCGGTCAAATTGGAAAAAAGTTGTGCAATAAGGAGGCCTCGTAAGTGCCGTTGGCAGGAATGAATTAGCTTTTTGGTTCTAGATGTTTTGGAAAAACTGGTTTTTTTAATTTTCGTTTCTGTTTTATTCTGAAGTTAATTGAAAAGATATCTAAAAGCAAAAAGAAGGTTGTCATTTCTACTTTTCTACAACCAACTAACAATTCAGTAAATTGTCAGCTCTAGCCCATTTCTACCCTAATACAAGGACAAGGTATGTAAGGCTAGATGTATTCTCGCCACAATTAGAACCGTAGAGCAGTTTCGTTCTAATTAGAGCTCGTCAGTACGGGATACTAATTGTAGCTAAAATACACCTATAAAGTAAAACGGCTATGGTAGCCAACCTTCCAACACTAAATGAGTGGTGAGATACGAAGCAACGTGCCGCCACCTAGTTGCGGAACCAAGTAGTATGTTGTCCCGCCAGCTCCAAATAACACAAAGTGTTAAAAAATAGAGTTTGTATACAACCAATTAACAATTCAGTAAGTTGTCAGCCCTGGCCCATTTCTACCCTAATATAGGGACAAGGTATGTAAGGCTAGATGTATTCTCGCCACAATTAGAACCGTAGAGCAGTTTCGTCTAATTAGAGCTCGTCAGTACGGGATACTAATTGTAGCGAAAAAACACCTATAAAGTAATACGGCTATGGTAGCCAACCTTCCAACACTAAATGAGTGGTGAGATACGAAGCAACGTGCCGCCACCTAGTTGCGGAACCAAGTAGTATGTTGTCCCGCCAGCTCCAAATAACACAAAGTGTTAAAAAATAGAGACTGTATACAACCAATTAACAATTCAGTTGTCAGCCCTGGCCCATTTCTACCCTAATATAGGGACAAAGTATGTAAGGCTAGATGTATTCTCGCTACACTTAGAACCGGAGACCGGTTTCGCTCTAATTAGTATGCCGTACTGAAGAGCTCTAATTAGAGCGAAACTGGTCTACGGTTCCTACATACTTAAAGGTGTATTTTCGCTACAATTAGTATGTTGCGTACTGAAGAGCTCTAATTAGAACGAAACCGGTCTATGGTTCTAACTATGGCGAGAATACATCTAGCCTTACATTCATAAACTGAAATCTCATAGACGGATAGTAGGTATAGATGGGCGGTTCTGGTGCCACCACCTTCCACCACCCGGCTACTGCGCCAGCGCGAAGCGCCGGAGTGACGTCATAAAGGGCGGGGCCTGGGCGTAGCCCTTCCCCGCCCCGTGTGTGTGTGTGTAGCCCTTCCCCGCCCCGTGTGTGTGTGTAGCCCCAATAAAGGGCGGGGCCGGAGGGTCGCCCCTTGTGTGCAGAGACCCACCCCAGTGGGACGTAGCCCAGCCCCTTTTGTGAGGAGCCCCATCCCGCCCCATTTTGGGCGGAGCCCCATACGCGACCAAACCCGACAACGCCCCGACCACGCCGCGGCCACGCCCCAACCGCACCCCGACACTCCCCGACAACACCCCTAATCAGCGCCTAAATGACGTCATAGTGACATCATTGGACGTATAACCAATAGGGTGCTAACCTGGGGTGACGTCATCGAAGATGGCGGCCAAGATGGCCGACCGGCAGTGAAAAACGCGGGAAATTTAAATTTTGGAATGACAGGTGGCGCCAGCTGTCAATGTAAGAGGATTCGCCATTTTGGTTTCTGGTAATGTGACGTATGCAAAGATGGAGGTTTGCGCATGCGCAAACCCAACTTTTTATTAAGCAGGTAGAGGTATAGTGTTTAGTGTCATGTTACTCGCTTTGGCGAGTAGAGTACAAAAATTGTATCTACCACCGCCGGAGGCGGCGCAGACCACATATTTTTGTTTTTAAGTTAACCCCTACGTATTTGGTATCATTTTATTCGTCTCGACGAGTAGAAGCCAAATTGGGAAACATGGTGCCAGTCTTGATGACATCGAAGTATACAAACACCGGATGTTTGCGGTTTGCAAGTGTGAGCACGCTCGTAAGAAAAAGTTAGAATACGCGACTACCAGACATGTTTAATCAAGCAGAATTATCTAGATATATGAGTATTCCAATTGTCCCCCTGTATGTTTTTCATTGCAAAACAAAATCACTAAGAAGACATATCGATATCTAATATCGTGGTTTTTAAACAACATACTCGGTTATAGCCAGTTTTAATATCATAACTAGATAGTATAGTATGTTATAATACAACTAAAGATATTTCACCACGTATATGTTTTTAGTTTATTAGAATTTCTATTTACAGCGAAGCAGCGTAATAAGTAGAAGAGAGATACCAAACAGCATATATTAACTACAAAGTATAGAGGTCGTCACAGGTCAATTTAACAATTGATAGTTGCATCTCATAAATGCAAAATTTAAAAACACAGGCTATTTTCAATATCTAATTTACTAAAGACAATAGCCAGATATGCGTGTATTGAGAACTGCATTTCATTGGAACGTATAAATGGTCAGCACATTTAATCATAATGGCAGTTGAAACAGTATTATGGAGAAAATCATCAGTGATCCCAATAGATTTTTAAAGTTTACACAGAATCCAAACAGAAAAATACAACTAATGAGAGTACATGAAGAGGGGGGAAGAGGGCAGCGAAACCTATTTAACAACAAAGCATGCAGCAATAAGGTTAGTTCAAATCTAAATGTTGAAGATATACTCGGTGTACGGAATTATAATTGTATCAACATGTTGTACGATGATAGTAATGATTCTGGAGTCACAGATCCAGAACAGAAGAGAATACGGTATAGTATAGACGAAAATGATGGTCCTGAGAGCATCAAACCTGCTACTATGTTTGTGAAGATTGTTATTGGGGTCAAATTGATGCAGCTCTGAGACAGAATATTAGTGAGATTAAGCAAGAAAGTAAAATGCTGCTAGAAACAAGGTATACCATTACTTCAGCTCTAAGTGTTGCAATTGGTGTATCAAAAGCGGCCGGAGTGATTCCAATAATTAAAATTGTAAATACAAGCCTATATTCACCAAGTCCAAATATAGCAATCTCATCTAGCTCATGGGAATGGGATTATTTTATTTCAACAGTGACAAAAGCAGCTGAAGAGTACTTTACCAAAGGTAATAAGATAAAAATGAGTCATACATTAAAGGCATTTCTTCGCATAATACATGGAAGGATAAGAAGTCAGTGCGAGGAGGACCTGGATGAGACGCAGTTTGGCTTTAGGAATGCACTAGGCACCCGGAAAGCACTTTTTGCCCTAAATATACTTCTTCAAAAGTGTCGTAACCAACGCAAGGATATTTATGTATGTTTCATAGACTATGAAAAAGCCTTCGATAGGGTTCAGCATGAAACACTTTTAAACATACTAAGAACCTTGGGAATCGATGAGAGAGATCTGAAAATTATAGAGAACTTATATTGGAAGCAGAAAGCAGTGGTCCGAATCAATGGAAGACTAACCGATGAATGTCGCATTCAACGAGGCGTCAGACAGGGATGCATTCTCTCCCCGCTATTGTTCAACATATACTCGGATAAAATCTTTAAGAAGGCTTTGCAAGATAAAGACCTTGGAGTGAAGATTAACGGTGAACTGATTAATAACATTCGATATGCCGACGATACGGTCATCTTGTGCGATAGTGTCCGGGGCCTTCAAGAGTTGTTGGATAGTGTAAACATGAGAGGAAGGGAAATGGGTTTGAAAATAAATATCAATAAGACAAAATTTATGATATTCAGTCGCCAACCGCACGCCGATGCTTCCCTACAGATAGACCAACAAAACATTGAGAGAGTTACCCAATTCAAATACCTTGGTTGTTATATCACAGAACACTTAGACCCTGATAAAGAGATAAAGTGCAGAATTGAAACAGCGCGCTTAACTTTCATGAGAATGAAATCATTTTTCTCTAACGACAACTTAAACCTAAGATTGCGTCAAAGAATGATCAAATGTTATATTTGGTCCGTGTTGTTGTATGGAGCTGAGACCTGGACTCTGAAGGCTGCTACGATCGGTCGACTGGAAGCGTTTGAGATGTGGTTGCACAGAAGAATGCTTCGAATACCCTGGACAGCTATGCAGACCAACGAAGCAGTATTAAATAGAGCGAATGCCGTCCGTGAATTATTTGTCACTATTAAGGTGCGAAAGATATCATACCTGGGACATGTTCTTAGAGGAGACCGATACAAGGTGCTCCAGCTTATAATGAAAGGTAAAATCGAAGGCAGCCGAGGAATTGGAAGGAAACAGATGTCATGGCTAAAGAACATTCGCGATTGGACTGGAATACGCAGTGCCGAACAACTATTCAGATTAGCCGAAAACCACGAACAACTCGCCAATGTAATTGCCAACGTTAGGGGGACCTGATATGGCACCGAAAGAAGAAGAATAAGATCGAACCCGAAAATATTGGAGTATGTATCGTCAAACCAATTAAAATACTAAGCAGTAAAAAGGTGTATCAATCTCAGATGACTCTGTTACTTTTTATTTAACCGAAGATGCAGATATAGTTGAAATCATCAACGAAAAGGTAAAGTTTCCAAGTAATTTGAAGTTTGATATTCGACTTTCCTCTACTGTGTTGCCGATGTTCTCAAATGTGTTAATAAGAATGAGCTACCGTGTGACGAGGAGGTTGTAAAACTCATAAAAGTCATGATAAAAGACTATGAATCAAGATTCCGAGTTTGTATGTTAGAATGCTTACACTTTGCAAAGAAGCAAGTACTTAATCGTTTTAAAGAAATACACACGATATGCAATGGCCCATTTTAAAGCAGGTTTCATCATCCTGACCACCCTAAGCCAAAATATGTTTTATATCTACAAACCACCAAATGTTACAGAAGTGAGAATTTGTTTCGATGACGATAACTGTATGAAATGGTTTAGTCTTCCGGCAACATACCTAAACAACGATGAGATGCTTGAAGTTTCAACATACAACATATCCAAAATTAAAAGTGATATGGTGCGCTATAAACTTATGTTCCTGTTTGATAACGGTATCCGTGATGAAACATCTGATTGGAGAACCCTCATATTAACTGATTGGGCTCCTCTGAATGCGATAGACAACGTCATTGGTCCTTTTGACCACCTTATACGAACCTTCCCATAATTTCTGTGGTTTACATGACCGTCCCTTGCGTCGTACTCGATTGTAAAACCACACCCGATCTCCACTTTCTACTCGTATATGCATTCTGACAGCAGAATGGGTGGCGTCTCTTCTGGTCAATATGACTGAGCTCTCTTCAAGCGAAGTTCTTACGTTGCACTGTTTCTTCCGCACAATTGCTCTCGCGCTGGTGTTTCTACTTGCACAAATATCTCTGCAAACCCTACTATTCCTGTCGACATCAGCTCTGTTCCAACAAGTGTGTTCACTGAGCTTTTTCGGGGTTGGCTTCACACCAACATGGTCATTACCCCCTTCGTCTTGTACTTCTCCAATAATTTCTTTTCTACTTGCTTCTGACTGGGTAACTGGGTCGTATCTTCCTCTCACAGCTCTCTTCACTGGCATGGCAGTTTCACGGCACACGTTACTATTTTTCTCGATGATGATTTTCCACGCACCCAGGTTAGTGCTAGGCAATATTATTATTTCTTCAACACCGATAGCCAGGATGTTAGTGCCAAGATCAAGTTTAGCACACTGATCTTGAAGTATGTCCAAGTCAATTACAATCGGGTCTAATATGGCGGCGACTATGGCTCTCTGATTGGCCTTCCATGTCCGAATTTGCAACTGAACGTCAGTTTCGCCAAATACCTGGATCCGATCACCACTTACTCTGCACTCTGTCTGGCTCTCTTACTCGCCATCTTGGTACCATGTCGCGGCGAATAATCGTCCTAATTGCGCTAGTGTCGACGACCATCTGAGCCTCATTGCCGCTTACGTATCCGTCTACGACGAGAGCACTGTCAGAATTGCTAACCTGAGAGACCATTGCCTTAGCTTCACTTTCTGCCATGTGCCGGATAGCAGTGATCTTAGAGCCCAACATTCGCCTCGTATATGTCCCATTTTGCCTCAGTTCCAACAACGCACGGCATTTGCATGGTAAGCTCTTATTGGCTTCATATGAAATGTAGGCTTTGTCTGTTCTACTATTTTCTTTAGTAGCTGGACCACTTCGGATGGATCTGTTTTAATGTCTTCTCGTACTCGGAGACTGCGAACTCTCACATTGCCTTTTGAGGCATGTTTGGCAGCTTTAAATTCTAGTGAATGTGCCAAAGCATCGTTCAAGTTTTTGGGTCTCGCCATCTTCAGCGCCTGTTGAGTGTCTGTATCCCTGATGTCATCAATAAATGTTTGCAACGACAGCTGGCTCAAAAATTCCACCGGGGCTGTAGTAAGCTGATCGTGTTAGTCTCGCAACATCGACTTTAAATTGTTGCAGGCTTTCGCCCGATTTCTATCAGCGACTTTTCAGCTGAGTTTGATATATCTGTTGTAAATGCTGGTCGCCAAATCTCATTTCTGGGTAATATCTAATGCTGTCGAAATTGTCTTGTTCTTCACTGGGAATACCTTGGAGAACATTCAGGGCATCTCTTCTGAGAGCTACCATTAACGAGGTCGCTCTCTCTCTCTCTCTCTCTCTCTCTCTCTCTCTCTCGCCCCAACCAATTGCTGCAGCAGCGATTTCGGACTGGCGTAGATAAATACCCCATGGAACTGAGCTATCAAATGTGGGAACCTTAATTCTTACGACGGGGCTATCTTCGAGTCTGATGTTTCCTTTGACTAGGGTATCACACTTATTTTCTAGTGATTGCATTTTTGCTGTACTTTCGCTTGTACCTCTTGCATAGTGGTCAGCTTGTCATGTACATCGTCACTCACACCTCTTACTCGGGTCTCAACTTGCTGAAAGATGTCGTCTTTTACCTGCTTTATTCGCTCGTCTACACATGAAGTAATATTCTCAATTCTGCTGGCTTGTTTTTGCAGAATTTTCTTTGATTCTTAAACCATTTCTGGCTTCTCCATCTCTTTTTCTCATTTCCTCGTCCCTTTTCTCATTTCTTCTCTTGCTGCTTCATCTTTTTTTCTTGCTTCTCTTCTTGCAAATTCATATCTCTCTCTCTTCAGCTTCTTCGTCCATTTTTTTTATCAGCTCCAATAGCTGGGTGTCCATATTGGCTGTTGCGCTACGTGTCTTGCGCATAGACGTACTTAAATCTGATACACAGTTTATTCTGTTTCAAAAACACACCTAGTTATGAATTACTCCTGACACTAATCTTCCAGAGATTCTAGAAATGTACACGTTATGCAACGAATCTTCTGGAGAATATTTCCGCTAGCTTGAAATTCCCACTTCTGACACCAGTTGTTACGTTCTTCGGGGTTCTGGATTTGTTGACTGACAAAACACAGCTTTTCAAACTACTAATTTATTATAATCAACTATTTTCCAACACCACCATCAACTAAAATATTTCTCTTACTAATTGTCTATAGTTTATTTTCGCTTCTATTGATTCACCACACTGATTCGCTTAATACTCTATGTTCACTTATTCTGCACCAACACTAACTCAATACTGAACTAACTTACTCTCTGTACGGCTCGCCCATTTATACAGTCCATAGAGATTCTAGACCTTCTCTACTGTTTTACACCTGTCACTTCTGGTCTCTTCTAGAAATATAATTCCAGAGTGACTGTTACCAACGCACTTTACAACCGGCCTCTGACCATAGAAGTAACAAGGTTCATAAACTGAATTTTCATAGGTAGATGTGACGAACGTATTTTAAACATTTCATTGAAACTCTTCTTAAAAAACGTCACAATATGTTTTTCGTGATTTGTTGCTTAATTAAAGATGGACTTAATTTAATATTCAGCGTTTAGTGAAGCTAAATGGAAACTTATTATATAATTAGTTAATATGCTACTTACCCATTAAATAAAAGTTAGAATACAACACTATAACCCAGAATTGGTGAGACATCGGCAGGAATGTCATAGCTTGCGGTAGCTTTGAAAATATAAAGTTTTCAGGCTCATTTGCTATTGTTTTAACTGCAATACTTGAATGGTAACTGAGTGAACCCAAAAGACCAAAGCTCATTAAAGAATAAAATATTGAAGTTACAAAGTTGGCCAAGGGCAAAGAAACACCACGCATGTATACCGGTTTCCTGAATGGGCTTTGTGATCCCAACGCGGATAATCCTCCTGAAAAATAAAAGCATTAGATAATTCTTGAACAATACCAAACTAATTCATAAAGATAAGTAAAATATTTCAACAAGAGTTAAGATATTTATACGAAAAAAAAATAACTGTAAACCTTGTATACCTCCCACTAAGCATGGTAACTTACAAATGCTTACCGCAACGTTAAATAATCTACCATTAGGCAAGTTAAGTTTGCAACATTTCTAAATGTTTGCAGGCAAAAAACCAGTGCAAACTTGCAAATGAAACTTTAACGTAACTTTCAAATATATCTCATTTGACGGTTTGTGGTTTTTCTCCATTTGTAAGCTCACGTAAAGTTACAATTGTAATGTTTCTGAAAGTTTATTTTAATTTGCAAACAACATTTATTTGAATTCCTTTCGTTTTGGTGATCGTGTATGTTCGATCGTATGTCATCGTCGTCCAATAGCAACATAGCAACACCGACGCCAACAGCGAACTGACTCTGACAAAGCGCCCGGCGTTAATTAATGGCGGTTTGTTGTTTATATTTTTTATAATTGCGTCATCATAAGTTGTTATTTGATCTATGTCTATTTATTTTACTGGAAGTTTAAAAGATTGAACAATCCTATTGTAGCCTGAATTGTTTGAATTTTGGGTAATTAAGTAATTCGTTGTCTGGAGTGTAGATAATGAAACATGGAGTATATCGACAAACATTTCAGGTAAGAATCCCTAAAACAGCAATAAAATTAGTCACTTTTCTGTTGCATAATTATTCTGGTATGTGGCTATTGGTGAATTATTATAAACTGGCTGCATTTATATTTTTGTTTTTTTTTATGAAATATACTCTACGAAAAAGAAAACCTAATTGCTAAATACGAATTTTCTTATGTCCTTAGAAGCAGCCTGGAGATGATTTACCTGGTCAGACCAATTCATTTTTAAACGTTAAATATGATTGACCTATGGAAGCATGTGGCTTATCCATAGCAATCGACATCATAAAAACAGTGGAACAGTACAGTACCCATAAAGCTGCCAGGATTGCTTATTTTGCACTTGTTGCAGTATCCTATGCTATGGAACATTCATATGGGTTAACTCATTAGCAGCGGAACATGTGTTTATCATGAAAAAAAGAGCAATAAGGACTGCAACAAGAAAGCTGCCCTAATGTGTTCCAGGCCAATGGGATACTTAGGTACCCTTCCAGCTATATCCTTTTTCAGTATATGTATTCAAAATATCCAGTGAATGATGAAGCTCGCAATATCAATACCAGGTGCAGCCATGAATTAAAAATACAGTTGCACAAAAAGGAGAAAACAAGGCTGATGTTTGATTACTTGGGAATCAAATTCCTCAATTTTCTACCTAATGTTATCAAGATGCTCCCACTAACAAGATTACAGTAGGCACTAGTGGATGTTATAAAACAAAAACCAAGGTGAAGGAATTTATTGGTGCTCTAAACTAATGTGTATAGTGTTACAGAGTACTTGTATTCATTCTTTGTAGTGTGTGTGTCTGTGTGTGTGAGTGCGTTAGGCAAAAGCTTTGGAAGGCAAGTTCCACTAGCAACAGACTTTATATATATATATATATATATATATATATATATATATATATATATATATATATATATATATATATATATATATATATATATATATATATATATATATATATATATATATATATACGTAATTCATTGTAGTCCAAAATTTGCTTTATTTTAACTCAATGTTTCTAAATGTACACAGACATTGACGGTACTATACTTACTCGATAGGGATAGTTAAGACATGCGTGAACACTTTCAGAGACTCTCGCCATATTTAAGCTATTTACGCAGTGAAGTTGTATTCATTTCCCTGCGCTTGATTTATCCATTGCATATCTTACGTTTGCTTAATTAAAGTTTCTCTAAAATCGAAATGAACGCACCATTTTATATATTTCTTTTTCACAATAGTATTTGATATGTTGACTTTATTTTATGTAACATATGTTACCACATATTTTAGAAGCTAAAAAATTCTCGCCTCTCAAAACAAGTAATGCTGCAGAAGATTTTGTTTTTGTTATTGGTGTTTCACACGTTTTTCTAGACGACTAAGAGTTATTTAGTAAAACAATATCGAAAACAATTAATTGGTATTCATTTAAAAAAAAGAATTTATGAGATCGGTCAATTAATAACGATATCACGAGTTCAAGTTATCTATTTTGTCGCTGAGTTTTGACTAGAACTGCATTTTAGGCTAAACATGGACACGATCGCTATATGTCTTAACTATCTCTATCGAGTAACTATAATTCAGTTAATCAAATACAGTTTCCTTTTTTCAAAAATGCTTGGACACATTGGTTAGTATTTCAAGTTGCAGTCTTTTAAAAATCTATACAGTATGTACCATATTTGAAAAATGACTTCATCGATAATTTCTTTAAATCAACCCTACGTTTTTGTTGACTATTTTTAAAGTTCTTACATGTGAAGTTGTAGAAAACCAGCAGATTAAAAAATTTTATTCATTGATAACTACACCATTTTTTTCGTGCTTTCAACTCAATATTTTTAATAAAAATTTGAAATTTGGTGGTTTTGTATCGCTTGACGTGTGCTTTAAAAATAGTCAACAAAAAGCTAAGGTTGTCATTTACAAAAATTATCAATGACATTTGGCACAAATTGTATAATACTTTTTTGAAAAGATTGTAACTGAGAATATTATCAGACTCCGAGCATTTTTGAGAAAAGCTGAAGTAGATTAATTGGAAGTATCCCAAGTTACAAACTTGCACTGTATATATATATATATATATATATATATATATATATATATATATATATATATATATATATATATATATATATATATATATATATATAATATATACAATTGCAGGTAAGTTGCAAATGTAAGTTTAAATTTTACAACTTTGCTAGGTCCTTTCAAAATTGAAGCTTGCTGTAAGGTAACATGTGTAAGTATAAAGAAAGTTTAACAGCTCACTACAATAAACTTGCAGTCAAGTTACAAAAGAAACACTTGCATATGTAAAGTCACTGGGGGGAAGATTTACCATTTGCAACAAACTTGCAGGAGGCTTTCTGCAAGTAATTATCAAATTTACACTTGCTTTGGAAAAGATTCTGCAATGTTAATGCAATATTACCTTGCTCAGTGGGCTTAATTACTGAAAAATGAATTAGTTTGTTACAGCGTCTAACAGGAAATTCACGATTTGCTATAAAGCTAGGTCACATAAGGTAATATGAGATGGGAAAAGCAATAAAAAATGATGAATCGAAAGATCATGGGGCAGACTTCAAGCCAATAACTAAATTAGGTAATTGTTTGTAATTTTGAAAGTGCGCATCAGTAAATTGTGTACCTATACAGGGTGAGTCACCAGTAACTACATCGATTGATTATAGGAAAACCATCAACAGGAAAAATCTCAAAATTTGGTACTGTAATAATGCAATTGGGGGACACACGGCTAAAATATTTTCAGACTAGTGCTTTTTCCGGTTATACCGGAAGTAGATGTGAACTTCCTTATTTCAAGTTGGACACCAAGTATACTATTACATTTTAAGATTCTGCGTAAAATTCTGAACAAGTACACTTGGAGAACCCAAATCACCAAAACACATATGTTTTAAAGAACTTACGATCGTTTCACTAACCACGTTAACATCATCAGAGGATGAAAAATTCTAAACTAAATTAACAGCTACAAATGTATTTATATCATACCTAGGTAGACGAACTAAGCCGAAGGTAAAAATTGTAGTCGGAGACCCATCGTTTGTCTATTGTGTTTATATTGCACGGACGAGGTCAACGAACTACTTTAATCTTCTAGTTGACAAATTTATGAGCGTTTATCTAATTTAAAAGATAATGGGTTTAAGATGAAAGGTGCCGCATTATGTAAGGAAGCTCACTTTCTTTCTTGATCTATAAATTCACTATGTGAATACTGGAGTCCCTGATGAGCGCCGACAAGCATATCTGGCGAACAAACCAATAATTGCCGGATATCTTTTTTAAAGCAAAAACGACTGTTTCGCACACAATGTTAACTTTAACAGAGGATGAATATTTCAATTAAAATTCTACATAAAAACAAGAGTTTATCTTGATCTCTTATTCTACATAAAAACAAGTATTAATATTGACCTCTCAGATACAAAGGAAACGAAAGGAGATTTTTCAGTCGAGAACTCAACGTAGAGCCTAGTATCTGTATAGATCGGCCGAGTTATTGACAATACTTTATTATTCTGCCCGACACATTAATATACATTGGTACCTTCCTAAATATTATAAACTTAAATAATGTATTTATTTCATTAGTTGCATGTTATTAAATGAGACATATCCAGTAAAATAGGGAAGTAAACTATTAAAACAACTAAAAACCTAGGTTGTGGTTTCGAAGGAAAACATTGTCCAATTTGAGTCATTATGAATTTATAATTTCATAAATGTTAATTAATTTTTTCAATCATTTTCAAGACAAAGCAATTAATTGAGTCCATTAATTTGAAATCGATTAATATCCTAAAACTCGAATACTTTCTGTTACTATGTGAAAAAATCTTGATTCTAATTTATTAGGGATTAAATGTTTAATCTTGTTATGAGTAAAGAACATAACTTTGAAAAGACGAACATAAAAATGTCGTCTGATTTCAATATTCAATGCACTATAATCCCACAAGATTTATTTTGGGAATACACGTGACGTCTTTCCGAGTTCATCTCTGATTGGTCGACAGCTACCATGCCTCTTTAATCTATAATAAACCTTGACATTTGTCAACAATTTTTGACAGTGTTGTTCCTGCTAGCACAATCGTGCCAGATTCAGCACTGTGTCTCCAGATTTGGCACTCTAGCACCCCTTTACACTTTTCTGGTACATTTTAATTTTTTCAAACTACGCGCCATTCTCAAGTGAGACACTGCTATAAAACATACAACATACACACATTCGTGAACCGCATTCGTAGTTTACATCTACCCGTTACTCGATGGTTAGATTCGTTATTATAGTTTGACATACCTTTTCTACTTTAGGGTATTGCGTACTGTCAAGTGCCTAGTAGTGATGGGCAAAACGGTTATTTTCTATTAACAGTTGAACCCGTTAACATTATGTAATATTTACCGTTGAAAATAACAGGAGCAGTTATTTATCTGTTATTTTGAACTGGATAGTCGATCGATAGTATCCTACGTTCCCAAAGCTGTGAGCGAGAGCGAGCACACTAGTATAAATAACGTGTTAAGTGTTAAGTATTATGTTATGAAGTAAAGTCCGCTCTTTACTGTATACCCATACCCATACATATTTAGCATTCCCAGTCTCATGTCCATTCACCCCGTCAAATTGTTAAATTTAACAGTTGCCGATGAAAACCGATGTTTATTCATCGAACCTAGTTGCAGTGGAACTGACTGAAACAGATACGAGTCCGAATTCTAGTTTAGTGTAAAAAGCGTTATTTTGTACCTGTTATTTTAAACATCCATAACTGGTGATTACCGTTGCGGCTGCGCAACCGTTTAAAAATAGCATATTTTTCATTAACGACCCATCACTACTGCCAACTGTTACATCAAATGTCAAATCCTCAAATGTTTATGGATTTTTATTTTATTTTGTTAGCGAGTATACCTATTTGTTTATATTTTTTTGAAAGACAATTATTTCTTTTGTTAATTTTCAAAAGAATAAAGTATTTAATTTTTGGTTTAATTATGATTTTATTATCATAAACATGCATAATTTTCCCCTCTTTCATGAGCGTTAAAACGTACAGTTACAGTAACTCTTAATTTTTGTTCCAATTAAATCTGGGGATATTTTAATTTTAGCACTCAAACCACAGCATAGGGAACAGTTATGCTGTGCTCAAACCAAAGAGGTCTTACAACCTCTTTGGCTCAAACCGTAAATTTCGCACCGAACGTCCCTAAATTCAGCACATATTATCTCATGATAGGAACAACACTGTTTGACATAACTATTCAAGTCTGTGGCATGTGACAGTGTTTGAAATTATTATTTATTTTTTATACAAAAGACATCGTTTTATCTTGATTTCTCTGTTTGAATTTAATGAAATAATGGTGAATAAACTTGGTTCAGTTTGTGCTGTTTACGGCTGTAATAATTATAAGCAACAAATAAAAGGTGAAAGCAAGTCATTTTTTCGAATGCCAAAAAATGTAATCATGTAAGTTTCAACAACCCAACAATTTTAAGCTCTAAGGCTTGCTTTTGGTGTAGTAATAATTGTTAATTTCATTTTATTTTTAGTTTGAAATCATGGATTGCTGCATGTAACAGACGCGATCTGAATGAACTGTTAAAATACGAAAATCCTGATTATTTCTATAACACATTTGTTGTCTGCTCTGACCATTTTCAATTACATTGTTTTCGGAATAAGAATTTGTTCAGCCAGGGTTTATTACCTGGGTCCATCCCTACGGAGAAGCTGTTTCAAGTTAAAAGTTCATTAAAGAGAAATATTGTAGTTGAAATCGAGCAAATAGAAGTAAAGAAAATTAAGACCAAATAAAAAGGATTTGGAGATACAAATGTTTTGGATAAGTCAACTTACAATATTGTTGGAACAGAAGAAGAAGAGACTTAAACTGACAATAAATGAGAATCAAACAAAATTAAAGCAGAAAAGCAGCCTTCTCTGAAGTACATAAAACGAAACAATCTTGCATCTAAAATTACTTACATTTCAAAAGTCATTTAGTTCCAAATCATATTGCTAATATTGTGCATTATGAATAAGGTTTACAACTAGTTTGGTCAGAGTCAAATTAATCAGGAGGACCAAAGAAAAAAAATTAAGAAAGTAAGACTTTGTTTTATTGTTCAACAAAGTTAGTAATGTCCTCAAAATTAATTTTGTGCTAGAATTTTGTTAAGGTTGAAAAACTCATTTCAAAATTCTGATTCATGATGCATCTTCTCACTAAAACGGATTAACACATCGAGTTGATTCATAAGTGGTTGGCACCTTCTAACTGTGAAACCGCACTGTGTTTTTTGAATCTTAAAGTACAATGTTAAAACTAGGTGAGTTGAATTCTCTACCCTTCTATCAACTCAGAAATGCCTTGTGATTGATGATTTCAAAATGTCAAGCCACTTGGTCTAAATATTAGAGGTGTGTGAACCCATGTTTTGTTCGAACCGAACTATGAATGAACCTAAGCAAATATGTTGCCTCGAACTTCGAACCTCTGAAATAGCATGTCTAAGGTTCACAGTCAAACTTCGAACTTCTTATAAATTCAAAATCGAACATCAAACTACCCAAAATTTTTCAGTGTTCATATATCATTTCCTTAAATACAAAATTTAGGAATATTGTAACATTTACAAAAAAGAAGGGTTCGACAAATTTGCAGGTTGATTGGCTGAAAATGCCTTCCGGTGCTGATCATTGTGGAGATGGGTCCACGTTAAATCAAAAACACAAAAACAAAAAATATTTTAAACTTTTTTAGATTGCTAGATCTATAGATAAGCTCAATTATAAATATGTTGTTTGGTATTGGCTAGGCAAACAGATTGAGAGAGTTCAAAGTGAGCATGATATGTATAAAATAACCACTTACAAGTTTGAACTGTCTCTTGATTGTGAATATTTAACTGTTTTGGCTCACTGTGAAATAAAGCATGTTGAAACCAGTGTTTTCCAAAGACAATCTACAATTATCCTCAAGTTCTGAAAATTTACGTTACTGATCGCCTTCGAACACCGCCATCATAATGTTGTTACTGAAATAGGTGTTGGGAGGCTAGGACATACAAGAAAAATTATTCCGGGATTGCTAAATAGCTCCGTCGTGTCTCAATGTGTCCCATCTACTGTCAAAAATATGCACGAGTAAAATCTCCTGAAATTACGCTATCGACTCAATGAGACCAATAACGAGTTTAAAGTGCCACTACCAAGTTAAAGAGGCCGCAACTTCGCTACCTTTGGCAACATTCAATGCCTGTAAAGTGAAATTTCGAAGTATTTTTGAGCAACGAACTTCGAACTATTTTGAAGAATTACATATTTCGAACTTCGAACTACTTCAACATCGCTCGTGCGAACATATTTTCGAACCGAAGGTTCAGTTCAGGATTTCGAAGCTTCGCACACCTCTACTAAATATGTAATAGGATTTTACAATACAAAATAATAATAGCTACATAAAGCATAACCTTGGTATATTGCAGTCATAAGTGATTGGATTATTTCAAAATAATAACACAAGTGCTTATTATTGCACCTGTTACAAAAACTAAATGAACAGTAATGGTTAAATAATGAAATTTTGTAAATAATTACTAGTTTATATGGCAAATTGGGGTGTGGGAACCCATGTTTTTTTTACCGAACTATAAACAAACCCAAGCAGATATGTTGCCTTGAACTTCAAACTTCGCAAATGGTATATCTAAGGTTCACAGTTGAGCTCAAACTACAAAAATTTAAAACGAACATGGAACTAACCAAAATTCTTCAATGTTCATATATGAATGCCTCAAATACAAAATTTAGGTACCTATATTGTAGCATACAATATTTGGTATGTAGAAGATCCCCATTCTTTTTACATACAAAAGCAAAGGTTCATCAAAATCAGCAGGGTAATTGGGTGAAAATGCCTTTGGTGCTGATATTATGAAGGTGGGTCAATGTTGAATCAAAAATATAAAAAGGTATATTGAAAACTTTATTATATTTCTACATGTTTCGAAAAACATGTGCCATGGTTCGTGGTTAGATTCCTCTTATAAAAATAGGACGATTTTTTCGTATTAACATAGGTCCGATTTTGTTTCGTTTCGTTGCTATAGGGTCTTAAAGATTTTATTTTTTTTGGTTTATCCAAACTTCTCCAAAACGACTTGAACAATCTGAATGAAATTTGAAGGATTAAGTTTTATAAACTAGGACATATTTCACTGCTAAAAAAAAAGTGTGAACATCTGCACCGAGGCCGTGCATGGTGCTATTACTGCATTTGTTTTCTAAAAAGAACCTGTACACCACTGAATTTTTCTTTTTTGTTAGCACAGTTATGTAGGTGGTTAAGTACCAGTTAAAAGTTACTTCTTAATATTTTGTCGATTTTCATGTGTTAAGAATAATAATAATAACCTTTATTGCCATCAACACATACATGAGCAGTAAGAAAGCTAATGTTCAAACAAAACACCTAAAATATGTGTACCAAAAATATATAAACATGCAATATAAATATAAGACCAGAGACGGATTAAACATCGAGAGCGACCTAGCCAGGCACTTCATCGGTGCCGCTCTAGCGCGAAAGTTCGAAAGAACTAGGTATTGTCTCATTGCATAGCTGGTAGTTGGTGATTATACTATTATATGTGAACAAGTGAAGGACATCACTTGACACAAGGAATGGCTAGGATCTTCAAAAACCCATCCACAAGGGAGAGCAGCGGAGGCTTTGCAATTAGCAATTCTGTAGCCAATATGGTTCAGCAACCTACTTACTTTCCTTGCATCCCAACACACAGCTCAAATCCCCTGGATCTCCTTACTACAAAACCTGAATGCTATAAGATATCAGTCACCACCCCCCCTTGGTCGCTCAGACCACGGCATGGTCACTGCTTCCTGCGCAATACAACCCGAGGTCACACAGTCATCACACCCACGTATCGTTTGGTACTACAACTCCGCGAACTGGGACGAAATGCGGGATTACTTTTCCTCATTTCCATGGGCGTCTGTCTGTTTCTCTCATCCTGACCCCTCTGATATCTCACAAAACGTCACCGAAACTATCCAAGCTGGCATGCAATTATTTATTCCACGTACACAGGAAACCTCTTCAGCCATTCAAAAGCCCTGGTTCTCTAAATCCTGTGACGAGGCCAGACTTGAAAAGGTGAAAGCTCACAAAACGCTTCTACACAATCCCAGTCAAGAAAACCGTCAAGCATTTAACGATGCAAGAAACCACTATGTCCGCATTCTTTCTGAGCCAAAAAACTCGTTTAATAACCACATCAAAAACAAAGTCGTCGTAAGCCCCAATGGCAGCAAACCCTTCTGGACTCTTGCTAAATATATTGAGAATAATTTCTGCAAGAGCACCTTCCCACCTCTTGTCTCAGGGGATGAAATTGTTTCTACCGCCCTGGGTAAAGCTAAACTTTTGGCCTCGTTGTTCGCCGGCAAGTCTACTCTCAACCCACCTCCATATGTTCAACCACCAACAGTCCCCAATGTCGCGCATAAAATGACGGATATAATTTCAAAACTAAAAAGGTACGAAAGATGCTCCCTTCTCTTAATACCAGGAAAGCCTCTGGCCTTGACGAGATCCCAGAAATTGTTGTCAAAAAATGCGCACCAGAACTTGCTCCTGTCCTGACTCGTCTGTTTCAGACATCTTACAATAGAGGCATATTCCCTAGTAACTGGAAAACTGCTCGAGTATAACCTGTCCCCAAGAAAGGATCCGAAGCGCTTCCTAGCAACTACAGGCCTATTTCTCTCCTTTCAGTCATCTCGAAAGTGATGGGAAAGTATATAAACACCGAATTACTAACATTTCTTGAAAAATACAGTCTAATCCACGACAGGCAGTATGGATTCTGTCAGCACCCATTCTTGGAACAAGTCTATGGAACTACACAGTGAATCGCAGATTGTCGCTCTAGACACATTCAAAGCATTCGACCAGGTCTGGCATGCAGCGCTGCGTAATAAGCTTCCCGCGCATGGCCTACCACCAACACTCTGGACCTGGACAGCAAATTTTCTCTCCAACCGGAGCATTTCTGTTGTCGTGGATGGCCATTCCTCTAAACTGTATCCAATTAATGCAGGAGAAGGTTCAGCTTTAGCCCCTACTTTGTTTCTTCTCAACATCAATGACCTCCTCTGTAGCACATCCAACCCAGTTCACAGTTACACGGACAGCGGCACCCTCAACTCAAATATACAATATTCTAAGCCTGTCTTTTTAGCCCAATTAAATGAGGATCGCAGACTCATGGAGGGTTCTGTCTCTGTGGATCTCCAAAAAATATTAGACTGGGGAAGTAGAAATCTTGTACAATTAAACCCCACCAAATCTCATTCTTGCTTTCTATCTCATAAGAGACACACCAGCCTTAGGCTCATCACAATGAACAACCAAGTTATTCAAAGTAATGAGTCCTTTTCACTTGTTGGCATTTCTGTGGATCGAAATTAAGTTTCCTCTTCCAGGCTCGCAAATACTTTTCAGCAGCTAATCTCTATACCTTATATACTTCACAAATAAGACCAAACCTCGAATACTGCTCCCACATCTAGGGTGCCGCTGCCGCTTCTACACTCGCTATCCTGGACTCCGTTCAGAAGAGAGCTATATGTCTCATCTGTGACCCTACCCTCACCCAAAGGCTGCCATCCCTTGCCCACTGACGTGCCGTTGGTGATCGATATATATATATATATATATATATATATATATATATATATATATATATATATATATATATATATAATATATATATATATATATATATATATATATATATATATATATATATATATATATATATATATATATATATATATATATATATATATCTTATATAGATATCTGCATGGGCACTGCTCAAAGGAGCTTTTTTCCATAGTTCCTCCACCTGCTGCCCCCAACAGATTTATCAAGGGAACAGAGCAAATCCACCCTTTTACTGTCCAGGTCACCAGACCTATAACATCTTGTTACACCCGCTCTTCTGTCCCTAGGACTTCCAAGTTGTGGAATTCCTTGCTGGCACATGTTTTTCCTTCTCCATCGAACCTCCAAGTCCAGAATTAACAAGTTGCCTCTTTCCTCCTTGTCGACACCCACGGTACAATAGATAGTATTTAGGCTGTAAGCCCTCGTGGTGTGTTGTTGAAATATTTAAAAAAAACTTTGCTATATTAAAGAGGAGGCGGTTTTGATCACGCCAAGATAATATTAGTAGGGATAATTAGGTAGGCCAGGACACTGGACATGTGTACTTACCCTTAAGCGTGAATGAAATATGTGATGAGAGTGAAGAAAGCAAGAGGGACAGAGCGAATATGGAAATCCTTGAATCCTCTCTGGGAAACACATCTGACTGTGTATGTGTGTTGACAGATCATTGTGTGTTATCATTAATTATGTAAAAGGTTAAAACAATTTATTAATATTTGATAATTAAAAAATTGATGTTATGAATTATTAATTTAAAAATTGATACTAATCACATTCAATGTCAATTGTTAAAAAAAAATTAAAAGTTTCTGCGTCTACATTTTTATCTTGCAAAATTGTCATCATAGTTTAAAGATAGCAATAAGTTTAGTTCGATGTTAAGTATTGCTAACGAATTTAATCTCTTATCTGTCATTGTTGAGTGAAGATAATTTTGCACTCTCTTTTGACAGGAAAAACTCCGTTCACCACTGCAATTGCTGACTGCCGGCGATAGGCACATTCTTAAGGCTATATCAATGTTTGGGTAAATTGTTTCAAGGTTTTTATTTCTTAGAACCTGTAAAATCGCGTTGGTTGTTTGGGGCAGCTATCCGTCTCGAGCTATCGTTAAATAAGAACGTAGATGGATACATTCATCAACAAAGCACCTTTCTAAATCACCAGAATACATTGTTACTAACATGCTTGCTCTATTTTGAACATCTTCAGTACTCAAATTTATAAAATTGCTTAAAAACGAAAATTTACTGTAAAAATTGCTGTATGCTTCTCGTCTCTTTTGAAGTTCAACCACAAGTATGTCTATAATTAATAGATGGATACATTCATCAACAAAGCACTTTTCTAAATCACCAGAATACATTGTTACTAACATGCTTGCTCTATTTTGAACTTCTTCAGTGCTCAAATTGATAAAATTGCTTAAAAACGAAAATTTACTGTAAAAATTGCTGTACGCTTCTTGTCTCTTTTAAAGTTCAACCACAAGTATGTCTATAATTAATAGATATACTGTCACTCTGAATGTTTCCCGACCAGATAATGAAGAAGTAGGGGAAGGTGGTCCATACCGGGACACTTTTCTTTTACCAACTATAAAAAAATAATTAATAACAAATTAAACTCTCTGTTGACTCACCCGTGCAGGAATGTAATATTAAGACATGGGCATAATATTAATCAGTAAGTATTGATTTTAAATTCGGTATTAAGGTTGTCCCACTATACACCATATGGACCACCCCTTGGTCCATTGCGAGACAAGGTATGGTTCATTCCTTGGCATGGGATGAATATAGAAAGGCCCTAACGACCTATAACAAAAGACTGAGGGACGCCAAGGAGTCGTGGAGGAGGCACTGTGAGGAAGTGGAAAACACGTCCGAGAGTGCTCGACTACACAAGATCATGTCCAAGTGCACTCAGACCAACATAGGCTCCCTTAGAACATCCACGGGAGGCTTAATAAGCTCGGGGGAGGAAACTATGGAAGTTTTACTCCAGACACACTTCCCCGGCTGTAACATAATAAACCAATCACCTCTGGACTGGGAACACTCAGAAATAGAAGCGCTGTACAGGCGGGCATCTAGAGTAGACTGGACAGTCGCTAAAGAGGTGGTTACTTGGTGCAAAATCAGATGGATCATTAACAGCTTTACGCCATACAAATCCCCGGGATTTGATGGAATAATGTCCATCATGCTCCAACAGGGGATAGATATACTGGCGCCGGCGCTTACCCTCATTATGAGGGCCAGCCTGGCTCTGGGGTACATTCCGAGGGCATGGAGACTGGCCAGGGTTGTATTCATTCCTAAACCTGGGCGTCCAAGATTGTCCTTAAACCTAGAGACCTAAATTTTGGTACATTGTTCACTCTTTATAATACAAATACACGTACCAAATTTGGTTGCCCTCACTTTGTTATTTCCGGAGATATGAATTTTTTTAGAAAGAAAACACAAAATTTTCCGGGAAAACCTGCTCCGATTTTCCTGGCTAACGAACTTGTCCAAGCCATTTTCAAAAGGAAGGTACTCGCCAAATTTGATCAAAATCGGTCTATTATTTTTTAAGTTATCGGTACTATATATATATATATATATATATATATATATATATATATATATATATATATATATATATATATATATATATATATATATATACACGGATCTCCCCATTAGTGATTTTTTTAAAGAAAATTCACTAAAAAGAAAATTTAAATCACCAACGACTTATGGACCACCCTGTAATAGTAGAAATATTTTTTTAAGATGTAGCTCAAGACAGGCTATAATTAATGTATACATTTTTTTTCGTATCTTGCATAATGACGGATATGTTGAGCTTTAAAGATTTTTTACGAAAATACGACAAAAATGATATACCATTAACCGATAAACTCTATAGCCAATACTACTGCCAAAGCATCTGAGAAAGGGTCTATTTGAAATGAATTTTCTGGGAATATTTTAGTAAAATGAAAGACAATGACGATTGAAACTAAGACTTCAGGATTTGTAAAACATTCTCCTTAAGACATTTTCCTTCCATAGCTCATATTAGTTTCAGGTTCATTGCCTAAATATTACCAATTTTGACGTTTAAAATCGCGACTTTTGACGTTTTGAGGAAAACCCAAATTTATTTTTCTTTAAATGCCTGTAACTTTTTTGTCCTTTAACTTACGGAGTTAAATTTTGGTAGGTAACTTACCTATAATGATATAAACCCGCGTATGAAATTTGGTTGCTCTATGTTAATTCCGTAGATATAAATTTTGTTTTTCGATTTTTCTCGAAAAAAAAATATTCCGGAAACCTCGGCGGATTTTCCTGGCTAACGAACTTATCCAAGCCACTTGCGAAAGGAAGGTACTCACCAAATTTTATCAAAATCGGTCCATTATTTTTTTTTTTTTTAGTTATAGGTGTGACACATAAATATAGCGCTCATTTGAAGAAATTTTTCAAAATTCAAAAATCGGGATCTCCCGATTAGTTAATTTTTTTTTAAGAAAATTCACTAAAAAAATGGAAAAAACGCTCGTGCCTCGAATAAAGTTCTCTTCGTCATTTCAACTTTAAATGAAATTTGTTTCTTCCGTTTCACATCCGTTTAACAGATTGAGCACAGAAAATATAGGATATTACTTAAAATTGTCGTTTATAATTGAAGGAAAATAAAGCTTGTTCTAGGCATGTCACACAAAATAGAATAATTTCTAGATTCTAAAACCTACTGTGACTATAATGAAACAACGTTAAATGAGACGAAGACCATTTCAGGATAAGGAATTGAAAAATGTTTAAAGAGTAAAATAAGCTTTCGTACTAAAAAAAAAAACAAGATTCTTATAAGGCGTAATACAATAGTCCATAATAATAGTCCACGGCAACAGTACATGTCATATTCAACTGACAAATTATTGTGATAAATGTGAGATCTACTTTCAAAGTGACATGAAAATAAGTATTTTGTTTTCTTAATTTGTAATACGGATGTAGGCATGCTTTTCTTACATTCATATTTATTTTTGGCCATCACAATTTTACTCATTGGGTTGGATACAATTTTAGTGACTTTTGAATTTTGAAAAGATGTCATGAAATTAGCGGGAACTAGGCCCCATAGAACCCATATTCGGGTTAGTTTCAGTTTTTATCTGTTTTCATATACACAGGCTGACGGGTTTCTAGGGTAAAGCTCAATATATCCATTATTATACAAGGTATGAGAAAAAATTTTATATGTTAGTTATACGATGTCTGGAGCTTCATCTTATAAAATTATTTTTACAATCACAGGTAGCCCATAATTTTTTTCCTAATCGAACACGCCTTAGATTATTGCAATTTTTGCATTTTCTATCGAAAGATAATGCATGTTTGTAAGAAAATAAATTCGGGACTCAGCAAGTGTTTTATGGTAGTGAATTTTCATAGTAATTGTACACTATTAGTAAGATATACTATTAAAACTAATTCTTTAAATATAAGTTGACCTTGGAGATCGGTTTTAGAGTCCAAGTTAGCGATTATTTGAAAAAATTTATATTTTATATGGAGCTAAAAAATTAAAATTTGGTGTTAGATATAATATGTAAGTACTGCAAGTGTCTTTAAAAATAGTGTTACAAATTTCATTAAAGTTACAAAAGTTTTTCAGAAAAAATAAATTACTTACAAGGGGAATGTACCTGTCAAATCATAAATATGGCTGGTATTTTTCTGTATTAATTGCCGCGGTGGTTTTGTTTTAGTCAGTCCATCCAGTTTTTGCAAACAATAAACAACAAAAAAGTTTTTTAAAACAAATTTGTAGGTATCCGCGAAGCTTATTATGTTATTTTTCTTTAATTTAGTACCCACGTGCGTTTACTTAGGTGTTACTATGGTTCAAAATTGAAGATTCTGGTTTAATGGGAAATTTATTGAGCTATCAAATTTGAAATATTTTTACGAAATTTTCTACCACAATATAAAAAACCTTTTTTAGTGAATTTTCTTTAAAAAAAATCCCATATATATATATATATATATATATATATATATATATATATATATATATATATATATATATATATATATATATATATATATATATATATCACACCCATAACTCAAAAAATAGTGGGCCGATTTTCATTAAATTTGGTGAATATCTTCCTTTTGCAAGTGACTTGAAAAGTTTGTTAGCCAGGAAAGTCGGCCCAGGTTTCCCGGAAAATGTTGTGTTTTCTTTCGAAAAAAAATTATATCTCCGGAAATAACAAATTGAGGGCAGCCATATTTGGTTCTGAGGCTTATATCATTATAGGTAAATTACCTACCAAAATTTAGCTTTGCAGCTTGAAAGACAAAACAGTTATGAGCATTTAAAGAAAAATAAATTGGGGTTTTCCTTAAAACCAAAGTCGCGATTTAAAACGTCAAAACTGGCAACATTTAGGCAGAGAACCTGAAACTAATACGAGCTATAATGGAAAAAATGTCTTAAGAAGAAGGTTTTACAAAGCCTGAACTCTTAGCTTCAACTGTCATTGTCCTTCATTTTACTAAAATGTTTCCAGAAAATTCATTTCAAGTAGACCCTTTCTCTGATGCTTTGGCTGTAGTCTTAGCTATAGAGTTTGTCGTTTAATGGTATATAATTTTTATCGAAATTTCCTAAAAAATCAATAAAGCTCAATATATCCGTTATTATCCAAGATACGAAAAAAAATTGTATACATTAATTATAGGGTGTCTTGAGCTACATCTTAAAAAATATTTCTACAATCACAGGCTGGCCCATAAGTCGTTGGTGATACAAATTTTCGTTATTTTAATCGAACACAACTTATTGCATTTGTGCACTTTCCATCGAAACATAATACATGTTTGTAAGAAAAAAATTCGGGACGCAGAAAGTGCGTTACGATAGCGAATTTTCTTTAAATGGTTCAAATTTGAATCGCTCAATTTGCTATTAACCTATAAGGTTGACCAAGAAACCAATTTATTCCTGAACACTTTAAGTTTGCTTTCGGAAGTTTTTGTACATTTTCAAACAATAAAGTTATTTTGATGAAACATGGCACATTGTTTCTACCATATTGATTATACTGGTAACCAAATTTGATGCCTGCTTTCTTTAGAAAAACACATATTTGCTATTAAAAACATTTAAATGAAAATTCACTACCATAACGCACTTGCTGCGTCCAGACTGTTGTTGTTTATTGTTTGCAAAAACTGGATGGGTTGACTAAAACAAAACCATCCAAGCACTTAATAAAGAAAAATACCTGCCATATTTATAATTTGACAGGTACATTGCCTGTGTAATTTTTTTCTGAAAACTTTTGTAACTTTAATGAAATTTGGAACACAATTTTTTAAAGGCCCTTGCAGTACTTCCATATTATTTCATTGATTGTTGTCGCCCTTACTTTATGAAACTAGTCCATACTACATAGACTGGGAGACTACTTCTCTGGCTTCACTGTTGGTTTTCGTTTTTGTAGGTAAAGGGCGTAGCCAGCGCGTAAGCTAACTGGAGCAAGAGGCCCTTATGAATTCTAGATATATCTAAAACCAAATTTTAATTTTTTAGCTCCATATGAAATATAATTTTTTTCAAATAATCGCTAACTGGGACTCTAAAACCGCTCTCCAAGGTCCATTTAAATTTAAAGAATTTCTTTTAATAATATATCATATTAATAGTGTACAATTCTTATGAAAATTCACTACTATAACGCACTTACTGCCTCCCGATATGTTTTACTTATAGTGTACATTCCCATGTTAAAATTAAGCGCTTTTGAACGCAAACTTTGTCCTGGAATTAGGAAAGAAATGGTCCAAGGCTAACAATTTACACAATTCTTAGTTGATTGTACACAGCTCTATCTATAAAATTTTGTGTAAACTAGAGCTATCGTGACAACATACTACCTGGTCCTGCACCGAGATGGCGTCCCTGTCGTATATCTCACAACGTTATCCAGGCTGACATCTTGTGACAATTTCCATTGTTTAGATTTTTATCTACGATTTATTTAAATAGCATAGCAGTACACATAGCGTCATCTGTCTTTGTCCAACATTGTAGATATTGCATTACAGAATCTGAAGTGATGTCGAGGATTATTTTATTCTTTGAATCGAATAACTTAATTTTCCTTTGATCAAACGACTTGAAAATTGGTACACAACCATATATATCTATGTTCTCCTAAGTTGTGAATTTTTGTTTTAGTCACTTAGAAAATTTGCGTTTTAAATTATTTTTTTCATTTTTTATTAAGACAATTTGGTCGTTAAGATTTCGAACTCATCCAAGCCATTAGCAAAATAAGGGTAATTCCCAAATTTGGTCCAAATCAGTGTAGTATTTTTGGAGTTATCAGTTGGATACACACACACATTTTATATATATATATATATATATATATATATATATATATATATATATATATATATATATATATATATATATATATATATATATATATATATATAAACATATAAAAATTGAAACTGACCCCAGATATGGGTTCTAGGGATCCTAGTTCGTGCTCATAAGAAACAATTGTCTCACTATCGATACCTCTGTATTAGTGAATTTTTTTGAATAAAAATTCACTAAAAAGAAAATTTGAACCAGTAAAGAAAAAATACTAATATTTTGATGTCACAAGCTGTCAGAAATAAAAACGTTATTTGAGTTTGTCACATTGAAGTTTCATTTGTAATTTATAGCAACAATTTATCAAGTACTTATATATTGTGAAAATATAAAAATTTCGAGACGCAGCAAGTGCATTATCATAGTGAATTTTCATAAGAATTGTACACTATTAGATTAGATTAGATTATATTTATTGTGAGTGGGCTATTCCAGTCCCTCCACCGAGACCTTAGGTCTATTGTGGCTCACGTCTAATTATTTAAATTTCACCCATCGATCCCAGCTCCCTGCGGAAGTCTACCTTTTCTTGAGGGTGAAAGTTTGTTTGGCCGATGTACCGCCATTTCAGTGAAGTCACTTGCCCATTTCGAAGCTCTAAGAGAGATAACCTCTCTCCGAGTTCGTTTGGACCCGACATCCATCAGTGTTTGCCTCGAGGCATCATGAAGGTCAATCATCGAGGTATCATGAAGTCCCGCTCCCGAGCAGCATCCAATCTCCAGTTGTAATCCACCCCTAGAGATCTCAGCTCCCACCCAAGCTCGTCTGAACCCGACACCCAAGAGTGTTGAACTCAAGGTAACATCCCGCCGAGTCCCGTTCCCGAGCATCACCCAAGCGTCTGTTTCGTAGCACACAATCTCACAAACTCCGGGTGTATACCACTCATCAGAGATCACAGCCCCCTCCGGGTCGTCTGGATATGTGGAATCTGACAGGGTGTTTTTGATTCAGAAACGTTTTGTAAGACTGATATTTCAACTGAAACACAAAGAGTCTTGCAGAGAGACATTCAGGCGGGAAAATATACTTACTGTTCCATCACTGTATGTTTTGGAGAGTATAGTATTTGTTAAGGAAAATTATGTCTGCTTTAGTGGTTGTGAGAGCGGACACACAATACAAGATGTAGAGATTTGAGGGCACCAAAGACACATTTAACAACTATACAAAGAAATGTGTATCATCAAGCCATTAAGCTGTACAATCACCTCCCCAGCGTGGTTAGAAGCTTGTCCTCTCACAGACTTAAGGTACATCTGGGAAGGGTTCTTACTGACCAGGTTTTGTACAGAGTGGAAGACTTTTATAGTATCAATTTTAATGATAAATGCTTTATGTCCACTTGAATTGAGTTACACATTTTAATTGTACATATTTTTACATATTTATACACCTTTTATGACAGTGTTTTGTTTGCGTAGGTTTACTATTCGGATTGTGTTTTGTTTGGTTTTCTGACGTGTTCAACGTTTGTTGCAGTACATTGTATTGTATATGTAACTAGATAGAGTCATTGTTGTGGTTGTTACTTTGAGATTATGTGTATCATAGTATAAGTATTTGTAGTTTATACTTTGTATTTTATAGAGTATTCTGTTGCTGCTGCATTTCAATTTTATTGTGTGTTGTCTTTAGTTTTCTTACATTATTGTTTGCTGATGAGGTTATTCTGTTGTATACCTATGACGTGTTCTACACCCATCTGGGTACTTAAGGAACCAATAAAGATTATTATTATTATTATTATACGACACCCGCCGGCATTCAACTCAGGGCGGTTTATCTGGAAACCCGCTCCCTAGTAACAACCAAGCGAGGTCAATTGTCCATTTCTAAGTCCACAGTGAAGGCGTCAAAATCCGGGTGCATATCACTCCCCAGAGATATCTGCCTCCCTCCAGGCTCATCTGTACCAGACCCCCGCCAGTGTTTCATTGATTTGAGGCGGTATCATGAAATCCCGCCCTCGAGCAGCATCCAAGCGAGGTCGTTAGCCTGTTTTGAAGCTCACAAAGTAGGCCTAAGTCTCCAGGTGTAATCCACCCCTAGAGAACTCAGCCCACCTCAGGGTTCGTCCAGACCAAATACCCGCCAGCGTTTGATTAAATTTCACCCAACAAATCGAGCTTCCTGCAGAAGACGATATTTCTGAGGTTAAGCTTTGTCGTTTGCCCGTTTCAAAGCTCAAAGAGAGATAATCTCTCTCCGAGTTCGTCTGGACCAGACATCCATCAGTGTTTTACTCGAGGGAGTATCATGAAACCTGCATCCGACCAACATAAAACTGAGGTCGTTTGCCCGTTTCGAAGCTCACAGAAGAGGCCTCAATCTCTAGTTGTAATCCACCCCTATAGATCTTAGCTCTCCTTAGAGTTCGTCTAGACTCGACACCCACCAGTGCTAGACTCAAAGCGACATCCCATCTAGTCCCGCTCCCGAGCATCGTCCAAGCGAGTTGGTCCGTCCGTTTCGAAGCACTCAGTGGGGGCCTCAAACTCCGGGTGTATACAACTCATCAGAGATTTCAAACCCCTCCGGATCGTCTGGACACACGACACCCGCCAGCACTCAAACCAAGGCGGTATCATCTGGAACACCGCTCCCGAGTAACAACCATGCGAGGTCAATTGTGCATTTCTAAGCCCCCAAATCCGGGTGCACATCACTCCCCAAAGATATCCGCCTCCCTCCAGGCCCACCTGGACAAGACTTCCACTAGTGTTTGCCTCCGATTAGTCGCCTCTTACAACAGACAGGAGTTACCTTGAAACTATTCTTTTAGTTGGTCCCCGGATCCACAGGCGACTTGTACACTATTAGTACGACAAATTACTAGAATTAACACTTTAAATTTAAACGGACCTTGAAGATTGGATTAAACAGGCTCATTTGAAGAATTTTTTTCGAAGGTGTTACAATCGATATCTCTCTATTATCAAGAAATACCCATTTTAATCTGGTCTTGTGTTCTAGCTCCGTTTAAGACAAAGTCCTAAAATTGAATTTCCTATGAAGCTAGAAAATTAAAATTTGGTATAACTAGCTATCTAGCTATCCACGTGACTGCTTAGTTAGGCAACCCGGCATACACGGTTGTACAACCTGAATTAATGAAATCCCTAAGTTGCCAGTGTCGTCTCATATTTCCTTTGGGGTTTTATAGAAAATATAAAAATTATAATAAGGTGAAAAGGTAAATGTCTTAATTGTATTTATTATTTAGTATTTTTAACAGCAAGTCTGTTCATGTATGGTTTACTGTTATTGATTGTTAAAAAATAAATTACAAACATTATAAAATGTTACTTTTATTTTGTATAGATATCAATAATTCATCGCTAACTTGGTTAGTGAAATGATCGGCAGGTTTTTAAAATGTGTTGTGGAGATTTGGATTCTCCAAGTGGATTTAAGATTATCAAACATTAAAGATAAGCAGCTTGTATTGTTTGTAATCGTACAAGCGATGTGTAAGTCTGAATACGCAACTTTCAAATATATTGCTATCTAAGCAACGTAGTAATCATATTTAATTTCAGTGTTGGCCAATTTGAGTAGGTCACTGTTCTCCTGAATAAAGTATTTATCCTGATAATAACCAATATCATTTTTTATGAACCCAAAAAATACACCATTCCTACTTGCTTGTTCATTCATTCCGTTGAATTGAATATTTGAAAATAAAATTTAAAAAATCATAAATTTTAAGGGGATTATACAAACTACGCACTGCAGGAACATCTAAATGACAGTCATACTAACAGTAAGATTCGTAAGTCTTTGGTTATATATTATTGAAATAGTTTATATATAATGCTCTCACCTAATCCAAAACCCAATGTCATAACTATATGTTCAAATAGAGTGGACCACATTTCAAAGGAGAGGAAATGCTTGAAATCTACTTCACAAATGTAACTTAGTCCTCTGCTGTAGCTGCCAATATCTATCAGAGACACAATTACCATGGCAACTTGGCCAATAGTTGGTATTATTACCAGCCATATCAAGAACCTTTCAAGTGACCTTATTCCATCATAATTTCCTACGAACGTAATCAACGCAGTTATGAGGCTGTAAGTGCAAGACTGCCATTTAGGTAATGCTGAAAAGGAAATAATCTGTGTTTATTTCTATTTGATGATTTATTTTACTATGAAGGAACTTCAATCGTTACTATGTAAATAAGGTGGCAAATAGGAGCTATATTGTTGTTATATTTCACCAAATATTCCTCATATAGCCTTTAAGGACTATATCGACGGTGTCATGACACAAATTAGGAACAGTAAAGAAGAAGCAATCTTCGCAGGTGACCTTAATGCAAAGTCGGTTCTATGGGGATCTCCGTTTACAGATAATAGAGGTGACTATGTAGCTGAGTGGGTAGCAGATCTAGACCTAGTTATTAACAATATAGGTGCAACCCCGACGTTTGAACGAGGTACCAGCCGATCATTTATAGACGTTACTGGAAGTACTCCCAGCATCGCAAAGAATATCAAAGGATGGGAAGTGTTTACTGGGGAGTACCTGACATTCCAGAACCATATCATGTTCGAGGTGGACTGGTCGAAGACGGTTGGAAGTAAGCGACAGTGTATACGAAGACTATTTTATAGTGAAAAGTTTGCCAAAGAAAGGCAAGAGATTTGGAAGTTGAGAGCCTAGAAGGTCTTTTGGCGGTGTTGGGAGAAGCAACAAAAGAAAATACCACCATCCTACGTGCAGGACAAAGAAAAAGACCAATGCTGATGGACACTAGACATCGAACATTACAAGGTAAGCCTGCAACTAAGAAGAACAATTACTAGATCAAATGCCAGAAATAACATCACCAACGAAGAAACAATAAACCTCCAGAACCAGCACAAAATATCATTTAAAGAACTAAAGAAATGTATTGCGCTTTCTAAAAGGAAGCACTGGAAGAGATTATGTGATGAACTGGAGGGTGATGTGTAGGGATCCGGCTTTAAATAGCGGTCAAGCAGCTTGTATGTCAAAGGCTGCCTTACAAGCTCTCCCTGGAAAGGAAGCTGGAAATGATAGAACAGCTCTTCCCTAGAAAGGACGATGGATGGATCAGGGGAGAAGTGGTTCAAGATGGTGTCCCACCTTTTCTATGGACGAACTCCTCACAGCTGTTGATCAAATTAAACCAAGAAAAGTCCCAGGACCAGATCTTATACCGCCGGAAGCAGTAATAACAGCAGTGAAGACTATCCCGCAGATCTTCAATGTATTAAATAATCTAATGAAAGAACAAAGGTTTCCTGAAGAATGGAATGTAGCTATAGTGTCCTTGCTATGGAAAGGTAGCGCGACTGAATCCCCATCGGGCTTTGGGCCTCTGTATGCTCAGTACAGCCGGGAAGTTATTCGAAAGGCTAATCAAGGACAGGCTTGAGAAAGAGATTGAACAGAAAGGAGAACTGTCAGACCGCCAGTTTGGAGAAAAGGCCGCTCTATAATACAAGCTATCACAAAAGTAGTAGATACCGCAAAATATACCAAAAACAGATGTTTCGCAGTGGTAACGATGGTCGTATAGAATACCTTTAACTCGGCTACCTGGAACAAAATAGTAGAAGAGCTATACAACAAAGACATCTCGCAATACCTGATAAACGTTGTGGAGAGTTACTTTTCTCGACGACTCATCAGATTGTCGAAGTGTAAGGAAATATAAGTTAATGCAGGTGTCCCGCATGGATCGGTATTGGGTCCTCTCGTCTGGAATATCTTATACGATCAAGTGTTAAGATTACCTTTAACTGAAGGGTCAGTCAGTATAGCATATGCTGATGACCTGGCAATTCTGGTGGAAGCATTCGATCAACGTAAACTCGAATTTAGAGTTAACGAATCACTAGCGAGGATTAGCAGATGGATGGATAGAAATGATTTAGTACTGGCCCCATACAAAACTGAGGCAGTTAATGTGAAAAGATCCCACAAATGTAACCAAGCTAAGTTTGGGATTTTAGGGGCTGAGATACAACCAGCTATGAAAATTAGATAGTCGCAAATTTCCTGGTCTGACTGGCGTAGACTCGCAATTAAAATTTATTTTTCAATATAATCAATGCACTTATTACATCGTTTTAGCAACAATTCGATACGCCTAAAAATATTCTTTCGGTTTGTCCTCTAAGTATGTCCAAACTCCAGCTTTCACCTCTTCGTCATCACTGAAATGGCGCCCGCAAAGGTTCTTTTTCCAATTTGCAAATAGGTAGTAGTCAATGGGGGCTATATCTGGACTATACGGAGCGTGATCAGTTTGTACGAAAACACAGTGACGAATTGCGGCTTGTGTAATTCCAGCAGTGTGCTCGGTTGCATTGGCATTGAACAAACGCACGCCTCTGGTCAGTTTCTTACCTCTTTTCTCCAGAATATTTTGTCGTAATTTATGCAAGAGTGTTGCATAATATGCCCCGTTGACTGTGGTGTTGCTTTGGTTATAGTCTATGAGAAGAAAGCACTCACTCTTTTTATCGACTAACAGACCTTGAACTTTCTTGGTGGTGGTTTTCCTTTACGCCTCCATTCCATCGACTCCCTTTTGCATAACGGATCATTAGTAGAGAACCATAGTTTCATCCCCTGTGATAATTCACTGTCTGGGTATTACAATCTGTATGTTACAAAATTTAAAAACAAAGAGTTATCAATACTACATGGTTCTATGAACTAAAAGCTGCACATAGAACCTAATTAAACCTGTCCTAGAGCCCATTATGTTCACAGAAAACCATTATTGTTTCAAGATATTATTATGCTAAGGTAACGATAAAAACTGTAGCAATGTAGATAATATTGTTACGTTCTACGGGGTTCTGGATTTGTTGATTAACAAAACACAGCTTTTCAAACTACTAATTTATTATTACCAACTATTTTCCAACACCAGTGTCAACTAAAATATTTATCTTCTCTATTATTAAATGTCCATAGAACTATATTCCACTATCGCCTTCTATGATCGCTTCTTATACACCAACACTTACTGTTGACTCGCCTAATACTCTATGATCCCTTTTCTACACCACCTTATTCAATACTGAACTAACTTACTCTGCGCACCGCTCCTCTATTTATACTGTCTATAGAGATTCTAGACGTTCTACACTATTCTACACCTGTCACTTCTGGTCTAGAAATGTCATTCCAGAGTGTTCGCTGTGACACTGCCCCCCTCTTATATTCGATCGTCCCGGTCGAATTCTGACATTTCTTGGTATGGCGTAAGTCTGTGCATATGGACCACCTTCAGCTTGCTCTTCGGGTTCCTCTGAATGCGATAGACAACATCATTGATCCTTTTGACCACCTTATAAGGGCCTTTCCATAATTTCTGTAGTTTCGGTGACCGTCCCTTGCGTCGTACTGGATTGTAGAACCACACACGATCTCCTTCTTTAAAACGAGCTGAATTAGCTCGCACGTCATAACGGGTCTTCATGCGGTCGCTTTCTACTCCTATATGCATTCTGACAGCAGAGTGTATGGTTTCTATTCTTCTTTCCAATATGTCGGGGCTTCCTTCAAGCGAAGTTCTTAGGTGGTACTGGTTCTTCCGTATAGTTGCTGTTGTTTTGATGTTTCTACTTGCACAAATATCTTAGGTCTGGCACGCAGCGCTGCTTAATAAACTTCCGGCCTATGGCCTACCACCAAAACTTTGTACCTGGACAGAAAATTTCCTCTCCAACAGGAGCATATCTGTTGTTGTGGATGGCCATTCCTCTAAACTGTATCCAATTAATGCAGGAGTTCCTCAAGGTTCAGCTTTAGCCCCTACTTTGTTTCTTCTCCACATCAATGACCTCCTCTCTAGCACATCCAACCCAGTTCACAGTTACGCGGACGACAGCACCCTCCACTCAAATATACAATATTCTAAGCCTGTCTCTTTAGCCCAATTAGATGAGGATCGCAGACTCATGGAGGGTTCTGTCTCCGTGGACCTCCAAAAAATATTAGACTGGGGAAGTAGAAATCTTGTACAATTCAACCCCACCAAAACTAAGTCTTGCTTTCTTTCTCACAAGAGATACAGCAGCCCTAGACCCATCACAATGAACAACCAAGTTATTCAAAGTAATGAGTCCTTTTCTCTTGTTGGCATTTCTGTGGATCGAAATCTTAATTGGCACCAACATGTTACATCAATTGCAGAAGCGGCTGCTAAGAAATTGGGTTTCCTCTTCCGGGCTCGCAAATACTTTTCACCAACTAATCTCTATACCTTATACACTTCACAAATAAGGCCAAACCTCGAATACTGCTCCCACATCTGGGGTGCAGCTGCCGCTTCTACACTCGCTATCCTGGACTCCATTCAAAAGAGAGCTATACGTCTCATCGGTGACCCTACCCTCACCCAAAGGCTTCCATCTCTTGCCCACCGACGTGCCGTTGGTGACCTCTCTCTTTTATAGATATCTGCACGGGCACTGCTCAGAGGAGCTTTCCTCCATAATTCCCCCACCTGCTGCCCCCAGCAGATCTACCAGGGGAACAGAGCGAATGCACCCTTTTAATGTCCAGGTCACCAGACATAGAACATCTTGTTATGCCCGCTCTTTTGTCCCGAGGACTTCCAAGTTGTGGAATTCCTTGCCGGCACATGTTTTTCCTTCTCCTCCGAACCTCCAAACCTTCAAGTCCAGAATTAACAAGCTGCCTCTTTCCTCCTTGTCAACACCCACGGTACGATAGTATTTAGGCTGTAAGCCCTCGTGGTGTGTTGTTGACATAAAAAAAAAATAATCTCGGCGGGCCCTATTTATCCTTTCGACATCGGCTCTGTTCCAACAAATGTGTTTACTGGCCTTTTTCTGGGTTGGCTTAACATTTACGTGGTCTTTGCACCCTTCGTCTTGTATTTCTCTCATACTTTCTTCTCCACTTGCTTCTGCCTGAGTAAGTGGGTCGTCTCTACCTCTCACAGCTCTCTTCACTGGCACTTCGACGGCAGGCGTTGCTATTTTCCTCTATGGTGAGTTTCCGCACTACCAGGTTACTGCCAGGCGACGTTATTATTTCTTCACCGCCGATAGTCAGGATGTTAGTGCCAAGATCAAGTTTAGCGCACTGACCCTGAAATATGTCCAAGCCAATTATAATCGGGTCTGATATGGCGGAGACTATGGCTCTCTGCTTTACCTTCCATGTCCCAATTTGCAGCTCGACGTCAGTTTCGCCAAATACCTGGATCCGATCACCACCGGCTGCATTTACGCTGTACACTCAGTCTGGCTCTCTTACTCGCCATCTTGGGACCATGTCGCGGCGAATAATCGTCCTAGGTGCGCCTGTGTCGACGACCATCTGGGTCTTATTATCGCTTACGCATCCGTCTACGATGAGCGTGTCGGTATATATACATCATTTATCAGAGTGCCACAATAACTGTGATTGACCCCAGTGCCATTATGCACTATATATATATATATATATATATATATATATATATATATATATATATATATATATATATATATATATATATATATAATATTTCAACAACACACCACGAGGGCTTACAGCCCAAATACTATCGTACCGTGGGTGTCGACAAGGAGGAAAGAGGCAACTTGTTAATTCTGGACTTGGAGGTTCGGAGGAGAAGGAAAAACATGTGCCGGCAAGGAATTCCACAACTTGGTAGCCCTCGAGACAAAAGAGCGGATATAACAAATGTTCTAAGTCTGGTGACCTGGACAGTAAAAGGGTGCATTCGCTCTGTTCCCCTAGTAGATCTGTTGGGGGCAGCAGGTAGATGAACTATGGAAGAAAGTTACTCTGAGCAGTGCCCGTGCAGATATCTATAAGAGAGAGAGAGAGAGAGAGGTCACCAACGGCACGTCGGTGGGTAAGGGATGGCAGGCTTTGGGTGAGGGTAGGGTCACCGATGAGACGTATAACTCTCTTCTGAATTGAGTCGAGGATAGCGAGTGTGGCAGCGGCACCGCAGATGTGGGAGCAGTATTCGAGGTTTCGCCTTATTTGTGAAGTATGTAAGGTATAGAGATTAGCTGGTGAAAAGTATCTGCGAGCCCGGAAGAGGAAACCTAATTTCTTAGCATCCGCTTCTGCAATTGAGGTGACATGTTGGTGCCAATTAAGTTTTCGATCCACAGAAATTCCAACAAGCTAAAAGGACTCATTACTTTGAATAACTTGGTTGTTCATTGTGACGAGTCTAGGGCTGGTGTATCTCTTATGCGATAGGAGCAAGACTGAGATTTGGTGGAGTTGAATTGTACAAGATTTCTACCTCCCCAGTCTAATATTTTTTAGAGATCCACAGAGACAGAACCCTCCATGAGTCTGCAATCTTCATCTAATTGGGCTAAAGAGACATGCTTAGAATATTGTATATTTAAGTGGAGGGTGCTGTCGTCCGCGTAACTGTGAACTAGGTTGGATGTGCTCGAGAGTGGGTCATTGATGTGGAGAAGAAACAAAGCAGGGGTTAAAGCTGAACCTTGAGGTACTCCTGCATTAATTGGATACAGTTTAGACGAATGGCCATCCACGACAACAGAAATGATTCGGGTGGAGAGGAAACTTTCTGTCCAAGTACAGAGTTTTGGTGGTAGGCCATAGGCCGGAAGTTTATTAAGCAGCGCTGCGTGCCAGACCTGGTCGAATGCTTTGGATATGTCTAGAGCGACAATCTGGGATTTACTGTGCAGTTTCATAGACTTGTTCCAAGAATGGGTGACAAAAGAAAGGAGGTCGGCAGTTTATCTGCGCTGACTGAATCTATACTACCTGTCGTGGATTAGACTGTGTTTTTCAATAAATTTTAGTAATTCGGTGTTTATAAACTTTTTTATCAATTTAGAGGCGACTGAAAGGAGAGAAATAGGCATGTAGTTGCTAGGTAGTGCTTTGGATCCTTTTTTGGGGACAGGTTGTACTCGAGCAGTTTACCAGTTACTATGGAATATGCCTCTATTGTAAGATGTCTGAAACAGACGAGTCAGGACAGGAGTAAGTTCTGGTGCGCATTTTTTGAGAACTATTGCTGGGATCTCGTCAAGGCCAAAGGCTTTCCTGGTATTAAGAGAAGAGAGCATCTTTCGTACCTTTTTAGTTTTGAAAATGATATCCGTCATTTTATGCGCGACATTGGGGACTGTTGGTGGTTGAACATTTGGAGGTGGGTTGAGAGTAGAATTACCGGCGAACAACGAGGCAAAAAGTTCAGCCTTGCCCAGGGCGGTAGAAACAATTTCATCCCCTGAAACAAGAGGTGGTAACGTGCTCTTGCCGGAATTATTCCCAATAGATTTATCAAGAGTCCAGAAGGGTTTGCTGCCGTTGGAGCTTGAGAGGACTTTGTTTTTGATGTAGTTATTAAACGAGTTATTTGCCTCAGAAAGATTGCGGACATAGTGGTTTCTACTTGCGTCGTTAAATGCTTCACGGTTTTCTTGACTGGGATTGTGTAGAAGAGTTTTGTGAGCTTTGACGTTTTCAAGCCTGGTCTTGTCACAGGATTTAGAGAACCGGGGCTTTTGAGTGGCTGAAGAGGTTTTCTGTGGACGTGGAATAAATAATTCCATGCCAGCTTGGATAATTTCGGTGACGTTTTGTGAGATATGAAAGGGGCCAGGATGAGAGAAGCAGACGCCCATAAAAATGAGGAAAAGTAATCCCGCATTTCGTCTCAGTTCGCGGAGTTGTAGTGCCAAACGATACGTGGGTGTGATGATTGTGTGACCTCGGGTTGCACTGCGCAGGAAGCAGTGACCATGCCGTGGTCTGAGCGACCAAGGGGGGCGGGGGTGACTGATATCTTATAGCATTCAGGTTTTGTAGTAAGAAGGAGATCCAAGGGATTTAAGCTGTGTGTTGGGATGCGAGGAAAGTAAGTAGGTTGCTGAACCATATTGGCTAAAGAATTGCTGACTGCAAAGGCCTCCGCTGCTCTCCCTTGTGGATCGGTTTTTGAAGATCCTAGCCATTCCTTATTATGGACATTGAAGTCACCCAGAATAGTGACCTCGGAGAAAGGATATTCAGAAATCAGATGGTCGGTTTTTTCAGAAAGGTAGTCGAAGACCTGGACAAAGTTGTTGTCAGAAGGTGAGCGGTAAATGCAACAGATGAATTTAGTTCCAGCCCTGAGTGAGAGTTTCATCCAAAGTATGTCCTTTCTTCCAGCTTCTAAATTGGGGAGTCTGGTCCAGGGTAGATTCCTACGGACGTATGCGCACAAGCCTCCATGCAATCTAAAGGAGATAAGGAGCTTATACCCCGGGAAATTAAGGTGATTAGTGGCTGTTTTGGCACTGATTTGGGTTTCGGTGAGGAAGAGTAGTTGGGACCTATTAGCCTGGAGGAAATGGTGGACGAAGTTCAGGTTATAATTTAGGCCACATATATTCGAGAAGGATATCATCATTTTTGTTTATAAGGGAAACCGACACATACTTCACGGGCCCCTTGATGTAAGGGGTGGTACCTCCTCAGGCGTGAAAAAATCCTTCACTATCGCGTAAAGGAAAAGTCCACTACCACCTGCAAGTCCACTACCACCTACAAAGTCCACTACCACCTGCGTTGAGCTGCGTTAGTATTGGGTTTACAGAAAAGGTGTAAAGGAACAAGTTGTAGATAAATATGTTCTAAATAAAGCGAAGATATGCAAATTTTGAAAATATCTGTCTTTTGAGTTGTGACATAAACTTGTCTTTGTTTAAATAGAAACCGTAGTTGGCTGTGGCTTCATTAAAGAAGTATTTTTTTCCTCTTTACATTGAAATGAAACAAGATATGATTATTCTAAGAAATAAAAATTTTACAGTGGTTTTCTCTTTCTTTTAAAAAAAATTACATTGGTTATCATGGAAACGGTTGTTTATTTCAAATAGCGAACACCTGAATGTTGGTTTTCGCACATAGTTTACATAACATTTCTAATTAGAGATTTAACATAATAATTAGCAAAATAAAATTTTTAAATCAAATTTGTAAAAAGTTTCATAAAAATGTACAGAAAATGTGTAAAAAGCGTTGAGTTATTACTAATACAACTAATTTTCTTTTGCAAAATCGAATCCGTCGCTTATTTATTGACACTTCTACCACTAATAGCAAAACAATCTAGACCGGCTTCTTTAAGAGGCAGTCGATGTTCTATGTCAAATCTAACAGGTAACTATGGAAATAATTGTTTTTGACCCTTGCAATTATTACTATGACGTTTTCTTTCTAAAAAAGTCTTATTTTGGTAGAGATGTTTTTGTTAATTAATTATGAATTTTTCGAATCAAGAGAAACGGGATATGTTTCAGTGTTACATTTTAAGTAATAAAAATGCAGTGCGTGGTAAAGAGCAATATTTTGAACAATATTTTGATCGCTGCCAGCCTAGTTTGCTTACATTGAAAAGGCTTTATGATAATTTAGGGGTATGCGGTTCCTTCACTAGACCAAGAGACAGGATAAATACTATTAGTGAAGTGGCACAAATAAACGTATTGGCCAGTATTGGCACAACTTCAACTTCAACTAGGAAGATCGCAGCAGAAGCCAGTACTACCGTTAGGGTACTACAAATCCGCAAATATCATCCTTATAAAATATCAACATCGCAAACATTGCACAATGATGATCTTCCTAAGCGAATTGAATTTTGCACCTGCCTTCGAAATATGTGTAAAGACGACCCACAGTTTCCATATAAAATACTTTGGACGGATGAGACTAGATTCACAAGCTGCGGTATGTTCAACAGACATAATGAGCAGCTCTGGATGCAAGAAAATCCGCATTATGTTGAACAACAGAGACCACACATAAAATTTGGGTTTAATGTTTGGTGTGGTGTCATTGGTTCAAAAATTCTTGGTCCGTACATTTATTAAGGTACATTAACCAGTAATCAATATCTTCAGTTTCTCCAGAATGACTTTCAAGATATGCTAGATAATGTAAATTTGGCAACTCCTACATCACTACAGTGGTTTCAGAATGATGGGGCGCCGCCTTATAACCAGCTACAAGTTCGGAATTTCTCAGACCAAACTTTTCCCAACTCCTGGATCGGAAGAAATGCGCCTGTTACATGGCCACCTCGGTCTCCTGATCTGTCCGTTTTATATTTATTTTTATGGGGAACTGTAAAATATAAGGTGTACCGAGGGTCTTATGGTACAGTGAACGATCTTAGCAAAGCCGTCCTAGACAATTTTGCCAACAGACGTTCTATTAAAAAAGCGACAAATTCAGTTTTGCGTAGGAGTATTTGCTGTCTAAATAATAATGGAGAACTTTTTGAACATTTTCTCTGAACTTTTGTTATAGTTTCTATTATAATTTAAAAAAATTATTTTGTTAATTATGTTAAATCTCTAATTAGAAATGTTATGTAAACTATGTGTGAAAACTTAGATTCAGGTTTTCACTATTTGAAATAAACAACCGTTTCCATGGTAACCAATGGTTTTTTTTTGAAAAAAAAAGAAAACCACTGTAACATATTTATTTCTTAGGATAATTATATCGTGTTTCATACCAATGTAAAGAAGAAGAAAATACCTTTTTAATGAAGCTACAGCCAACTTTGGTTTACATTTAAAAAACACAAGTTTATGTTATAACTCAAAAGTTAGAGATCTTTTTAAAATTTGCATATCTTTGCTTTATTTAAAACATAGTTATCCACAGCTTTCTCCTTTTCACCTTTTCAGTAAACCCAATACTAAGGCAGCTCAACGCATTTAAAGAAATCGGCAAATACCAGTTTTTTCAAAATATCTAGTAATCCGTGACATTTTTTATAGAAACAAAAACAGCACTACTTTCCCCATTTACTAACTGCAGTAGTTTACGAGACCCCTGTACTAAACATAAAAAACTCAGCCTATATATATATATATATATATATATATATATATATATATATATATATATATATATATATATATATATATATATATATATAAATTGAAAGTTCACGATCTCATTAATGATTTTTTTTAAAGAAAATTTACTAAAAATAGAACTTTATTTTTTACTTTACAGGAACATAAATAATAAAAATGAAATATTACAATACGTAAAGTTATAGCGAACAGAATATGTTGCGACAAGCGTGGTAATTGCAATACTCAATTCTATCACGTAACAAACAATAATATCCATAACATTCGTAAAAGTAGGTTGCAGGTCGCAGGGGACATCAAGCTTTGAATCTGTTCGACTCTGTGGGAAGTATCGCTATCGGGGTCGTTGCACATTCAGTGTTAGCAAGGTAAGAAATTACTGCAGTGTCAGGGTAACAGGCGACGCAATTTTAAGTATATTGTGGCAGTGTAATCGAACTACACCAACCATTATACACCGCTCTAAAAAGTAGGCCTTTTGAGGCCTTAGAGTTCATTTCCTTAACCCCTTGAAAGTGGTTTCAAAAGAAGAACCCCAATGTCGAGTTTAAATAAATTATTGGCGCGGTTCAACCGGAGTATTTTTAAATATTTATTTTCTAAAATCAGACTCTTTTGTATTCCCAGTTTATTTTATAGTTTACTTAAGGGCTCTAATAACTATATAGAAATTAGTAAAACTCAACAAAACCAATAACATTTTTAGGAGAAATGAATACCATGTTTATGTCAAAATGTTTGGTTATCACAGGCGCTATGAGGACGACACCCTCGGCCGCGCTAGAGGTCCTGTTGATGCTTCCACCGCTTCCCACCTGTGTCAGGAGGGAGGCGATGGCGTCGCATCTCAGAATGCGAGACGCGGGGAACTGGTGCGGAGAGGGAGCAGTAATAGGGCATGCAAGAGTCGCCAAGGAGGTGGAAAAGGAAATTCCGATTTCCGCCATAAAGGTGCGGGATGCCGAGGATGGTATTAGGTTGACTAGACCATACACCCTCAGGATCCCCAGTAGGGATCAGTTGAAGGAAAATGAGGTTGAATTCCAGCCCGCAAGCCTGGTCTGTTTCATCGACGGATCGCGGCTGGAGGACCAACAATCCTCCGGGGCAGGAATATACATCGAGGGCCTGGGGGTGCGCGAGAGCTATGCTCTTGGCGCATATACCACGGCATTCGAAACAGAGGTGTACGCGATGCTGTCTGTGGCCAATAGACAGGATGTGAACAGGAGTCCCGAGAAATGTGTGTATCTGCTCGGATAGCCAGGCAGTCCTCCCGGCAGTCTGCGCGGCCAGAATCGGGTCTACACTGGTTCAGGAGCGCGCTGACGCCCTCAAAGGACTAGCCAGGGCAAACGACGTACAACTAGTGTGGGTTCCGGGACACTGTGGCGTGGCGGGGAATGGGGTCGCGAATAATCTCGCAAGGCTTGGTTCTCGGCGGCCGTTCTGTGGCACGGAGCCGGCAATAGGTATAAGTAGGAAGACGGTCTCTGTCGCCTTAGACAGGTGGACCGAGGAATCAATGAAGAGGCACTGGGGGTCGGTTGATCGCTGCAGGCAGGCAAGAGACTTCGTGGAGGGGCCGGACAGAGATAAAGCTGTCTGACTACTCGGAAGGAGTCGAGCAACGCTTCGCCGCATCCTTGGGGTGCTCACAGGCCACTGCACCCTTAAAAGACACCTCACATTGATAGGCGTAGAGAGGGATCCCATTTGCCAGGAATGCGGCGAGGATGAGGAAACGTCCTACCACTACCTGTGCGAATGCGAGGCTTTTGGGAGTCTTCGAGCAGAATTGTTCGGATCGAGGACTCTGCAGAGGAATCAATTGAATACCGTCACCGCCTTCATCTCGAGGTCGAGGCGGGTTGGCGACGGAACCGAGGTTGGAACAGCATGGTTGCTGGGGTTGGCAAAAAGGGCACATGGTGGCCTACTTGCTTGGCGTTGGCCTCCTCACCACTGCTACTATGTCAAAATGTAATTTGCCTGCAAATTCAAAAATACTTCCCACTTTAACCTCTTGCATGGCAGAAACGATTCATTTGAAAGAAACATATTATACAATGAAATATATGAAATTTAATAGTCGATATTTTTTATAATAACTATTTTTTACGTAATTTGCAGTGGAAGCAAAATATTCGCGAAGTTATTTACACCGTCATTTTCCAACAGAGGGAACGTCAACGCCAAGAGGTCGAAAACAGAAAATTATTCAATACATCATTCTTAATAACTTCACCAAATAAAAACTTTCCTCGACTTTTGCAAGGTTCGAGGCGTAAATGTTTTGTAATTAAAGACGGGTGTTTCCCCAAATTTTGGTGAACAATGAGGAATTAGCACATTTTTTATTCTCCTCTTATTCAATTCCCCACATTATATAAAATCAATTGCCATATAAAATTTAAATTTTTAACTAACAGTTTTCCTGTAAAAAAAAAATATAGAAAATCAAAATAATTGTCTCCGCGCCAAAACGCAGCCGTAAACAAAGACGGCCTACTGTGACGTCACGATCCGGTATCGGCCAAACGAGTCTCGCTTACTCTCACAGAGATCCTCATATCATTAGTGTTTATGCGACTTATGTGTGCCGGATAGTTATTGTTATCAACTTATATTATTGTTAATATCTATATACTCGTGTTAATTATTTTAAAAACTGTACAGTCTTATTGTATAGCTACAGAAGTTGGATTTGTCCAAGGACAATCTTATAATTTACCAAAAATTTATGTACTAGCAATGTTTGCGTTTTTAGGAATTTCGTGGGTGCTGAGCTAAAAGGAGTGAAAGCTGGGAGGTGTGTATCTGATATGAACCTTATTTTATCCTGTAAATATCTTTGTTGGATTTTATGTAGTAATTTCTTATAAAATATAATGTAAATAAAAGCATAACCTCAAAATGTTATCCATTCAAATAATCTACAAGAAAAATATACACCATTTCTTCCGGATTTTCTCATCCTTAGGTACATTAAAGAATAATTTGTTGGGGGTAGTTATTGTTGTGGAAATACATTTGGGCACTATACAGCACTTATAATATTTATGTCCAGGCACTGTTATCTTTCGCATTCTCGTATTGTAATTCTGAATCTGCTGAAGTCATCACACAGTCACGCACTAAACTAGATTAAACACAACTTACTACCTTTGAACCTATATTATACACTAAATACCAAAACTACTTAAAATTATGATAAAACTGCTCACAATTCGATGCAAACACAACGGTATCACGCAGATGTACCGGATCGTGACGTCACAAACCTCTTCACCAATCAGATCGCGTTTTCGCTCACCCCGTCTTTTTTAATTATATTCAATATTTCAATAATTAATTACTAATTAGTGGTTCACTTTAAGGGGGGTTTACTTGTAGATATACATTTTTAGAGTATTTTGCTGTACTTTAAATACGTTTTTCATCAAAAGTAATTTATGTGCAACTTCCTCATTAGAACTGTTAAAAAAGGGTAAATGAAAATCATACTCACAAATTTTGTTTGATCTTTCCAACAACACTTTAAACCTAAAAAACTGTTCGCCACTAGACTGACAATTGGGTCTACACTCCTTGAGTTGCGCTTCTGTTAAAACGTAAGTTCCATTTTCCGAAAAGTGAAAACAGTTCTTGTCATTCCAGCTATTATTGCAGTTCATATATCTTATATGAGCAGAAAACGATTCGAAAAAATACAACATTAGACGTGCACACAAGAGGTTGGTAAATATTTTGGTAAGTCCTATTGAAAATATACTGCAGTGTCCGATTCCTTTAAGAATTGGGCAACAGTTCCATATTCCAACGGCCCCTTTCCCTAAAATGAAATCATAAATTAACTATATATAAATATAAAATATATGTTTAAACGTTCATTTAGTTATGAAAATAAAAGTATGTTTTACAGTTAAATAAGCAAAAAAAAGGCAAAATGTTTTTATGGACAATAATGTTAACACACAGTATAATAATTCTGTTGACACAATAATTTATAATTATAAAATAGCTTTTCCTCTGAAGCGAATAAAAATTAGAAAAGATAAAAGGAAAAGGTGGTTGTTAACACCTGAAATTTGCCAGCTTGCTTAGGGAAATTTGCTGTATTCCTTACCGAGCGGCCTTGTGTTAAAGGACGCCTGTGATCATTTGAGAAGGACACACTGTGACGGGTTTTCCTGGGGTTTGAAACCTTGCCACGAAAACCTTGCCCGTCACAATTGAGTTAAAGGAGAAGAAAAGAAAAAAATTAAAAGAAATAATTAAAATATTCCTGGTGTCTTTAGCGCTAGTGGTTAGTATTAACCTAGCGTTGCAAATATCTACAAGGGACTTGATAACATCCAGCACAACCGCTGCAGGTAATTACGAGCTGTCTTGTTCAAGCTCCTTACCTTAATCATCTGTCTTTCCAAATAAAATTAATTCTAAAAACTCCTTTTTTTTAAGATAACAAATTTTTGCCAGTAAGGATATCAGAAATATGTATACCAAGATAAGGCTGGGGGTCGAGGAGTAGCTCCTTACCTTAATCATCTGTCTTTCCAAATAAAATTAATTCTAAAAACTCCTTTTTTTAAGATAACAAATTTTTGCCAGTAAGGATATCAGAAATATGTATACCAAGATAAGGCTGGGGGTCGAGGAGTCGCGGGCCAAAGGACTCCAGGGGGCAAGCTGAGGAAGCGGAAACAACAACATAAGCTTTCGATTAAGCTTCACCCAAGACCGTCATGCGCGGTAAAGAGCCGCATCCTGCACGAAGTGACCCTGCTGATAACTACACATGGTGGATCTATACAAGGAGGTCGAAATAAACTCCCCCAATCTACGGTGTCATGTGACCCGTGCCTAATGATGGATGACACCAGGGTGATGGTGTCGTGAACGGAACTTCTGGAGTACTGGGCAACCCTCCAGGGTAACCCGCCTTGCACCACACAGTGGGTTCTGATGGTGTGGACAGTATTTCCCCCATTCTCGTGGAAACACCATGAAGATCATAAAGACCAATGAGGCTCGAAGAGTGGCTCCGGGTACGGACTCGTGCGGGTTGATGGGACATCGGTTCCTTCAGGTCACCTGCAACACAGTAGGGCAGCCCCGGCCGGACTACTGATCGCTAGGAGGAACACGGATGTGGCCCTCATCCAGGAACCGTACTCCTATTAAGGAGAGATTAAGGGACACGGCGGAGCTGCTGGAAAGCTCATCTACAGAAGATCCAGCGAGAACCCGAGGGTCTGCATTTTTGTCAGGGAAGGGATATAGTTTCTGCCTTTAACGAATTTCTGTTCCAGGGACCTGGCAACGATCAAAATCCGATGTGGAGGAGCGGATGGGCCTAGGGACATTACTGTCGGGTCAGCCTATCTGCCAGGGGACAGCACGGACCCTCCTCCACCCAAGGAATTGGAGCAACTGATGGTGGGTAGCAGATGGCACACCATCATCGGCATGGATGCGAACGCGCACCATTAGTTGTGGGGAAGCTCGAACACAAACTGTAGGGGTGAGGTACTTTTACAATTCGTTATGAAATTTTATTTAGACATATTGAATAGAGGTAATAAACTGACCTTCGTCACAACACGGCGTAAGGAAATTTTAGATATGTTACCGGGACTCCCGCAAGGCGGACTGGGGAGCCTACAGGTCAGATCTAGCAATGGAACTGTGGGGGGTTAAGATTGCGACCAGCCCAATTGCGAGACGCACACACCTCGGCCTGTAACGCCAACTGCCCCCTGAAAACGAGGGCGTCCACAAGGAACGTCCCGTGGTGGAATGAGGACCTCAAAAAAAGGAGGACGCAAGTTCGTAAGCTGTTTAACGCGGCCAAAAGGTCGAGAGCATGAGATGAATATAGACAGGCCCTAACAACTTATAACTGAGGGACGCCAAGAAGGAGTCGTGGGGGAGGCCCTGCGAGGAAGTGGAAAACACGTCCAAGAGTGCTCGACTACACAAGATCCTGTCCAAGGGCACTCAGACCAACATAGGCTCCCTTAGAACATCCACGGCAGGCTTTTCAAGCTCGGGGGAGGAAACTATAGAAATTTTACTCCAAACGCAGTTCCCCGGCTGTAGCATAATAAACCAATCACATCCGGACTGGGAACACTTAGAAATAGAGGCGCCTTATAGGCGGGCATCTAGAGTAGACTGGACAGTCGCTAAAGAGGTGGTTACTTGGAGCAAAATCAGATGGGTCATTAACAGCTTTACACCATACAAATCCCCGGGATTTGATGGAATAATACCCATCATGCTCCAACAGGGGATAGATATACTGGCGCCGGCGCTTACCCTCATTATAAGGGACAGCCTGGCTCTGGGGTACATTCTGAGGGCATGGAGACGGGCCAGGATTGTATTCATTCCTAAACCTGGGCGTCCAACAGACCAGGCAAAGTCCCTGAGGCCAATAAGTCTCATGTCCTTATTGCTAAAAACAGTGGAGAAACTGCTCGACCGGCACATTAGGGGTGGTGTACTGGAAGCATATCCCCTACACTACGGACAATATGCATCCAGAGCAGGATTCTCAACAGAAACAGCACTGCACCAACTGGTGCTGAAACTGGAGAATACGCTGGAGAACAGGGAGGTGGCGCTGGGGGCCTTCCTAGACATAGAGGGAGCCTTCAGCAACACCTCATTCGCATCGGTTCTGGCAGCTGTCAGGGAGCGTGGAATAGAGAAGACCTGCTGCAGGTGGATCGGTTCCATGCTCAGGGACAGGGGAGTGTTCACCTCACTCGCGGGAGGGACGCTGCTAGCGGGGGTCGCGGCGGGGTGTCCGCAGGGGAGCGTTCTGTCTCCCTTGCTCTGGTGCCTAGTCGTGGACGGCGTGCTGGGGAGGCTCTCAGGAGGGGGGATTGGGTACAGGGCTATGCGGACGACATTGTCATCATTTTTCGAGAAAAGGTTACACAGTCAGTGTGAGAGCGAATGCAGACAGCACTGAAAGTGGTGGAAGGGTGGACGGTTGGTCAAGGGCTCGGGTGGGCCCCGAGAAAGCAACCGTCGTGGCGTTTACGAGGAGGAGGAAGTGGGAGAGCCACATAAATCTCACTCTATACAGTAGGAACATTCCAATGGCCAGGGAGGTAAAATATCTTGTGGTCGTATTGGACTCTAAGCTAACCTGGAATCGTCACATTGAAAAAATACTGCGTAAGGCGGTCATGACCCTAGGCGTCACTAGGCGGCTATATGGAAAAACGTGGGGACTAAGACCTAGTATGGCCCATTGGCTATACACAAGGGTGGTCAGACCATCGTTAACATACGCGGCACTGGTCTGGTGGCCTAAGGTGACACAATCCAATGCCAAACAAAAACTAGGCAAGATCCATAGGATGGCTTGCCTGGGCACCACAGGGGCCAAGTCTTCAACCTCAGCAGCCGTCCCCCCACCCCACCCCACCCCACCCACTTAGTTATTTTGGGGGAGGCCAGGCTATGACTATACAGACTAGCCTGCAATGGTAGACTGCAGATCAGCTCAGGCTTCAGGGGCCACTTCAGAATTCAGGAGATCGTGAAGGAGCCCATGCTTGAAATGAGGTCAGACTTCGCGAGCCCGCGAATCTGCAGGGAAAACACCTTGAAATCTCCGACCGCGAGGCATGGTGGGAGGAGACGCCGGGCATACCACAGGACGCGCCCGTCTGGTTCACGGACGGATCCAGCGGGGAGCGTGGGACGGCGGCAGGTGTTTATTCGGAAGGACCGAGGGTAAGTCATCGTATTTCTCTCGGAGCCCATGCAACGGTCTTTCAGGCCGAAATGTACGCCATCCTGCACTGTGTGCGGGAGAACAAGAGGAGGGGCTACACCAACATGCTGATCCTCATAGCCACAGAGAGCCAGGCAGCCCCTAAGGCCCTAAGTAGCCCACAGGTAAATTCCTGGCTGGTGAGTGAGTGTCGAGACGAGACGAGCTGCCTGGCTGGGCAGAATGTGGTCACCCTCATTTGGGTGCCGGGTAAATAGGGGGTCAAAGGCAATGAAGAAGCTGACAGTCTCACGAAGAGAATGTTAGCAGAACCATTTATTGGACCAGAACGGGCTCTGGGCGTGACAAAAAGCACTGCGAGGGGAGCCATTAAGTCCTGGGTCAGAAACCAACACAAGGTTTACTGGGCAGACTGTCCAGGGCTCAGACATGGAAAGTCAATAATTGACGAACCCAGTTCAAAGAGAGCTTGTAGCTGCTAAATCTTAGCAGAGTACAGCACAGAAACATAACAGATCTCTTGACGGGACTCATGGCCGTCAAGAAACACCTGCATAAAATGGGGCGGGTCGAGGGGGACCTCGCATGCACACTCTGCGGCGAGGGGTGGAATCAGCCCAGCACATCTTGTGCGATTGTAAAGCTCTAGACCGCAAAAGACAACTGATCTACGGTCAGTCTAGAACGGAGACAGAGCAATATAAAAGTTCACCCTACCAATCGCTGTGCAGACTTCAAGGCACAGTGATTTTGAAATGGGTGGAGTAAAAAGACTAAGGGCATGCACAATAAACCAAAGGTTTGCAATCAGGGCGGCAAGGCCGCGGGCGAGCCCTGAGGGAAAAAAAAGATATAGCAGATAATAACAGGCAATTGGAAGGATTTCGTTACAAGATTTCAAGCTCTTTATCTGAGAGAGAAGGAAACAGTATTAGTATAAACAAAACCTCAAATTGAATTGTTTACTAAGTTGGAATTAGGTTAAGTTTTACCAATGGATTTACATGAATTACTGTTTATTTTTACTAAACATTACTATACAAGAAGTGTGAAAGTATAATTCAAGACAATGAGGTTTTACAGGTGTTCCTAATAAACAATCTGTTTATTTAAATCATGCACAATAATAGTGCCCATTTATTAACTATATTTTTTAAACATTCAAATTTAAAAAAGCGAAGTGAGGTTTAAAACCGTCTTACTCCCCCCTTTCTTTCAAAGAGGTAAAACTGGTACAGATTTACCGATATAAAAAAAACTTAAAGGATAGGCCACCTGAAGGACAACCTATCATGACGGCGTGCCAGTCAAAAGACCTAGCCCCTTGGAGAAGAACCAGGTATCGTAGCCACTAGTCCATACCGGAGGGCTACTGGGAAGTTAAATGGGTAATGGTTCTCAGGATTCTATTACCATTTCGGAACTGCCATCACATTTTACTATTTGTTTTTTGTTTTTGAAATAACCGCGAAAAAAACAAAATGGTGCCTGTTTGACCAACCCCCGTATCTCCGTATCTGAGAACATACGGTAGTTTGTTTTAGACGTTCGATTCGCACTTTTTTAAGGTCTTAGAAATAAAAAATAAAACAATAGACTGTATTTTACCGTTTTTGAGATAATGATTATAACTTTGTTTTTTCTTATGGACGCCATATTGGATTTTTATTACATTAAACAGCATTTTCTATCCCTTCTCAAACATGTATCACAACATGGTATTTTCTATTACAGAATAAGAAAAAAGCCTGGACGCAGCCAGTGCGTTATGGTAGTGAATTTTCATAGAAATGATCTGGCACAAATATTTTTTATAACTTTTTTTCTTGTAACATAGAAATCTAAATTTTCGTGTATAGTTTGCTTTTTATATCATAAACCTATACCTACCAAATTTGATTATCACAGATTTTTTATTTTTTGAGATAAAACATTTTTTCATTAAAACTCAAAATTTTCTCGGAAAACCAGGTCTTTTACTGGCTAACAAACTTATCCAAGCCACTTTCAAAAGGAAGATGCACGCCAAATTGGATCAAAATCGGCCAATCATTTTTTAAGTTATCGGTGTGATATATATATATATATATATATATATATATATATATATATATATATATATATATATATATATATATATATATATATATATATATATAATCAGGGTGTCCCAAAAGTCGCAAATCAAACGTCACACGAAGATAGGAGGAAAGAGGCAACTTGTTAATTCTGGATTTGAAGGTTTGGTGGTTCGAAGGAGAAGGAAAAACATGCGCCGGCAAGGAATTCCACAACTTGGAAGTCCTCGGGACAAAGGAGCGAGCATAACAAGATGTTCTGTCTGGTGACCTGGACAGTAAAAGGGTGCATTCTCTCTGTTCCCCTGGTAGATCTGTTGGGAGCAGCAGGTGGAGGAACTATAGAAGAAAGCTCCTCTGAGCAGTGCCCTGCAGATATCAATAAGAGAGAGAGAGGGAGAGAGAGAAGTCACCAACGGCACGTCGGTGGGCAAGAGATGGCAGCCTTTAGGTGAGGGTAGGGTCACCAATGAGACGTATAGCTCTCTTCTGAATGGAGTCCAGGATAGCGAGTGAGCAGGACTCATAATTACTTTGAATAACTTGGTTGTTCATTGTGATGGGTCTAGGGCTGGTGTATCTTTTATAAGAAAGAAAGCAAGACTGAGATTTGGTGGGGTTGAATTGTACAAGATTTCTACTTCCCCAGTATAATATTTTTTTGAAGATTCACAAATACAGTCATTGATGTGGAGAAGAAACAAAGTAGGGGCTAAAGCTGAACCTTGAGGAACTCCTGCATTAATTGGATATAGTTTGGACGAATGGCCATCCACGACAACAGAAATGCTCCGGTTGGAGAGGAAGTTTGCTGTCCAGGTACAGAGTTTTGGGGGTAGGCCATAGGCGGAAAGTTTATTAAGCAGTGCTGCGTGCCAAACCTGGTTGAATGCTTTGGATGTGTCTAGAGCGACAATCTGGGATTCACCATGTAGTTCCATAGACTTGTTCCAAGAATAGGTGATAAAGGAAAGGAGGTCAGCAGTTGATCTGCGCTGAAGGAATCCATACTGCCTGTCGTGGATTAGACTGTGTTTTACAAGAATTTTTAGTAATTCGGTGTTTATATACTTTTCCATCACTTTAGAGATGACTGAAAGGAGAGAGATAGGCCTGTAGTTGCTAGGATGCGCTTTGGATCCTTTCTTGGGGACGGGTTGTACTCTAGCAGTTTTCCAGTTACTAGGGAATATACCTCTATTGTAAGATGTCTGAAACAGACGAGTCAGGACAGGAGCAAGTTCTGGTGCGCATTTTTAGAGAACAATTGTTGGGATCTCGTGAAGGCCAGAGGATTTCCTGGTATTAAGAGAATAGAGCATCTTTCGTACCTTTTTAGTTTTGAAAATGACATCCGTCATTTTATGCGCGACATTGGGGACTGTCGGTATTGAACATTTGGAGGTGGGTTGAGAGAAGAATTGCCGGCGAACAACAAGGCAAAAAGTTCAGCCTTGCCCAGGGCGGTAGAAACAATTTCATCCCCTGAGACGAGAGGTGGGAACGTGCTCTTGCAGAAATTATTCCCAATAGATTTAGCAAGAGCCGAGATGGGTTTGCTGCCGTTGGAGCTTGAGAGGACTTTGTTTTTAATGTGGTTATTAAACGAGATTTTGCCTCAGAAAGAATGCGGACATAGCGGTTTCTTGCGTCGTTAAATGCTTGGCGGTTTTCTTGACTGGGATTGTGTAGAAGCGTTTAGTGAGCTTTGACCTTTTCAAGTCTGGCCTTGTCACAGGATTTAGAGAACCAGGGCTTTTGAGTGGCTGCAGAGGTTTTCTGTGTACGCGGAATAAATAATTCCATGCCAGCTTGGATAATTTCGGTGACGTTTTGTGAGATATCAGAGGGGTCAGGATGAGAGAAGCAGACAGACGCACATGGAAATGAGGAAAAGCAATCTCGCATTTCGTTCCAGTTCGCGGAGTTGTAGTGCCAAACGATAATTGGGTATGATAACTGTGTGGCCTCGGGTTGCATTGCGCAGGAAGCGGTGACCATACCATGGTCTGAGTGACCGAGGGGGGCGGTGACTGATACCTTATAGCATTCAGGATTTGTTGTAAGAAGGAGATCCAAGGGATTTGAGCTGTGTGTTGGGATGCGAGGAAAGTGAGTAGGTTGCTGAACCATATTGGCTAAAGAGTTGCTGACTGCAAAGGCCTCTGCTGTTCTCCCTTATGGATCGGTTTTTGAAGATCCTAGCAATTCTTTCATATGGACATTGAAGTCACCAAGAATAGTGACCTCGGAGGAAGGATATTCAGAAATCAGATGGTCGTTTTTTTCAGAAAAGTAGTCAAAGAGCTGAATAAAGTTGTTGTCAGAAGGTGACCGGTAAATGCAACAGATGAATTTAGTTGCAGCCCTGAGAGAGAGTTTTATCCAAAGTATGTCTTTTCTTCCAGCTTCTAAATTGGGAAGTCTGGTGCGGGGTAGATTGCTACAGACGTATGCGCACACGCCTCCATGCAATCTAAAGGAAGTAAGGAGCTCATACCCCGGGAAATTAAGGTGATTAGTGGTTGTTTTGGTAGTCCAACTTGCAGCTTTTATATAATAATATAATGAATATGAAATGAAATGTATTAACCATCATATTGCAATAGTATGACAATTCTATAATCATATAAAGAAGCTTAACAACTTTAGGAAGTCTGTTATGTTGGTTTTACTAGACATTTGTACTACTGTTATTCTACACCAGATTAATTACTGTAAGAATACTGTTCCAGCATTACCAGGATTGTTGTCACAACACCGTGTCTGTCCCTTATTTAATGCACCATTTTCGCTGTGGTTATTAGAATTTACACTGATTTTAATAGACATTTTTCTCAGTGCTTGAAAAGTAATACAGCGTCCTTGTGTCATCCGGGTAGCACAGATTTCGCAGAGATAAATACCTACCAAATCCTTCATATATAACAGAAATAAAGTAGGGCTAAAATAGCAAGAATAAAAAGAGTATGTATGTACCTACCAGAATATTGTCCAATTGCTGTTTCCATACATGCATATGGCATACCACAAATTGTCAGAAGTAAAATATAAGGTATTACGATACCAATTTTGGCATCTGTAGAGCCCAAAATTGTTGCTCTTGTGCAAGATTCAATACCACAAACCCAACACAGCAATGCAAAAGTATATTTAAGATCCGAGCTCCATTCCAAGTGTCTTATGGATCTGGTTTCTTGTGGTGTATGTCCCAACAGGGATGTACTTTTAACAGTATTCTTTACCATTTATATTACTTTATTTTTTTTACAAGATTTGATAAGAAAAAAAGTTAACAAAACCAGTCAATATATCAAAATTGTCATTTTTATGTCATTTCAATTAAATAGGTGTCTACTATATCTTTGGTTGCTTTACAAATATAGTATGCTCTGTATGTGTAAATAGGATCATAACTATTACTAAAGGTCTGGACGCAGCAAGTGCGTTACGGTAGCGAATTTGCGTGAAACTGTGTTTGTACGAAAAATCAGGGCACAGCAAGTGCATTATAGTAGCGAATTTTATACATTAAGCAGTTTACTTTATTTGTTCAGCATAACATTGCGGACCCGTCTAAACTTAACTATGTTGGATTTAAGCGACTGATTTTTATAAACAATTCACTCAAAACCATCTAAAAGTTTTCTGTCAATTCAATACTCCCTCGTGCACAGGTTGTTAGGTATCAGCCTGCAGCGCCAGAGATCAGCGGGTTCAATTCCTCGGCGGGTCGACTAGAAGTTTACCTTATCTGAGATGTCACACATTAATAATAATTGTTGTTTTGCTATTTGTGTGAGTGTGGGCGCGCGTGTGGGTGTCGGGTTGTTACTGGCATTGAGCTTGTTTCCTGGATTCTCGTTATTCTAGGTCAGCACATTTTAGTGAATTTTCTTTAATAAAATTAACTGAGGAAATCCCGACTTTTGAATTTTGAAAATATTTATTTAAAGAAAGCTAATTAGGCCCCCTAGAAGACATGTCCGGGGTCATTTTCAATTTCTATGTGTATACATATCTTCTAGCTGTTGTATGTATATTCTATCTACATATCTCTATCAAGCATCGTGGCAGAAATATACATACAACAGTTAGAAGATAAAATCAACACCATCATAAAAGAAACAGACCCAAACTTTAAATGGATAAGATACGTCGATGATTATTAATAATATACGACAATGAAAAAATCAACATAGACAATATCCTCGAAAAAATAAACCAAATCAACAACATAAAATTTACAATAGAAAAAGAATCAAACACCATAAACTTCCTTGACTTAACACTAATCAGAAAAGAAAACCAGATTGAATACAAAATATACAGAAAACCCACACTAGTGATGGGAAAAACGGTTATTTTTTTGTTAACAGTAGAAGCCGTTAACGTTATTTAATAATAACCGTTGAAAAAAACAGCTTCAGTTATTTATATGTTATTTTAAACTGGATAGTCGATGGATAGTATCCTACATTCCCAAAGCTGTGAGCGATAGCGAGCACACTAGTATAAATGCATTGTATTTTTACCGCGTTATTTCACGTAGTGTATAAATCTCAAATTTTGTCGATATGATAAGGAAACAAAGGGTTAAGAAATTATAATAAGCGTGTCGTAAATATTTTGCCACTCTGAAGTGAAACTTTTAGAAATCAGAAAGGAGTCTTATATTAGTATTTACTAAGATGTTTTAGGAATTACAAACTAGTCATTTCTAACAAATTTATTTTATGAGGGGTCTTCACGTAAATGTCAATGCCACAGCAAGAATCAATAAATATCATTATTTATCATGTCTTGGGTCGTTAGAGGTTAGAACTTTTATTGCTACACAAGGAGTGATTCTAAGAACTCCATAACATAACGCAGCTCATAAAATTTCGGTAAAGAAAGTTGCCTTTATTCTGTACATATGGTTTGTTATTACATTATGCTTTTATTCTTTCTCAGAAAGATCTCTATCTCTAGTTACATTTTCGGTTCACTGGTCATCTTTATCAGTCCACTTTTGAAAACTGAGCAAACAACAGCCAACAGTATAAAAAAATGAGTTTAAGTTAAAAAAAATTGGAAGATATATAGTATTAATTGTTTATTTACTTATTTTAATATTCGTTGTTTTAAAATTAGTTTCAAAAATTTCAAAGGGCTGTAACTTGGAGGAGAAGGGGTTTCAAGAAAAACTTAATAAAAAGACACCCCTTATTTTTCGCATCAATTTGGAAACACCCTGTATATATATATATATATATATATATATATATATATATATATATATATATATATATATATATATATATATATATATATATATATATATATATATTTATATTCTTTTAATTTTTTATATTTAAATGTATATAGATATTAAAAAATGTTGTATCATTATATTTTTTTATCAATTTGATAACTATTATCAGACAAACGAAAATGACGTATTAACTGTTTTCTTAGGTAATGTATATAAATTTAAATAAATAAGTACTTTAATTTCACGTGAAATAACCCTATTTTGCGTTGTCTATAGTGAAAGTAATAACACGTTTTTACAGAAATTCATCTTTTCACCCAACATTTTTTATTATTAAATATTTGGCTTTACATACTAGTGGAAACTCAACTGTTTCAAAAATAACAGCTTATCAGTTTAACAGAATAAATATGTGTAGTAGTGTCCGTATGCCGTATCCCCATCAACAACCGGTTAAAGTTAAAATTAAAATTAAACCGTTTTATTGTACCGAAGATCCTACGTCCCTAAAGCTGTGAGCGAGAGCGAGCACACTAGTATAAATAATAATGTTATGAAGTACAGTACGCTCTATACTGTATACCCATACATATTTAGCATTCCCAATCTCAAGGCTATTCATCCCGTTAAATGGTTAAATAACAGTTGCCGATGAAAGCCGATGTTTATTCATCGAACCTAGTTGCAGTGGAACTGAAACAGACACGACTCCGAATTCTAGTTTAGTGTAAAAAGCGTTATTTTTTAAGCTGTTATTTTTATAAGTCCATAACTGGTGGTTACCGTTACGGCTTGGTAACCGTTTAAAAATAACTGACAGTTAAATAACGACCCATCACTAACCCATACAAACAGACATCACTATGCCTAAACACTCAATACATCCAAACACACACACAAAATGGCCGCATACAGATACTTAATAAACAGAATGCTAAATGTACCACTCCATAATGACGAACGAGAAAAGGAATACAACATCATAATACAGATAGCACAAAGAAATGGATACAACCAGAAAACAATAGAAAAGCTAGTAAAACAAATCAACAAAACCGAAAACAAAACACCGGAAACAAACACAAAATACGCAACATTCACTTATAACCACCACATCAAAAAAATAACACAAACACTCAAACAGTATGACTTAAAAATGAGCTACAAAACCAATTAGAAAATAATAAATGAAATAAATAGAAAATAAGAACACAACCCACGTGAATTAAGCGGAATATATCAAATAGAATGTAACACATGCAATAAAAATATATAGGAATGAAAAAAAAATCAATAGAAACAAGATTCAAGGAACATATAACAGCATTAGATAAAATCCACAAAGCTAGCTACAAATCCAACGTAGCTACACACATTCACAACAGAAAACACCAAAAAAAGATATCAACCAATTAAAACTAATGAAACATATTAAAGACCACAAAAAATGGAAATCTGTGAACAATACCTACTACATTCAACAAACAAACAATAAGAAACAATTAATGCCAGAACAAATCCAAGTACAAACATTTAAACAAAACTTAATAAAAACCATACAATTAGACAAATTATCAAACCACAGTGATAAAGACAGGAGACCGATACACACGACACAGTCCGAGAACACAACCAATCAGAAACCGACCAATAGAGGCTCAACACGCAGGCGCCGCGTACAGTCTCAGACATAGACCGCATAGGAACGATGACAGTCAGTAGCAAGCTGATGTTGAATTGGATTTGTTGATTAACAAAACACAGCTTTCCAAACTACTAATTTATTATTACCAACTATTTTCCAACACTATTGTCAACTAAAATATATCTATTATTAAATGTCCATAGAACTATATTTCACTATCGCCTTCTATGATCGCTTCCTATAGATCAACACTTACTGTTAACTCGCTTTATACTCTATGATCACTTTCACACCACTTTATTCAATACTGAACTAACTTATTCTGTGCACCGCTCGTCTATTTATACTTGTCTATAGAGATTCTAGACGTTCGACACTATTCTAAACTATTCTACACCTGTCACCTCTGGTCTATTCCAGAAATGTAATTCCATATATATATATATATATATATATATATATATATATATATATATATATATATATATATATATATATATATATATATATATATATATATATATGTGTGTGTAAAAGCGTTCATTGCTGGACATCGGTTTTTATATGTCCATGCGTCATTAGCTGGACACAAACTCTATATATTTAAGCGCAAATTGCTGGACAGTGCTGATGCAACGTTGCCTATGATAATAATACATGTTTCATTTCAAAGGGAGAGAAATTTGTAACCTCAGGCAGTATTTGCAATTTCATCTACTGAGAAAGAATTTTGTTTGTATCTAATAACTTTCTACGATAATTAAAACTACACACGAATTTTTAACATTTTATTTTCTGTCAACTAGCGTGATACTGATACTGTGAAATACTGTGAATAAGACAGATAAAATCTATTATTTTTATTATTGGTAACATAAGTTTGAATAGAAATAAAGTGTGATTAGGTTTTGTATAAAAACATTAAAATATGGTGTGTGTAATTTAAAAATATGTCAAGCTCAAAAGGTTTAATACACCCTTAGTGGACTAGAAGATGAAGGATTTTATCTCATTGTTGTCCGGGGCGCAGTGGCGTACTGACCTTAATAAGAGTGTGGAGGTTATTGAAAGTGTTATCATTTAAATTACTCTAACTTCCAAACAACTTTTCAGATTTTAGTGAATTAACGCTTGTTTTAAAGAATATTGTCAGTACTTTTAAACATCGTTTTTAGTGGTACACGATAGTTCTAAATAAGCGTGCTAGAAGACGCAATTCGCCATAATAGCAGCTTTTTTTATTTTGTGTAATTAAGATATCGTAGTTAAAAAGAGGATTAAATTTTCATTGAAAATCTTAAAACGGCAGTTCGATATCTTTGCTAGTTTTAGAGTTGTTGCCAAAATAATAATTTTTAACATTAGAAATTATTGTTTTCATAGTTTCGTGATTTAACATTCCATGGCATTTGCCACATATAATATTTAAATGACACTTAAAATAAACGTTGAAAACACCGGTTCTCGTCAGATTACCGAAGTTAAGGCAACGTCGGGCACTGCTGGCACTTAGATGGATGACCGCCAGGGAACACCGTGTGCTGTTGTCATTTTTTAGAGGAGGGCAATACTATCATATCATATTCCACATATCGCAACCATAGTTGAAGTGACAAGGCGAGATGGCCTTTAGAATTTGATTACCGAAAATTTAAGTAGAACTGGCGTAAATGGACATGTGTTTTAAAATAATAAATGTAGATATCTATCCGTAAATCGGCAGGTTATCAAGTAGAAAAAGAATTGTCGCGTATTATTAAAATTTGTGGCACATACCTTAAAAATGGCTTACACGAATGCCGAGGCTTATGATATGCTGACTGAAAATGCTTCTAATGCGGCACATGAAAATGCTACCAAATATCCTAGACGAAGGCACTAGAGTAGAAGAGAATCTGGCTATCAGCAATACGTTTAAGACAACCGGGGAGTATACAACCCATTCCAGTTCCTTCCAGAAGGTACCCATTAGGAAATGTAGATAATATTATAAACGTTCTTGTTATGTGCATGTGGATCTTTATTTAAGCACAAGCGAAATTTGTTAACACTTACAAGTAATTCACCCTTCAGTTTTAAAAGACTTGCACCAGGCCCTATAAGAAAATGATTTTGATAGGCGGCTCGACAATTGCTATTGGCTAAGAGAGATGGGCAACGAACATACTCAAATCCTGACCCTCGTTTTATGATGAAGCCACTTTTACTGGTCGTGGCAAACTTAATTTGCACGATATGCACTATTGGTGGTAAATAAAACTTCATGGGACTCAAATTCTACGCCACTGACACGTTTCGTAAACTGCTAATTAGAACAGAAAGAAGCAGTTTTCGAGTAATAAACGATATGTAAAATTTGGCTTTCAAATAACGAAGTGTTGTTGAGATATTAGCGAAAAAAAACTATAAAAAAGTAAAAATGAACACCCTGTATCTCAAAAACTAAAGGTTTTAGGACATACATTTGTTAGAACTTTTGTCAGATTTTTTAGATCCGCGATCACCCCCTTCTGTTTGTAAACCTTATTCTGTAACACTCTGTATATGTCGCCGTATGGTTGTTAACATCGTTAGTTTATAATCACTTGCTATAATATAAACTGACGAAAAATTGTAAACTTTATAATTTAACTTATGTCGTGGAACTGTGGATTTGGTATTTGATTATGCTCCTTCTCAGGCAGGTGAGCGACGCGAACAATTACGATAATTTGTAAATTGTAAATGGTTGTTCGTTGCAGTTAACAATTTTTCGTCAGTTTATAATATCGCAAGAACTGAGAATCTTACGGTCACATATATATGACTTATAGGCAGAGAAATAGGAACCATTTTTACCCAAATAAACTTATCCATGACAGAACTAGGTTGAGGGCAGAAGATATTTAATTTGGTTTTCAAACATTGAAGCGTTTTTGAGATATTTGTGAAAGACAATAAAAAACCTCAACACCCTATATCTCGAAAAACAAAGGTTTGTAGGACATGTGTTTATAAATACTCGTAATAATTAGCCTTCAAATTGCCACTTATAAGCACACTTCGAGAACCCAAATCACCACAACATATTTTAAAACGCCTAACGATCGTTTTGCTAACAAAGTTAGCCTCATCAGAGGATGAAAATCTGATGAAGCTAACGTTGTTACCGAAACGATCGTTAGGTCTTGTAAAATGTGTTGTGGTGATTTGGGTTCTCTATTCTCTGAATACGGTTATACTCTAAAAAGTTCCTTTAACCCCAAAATCATAACGGCAATGTAGGGTTTTTTAAGCCGAAAACCTGCCATGCGCAAACCCACTAATGTATCAAAAACGGTATAAACTTTTGACGCTAGTCAAATATGCATATAAACGCAGTAGAGTCCCAGGCAGCACAGTGTCGTCATAATGCCGTTATTTATTGGTCTTTTTTGGTCAGCGACGTCATAGGCCTAAAAACAGACGTACATATGACGGCATATTTTGACCGAAAATTATACGTAGTAAAATTACGTCTTTTATACGTTTTTATTTGGTTTTTATTACACCTGATATATATATATATATATATATATATATATATATATATATATATATATATATATATATATATATATATATATATATATATATATATATATATAACATAATTTTTTTGATCCGATATAATATGTTTTATGTTTATAGGTAGTTCGTTTTTTGCGCCAGTTTATACTTAGTTATAGGTATTAAGATCGGAAACTTAGCTTTCATTCAATTATTCACACGGTAAGGTCAATATAAATTTTCTGCATAAGAATCGAACCCAGGACGAATTATTTATTATAACTCAAGTAGCTAGACATCGCCTCGCACCTCTATGTTGCCGCGTACCTAACATGCGTCCATGCATAGTAAAACTATGAAAACCATGTTGCCACTATATATGCTGGATGTAACGTATTCTCTAATATCTGAAAAAGACACATGAGAGTTTTATCCAATAAAATTAATTTTTCTGCAAGTAAGTATAAGATACAATCATCACACACACTTTTAATTTGGAACTCAGTTTTAATTCCTAATAACCAAGATATTTTTAATCTGTAATCATTATACCGGTATTTATGGGATTCTGGCAACCTCTAATATCAAATGACAGGTGACAGTATGACATTTAATAATTTAATGGTATGTAAATAGGTATTACATTTCTCATTTCTCATCAGAATTTATAAGCCTAAGCCTATTAAAGAAACCAAACCTCTTTAATTTTTGATTAGTGTAAGTATTATCTTTTTATTATTAATTAAACCTACATTTTGGCCACCTCGGGTGGCGACGTTTGGAAAGTGACAACTCCCCCATAACTAGATTTCGCGGCGTTGAAGAAAGGCCGGTGCTTGGACGAGTTATCATTTGAGCACCAGCTAAATTAACTGTAGAATTAAGTAAAATAGGACCTACATTTTAGAGGATTGAGAGGTTAATTTATTTTAAAAGTGGAAACTGTTTTTAGATGGCATATGTTGGCGTAGAATTTGACGGCGACGTAGGTGTTTCTTTAGTCCACGATTCTTGGTTTACACCCTTAAAAAGAAAAGTTTTCTGGCCTCCCCCACAAACAACAAAGAACTTCTTAAAATTGTTGCAATCTGGGCAAGATCCTCCAGAAGACAACAGCTTGAAACTGCACAAAATTAAAAGACAGTTTTTCCAAACAGGTTCGTATCATATTCATTTACATTTACTCAGTAATTTATTGTGTTACTATTTTACTGAATTGATGCAAAACAAAGAGATAATTTTAATGGTAGATGCATGAGTATATTTTTATATATTTCAATTTTGTGATATTTATTTATAAATTTTAATTACTTAAACATTGTGACTGTAAATTATAGAGCATGTTTAAAATTATAGGAATGCTGGTACCTTTATGAGTACCAGCATTCCTAGCATATTAATTAAGTATACTATTTTTACTATAAACCACATGCATCTTCAGACTTTGTTATTCTGAATTCAGGGCTCAGGGTGTCAGCCGGTGCATCCTGAATAGCGCTTGGCTAGACATCAACTCGCATGTAAATATTTCTTGCTCTGTTGTCAGGTTGTTGTCTCATGGCGAAGTTATTCAAAGAAAATAATCATGTAATTATTTTACTAAAAAATTATGTAGTATTTAAGAAAGACAAAATGCGTTTAAAAAACAATATAACACAACTAAAGAACAAAGGTAACTATTAGTTGAGTTTTACTTTTATAAGGTGTATTATAATTATAATTTAATATATAATATTGAGGGAATACAACCCAACATCATAGCACGAAATATTTATGCGTGAGTTGATGTCTCGTATGCCGCTTATTAAGGTGCCAGCTGACACCCTGAATGTAAAGAGTACCCATTTTTTCTTCACTACTTTGGGGGTAATTATTATTATTATAAAATGGCATGGAAAATAAAGAATGCCTACGTATATTATTGACTGTTGTTCATTGACTTTTTAACTGAACTTTCTTGGCTTTGTAATCGTTTAGTTTTAGCTTGAATTGCTTTTTATAATTAATTAGTTGTTTTTATCTACATTTTGCTTTGCTTTAATTTAAGATGATTTTGATTCGGCTCAGAGGAAAATAAAGAAAGCAGAGGTGACATCTAATTTAGAGACAGATGATTGTGATGACGAAGAATCTTAGTTCTTGTCAAGAAAGAGAATCAGAAAACCCTTATGTTATTCCAGCGATGAGCAGGATTCAGATTCACAAACAGTAATACGCAAGAAGCTAAAACATCTTCCTAGACCACCACGTGTTAATCCTTCTAACAAGGAATTTATTTACAGTATGCAAAATTTCTTAAGACTGCTTAGACACTAATGAGTTTTATTGCAGGTTGTGACGATCTGTCTATGCCAGTTTCTCAAAGTCACAATCCATGTCATAGTATACCTCAAACAAGTTATAGCCAACCACAACTTGAGAAAATTCGAAGCACTTTTAGGTTTTCATTAATTTTAATTAATTTTTAAGTTTCTGGTATACGAAAGTTGTACTTTTAGCTGCTTAATTTGCTGAAGATATTAAACTTTGAAAAAACAGTGATGTACGATAATTTTTACCATAAACATCAATTAGGTAACCCTTGCCGATGCCATTGCAGTGAATTTTTTAAATCTAGTTTAAATCTAGTTAAGTTATTTTTTTAATTGTATTTTAATTTTCATAACAATAAAATAATTGTTATATATATGCACAGCATTTTTATTTTATTTTTTTGCCTTCAGTACGTCATTTTTGCTAATAAATAGGACGTTAATTTGACGTCTCAGATGTCGTATTAGATTGGTCACTAAATGACGTCGCTAGGCTGTGACATTAAGTAGTCATATTGACGTCATATGTATGTCACCTTATGACGTCTTCAAAGGTTTTTAATGACCAGTTAATGACGACATTGTGCGTCCTGGGGTCCTTAAATTTAAAGAGTAAATGTCAGACGTTTCAGATTTTCGAAATTTGGACTTTAAAACTAATTATTTTAACATTGTACTTTATACACGGACAGTGTACTGCTTTTGTGTCAGGTACTTTGAAAATATTTTATTAGATAATAAGTAATAACGATAATATGTAAGTATAATAAGAAAGCAATTATTTTCAAACCATCCAGGACTTCTAATTGCTAAACTATAATAGCGCCATCAAAATAAAATTACGTCTGAACAAATTTTATACGGGGTCGTCTGAGGGATAACCTGCTCTGTTGTTTAACTGCAAGCACTCAAATCTGGCAAGTGCGCCACACACAACAAAGAAGGTTTACAACACGCATCTTTTAGAATTAGAAAGAATGGCGCAACATTGAAACAATGAAACAGGAAACTAGACGAAATAACTTGTTATGGAGTTAGTCAATAGAATCTGTTCCCGCTAATTTCAAAGTTAAATGTTGAGCTCCGTTTTGTAATTGTGCGGACAATACAATTAATCAGCTGTTTTCTGCCCGTGCTCTTGATTTGTAGAATTTTTTAAATTTGATTTGTTTGCTACTTCTTGCATCTACCAGTGTAATGTGTTATTATTAACCACATTCAGCAATTTACATGAGAACAACATAAGATGACATTCTGGGCGACAATATAAACAGTGGGAGCGGGAAGTTGTAGTATTGATGTTCGTTGTAAACAATTAAGGCGGGAGAATCACTTGACATTAATTCTGTATACCATGAAAACAACTATTTTCAGATCAAAGTTATTTTTTGTGAAAATGTAGGTAAATTATTGTCAATGTCAGAGTACATACCTATATGCAAGGAAACAATAAGTGACAAATTATTATTCCCACAACTGACATACTGACAGAACATATAGGTAAATGTATTTAAATTTGTTTGTGAAAATTTTCGTGTCGAAATCGATTTAAGCTAGGTTCATACAAGATCTATAAAACTTATTCCTATTGGTTCAGTTTAAATAATATGACGTTCTTATTTAAAATGAAACAATATAGAAAAAATTTCATAATTCGGGAGTGTATGAACCTATCTTAACTATTATTACGTATGGTTATTCACATGACATGGCAAGATCATGATATAAAAATGGCGCCATAAGTAGAACAGACGATTATGGACCGCAAAATTAAATAACAATCTAGGGTCGAGGGAACGCGAATCATATTTGCTTGATTGCCGATTTTACAAATAATATACATTATTTGGTTTGTTCATGAATAGAAATTTAAGGATAGATGTATTCTCACCATAATTAGAAACGCAGACCGGTTTCGCTTTAATTAGAGCTCGTCAGTGCGCTATACTAATTACAGCGAGAACACACCTATAAGTTAATACGCCTATGGTAGACAGTCTCCTAAAACATTGTGAGATGTACGACAGGGTCGCCATCTCGGTGCGGAACCAGGTAGTATGTTGTATCACGACAGCTCCAATTAACACAAAATGTTATAGAGACTACGTGTAGAACCAATTTTGTAAATTGTCAGCCCTGGCGCTCTGTTTTAAACAAATTACTTGCAAAATCAGTAGTAATTAAAAGCTCATAGTGGACTACTATAAGGTTTAAGAATGTTAAAAAATAAGAGTGCAGGTAAGTATGACAAAAGTTAAATGTAGTATAGCTTGAGAATGATGAAAGTTTTATTTGAACTATCTGCCCAAAATGCTATCTAACAAACATGTTTTCTCTATCATTCAAGAAATCTCATTGCGAATTTTCAGAAATAGCTCCAAAATCACTTTAAGAGACAAGAAACGTTAGGTTTTGTAATTTCTGATAGTCGTGGTTTCATTGCTTGTCACCACTCCATTCTGATATACCTATGTCTGGTCACGTAAAAAATATATTGGTAAATTTGCAGATTACTCCACAGTCAGCTTTCTGTATATATGTATTTTTTCTGAAATATATTTATTATACCCATGTATGCATAAACGACAAAATAAATGTTATGGTTACAACCTCCAAGCAATTAACCGTACCCGGAACGAATGAGGGTGCTGGGCGGAGAAAAAAATTAAAAAGAGTTTTAAGTGCAAAATGCGAAAAAATAGCAGCTTAGTTAAACTTCGATCAGAGGCTTTTTTTTCATATTTTGCAGCTTTACTTCCTTTAATTATGTTTACCCCATACCACACCATGAGTCCCGTAATTTTCTTGGGGGTTGAAACCTCAAGATTTATTTCGTGGTTTATAAAGGTGGCTATAAGCATGTTCAAAAAAACAAAAAGAATCAAACGTTTAGCCACCACTTTTTTCCCAAAAGATTATTCGGTTTGTCCAAATGAAAAGCTAGGAATAGTCACATTAAAATGAACCCATATATAAATTTAGTATAAGTAGCTCGCTGGCATGGTTTCTAAAAAATCCGAAAACAGACCTCGCGCTACCCCTCCGTCCCCCATAAATGACGCCCTGGTCGCCCAAGGTCGAAAAGTGCAGCAAAAAAAATATTGTAGCAATAAGATATAGGTGTTATGCCCCCATGCAGATTTTGAGACACTGCTCAGCTTAGTTTGTCTCAATACTCTTATTTCTTCAAAAATGTATTTACAACCTGGCCAGAAATAGCCAGGCCAGTCTACAAGCAGTTGACCTTCTATGGCAAATTGGAATAAGTTAATAAAGATTGAGTGAAAATATACCAATGGCCAAGCGATTGCCATAGGTATTAAAAAAAATCTATGGTTTTACGTCAAACTCGCTATTAATTGAAGCTGAGCACCACTCATACGGTCAATACTTGGACTTGGATGAGATAACCGGTTGGGTGTCGCTGATGTCACTCCGAGAGATAAATTTCAAGTATACGTAATATATAATACTTTTATTATTTATCCAAGTGGAAGAAGGGTACTAAAAACGCAGCGTCTCCATCAGTTTTACGTTCTCCAGTGCCTTATACTTCTGGAATGAAAGCTCTTCCTCATGCGGAAAGAAGGTAAATAATTCTTTTTATCTTTCTATTTTGTAAACCTTTATTATTGTTAAAATTTATAAATTACCCGATAAAAATTGCAGTCAATCGTTATCATCAACTCTTACTGCCTTGGAACTATCATGTTCAACAGGTGCGGCACTTGGCAGCCCTCCTGAATTAACACCAAAAGCTAACATAACTCTAGGTCAAAAGTAAGTTAATATGCCTAGACTTAGAATTGAGGAAAAATACTAGAAATCATTTTTTAAAGTTATACTCTGTTCACTGAAAACTTACGAAATATCGTCCATTTTTTTAGAAAAAAACTTCTTTATTTTGGAGATATTTCCAGTTTATCAGGAACTCCAAAAACATCTTTAAAAAAATGGTCTATTGCTAAACGAGTAATAAAAAACAAAGGAGGAAAATAAATATATTGCGCCACCAGAAAAGACGTCTTAAGAATTTTTTACCAGAAATCGCTGATTGAGCATTTTAAAAGTCGTATTGCTTTTACGGAAAATACAGAAACATCCCTGAACGTCTCACTTTTGAGTGTTATTGAACTTATATAATTGCTTGTAATATTTTAGGCCTCTTTACCCACACAAATAAACCTGATTAAACAGCTTTTAAAAGGTCCACAACGGAACTATCCACCAGACGTAAGGTCGTTTGCTATTATCCTAAATTTTTATACACACAAAACTTATAATTACGTTCGAGAAAAATTAATGAAATCTTTGCCACATCCTCGAACCATTTCTAAATTGTTCCTAGATTCTGCAAAGAAGCATTAGCGGTTTTATATTTAAAAGGGAGAGAAGCAGCTGAAAAAGGTTGCAAAATACTTTGTAACCTAGTTATCGACGAGATGTTCATAAGACGTCAAGTTGAGTGGACAGAAAAAAAGTTTTGTGGTAACGTAGATATTGGCGTGGATATGAATAATTCAAACGAACTTCCAGAAGCTAAAGAAGTTTTGCTTTTTTTATTACTTGATTTAAATGGCCACTGGAAAGTTCCAGTGGGTTATTTCTTCCTTGCTGTTATTTCTATAGAAAAAGCACACCTATTAAATCAGGCTTTAAGTTTTATCCATCAGGCAAGAATAGTCGTTACTCCCGTAACTTTCGATGAAGCAGCTGCAAATATAAGCATGGTTAAATGTTTGTGAGCAAATTTAGATACATTTATTCAAGAAGGGGTACATTTTCAGATTACCTCCCGAACGCTTTTCAAAAAACTGTTTTTAGAAACCTGCCTAGCCCTCCCCCCCCCCTGGATGCACAAACCACAAGAAAAATTTCTTGTTCACACCCCCCAAGGAACTTACGGGACTAGGAGTGAATAGGGGTGCTGGGCGGGGTAGGTAGTAAAAAGGAAATATGAGCAGAAAATGCGCAGAAAACGGGATTGAAAGCTGTCTTTTTCACATCTTGAAGCCATATCTCCCTTAAACCCTGCCGTCTCCGCACAGTACCCCTATTCCCCCAGGTGCCGTACCTTCCTTGGCGGGTATGAGCAAGACATTTTTCTTGTGGTTTATGTATGGTATTATATAACGAGGGTGGTTGTATGCACGCGAGAGAGGAAGGAAGATCCTCACGACGAAGCACCCACACCCAGCAACATCCCATTGGCGGGACGGGGGGGTCCCGCCAACGTCACAAGTTGAACTGATGGTGGTGGAGGGTGTCAGATTCGTCGTAGGCATTTTCCTTCCCCTCTCGTGTGCATACAACCACCCTCGTTGCATAAACCACAAAAAAAACTTCTTGTTCATACCCCCCAAGGAAGTTACGGACCTGTGGCGAATAGGGGTTCTGTGCGGTGTAGGCGGTGTTTAATGGGGATATGGGTTCAAATAGACAGCTTTAAAACAGTTTTCTTTGCATTTTCTACTCCTATTTCCTTTTTATTACCTACCCCCACCCAGCACCCCTATTCAATTCTAGTCCCGTAACTTCCTTGTGGGGTGTGAACAAGAAATTTTTCTTGTAGTTTGTGCATCCAGGGGGGTCCTAGTAATATTTTTGAAAACAATTTTTTGAAAAGCGTTCGGTAGCTAATCTGAAAATTTACCCAAGAAGGTTTAAAGGTTTATTTGCCGCATCCTGTAATCCATTAAAATGTATATTTTTGCCTAGATGCTTGCCACATGATGAAATTAATAAGAAATTGTCCGGCAAGTTGTAGATCTATTAAACACAAATCAGGTGGTCATTTCTAGAAAAACTGGTAGAGCTGCAAGATATTGAAGGTTTTTCTTAATTTTTTTCTTACATTTTTGTTGAAAACACTTTTTACTGAATTTGCATAGAAAAAAATCGCTTGTGACGAGATCACAACATTGCAACATTAAGACTTTCAAACATTTTATTCGAGAAATCAATTCTATAAAAATTCATTACCATAACGCACTTGCTGCGTCCAGACTTTTTAGTTAATAGTGTACTTAAATAATGTATAGGTGGTTAAACATCTTTTAAATTTTATTTTATTTTTTTAATCGTATTTATGAAAATTTCAATCCTAATTCTCGAGACGCCTATGGTCTAGGACCGTGTAGTGTAAACAGACCTTGTAGCACTAAGTGAGTGGTGAACGTGTCGCCACCTAGTTCGGAACCAAGTACTATGCTGTCACGCCCGCTCCAAATAACACAGAGTGTTAAAAATAGAGACAGTATACAGCTAACTAACAATTTAAAAAATTGCTAGCCCTGGCCCATTTCTACCCCAATATAGGGACAAAGTATGTAAGACTAGATGCATTCTCGCAACAATTAGAACCGTAGACCGGTTTCGCTCTCATTAGAGCTCTTCAGTACGGCATACTAATTGTAGCAAAAATGCACCAAAAATAACACGGCTATCGTAAAGCCAGTCTTAAAACACTAAGTGAGTGGTGAACGTGTCGCCACCTAGTTCGGAACCAAGTACTATGCTGTCACGCCCGCTCCAAATAACACAGAGTGTTAAAAATAGAGACAGTATACAGCTAACTAACAATTTAAAAAATTGCTAGCCCTGGCCCATTTCTACCCCAATATAGGGACAAAGTATGTAAGACTAGATGCATTCTCGCAACAATTAGAACCGTAGACCGGTTTCGCTCTCATTAGAGCTCTTCAGTACGGCATACTAATTGTAGCAAAAATGCACCAAAAATAACACGGCTATCGTAAAGCCAGTCTTAAAACACTAAGTGATTGGTGAACGTGTCGCCACCTAGTTCGGAACCAAGTACTATGCTGTCACGCCCGCTCCAAATAACACAGAGTGTTAAAAATAGAGACAGTATACAGCTAACTAACAATTTAAAAAATTGCTAGCCCTGGCCCATTTCTACCCCAATATAGGGACAAAGTATGTAAGACTAGATGCATTCTCGCAACAATTAGAACCGTAGACCGGTTTCGCTCTCATTAGAGCTCTTCAGTACGGCATACTAATTGTAGCAAAAATGCACCAAAAATAACACGGCTATCGTAAAGCCAGTCTTAAAACACTAAGTGAGTGGTGAACGTGTCGCCACCTAGTTCGGAACCAAGTACTATGCTGTCACGCCCGCTCCAAATAACACAGAGTGTTAAAAATAGAGACAGTATACAGCTAACTAACAATTTAAAAAATTGCTAGCCCTGGCCCATTTCTACCCCAATATAGGGACAAAGTATGTAAGACTAGATGCATTCTCGCAACAATTAGAACCGTAGACCGGTTTCGCTCTCATTAGAGCTCTTCAGTACGGCATACCAATTGTAGCAAAAATGCACCAAAAATAACACGGCTATCGTAAAGCCAGTCTTAAAACACTAAGTGAGTGGTGAACGTGTCGCCACCTAGTTCGGAACCAAGTACTATGCTGTTAGCTATGCTAGTTAGCTGTATACTGTCTCTATTTTTAACACTCTGTGTTATTTGGAGCGGGCGTGACAGCATAGTACTTGGTTCCGAACTAGGTGGCGACACGTTCACCACTCACTTAGTGTTTTAAGACTGGCTTTACGATAGCCGTGTTATTTTTGGTGCATTTTTGCTACAATTAGTATGCCGTACTAAAGAGCTCTAATGAGAGCGAAACCGGTCTACGGTTCTAATTGTTGCGAGAATGCATCTAGTCTTACATACTTTGTCCCTATATTGGGGTAGAAATGGGCCAGGGCTAGCAATTTTTTAAATTGTTAGTTAGCTGTATACTGTCTCTATTTTTAACACTCTGTGTTATTTGGAGCGGGCGTCACAGCATAGTACTTGGTTCCGAACTAGGTGGCGACACGTTCACCACTCACTTAGTGTTTTAAGACTGGCTTTACGATAGCCGTGTTATTTTTGGTGCATTTTTGCTACAATTAGTATGCCGTACTGAAGAGCTCTAATGAGAGCGAAACCGGTCTACGGTTCTAATTGTTGCGAGAATGCATCTAGTCTTACAGACCTTGTAGACAATGCTGGTTTCAAACATTACAATGCATGACATTGGGAGATGGTTGGTCTAACTGGCGTATAAAATGCAACTCTAGTTTTATTAAATAAGTGAAGTGTTACTATTTATCGTTAGATGGTGCGTAGATCATGGCTGCATTGTTTATGTCAAAAAATGTTGACTGTGCTGGCAGCTGCTGGCACCTGGTGAACTCACCCGTTATTATTCTGAACTTTTACCTTTAACTAACTAAATAACAAATTCCTTAAATCCTAAAGAAACTTGATCTGTCAATTTTTGATGTTTTTAAGAAAATCCTGATTGCAAAAAGGAATCAATTGTTGTCAATTTGGCGTATTAACGTACATAAGACATAAGAAAAGAAACAAAGAAAATTGTTTGCTCTGAATTTCAACCGAATTGCTTAATAATCTCTTCCGAAGATAATTACTAGCTGGGATTAGGATTTTTGTATTATAATTGAAAATGGAGACCCCGTACTGAGAATTAAGTACACTGTCAGCAAGTGAATTAATTTTATTTATTATTAGATTATAATATATAATCTTGATAATTGTACAATGAGTTCGAATTTTCTAAAAGAATTATTAGGTATGATGTTGTGTTAACCAAATTATTAATTAATAATAATTTCAACTGTCGCTCACTATCTGTATGAGTAATAGTTTAAAATCAGTAGATCATTATTTATGTGAACTGATGTTCAAAGAAACATAATAATAAATATAGCAAACTAATAAGATTACAGTGTCCATGTTCTAATTAGTCAATGCTAGAATGAAGCAGAGACAATTGACTAAAAATAACATTCTAATGTTAGTCAATACCAGGACTTAGTCCAGACCTTCGTGTGGCGCATTCTACTGATAAAATCAGAGAGCGTTAATGAAAACGATTTTTTTAGTATTGTCAGATAGGGAAGTTAAAAAAATTCGCTATTAAAAATGTAGAGAATATTTTAACAGAATAAGCGAACTATTAGTTATCAAAATTGATCAATATTAGTAGACAACAATTTAGGAGATTTAAAAATTTTTGTTGAAGCGTTTGCGTTTCTGAATGGATACAGATCAATTAAATCAATTTTTGTTTGAACAACTTGCAATTTTGGTAATCTGAGACTTCAGGAAAACGAATATGTAACAGGTGTCGAAACCGAACGTTACGTGTCTCAGTGAACAGTTTGGACACTTGACGTGCTTGAAGAATGCTATACACGACATCTGGCTTCCGACTTTCGACTCAAACTGCCCCGCACTGTACAAGCTTTCTACGAATTACCACACTTACCACCCGTGCGAAGCCGGGACGGGTCAACTAGCGCCCAGCCGTTAGGCAACTTGTTTAGCACTAACATCAACCGAGGTTGTAGCATTGAATTTGAGCAAGTTGAATGTCTGCACGTTTCGCCATTCGGAGAGGGCGTAAGCCCGTCGGTCCCGTGCCCATGGGATGTTGGGCACGTTGAATATCCCTAATATCCTTGCAGAACGGCAGGGCTCGGCAAAATTTCTAGGATAGTAAGGTGAAACTCCTCCCTGGCGTCGGTGGTTGGCCATAGTCGCGGAAGTAAACCGACGTTAAACAAACAAAAACATACACATATTTATATGCTTCTAAGGCTGACTTAACATTAATTGAGCTAAAATTTCCATGGTTATAATGTTGAACAAAACATTTTTAAACAGTAATATATAGTTGACGACTTACGTACATAATTAATAAGACCATTATATAAGCACCTATGCACTATGCATTATTCTAAGTGAGATCTAATACACGAAACACGTGCCTCCATTTCGTTGCGGAACTAGATAGCCTACCTGGTTCCCCAACGAGATGGCGGCACGTGTTTCGTGTCTTACATCTAACTTAGTTTTGGGAGGCTGGCTACCATAACCGTATTACTTTATAGGTGTATTTTCACTGCAATTAGTATACCGTACTGATGAGCTCTAGTTGGAGCGAAACCGGTCTACGGTTCCAATTGTGGTAAGAATGCATCTAATGTGTATTATTTTATTACCACCAGGAGAATAATAGTCAATAAACCAATTTTCTTACCTTTGAGTTTGTAAACACCATCAACTAACTGTCAAACCGCCACATGAGAGCTACCTACCTAATTACACATCAATAATCAATAGGTAAACGTTTTGCAAGTGGCACTACCTAGACGCTGTCGTATAAAACTCTCGAATAATTCTGAGGTTTTGTATCAGAATTCTTGCTTTTTAATCTCAGAAATGTGACATAAAAAGTCAGAATTCTGAGTAAAAAAAGCTAGAATTCTGATACAAAATATATTATATATTTTTCATCACAGAATTCTGACTTTTTATGTCACATTTCTAACTTCTTTATCTCAGAATTATTGGAAAATAATTTTTTAACGTGACCCCTTGACGCCGTCGTATCCAACCATCTTGACATTTATTTTTGTTTTTATGTCTAATTGAATTTTTTCTTATTATATTTGAGAAGTGTGTTGATTTCTGCTTCTCGACTGTTTCCTAAGTCGAGAACAAAAATATTTTTATCGCAAAACTTTAGTTTATAATCTGCAGGTTCTTGAAAAACTATGTGCATAGAAAATACTTATTACAAGCTATTTTTCATTTCATTCTGAAAATACACAGTTTCATTATAATTTTATTAGGTATTATAATAGTTATAATATTCAAGACATGTGTTTGAAGTTTAAAACTATTTGTTTTATATTTACAATAATTACAAAACTGTAGGAATGCGAAGGAAACAAAGAATACTAAAGCATAACATATTTGGCAACGTAGCTAAAACTCATGTTTTTGCTTGTGTCCAGCCATTAACGCTAGTACTTATAAAGAAGTAGTGTTCATAGCTGGACGTCCAGCTATGATGCGGTTTGTCCAGCAACTTACGCATAGTCATATGATTTGGTCCAGCAAATTGCGCATTGACATATATATATATATATATATATATATATATATATATATATATATATATATATATATATATATATATATATATATATATATATATATATATATATATATATATATATATATATATATATGTTGATGCAAGTTTGTATATATTTTTGAATTTGAAATTGCCGCCAGACATTTAGGGATTGCTGCTCGCCGTGGTTGGCACCACTGAGAGGAGGAGAGGGGGCAGATTTTGTGACAGCCTCTCTCTCTCTCTCTCTCTCTCGCGACGTAAACCAGCGTCACTGCGTTAGAATCAGTCGTCCTGAAAACTGCTAGTACTCCAGACTAGGGATGTGCTCCAGATTTTCTGGTCTAATTTTCTTGTTACATAATTTTTTGCCTCATTTGGGGTGAAGATAGTCGCCCGACCTCCAAAGAAGACCCTAAAACCCACGTGAAGATACAGTCCATTACACAGGTGAGTGCATCTCTTATTTGTCTGGTATAATTTAAAATCTAACTTTATTGTAAACAATTCCTCTTTATTATTTCGTAATATCTTGCAACAACATTTTGGTCCTTCGAGCCGGATGCTTGTTTGATTAGAATTGACACTTGTGGGTGTTCATATCGTGAATTTATGCACACGTGTTTGGCGGTTTTGTTGTTAAAAATCGTAATTTATAGCCTCCAGGGTTTGGTTAGAACACGTGTTCGGGTCGGCAAATCCGTGTTAGTGTAATTGTTTTGCTTGTTTAATTTGTTTTACGGCCTTTTAGCGTCAAAATTGTTTTGTTTTTCAGTGTCTCGCAATCGGCGATTTTCGAGCTCTGTTACTTGTTTGAAACGTGTTTTTTTCGACGTGAAACACGTGGTTATCATCCGATTGGGTTCAGGTTATATCAGTCTTTTCTAGTTTGCCTTTTCGTTTTTTGTCATTTTTGAAATGGAGGTGGAAAAGTTGATAAATAAACGTAACTCTGTTATGAATCGAGTGCAACACCTATCAAGGTTTGCATTAGACGCCAAGGCTGAACCCACAAAAAGGAATGAATTTAGAATCAGATACCAAGGTCTTAACGATTCTGTAAATTTGTTTGATTCTTTACATCTGGACATCGTGTCTTTAATGAAGGATAAGGATAATTTGGCTTTACAATCGGAGATTCAGACAGACTTCGACAACATACAGTACAGCATCAAGTCAATCTATTTTGAAATTTGTGGTAAGGTTACTGCTGATGCTGCCGATGTAGCTAAGTCGCTCGATAATGAGGCTCACTCTGATAGTGGAACGGGTGGCAGACGTAATGTTCGATTGCCTAAGATCGATATTCCGAAATTTGACGGGGCGATTGGTCAGTGGCCACGTTTTTTCGATTTGTTTAGGACTCTGATTCATGAAAATGACACTTTGTCAGATATTGAGCGTTTCCAGTATCTTCTTGCTTCCTTGACAAAAGAACCAGCTTCAATAGTTCAAAACCTACCCCTCATTTCGGATAATTACCAAGTGGCATATAATTCGCTAGTTTCAAGGTATGAAAATAAACGTGTGTTGCTTACGAATTACTGGTTAGCTCTTCTTAATGCTCCGAAGGTGTCAGGCGATTCATCTCGAGATTTAAGGAATTTGTTGACAACATTTACTGAAAACGTATGTGCGTTAGATTTATATCAAGAGCAGCAGTATGATTTGTGGGACTTTACGAAATTCAATTTCCTTTTGCAAAAGTTAGATTCCTCTATCCGAAAGCAATTTGAAATACAGTTTGGTGACTGTGAGGTCCCCACGTACTCGCACCTTAGTGATTTTTTAGAAAAACAGTGCAAGGCTCTTGAAACATCTGCGCTAACCGTAGCACCGGTCTCAGTGAAGAAGGGTCCTCAAATGTTGAAAGGGAAACAGTTCGTGCAGCCGAAACCAACCACTTCTTTGGTGACTAGTGTTAGTAAGTCAGATTCATCAATTTCTTGTGTGTGTTGCCAGGGGGAACACTCATTGACGAAATGTGACAAGTTCTTAGAAATGTCTCCTAAGGATCGTCATACCTTAGTGAAGAGGAAAAGTCTGTGCTATAATTGTCTGGCTGGGTCTCACAAACTCGCAGGGTGTACCTCGAAATTTAATTGTCGTGTTTGTACTAGGAAACATCACACATATTTGCATTTTACATCAAGCTCTGGTCAGACTGATACACAAACATGTGAGCAAGGTGATAACAGACCCGACCAAGTAACCGGTCAAGTCGTATTGACAAGCACGCTTCCCAGCTTCCCTGTTGTATTATTTGCCACATGTAAAGTGGATGTGTGTGATGCTTATGGGGTGTATCATAGATGTCGTGTGCTGCTCGATTGTGCAAGTCAGGCAAATTTCATTACGCAGCGCCTTGTAAGCAAACTTTCTCTGTCGAAGTCACATGCTTCTGTTCCAATTCAGGGGATAAATCAGATGGCCACCGTTACTGATTTGGGGGTTACTTCCTTTAGGTTGAGACCTCGGGACAAACCTAATCCTAGTTTCGATATCGATGCTATTGTGGTTCCCAGAATCTGCGACAAGGCACCTTCAACGGACGTACAATCATATGTCTGGAATCATATCAAAGACCTTGCTTTAGCGGATGATACTTTTGGTCAGCCAGGGGACATTGATATTTTATTGGGTGCTGATATATATGCAATGGCATTGTTACCGGGACTTAGAAAGGGTAAGGATCAGGAACCTACTGCTATCAATACAGTGTTTGGTTGGGTAATCTTGGGTAGTGTACCAGCCCAATCGAATTTAGTGGTTGATTCCTTTTGTACGTCGGTCGATGTTTCTCTGGACAAAACTCTCAGACAATTTTGGGAATTGGAGCAAGTGCCTCAGTGCACATTAGCGAGTCCGGAAGATGCCCTGTGTGAGAAGATCTTCCAGGACACTCATTCACGTGACTCTAATGGTAGATATGTCGTGGGCCTGCCATTTCGTGATGGGATGCCAGATCTGGGTGAGTCACAATCCATGGCATTGAGACGGCTTCATGCTCTAGAGAGACGATTGTCCAAAGAGTCAGATATCCGTAGAAAGTATGTGGCGTTCATGCGTGAGTATCTGAGCGATGGGCACATGTCTCCTGTGTCGTGTAAGGTATCACATCCTAGTGCCGTCTACTACATCCCTCATCATTGTATCTTGAAACCCGAAAGTACCACTACAAAGTTACGGGTGGTGTTCGACGCCAGTGCTAAGACCTCAAATGGCGTCTCGCTCAACAACACCCTATTGGTTGGACCCAAGTTGCAGCAGGATATTGTGACAGTCCTGTTGAATTTTCGGGCTCATCGAGTCGCCTTTACTGCAGACATTAAGCAAATGTTTCTGCAAGTATTGGTGGCAGAGGAGCATAGGGACTTCCAGCGCATTCTTTGGCGGTTTTCCAATTCTGAGCCAGTGCAAGAGTTCAGACTCAATACAGTGTCCTTTGGTGTTGCTTCTAGCCCCTATCTTGCCATTAGGACCCTCTTACAGGTGGCAACAGATTTAGGTGGTAAATATCCTCTTGCAGCAGACGTCATAAGGTCTGACACGTACGTGGATGACATAGTAACTAGTGTGCCAGATTCCAATTCTGCAATTGAAGTGAAATCTCAACTGATAGGAATGCTCGGAGAGGCTGGATTTGAGTTGCGAAAATGGGCAAGCAATGATCCCGAATTTCTTGCGTCTCTCCCCAGTAGTCATCAGCAATCTCTGTGTTTCGACTCTGATGACTTAGTGTCTGTCAAGATTTTAGGACTACAGTGGTGTCCAATGACTGACTGCTTCTCGTACAAGGTACATCCAATTGAACGCAAATGCACCAAGCGTAACATACTGTCAGAGCTTGCTAGAATCTTTGATCCTTTGGGTTTCTTGTCTCCCCTCACCCTCTCTGCGAAGCAGCTGATGCAGTTCCTGTGGCAGCTAGGCATTTCGTGGGATGAAAAACCACCACTAGAAGTCGAATCCAGGTGGGACACATACAAATCGCAACTTTCTTGTTTGTCATCGTTGTCAATTCCGCGGTATGTGTCTGCTGAAGGTACTACTTCTTCTACATTGCATGGATTCTCGGATGCGTCTGAGCTTGGTTATGGGGCCGTAATTTATCTTCGTGTTGTATCCGCCAGCGGAGCCATAAAGATATCTCTCTTGTGTGCTAAGTCTCGTGTCTCCCCACTAAAAAAAGTATCAGTACCCCGATTGGAGCTTTGTGCAGCAGCCTTGTTAGCAGAGTTGATGGAGTTCGTTCAGGTTACATACCGAAAGACTATTTCTATTGATAATATATTTTGCTGGTCTGATTCCACAGTTGCCATTCAGTGGATTAAGTCATCTCCCCATCGATGGAAAACGTTTGTGGCCAATAGAGTGGCGCTCATACAAGAAAAGGTACCCCCTGGTTGCTGGTCACATGTTTCGGGGTTAATCAACCCTGCAGATTGTGCATCGCGCGGACTTACTCCTAATGAGCTTCTCAATCACCCGCTATGGTGGACGGGTCCGGCTTTCTTGTCCGAACCATCCGATACATGGATTAGCGCAGAATCTTTAGGTGAAGAGTCCGATGTCATGATGTCGGAGCAAAGGCAAGTTGTGTGCATGACAAAGGTTGTTTCGTGTGATTGGCCGCTGAATTTGTTAGAAGGGTATTCTTCGCTGAGGAAAATTCAAGGTATCATTGCTTACAGTATGAGGTTTGTCAAAAATCTGAAACTACCCCGGAAGGACAGAATTTCGGGCGCATTGAGTGAGGCGGAGCTTTACACTGCACTGACTTTTCTTGTTAAAGCAGTACAAAGGTTGGCGTTTGAGAGGGAAATGCGTGACATTGAGCATGGTCGACCTTGTGTAAAGTCTATCCGTAGGCTGGCCCCATTTGTGGATAGGGATGGTGTTCTCAGGGTGGGCGGTAGACTTAGATGCTCGGACTTGTCGTTTGATGCAAAGCATCCCATGCTTCTGCCACGTTCACACTTGCTCACTGACTTGGTGATTCGTAGTGTCCATCAGAAACACTTACATCCTGGACCTCGTACCTTGCAGTATTTGTTGTCACAAAATTTTTGGATTCTTTCGGCCCGCCGGGCAATTAATAGTGTGCTTGGGCAATGTTATCGTTGTTTCCGTGTTCGCCCGGTAACTTTGACACCTGTAATGGGGGATCTTCCTCCAGTAAGAGTTTCTCAGCTGAAACCATTCTCTCACACTGGAATTGATTTTGCCGGTCCATTTCTCGTTACCCAGGGAAGATATCGTGGTGTCAGAAGTGCGAAGGCATATGTGTGTATTTTTGTTTGCATGACCACAAAGGCTGTGCATATTGAATCGGTATCAGACCTCACCTCGGAGGCTTTTCTTGCTGCTTTTCGGCGCTTTGTGGCTTGAAGAGGTCGTTGTGACAATGTCTACAGTGACTGCGGCACTAATTTTGTCGGGGCCAACCGATTGTTGGTTTCATACGCACATCAGGTGACTGATTCCTTGTCAATTGAGTGGCATTGGAATCCCCCAGCAGCGCCGCACTTTGGAGGACTGTGGGAAGCAGGGGTTCGTTCCATTAAAACTCACTTGCGTCGTGTTGTTGGCACACAGGTTCTGACATTCGAGGAACTGACCACTGTTCTGGCACAGATTGAAGCAGTTCTTAATTCCCGACCGCTCTGTAGTCTTAGTACAGACCCCAAAGACATGACATCGCTTTCCCCTGCGCACTTCTTGACCATGGAGCCTCTTTGTGCCCCACCTGACCCAGACGTGACTGATGTCAAACTTACCAGACTTTCTCGTTGGCAACTTGTTTCCAGAATGCATCAAGATTTTTGGAAACGCTGGAAAAGTGAATATTTGCACACCTTGCAGCAGCGCAATAAGTGGTCTACCCCCCAAGAAGCTCCTTCGATTGGTACTCTCGTTGTCATCAAAGATGAGACAGTGTCTCCGCTTGTGTGGAAGTTAGGGCGCATATTGAAACTCTATCCGGGTCGTGATGGCGTTGCCCGTGTCGCTCAAGTACGAACAAGCACAAGTATTTTAGATCGTCCTATGACCAAGCTGTGCCCTTTACCTTCGCAGTAAACGGCCAGTACGCATCTCCCATTTGTATAGTTAGTTATAGTGTATCTACCAATTTAATTTAATCTTTGCATTTTTTAATCGGAAATAAGTAGTCCTTATTTGGTGGGCGGAATGTTGATGCAAGTTTGTATATATTTTTGAATTTGAAATTGCCGCCAGACATTTAGGGATTGCTGCTCGCCGTGGTTGGCACCACTGAGAGGAGGAGAGGGGGCAGATTTTGTGACAGCCTCTCTCTCTCTCTCTCGCGACGTAAACCAGCGTCACTGCGTTAGAATCAGTCGTCCTGAAAACTGCTAGTACTCCAGACTAGGGATGTGCTCCAGATTTTCTGGTCTAATTTTCTTGTTACATAATTTTTTGCCTCATTTGGGGTGAAGATAGTCGCCCGACCTCCAAAGAAGACCCTAAAACCCACGTGAAGATACAGTCCATTACACAGGTGAGTGCATCTCTTATTTGTCTGGTATAATTTAAAATCTAACTTTATTGTAAACAATTCCTCTTTATTATTTCGTAATATCTTGCAACAACAATATATATCACACCGATAACTCAAAAAATAATGGGCCGATTTTTATCAAATTTGGTGACTACCTTTCTTTTGCAAATGGCCTGGCTAAGTTCGTTAGCTAGGAAAATCGGACAAGGTAGTCCGGAAAAATTTTGGGTTTTCTTTCGCAAAAAATTCATATCTGCGAAAATTAGAAAGCTATGATAACAAAATTTAGTACGCTGGTTTCTGCCAGCGGTATCCTTTGCACCAAAATTCAGATCTCCACGTTAAAAAAACAAAGAAATTACAAGCCTGTGATTACACTGGTATGCATTAGCGCTTTGTGACGTACAAATACGGATCGAAATGACTAACAAGCTCCTAGATCTGCGTCACAGCCGCCATTTTCCTTCATTTTGTTAAAATATGAGCAAATCAATTTTAAACAAAATTATATTATGTAAATAATCAAGACGTTAGAAAATTAACATACTAGAGTATATACCTATTAGTACACACAACTGTCACGTCGGCAATGGCCGAGAGGTAGAGGAAGCAGTGTGGATTTAATTTTGGACTCCTATAACACGCGTTCTAATCTCAGTTAGTTACATCACTATTTTTTAATTATTTTTTTTAGTCTTATTTCATTTTACCGTTATCTGATCAGATTGTGTAATTCCGATGAATTTTTTAACGAGTTTTTGTATGACAAATTTCAATCAGGACGAGATGAAAACCTTTAAGATTTCATTCAATTTGAATAGCATATCTGGTTGTTTGTTATTGCCCTAACTTAGTGAAACCGTTCCCATATTTAATACAGCCGTAGACTTTTCTCGTGGCTTCACAAGTGCTTGTTCTTTTCTGCAACCGATTTAAATTATTACTGGACGCAGAAAGTGCGTTATGGTAGCGAATTTAAATATCAATAACTCAATTTGCTATTAACCTAACGGTCGTTGGCCAGGAACCAGTTTTTTTGGGAACATTTTAAGTTTAGTTTCGGAAATTTTTTGTTCATTTTCAAACAATAAAGTAATTTTGATGAAATATGGTACATTGTTTCTACTATATAGGTTAGACTGGTAACCAAATTTCATGCATGCTTTCTTAAAAATAAATACATATTTGTTATTAAAAACATTTTTACGAAAATTTACTACTATACCGCACTTATGCTGCGTCCATACTTTTTTTTATTTGTTTTGAGTTTTTATTTAACCAAACAGATTATGGGATTAATCAGCGAATTTTTGAAGAAAAATATTAAAATATTTAAATTAACTTCAATACAAAGAGGGTAAGAAATAATTAATCTGATAAGATTATCTATATTAGAGAATTTTCATTAAGAAAAATTCGCTAATAGAGAGGTCACGATCAAAAGCTTTCGGGAAAATGTCTTCATATGAGCGCGAATTTGGGTCCCCAGAACCCAAAACCAAGGTCCGTTAGAATTTGTATATGTTTATATATATATATATATATATATATATATATATATATATATATATATATATATATATATATATATATATCCGAGCGATAAGTCAAAAAATACTCAACTGGATTGAACGAAACTCGGCACATATCTTCACTTTATTGAGACCGCAAACGAGTTCGTAAATCAGCTATAACAGGCATTTCTTTCCCCCAAAAATATGGACAAATATTTTTTTAAACCCTATATTTTAGAAAGTATTGGAGTAACTTAAATTAGACTTTACATGTAGCTAGAAATGGTGTAAATAAACCACTGTTGTAAATTTGAAGTAATTTGGTTCACAAAATTTGGAGCTTTTTCCAAATTAAAAATATAATCTGACAGACATGAGTCGAAATCACTTGCTGCGTCCTGTGTTTTTTCTTACACACATGCATTATATTTTGATGGAAAATGCAAAATTGTAATAATATAAGTTGTTTGATAAAAAAGAAAGATAATTTGTATCACCAACAACTAATGGGCCACCTATGATTGTAAAACTATTTTTATAGCATGCAGCTCAAGACAGCCTATAATTAACATATACAACTTTTTCTCCTATCTTGTATAATAACGGATATATATTGAGCTTTACCATAGAAATTGTGTCACCCTGTATATATGCAAACAAATACAAACTGAAACTAACACTGGACATGCGTACTAAGGAGCCTACTTCACGCTCCCGCATTCGTTTCACGTTATTTGCCTAAATGTTGCCAATTTTGACGTTTCAAATAGAGACTTTGACGTTTTAAGAGAAAAATCCCAATTTTTCTTTAAATGCCGATATCGTTTTTGACGTTAAGCCTGCAGATCTAAATTTTAGTACAAACTTTACCTGTTATGACTTAAACCGACGCACAGAATTGTGTTTCGATAACTTTGTTATTTCTAGAGATATAAAAAAATTTCCAAGTAAAATTTTCGGGGAAAAAACTAACTGATTTTCTTGGCTAATGAAACACTTGAAAAAGGAGGGTACTCAGAATTTTTCATCCTCTGATGAAGCTGGGTAACTTTGTTAGTGAAACGATCGTCAGGTCATTAAAAAGATGTGCTGTGGTGATTTTGGTTCTCCAAGTGTAGTTATCAGTGCTCATCGCAGGTTCCAATTTTTACTCAGAAGGTACTCACCAAATTTAATCAAAATCGGCCTATTATTTTTTGAGTTATCGGTATATATATATATATATATATATATATATATATATATATATATATATATATATATATATATATATATATATATATATATATATATATATATACATATATATATATATATATATATATATATATATATATATATATATATATATATATATATATATATATGAGACATACTTGGTTCTCGGGTTAAACCGCGTCTAGAATTTATGATAACTCGACGTTTCGGCTTCTGTTTTGGAGCCATTTTCAAGAGGTAAAGGAAATATGTAAGGACACTCTAATGCCTGACAAAGACGGCGACTAGTTATCTGCCATGCGTAGATTGATACATACCACATAACCAAATAATACAATAACAGGGGTAACACGTACCAGCGATCGGCAAATCTGGGCTAGTAAAATCCCGAACACTCGAACACCGTTGTCAATGGCAACACTCAACACGATACCTCTGCCATTGCCACAGTCGTCGGCATAATAAACTAATAAATAATCGCTTCTTATGCCATGACAGGGCTATTACGCGAAAGTACAGATAACATGAAATAAAAAATGAGGTGATTGCAAAAAGTAATAATGCTTTTTAAGTGGGAGATTCAATACATTTTTAGAATACACTAGGTATATTTGTAGTTTGATGAACGGCCCCAATTAAAGTTTCAGACTGAAAACGTAGCATGGAAAGATCCAGGTTTGAGTACGCGAATAATAGCATCTCAATAAGCAACTCCAATGGACAAGTGGCGAACATTGTAACGATTACGTTTCGTTACTGCTTTAATTATTCAAAATAAACCCGTAAGAGACTTAATTAATAGCCGAAAATCCAATATCTGTTAGACAATTCATGTTTTGATTTCAAAATTAATTTTATGAAAAGTCGCCAATGTTTAACTACCCTGAACACCTTACTGCATTTCCAATTTGTACGTTAAAATTCATTATATGTTCGCCATGGGAAACTACCTCGCATTATTACTGAACAAATAATTCCAGGAATAAAATAAGCATTTAAAATGTACGCTAGGAATGTTCGAGAACAAAATATTGTTTATCTTGGAATTTTCCGTAATCGGTGATGTCATCCCAACGACGGTTTGAAAGACGTTTGCGTGCAAGGAGAGAATTGCCGGCAAAGCCACCAATTGGAGGTCTCGTTTTATCTCATTCGGAGAATGGGGGCCAGAAAGAGCTCGCGCACAGACACCAACCGTCAGAGTAAAAACTTTTGCGCGCAAGGAGAAAACAGTTGCCGAACCCAGGACATGAGAGTCTCTGCGGAGCCTTCTCAGAGTGAACACCATCAGGCTAGGTGGCTATTAAATTATCTTAAAACGGGGTTGTAATGTGCTTTCTGTTATCTGTACTACTAGTAAATATTGTCAGTGATTATTTAAAGTAATTTAAGCGATTTTCGAGTAAATACACATAGTATTCAGCCTAAAAACGGGAGTAAGTTGTGGTTTCTTTGTTCAGACCTGTTGATTTCTTGTCGTGATCAAAAAGAATTCCTGGCTGTTATCGTACCTAAAGTCAATTGGTAGTGAATTTTACTTAAGCAAATTCACGTTTTAACTGCGATTTGCAAAGTTTCCATCAAGCGAATTCGGAACATCGACATAGGTGTCAAATGGTCTTGTAATATTGGAGCAGTAACACCCACCGGCCCAATAATCTCTGATGGGAAGTCCCAGTCGTTTTCCCCAGTTTTTCAGCTCTTACTGGAGCCGGGAATCTATGTCAGGCATTCATGATTGATTCCACCTGGGGAGCATCTTCACAGGGTCATCAGGTAACTTTAATACCGGAAGATTGGTGAGTCTGGACAACTCTTTTCTCTGAATCAACAGAATTTTCATGCCGAAATCTAACACCTGAAGTTTTAATAACCTGAACTTTTAAAATCACGTAATCAATTTTGAGCTAAACCACTAAGCATGGTAACTTACAAATGCTTACCGCAACGTTAGATAATTTACCATTAAGCAAGTTCGGTTTGCGACATTTTAAAATGTTTGCAGCCAAAAAACCAATGCAAACTTACAAATGAAGCTTTAACACAACTTTCAAATGTAATATCTCCTTTGCCAGCTTGTTGTTTTTCTCCATATGTAAGCTCACGTAAACTCACAATTGTAATGTTTCTGAGAGTTTGTTTTAATTTGTAAACATTTATTTAAATTTCCCCCGTTTAGGTGTTCGTGTATGTTCGATTGTATGTCATCGCCGACCAATAGCAACACCAACACCAACAGCAAACTGACTCTGACAATGCACCCGGCAATAATGATTAATGGCGGATGGTTGTTTATATTTATGATATCATATGCTGTTATTTGATCTATGTCTATTTATTTTTCTGGAAGTTTTAAAGATTGAACAATCTTATTGCAGCCTGAATTGTTTGAATTTTGGGTAATTAAGTAATTCGTTGTCTGGAGTGTAGATAATGAAACATGGAGTATATCGACAAAATGTCAGGTATGAATCCCTAAAACAGCTATATACTAAATACATGTGTGAATTCAATATAATTAGTCACTTCTGTAGCATAATTTAATTTTGGTATATCGCTATTGGTGAATTATTTTTAAATGGCTGCATTTACATTTTTGTTTCTTTTTATGAAATATACTCAATGAAAAAGAAAACCTAATTGCTAAATACGAATTTTGTTATGTCCTTAGGAGCATCCTGGAGATGTCTTACCTGGTCAGACCAATTCATTTTAAAACGTTAAATATGATTGACCTATGGAAGAATGAGGCTTATCGAGAGCAATCGACATCATAAGGAACAGTACAGTACCCATCAAGTTACCAGGATTGCTTATTTTGCACGTTGTCGCAGTATCCTATCGTATGAAACATTCATATGGGTTAACTTGTCAGCAGCGTAACATGTGTTTATCATGCAAAAAAGAGCAATAAGGACATTGTGTGCGTAGGTCCAAGAAAAAGCTGCCTTGATGTGTTCGAGGCCAATGGGATACTTAGGTACCCTTTCGGCCATATTCTTCTTCAGTATATGTATTCAAAATATCCTGTGAATGATGAAGCTTGCTACATCAATACCAGGTGCAGGCATGAATTAAAAAAAATTCTGGACGCAGCAAGTGCGTTATGGTAGTGAATTTTCATAAAAATGTTTTTAAAAACAAATATGTGTGTTTTTTTAAGAAAGCAGGCATCAGATTTGGTTACCAGTATAAACTATATAGTAAAAACAATGTGCCATGTTTCATCAAAATAACTGTATTGTGTGAAAATGTACAAAAATTTCCAAAAGTAAACTTGAAGTGTTCCCAAAAAAACACGTTTCTTGGTCAATCTTATAGGTTAATAGCAAATTGAGCTATTCAAATATGAAACATTTGATCAAAATTCGCTACCATAACGCACTTACTGCATCCAGAATTTCTTTTCTTACAAACATGCATTATATTTCGATGGAAAATGCAAAAATGCAATAACTTAAAGCGTGTTTGATTAAAAAAAAAGGAAATTTGTATCACCAACGACTTATGGGCCACCTATGATTGTAGAAATATTATTTTAAGATGTAGCTCAAGACACCCTATAATTAATATATACAATTTTTTTTCATATCTTATATAATAACAGATATATTGAGCTTTATTGATTTTTTACGAAAATTCGACAAAAATTATATACCATTAAACGATAAACTCTATAGCTAAGGCTACTACCAAGCATCAGAGAGAGGGTCTATTTGAAATGAATTTTCTGCAAATAATGAAGGACAATGACGATTGAAACTAAGACTTTAGGGTTTGTAAAACATCCTTCTTGAGACATTTTATTTCTATAGCGCGTATTAGATTCAAGTTATTTGCCTAAATGTTGCCAATTTTGACATTTTAAATCGCCACTTTGACGTTTTGAGGAAAACCCCAATTTATTTTTCTTTAAATGCCTATAACTTTTTTGTCTTTTGACCTACATAGCTAAATTTTGGTGAGTAACTTACCTATAACGATGTAAACATGTGTACCAAATTTGGTTGCCCTTACTTTGTTAATTCCGGAGATATAATTTTTTTTTGAAAGAAAACACAAAATTTTCCGGGAAAACCTGGGCAGATTTTCCTGGCTAACGAACTTATCCAAGCCATTTGCAGAAGGAATTTTTTCACCAAATTTAATCACAATCGGCCCATTATTTTTTGAGTTATCGGTGTGATACATATATATATAAATATATATATATATATATATATATATATATATATATATATATATATATATATATATATATATATATATATATATATATATATATATATATATATATATATATATATATATATATATATATATATATAAACATATAAAAATTGAAACTGACCCCGGATATGTTTTCTGGGGGGGCTAATTAGCGCTCATTTGAAGAAATTTTTTCAAAATTCAAAAGTCGGGATCTCCTCATTAGTGAATTTTTTTAAGAAAATTCACTAAAATTTTAATTAAAATGTTTTTAATAACAAATATGTGTGTTTTTTTAATAAAGCAGGCATCAAATTTGGTTACCAGTATAATCTATATATTAGAAACAATGTGCCATGTTTCATCAAAATAACTTTATTGTGTGAAAATGTACAAACATTTCCAAAAGTAAACTAAAAGTGTTCCTAAAAAAACACGTTTCTTGGTCAACCTTATAGGTTAATAGCAAATTGAGCTGTTCAAATATGAAACATTTGATAAAAATTCGCTACCATAACGCACTTGCTGCGTCCAGAATTTCTTTTCTTACAAACATGCATTATATTTCGATGGAAAATGCAAAAATGCAATAACATAAGGCATGTTTGATTAAAAAAAAAAAAGGAAATTTGTATCACCAACGACTTATGGGCCAGCCTGTGATTGTACAAATATTATTTTAAGATGTAGCTCAAGACACCCTATAATTAATATATACAATTTTTTTTCATATCTTATATAATAACGGATATATTGAGCTTTATTGATTTTCTACGAAAATTCGACAAAAATTATATACCATTAAACGGTAAACTCTATAGCTAAGGCTACTGCCAAGCATCAGCGAAAGGGTCTATTTGAAATGAATTTTCTGCAAATATTTTAGTAAAATGAAGGACAATGACGGTTGAAACTAAGACTTTAGGGTTTGTAAAACATCCTTCTTGAGACATTTTATTTCTATAGCCCGTATTAGATTCAAGTTACTTGCCTAAATGTTGCCAATTTTGACATTTTAAATCGCCACTTTGACGTTTTGAGGAAAACCCCAATTTATTTTTCTTTAAATGCTTATAACTTTTTTGTCTTTTGAGCTACATAGCTAAATTTTGGTAGGATATAAACCTACTATATATATAAACCACTAATCACCTTAATTTCCCGGGGTATGAGCTCCTTACTGCCTTTAGATTGCATGGAGGCGTGTGCGCATACGTCCGTAGCAATCTACCCTGCACCAGACTTCCCAATTTAGAAGCTGGAAGAAAAGACATACTATGGATAAAACTCTCTCTCAGGGCTGCAACTAAATTCATCTGTTGCATTTACCGGTCACCTTCTGACAACAACTTTGTCCAGCTCTTTGACTACCTTTCTGAAAAAACCGACTATCTGATTTCTGAATATCCTTCCTCCGAGGTCACTATTCTTGGCGACTTCAATGTCCATAATAAGGAATGGCTAGGATCTTCAAAAACCGATCCACAAGGGAGAGCAGCGGAGGCCTTTGCAGTCAGCAATTCTTTGGCCAATATGGTTCAGCAACCTACTTACTTTCCTCGTATCCCAACACACAGCTCAAATCCCTTGGATCTCCTTCTTACTACAAATCCTGAATGCTATAAGATATCAGTCACCGCCCCCCTTGGTCGCTCAGACCACGGCATGGTCACTGCTTCCTGTGCAATGCAACCCGAGGTCACACAGTCATCACACCCACGTATCGTTTGGCACTACAACTCCGCAAACTGGGACGAAATGCGGGATTACTTTTCCTCATTTCCATGGGCGTCTGTCTGCTTCTCTCATCCTGACCCCTCTGATATCTCAGAAAACGTCACCGAAATTATCCAAGCTGGCATGGAATTATTTATTCCACGTACACAGAAAACCTCTTCAGCCACTCAAAAGCCCTGGTTCTCTAAATCCTGTGACAAGGCCAGACTTGAAAAGGTCAAAGCTCACAAAACGCTTCTACACAATCCCAGTGAAGAAAATCGTCAAGCATTCAACGACGCAAGAAACCGCTATGTCCGCATTCTTTCTGAGGCAAAAAACTCGTTTAATAACCACATCAAAAACAAAGTCCTCTCAAGCTCCAACGGCGGCAAACCCTTCTGGACTCTTGCTAAGTCTATTGGGAATAATTTCTGCAAGAGCACGTTCCCACCTCTCGTCTCCGGTGATGAAATTGTTTCTACCGCCCTGGGCAAGGCTGACCTTTTTGCTTCGTTGTTCGCCGGAAATTCTACTCTCAACCCACCTCCAAATGTTCAACCACCAACAGTCCCCAACGTCGCGCATAAAATGACTGATATCATTTTCAAAACTAAAAAGGTACGAAAGATGCTCTCTTCTCTTAATACCAGGAAAGCCTCTGGCCTTGACGAGATCCCAGCAATTGTTCTCAAAAAATGCGCACCAGAACTTGCTCCTGTCCTGACTCGTCTGTTTCAGATATCTTACAATAAAGGCATATTCCCTAGTAACTGGAAAACTGCTCGAGTACAACCCATCCCCAAGAAAGGATCCAAAGCGCTTCCTAGCAACTACAGGCCTATTTCTCTCCTTTCAGTCATCTCTAAAGTGATGGAAAAGTATATAAACACCGAACTACTGAAATTCCTTGAAAAACACAGTCTAATCCACGACAGGCAGTATGGATTCCGTCAGCGCAGATCGACTGCCGACCTCCTTTCCTTTGTCACCCATTCTTGGAACAAGTCTATGGAACAACACGGTGAATCCCAGATTGTTGCTCTAGACATATCCAAAGCATTCGACCAGGTCTGGCACGCAGCGCTGCTTAATAAACTTCCGGCCTATGGCCTACCACCAAAACTTTGTACCTGGACAGCAAATTTCCTCTCCAACAGGAGCATATCTGTTGTTGTGGATGGCCATTCCTCTAAACTGTATCCAATTAATGCAGGAGTTCCTCAAGGTTCAGCTTTAGCCCCTACTTTGTTTCTTCTCCACATCAATGACCTCCTCTCTAGCACATCCAACCCAGTTCACAGTTACGCGGACGACAGCACCCTCCACTCAAACATACAATATTCTAAGCCTGTCTCTTTAGCCCAATTAGATGAGGATCGCAGACTCATGGAGGGTTCTGTCTCCGTAGACCTCCAAAAAATATTAGACTGGGGAAGTAGAAATCTTGTACAATTCAACCCCACCAAAACTAAGTCTTGCTTTCTTTCTCACAAGAGATACAGCAGCCCTAGACCCATCACAATGAACAACCAAAATATTCAAAGTAATGAGTCCTTTTCTCTTGTTGGCATTTCTGTGGATCGAAATCTTAATTGGCACCAACATGTTACATCAATTGCAGAAGCGGCTGCTAAGAAATTGGGTTTCCTCCTCCGGGCTCGCAAATACTTTTCACCAACTAATCTCTATACCTTATACACTTCACAAATAAGGCCAAACCTCGAATACTGCTCCCACATCTGGGGTGCAGCAGCCGCTTCTACACTCGCTATCCTGGACTCCATTCAAAAGAGAGCTATACGTCTCATCGGTGACCCTACCCTCACCCAAAGGCTTCCATCCCTTGCCCACCGACGTGCCGTTGGTGACCTCTCTCTCTTTTATAGATATCTGCACGGGCACTGCTCAGAGGAGCTTTCCTCCATAATTCCCCCACCTGCTGCCCCCAGCAGATCTACCAGGGGAACAGAGCGAATGCACCCTTTTACTGTCCAGGTCACCAGACATAGAACATCTTGTTATGCCCGCTCTTTTGTCCCGAGGACTTCCAAGTTGTGGAATTCCTTGCCGGCACATGTTTTTCCTTCTCCTCCGAACCTCCAAACCTTCAAGTCCAGAATTAACAAGTTGCCTCTTTCCTCCTTGTCAACACCCACGGTACGATAGTATTTAGGCTGTAAGCCCTCGTGGTGTGTTGTTGACATAAAAAAAAAAAAAGCTGTGTACCAAATTTGGTTGTCCTTACTTTGTTAATTCCGGAGATATAAATTTTTTTCGAAAGAAAATACAACATTTTCCGGGAAAACCTAGGCAGATTTTCCTGGCTAACGAACTTATCCAAGCCATTTGCAAAAGGAATTTTTTCACCAAATTTAATCAAAATCGGCCCATTATTTTTTGAGTTATCGGTGTGATACATATATATATATATATATATATATATATATATATATATATATATATATATATATATATATATATATATATATATATATATATATATAATATATATATATATATATATATATATATATATATATATATATATATATATATATATATATATATATATATAAACATATAAAAATTGAAACTGACCCCGGATATGTTTTCTGGGGGGCCTAATTAGCGCTCATTTGAAGAAATTTTTTCAAAATTCAAAAGTCGAGATCTCCTCATTAGTGAATTTTTTTTAAGAAAATTCACTAATACAGTTGCACAAAAAGGAGAAAACAAAGCAGATGTTTTATTACTTGGGAATCAAATTTCTCAGTTTTCTACCTAATGTTATTAAGATGCTCCCACTAACAACATTACAGTAGGCACTAGTGGATGTTATAAAACAAAAACCAAGGTGAAGGAATTTAATGGCACTCTAAACTAATGTGTATACTGTTACATACTACTTGTATAAATTCTTTGTAGTGTGTGTGTGTCTGTATGTGTGTGAGTGCGTTAGGCAAAAGCTTTGGAAGGCAAGTTCCACTAACCACAGACTTTTTATATATACGTAATTCATTGTAGTCATAATTTTGCTTTATTTTAACTCAATGTTTTTGAATGTACACAGACATTGACGGTACCATACTTACTCGATAGGGATAGTTAAGACATATGTGTGAACACTTTCAGAGACTGTCGCCATATTTGCTATTTTCGCATTGAAGTTGTATTCACTTCCCTGCGCTTGATTTATCCATTGCATATTCTTACGTTTGCTTAATTAAACTTTCTCTAAAATCGAAATGAACGCACCATATAAGATATTTCTTTTTTCACAATAGTATTTGATATGTTGACTTTATTTTATGTCACCTATGTTACCACATATTTTAGAAGCTAAAAAAATTCTCGCCTCTCAAAATAAGTAATGCTACTTTGTTTTTGTTATTGGTGTTTCCTAGACGACTAAGAGTTATTTAGTATAACAATATCAAAAACAATTGGTATTCATTAAAAAAAAAAGAATTTTGGAATCGGTCAATTAATAACGATGTCACGAGTTCAAGTTATCTATTTTGTTGTTGAGTTTTGACTAGAACCGCATTTTAGGCTAAACATGGACACTAGCTATATGTCTTAACTATTTCTATCTAGTAACTATAGTCGGTACTTATAAAGACAGTGACTTGCCATGTACATTTGATGGTCAATAAAGTGTATATATTTGAAAAATGACTTCATCGATAATTTCTTTAAATCAACCCCATGTTTTTGTTGACTATTTTTTAAGTTCTTACATGTGAAGTTGTAGAAAACCAGCAGATTTAAAATTTTTATTCATTGATAACTACACATTTTTTTCTTGCTTTCAACACAAGATTTATAATAAAAATTTGAAATTTGGTGGTTTTCTATCGCTTGATGTGTACTTTAAAAATAATCAACAAAAAGCTAAGGTTGTCATCTACAAAAATTATCAATGACATTTGACACAAATTGTATAATACATTTTTGAAAAGATTGTAACTGTGAATATTATCAGACTCAGAGGATTTCTGAAAAAAAGCTGAAGTAGATCAATTGGAATTATCCCAAGTTACAAACTTGCACTGTATATATAATATATACAATTGCAGATAAGTTGCAAATGTAAGTTTAAATTTTACAACTTTGCCAGGCCCTTTTAAAATTGAAGCTTGCTGTAAGGTAACATTTGTAAGTATAAAGAAAGTTTGTAACAGCTCACTACAGTAAACTTGCAGTAAAGTTACAAAAGAAACACTTACATATGTAAAGTCACTGGGGGGAAGATTTGCCATTTGCAACAAACTTGCAGGAGGCTTTCTGCCAGTTAGCTATCAAACTTACACTTGCTTTGGAAAAGATTCTGCAATGTTAATGCAATATTACCTTGCTCAGTGGGTTCATAAATTTCTTTTCTTTTGGAAATAACTCGGATGATGGAGATACAGGTTTAGAAATAAACTAGAAACACTTATGAAAATAATTGGTATTCATTTATTTTTCCAATTTTATTAAAAAAGTTACATAATTCTAATTTCAATGGTAATAAAACTCAGTGGTACAAATGTAAAAAATTAATCTAATAAAATGAGAATGAGAAATATTGTTATCACATGCACAACTTATAATCAAACAAGGACATAGAAACACATTCTAATACTACTGAAAACAAAAAGACAGTTGATTTCTCGTTAAGTCTTGTAAATTACTTTAGCTACCTAACTAAAAGCTACCACTATGTAGTGTTTACAAATAATAGAGCTGCCTTTTTTTCAGCCCCTTCGGTAATTATTAGGCACATTATATTCTTAAATTTAAAACCAAGTGATTGAACTAAAAATGTTAGTTATATGTAATATGTACAATAACAGTAAATCAGTAGAATTACATACAATTTGTTTATTTATGTACTTATAATAAATACAACATGAGAGATGATTGACTTGTATAAGAGGAATCAGAAAAACGAGATAAAAATATACATAATCAGTAGCTACAAGATACAATAAAAATTATTCTATAGAAGTGAGATTAAAGATATGATTATCAACAGTTGATAACAAATAAATACCTTTTAAAAACACTAAAAAACTTCATAAGAACTTTATTTTTCAAGAAAAATTAAAACCTGGTGTGTTGTGGTTGGAAAAGTAAACATCCTGGACGATTCTGTTCTTAATGCATACTTAAGTTTTAAACTACATTTTGTTTAAAAAAGTTATCAAAATCTCTTATTTCTTGGTTTTTAACAATTTTACAAAATTACATTTTAATTCACAACTGGTAGGGGAGAGGGAGTCAAGTGACCACACATCATTCTTATTTAAGACATTTCAAGTTAGTAGTAATGTAAGTAGCTTGCGGTTCCTTGTATTCTCCCTCATGCTGTGTTCAGAAATCAGTTTATCTTAGACTAGGCAGTGTAGACATGCTGGGATTTCAGTGGACTCCAAGGCACTAAATATGTTGTCAGTCAGACTGGAAGTGTGTAAAATGTTGAGAAACTGCTAACATATTACACAAAGCACTTTAATGAAATTCCTAATGATGGAGAATTACTATCTGAAAGTTTTGGTGAAGATGATGTGGAACTAAAGCATTCAGAGCACATAGTGATACAAAAAAAAAGAATACGATGAAAAATATAGAGAAATTAGTCAGAAATTGAGATACTGAAAAAGAACTGCTTTTATGGGTGTAATAGTTATAAATGGACAAAGCCACCTCCTGCAAGTAGCAGAAGAAGATCTAAAAACATCGCACTTACACAGCTTGGAGTAACATGCTACTGCATATAAAGCAACATCGCCTTATAAAGCAAGGTCATTCCTGGTAACAAATAAAATTGAAGATCCATTACTCAACATACAAGGACCAAAATTACCCTAACTCTCTTTCAGCTATGGAGAAACAGCTACTTTTCTAAATCACGTAAAGACGATGGAACTCATAAATTTTCCTTGGACTATTTTGAGTGGCAGTTTAAAATCATCTCAGCTATGGACAAATAGCTACTTTTATAAATCATGTAAATACAATAGAACTTACAAGTTTTCCTTGAGCTATTTTATTTGAGTGGAACTTTCAAATAATCTCATGAACACGTTGAAAAATATGGGCTACTGATAACCCCGACATCACTGTAGGTACCACAATCAGAGGAAAAGATGCGGACAATGTCCGCAAGGTACAGATTGGAAGTATTTTAAGTTTTGCATAAAGTTTAAAAAGGCGTTTTATAGTGAAAAGCCAGTACTGAATTCGTTGTGTTGGGGATGTGTTAGCTATCTTTGTACCCTTGCCAAAACAATCACACTTCCACAGATGCAAGGACTTTATGCTGATAAGTCTTATGAGCCATGCCCTTAAGACACTATTAAAAATATTACATAACAGGTTATTTAGAAGATGCGAAGCAGAGATGGGACATGATCAGTTCGATTTTAGGAGTGGTATGGGGACAAGAGAAGCGCTGTTTAGCCTACAAGTGTTGTGCCAGAAGTGTTACGATCAACACAGGGACATCTTTCTCTGTTTTGTCGACTTTGAGAAGGCCTTCGACCGAGTGAAGCATCCGAAATTGATAGACGCCCTACGAAAAATAGGTCTAGATGGCAAGAGCTTAACATTAATCAAAAAATTATATCGGTACCAAATGGCCCAAAATTTGAATAGAGGGCGAAACTTCTAACAGCATTAATATTGGGAAAGGAGTAAGACAGGGATGCGTATTGTCACCCATGTTGTTTAATCTGTATTCTGAGCTTCTGTTCAAAAAGGCTTATGAGAAAGTTAATGACGGTATAAAAGTAAATGGCGTTTGGATAAACACTATTAGATACGCCTACGACACTGTATTAATGGCAGATACGGATACCGGCTTACAAAATATTCTACATCAGCTAAATGAAACATGTTCAGAATTTGGAATGCGGATCAACGAGAGAAAAACAAAAATAATGGTAATGCAGAGGAGGCAGAATGTACATATACGCTTCATTATAAATAATAACATATCACAACAGGTCAACCATTATAAATACTTGGGATGCTGGATAGACAGCCAATTAAACCCAGAAAAAGAAATAAATTCCAGAATTGCAGAACCCAAAAGCAACTTTACAAAAATACGAAGCCTTCTTTGCGATTCACATCTCGACATAAACCTAATGTTAAGGTTAGCAAAATGCTACATATGGTCAGTCCTTCTGTATGGAGTAGAGACATGGACCTTAAAAATAACGAGCATTAATAAACGGGGAAGCTTTCGAGATGTGGGTCTATCGGCGCATACTAAAAATACCATGGATAGCAAGAGTGCGAAATGAAGAGGTCTTATGCAGAGTTAACAGAGATAGAGAGCTTCTCCAGGTTGTCAAGCGGAGAAAGACAGCACCATATCTGGGCCACTTATTGCGCAATCCCAAATATTATATCCCCCAGCTCATAATTAAAGGTAAACTAGAGGGGAAAAGAAGTGTGGACAGAAATAAACTGTCATGGCTGAGAAACATAAGATATTGGACAGGTCTGGGCTTTGAGGACTTGATGAGAACGGCGGAGATAGAGAGGAATTTTCTGTTGTAGTCGCTAACCTCCATTAGTGGAGATGGGACCCAAAGAAGAAGAAAAAAAAACACTGTATTTTTGCAAATATATATGGAACTTTAAAATTGCTTTTATTGCCAACTCATTTAACAATACAGCACCTAATTTCAACTACAGGGTTAATTGAAACTACTAATTCATAAAAAAAGCCTGTTAAAACTGGCCCTATCATTAGTGAAGTGAAAAATCATCATACCAGTTGGGGGTTAAAGCTAGATTCATATTATTTAAAACGAACCAGAATAGGAATTAGTTTTGCAATTAGCGAGTATATGAGCCTAGCTTTAGTTTTTCAAAATAAAATTAAATGATTAAAAAAAACTTTCACTTTTAACATATGTCACAACCAAGTTCTATCAAAACGTCCAGATGTAAAATTCAAGATAAAAATTAACATAACATGCTTTATAATTAACACGTTGACTTATTATACGTTAAAAAATTAAAGTAATTGTCTAACTTCTATGTGTATTTTCAGATATTTTTAAATTATTCATAAATCTCATCCTCTATCTCAAAAACAAACATTTTTAAGCACAGTTATAGGATATTTTCTTATTTTAAAATATAAAGTGGTTTGGCCTATGCAATTCAGGACACCTGTAAATTGGTAGTAATGTCAATTTAAGTTAATTTAAATTTGCCAATGTAACACCTTGTACTTTGGTTCAGCAGCCATTGAAAGTCACTGAACTTGGAGGTTATATTGACAACCAATATAAATATTATTTTTTAATAAAAGTCTAATAGAGTATTCAGACTTAAAAAAATATGTGGGACTATTTTTACTAGAAAACATCTATGAAACTTTCCTATTATTAACGTTTTCATAAGGATTATGGCTAGGTAGTGTCGACACTGATACTTATTTAGTAACCTTCTGATTCCTCTTATAACGTCTGCTTATATGTTACACCAGAAACAACATGAGTATAATAACTGGAAGGATTCTTAAAAAAATATTTCACATTTTCATATATACACAATCAATAATGTAGTAGAATTTTTTCATTCATAATATTCATAAACCTAGTTATAAAGAACTCTGGATATCTGATATGCAAACACTGTGATAAAAATCAGCTGAACATTATCTAATATAGTTAACTTTCTAATAAAAAATACAAAACAGTAGAAAACGTCATAATGGGAATTAGTTAAATTGTCTTTAGGAATATGTAAGTTATATACGTCACTTCAAGTCTTTCAGGGTTTCATGGACATGGTCTTGATATTATGCTATCCTGGAAAACGAGTCTTTTCATGACTCATCTTGGCTTTTTGTCAGACTTCAGTTTGCTGTACTCCCGGCATGTAGTTCAGTGGCTTGTGTTCCGCTTCACATTCTGAATCTTCTATTTCACACAGGTTTGTAGAAACATCACTGTTACTGGCATAGCCTCCTAGGAGAGAATGGCGTTCTTCTGAAAAAATAAAAGACATGATGTAAGTAACAAAACTATATTATATATATATATATATATATATATATATATATATATATATATATATATATATATATATATATATATATAGACAGGCTGTCCCACGTAAGGCGTGCATTAGAAGTTTTCGAATTAATATTGGGATTTGGAATCTGAAAATTTGCAAATGGATGTATCACCATCTGGTCATTATAACTAAAATATTTTGGTGACTGTATCACTTCGGTTGTACCGGAAGTTGCCAACAACTTTCTTAATTTTAATATAACACCCTATATATTATTGCATATTCGGAATGGGCATGCAATTCTGAGCAAAATGATATGCCACTTGCCTATACTGGTGTCAGCCGTTCTCAAGATATTCGATTTTCTATTGTTTTTCCGTCATAAAGTTGCAAATCTTTGAAATGGCAATTCTCGGGCATCAAGTATGCCATGATTCTGAAACTTGGCATAACTATAGTCCTAGTGGTCAGAATTCTTCTCATCGCGAAAAAAAAAATACAAAATAGATACAGGGTGTTGCCTAACGAAGTTCAAATATCGATAATTTCAAACACGAAAAAGTATTTTTTTTTCCAAATGAAACCCCCTGTATATTTACATCGCATATCATTCGGAATGATATTTTTCTTCGATCTGTATCAGCATTTCCTATACCTATCTAGGGTGATTCCCAAGTTATGATGGGAAATATGTGAATTTTGTATTATCTGAGATAATACTCTTTTTCTTTTCTTTGTATTGATAATAATAATAATAATAATTATTATTATTATTATTTTTATAATCACAATAGTAATAATAAGAATGATGATAATAATAATAACTCGTAACTATACAACGGTATCGGGGGATGTTAATAGATAGCTTTGGGTATAGGGCAAAGAGAACCCAGAATTTTTCATGTAGGTATTCCATTCATATTCTGGACGAGAAGAATGAAAACCTGTATTAGGTTTTATTATATTAATGTCTCTCTTTAGATTAATTGAATAACTCTCAAGAAGTATTTTTTCCATTTCATTTTTTCATTTCTGGGTGTTCGAATACGTTTTCACCTCATACCCTTTAAAAAGAAGACATTCCAATTCGACTTGCACTGCTTTAGAAATTATAAATCCTCTACTCAATCCAGCATAGTGAGGGATGTTTATGAATCGCCCTGAAACTTAATTACTCAAAATGAAAACAAGTTATAGAACCATCTATCAGTACGAAAATATATCAGTGAGTTGTAATACAGAAAATAATCAACGAAACAGTGATAGAATTAATTTTTAAAATGCGTATGAGTTTTAATACAAAATATGCCCTATATGACCACCATGGACTTCAAGACACTTCAATAATCTTCTTTGCAATCCAGAATTAGTGGCCCTTCGGATCATTTCTGGAGCGAGATCATTAAAAGCTTGTCGCACTTTAGCCTCCAGTTCTTCTCGGGAGGTTATTTGGCTGGAATAAACTTCATTTTTAATGTGACCCCATAAGAAGAAGTCAGGTGGAGTCAGGTCTTGTGACCTGGCAGGCCAAAGCCTTGGACCGCCGGGTCCAATCCAACGATCCTCAAACATTCTTGTCAACTCCTGGTGTACAGTTGCCGTAGAATGTGCTGGAGCGCCATCTAACTGGTACCAGAATTCTGCATCAGGCAAACCAGTCACGATACCAGCAACAATTTCACGAAGTATTCTACGATAACTTTCTGAGGTCAACATTTCCTCGTAGATATGGAAAAAACTTCCATTTCCAATAAAAGCGAAAACGTTGAAACTGAATTCATACTGGAAATGCGCTTCACACATAAAGTGAGGATTTTCATCTGCCCAGAAATGACATCGCTTCCGATTGATGATACCTTTTCTTGTGAATTGTGATTCATCGATCCATAAAATCCTATCTAACATATCTGGGTCTTTCTGGATCCTTACCATCAACCATTCACAAAATTCAACCCTTCTAATGTGGTCACCCTCCCATAATCCATGCACTGTCCTTTGGGCATAGGCATGCCATCCATACTTAGAAAGAATTCTTTGAATTGATATTCGAGTTAGTCTTAAATCTTCTACTGCCTGCCTGATGGAAGCATGTGGATAATCCGTGAAATAACCCAACACATTGATTTCATTTGTTTCATTGCCGGTAATGTTACTGGAATGATTTCTATTTAAATTACCATTCCAGTTATTCCGAACATTTGACTCGATTCTGGAGAACTTTGTCCTATTCATAGGTGACAAGTATGGAAATCTCTCATTGAACAAGCGGCACGTTCTACTCACGATTCTCCTGCATTTTCCGTGAATGTAAAATAAATTTAGAATGTTGACAGCAGAATATTCTTCAACAATATTTTCCATTGTGTAGCTCACAATACTTTCAAGGAAATAGATCACTCTATTGCGATGACAACTAGCGAGACTAATAATACATCTCCTTGACATAAGTTTTCATATTATGTCCAAAGCCTACTCTCCGACTAGGTAGATTCCCATTTTGTAGTATATTCCCGTTTTATTCATATTCCTTCTTATAACTCAGAAATAATTCAAGATAGGTATAGGGAATGCTGATACAGATCGAAGCAGAATACTATTCTGAAGGATATGCGATGAAAATATACAGGCTGTTCCATTTGGAAAAGAATAATTTTTCGTGTTTGAAATCATCGATATTTGATCTTAAACAACACCCTGTATTATTTTTGTAATTTTTCTCGCAATGAGAAGAATTCTGACCACTAGGACTATAGTTGTGCCAAGTTTCAGAACCATGACATACTTGCTGCCTGAGAATTGCCATTTCAAAGATTGGCAATTTTATGACGGAAAAACAATAGAAAATTGAATATCTTGAGAACGGCTGACACCAGTATGGACAAGTCGCATATCATTTTCCTCAGAATTACATGCTCATTCCGAATGTGCAATAATATATAGGATATTCCATTAAAATTAAGAAAGTTGTTGGCAACTTCCGGTACAACCGGAGAAGTGATACAGTCACCAAAATATTTTAGTTATAATGAGCGGATGGTGATACATGCAGTCGCAAATTTTCAGATTCCAAATCCCAGTACTAGTTCGAAAACTTCTAATGCACGCCTTGCGTGGGACAGCCTGTATATATATATATATATATATATATATATATATATATATATATATATATATATATATATATATATATATATATATATATATATATATATATATATATATATATATATATATATATATATATATATATATATATATATATATATATTGTTACAAAGCACTTCAATAGACGTAGGTGCGGTGTTGCCACATCTCCAGAATTTCCCCAACATCTGGGAATTTTTGCACAATCTGGCAACACCGCCTCCCCACCCCCCTGGGGGTGCCTGGGGTGACCACCCTCAGGCGAAGTCTCAACCCTCTAGGACCAGAAATAACGAAGTTACCAACTTGTACCCCGTCGGAACGGATAACTGAGGTCTGCACATTCCGAACACCCTGTATATACACCCTATATACGCAGAGAACCCTTACACCCTGTATACGCAGAGAGATCTTATAGTTCGAGAAACACCTCTTGTGTAACATAGGAGTGGTGACCACATTTGGATCATCCTGTATACACATCCCCCTGTATACACACGGGACCGATCTGTATTCACAGAACCTTCTAGTAAAAGAAGGTCCTGGAACGTTCTGGAATGGAACTCTCTAGAAAGGAGGGGAAGGTACGGCGAGTATATAAAAGCGAAAGCAAGCCAGCCCGAGTTCAGTTCAGTAAGATAATGTGGTAGTGACTTGAAGAAGCAGTGTAAAGTGTTAAGAGAGTAGTGACTGTAGTACCAGATTAGTGACTTTTGTTGAGAGTAGTAATTGTAAGGCCAGTAAATGAAGTGTTTTGTGAGAGAGACATTCTAGAAATTTTATTGTATCCATATTTAGAGTGTAAATAAAGTTGTTTTGTTAAAATTAAAAGTCTCACTTATCCAGAACCCGGAGAAAACGCAACAATTTGGTGTCAGAAGTGGGATAAGTGAGTGAAGAAGTGGACAATTAAGCTAGTTGTAAATGGTAAACACCAGATCGACTGACTACGACAAGATGGCTGAAATCAAAGAGTTGATGGACTTACTGAAAAGACAACGCGAAGAAGACGAGAGAAGACGACAAGAAGATAAAGAAGACCTCAAGAGGCAGCGCGAAGAAGACGAACAACGGCGACAAGAAGATGAAAGAAGACGGCGCGAAGAAGAAGAGAGAAGACAGCAAGAGGAGGAACAGAGGCGACAAGAAGATAAAGAAGAGCTCCGAAGTATGTTCCACAATATAAGAGTCGATGTAAAAGAAGAAATTGAACAGATTAACGAACAAATAGAAAATGTGGACAAGAAAGTAGAAAATGTGGACAAGAAAGTAGAAAATGTGGACAAGAAAGTAGAAAATGTAACAGAGGATTTGAATAAACGATGGGAAGAAGTGGAAGGGTTGAAAGAACAAATGAAGATGATCATGAAAGGAACAGAATGCACACATAAAGAACTGACCGAACAGTTGATTGTCCAGACTGATAGAACTGAACCAAGAGGAGTTACTGGAATGGCCCCAGTTCAAAATCGCCCGGAGGCGGATGTACCAGCCGTGCAGCAGCCTCATGGAACCTTGAAGCCGCCGACTTTTGACGGAGAAACATCGTGGCCCATGTACAGGAGGCAGTTTGAGGCGGCAGCTCTCAGCAATGGGTGGAGCGAACAACAGGCAGCAACTGCTCTAATTCTCTCGCTTCGAGGTAAAGCCCTAGAAATCCTCCAGAACATCCCGGAGTCGAAACAGCAAAACTACTTAACAGTGATACAGGCCCTAGATTTGAGATATGGTAACAAGTACATGAGCCAGGTCTACCAGACACAACTAAAGTCAAGGGTCCAGAAGCCAAATGAGACGCTGCAAGAATTTAGTGCCGAAGTGGAGAAACTTGTGCGACTGGCATATCCCCAAGCCCCAGAAGAATTTGTCAACCAGATAACCGTCCAGACCTTCATCGATGGGGTACTTGATAATGAAATGCAACAAGCTTTAAGGCTCGGAAGGTTGAAAACACTTACGGACTGCGTAATTTATGGCTTGGAATTTGAAGCAGCGAAGAATGCATCTCAACCTCGCCGCAACAGGCTGCGCGAGGTGAAGGAGATAGAGGAATTTGCAGACACGACAGCGGAACTAAGGCAAGAAATGAAAATGATAAAAGAAGCCATAAGCAAGCTCACTGCAACGGTCGGAGCACGTAAAACGAAAGCAGATTGGTCAGACATAGAATGTTACAAGTGTGGTAGGAAAGGCCACATAAGTAGGCAGTGCTTACAAACCCAACAGGTGGCTCGCAGAAGACAAGAATATACCAACAGGGAGCGCCATCAGGGAAAACGACCTGACGCCAGTGTAGGTGGGCGACACGTGGCATGCGAGACCCAGGGCCCCAAGGTCAGGGTCTCCACTATCCGACGCTACCGCGAGAGCCTCGTTATACCTGGCAGCATAGACGGAAGACAATGCAGTTTCACCATCGATACTGGTGCTACTAGATCCGTTGTACGTCCAGACATGTTGCCAAACAGGTCCGCACTCACGACCAACAAACAGCCTGTGTTGGAGACGGCAAAAGGAGATAGGATACCTGTGCATGGAGAGGCCACTGTTTTCATTAGGCTGGGCAGTACTGAGCTACAGGTAAGGGCTGTCGTCGCAGAAATCGTCGACGAATTTATTCTGGGCCTGGATTTAATGGAAGATTTCGATGTCCTGTCAGTAGACTTCCAGAATAAGATCTTGAAAATCGGTAACGAAGAGTTGTATTTATCTCCAACAGCAGGCGAAGCTAATCCCAGGGTGAGACTTATTGTCGACGAGGATACACGGATTCCTGGTAACAGTGAGAAGATTGTCAGAGCCAGACTAGAGAAGAAACTTGATGGTATGTCTGCTCTCATAGCGGAGCCCCTAAAAGATAGACATGATGGTGCCCTCGTCGCACGATGCTTAGTAGACCCGAAGAGGACAATACCCATAAGAGTGGCTAACGTGCAAACTAACAGGGTCACATTGAAGAAAGGTGAGGTTATCGCCACTTGCGAGCCCATTGACCGAGTGACGTTGTCAAGAAAGGTGACACCCACGGCATTAGACAGAAGACTGCCAGTAGAAATGGTAGAGCGGTTCAAGAATTCTTGGGGCCAATTGAACGACATGGAGATGGAAATGGCCCTGAAGTTCGTATTGGAGGAGGCCGATATTTTCGCTCAAGATAAAATCACAGGTCGTACGAGTCTAGTGCAACACAGAATTAATACTGGCGACGCAAGACCAATTAGACAGCCGCCGAGAAGACTGCCTTTTGCCAAGCAATCAGAAATCAAGGCGATGGTTAACGAAATGCTGGAAGATGGTGTGATTGAGGAGTCTAATAGTCCTTGGTCGTCCCCAGTAGTTTTGGTCACCAAGAAAGACGGCACTATGAGATTTTGCGTGGACTATAGGAAGCTGAATGATGTCACCAAGAAAGACAGTTATCCCCTGCCCCGGATCGACGACACTTTGAACACTTTGGCCGGATCAAAGTGGTTCTCTACATTAGACCTGAAAAGTGGCTACTGGCAAGTAGAACTCCATAAAGACGATAAGGAGAAGACTGCTTTTTCAACCGGGAATGGGTTGTACCAATTCAAGGTCATGCCATTCGGCTTATGTAATGCTCCTGCCACCTTCGAGCGACTAATGGAGTTAGTGCTGAGAGGACTTACATGGGAAACATGCCTGGTGTATCTCGACGATGTCATGGTGATTGGAAGGACTTTCGATGAACACCTGTCGAATCTAAAGCAGGTTTTCTCCAGGCTGAGAGGTGCCAATCTGCAACTCAATCCCAAGAAATGCGTCCTCTTCCAGAAGAAAGTGAATTTCCTCGGACATGTCGTTTCTGAGAAAGGGATAGAAACTGATCCAGAGAAAATAAAGGCAGTAAGAGACTGGCCTGTGCCGAAGAACAAACATGAGGTCAGAAGTTTTCTGGGACTTTGCAGCTACTACCGACGCTTTGTAAAGTACTTCAGCAGCATTGCGAAACCTCTGCATAGCCTGACTGAAAATAAGGCCGAGTTCATCTGGTCACCAGATTGCCAAGAGTCTTTTAGAGAGCTCAAACATCGTCTTCTCACTGCTCCTGTGCTGGCTTATCCTCAGGACGAAGGACTGTTTATACTGGACACCGATGCTTCCCAGTATGGCATTGGGGCAGTACTCTCACAGCTCCAAGCCGGAGAAGAAGTTGTGATAGGCTACTTCAGCAAAACGTTCGGAAAAGCAGAAAGAAATTACTGTGTAACCCGGAAAGAACTGCTGGCAGTTGTAAGATCCATCGAACATTTCCACAGCTTCCTGTACGGAAGAACATTCCGCGTGAGGTCAGATCACTCTGCTCTGCAATGGCTTCTGAACTTTAGAAATCCCGAAGGACAGATAGCACGATGGATAGAGAAACTGCAGAGCTACGACTTCCGGATTGAACATCGAAGAGGAAGAAGTCACGCCAATGCAGACAGCCTGTCAAGAAGACCATGTTCAGTGCATGAATGTAAATTTTGCGAGCGACAAGAGAACAAAGAGATCGACAAAGTAACTCATCAGATCAAACAACTGGTGGCAGGACAGGAGAATAACACCGATCTAGACGTAAATCTTGAATACATCAGAGACGCACAGAAGACAGATCCAGACTTGAAAAATATTAGAGAATGGCTACAAAAGGGGAAAAGACCTGAGTGGCACGATGTGTCCCGGTTTGGGGCGGAGGTTAAAGGCTACTGGCTACAATGGGACTCATTGTGTCTAAAGAATGACATGATCACTCGAAAATGGGAAACTGCCGATGGTAGAGACTGTATATACCAGACCGTTGTGCCAAGTGAGTGCATAAGCAGTGTTCTTCAAGAGTTACACAATAGTAGAAGTGGAGGCCACTTTGGGGTCAACAGGACTCTTGCCAGAGTGAGAGACCGCTTCTATTGGATAAACTGCCGAAGAAGCGTGGAAGAATGGTGCAAAAGGTGTGACCAATGTGCTTCAAAGAAAGGACCAAAGACCCGATCCAGAGGAAAAATGATGCAGTACATCTCAGGTACACCGTGGGAGAGAGTTGCCGTAGACATCGCAGGACCTTTTCCCATCACAGAGTCTGGGAACAGATACATAATGGTGGCGATGGACTACTTCTCGAAATGGCCTGAAGTTGCGCCGATCCCCAACCAAGAGGCAACGACCGTAGCAGAAGCCCTGATGGAAAATGTCATATCACGGCATGGCGTACCCTTGGAGATTCACACCGACCAGGGCCGGAATTTCGAATCAGAGGTCTGGAAAAGCCTAATGGACTTGCTAGGCATAAAGAAAACGAGAACAACGCCACTCCACCCTCAATCAGACGGCATGGTAGAACGGCATAACAGGACCATCAATCAGTATCTTGCTATGTTTGTCGACGAGAATCAGAGAACCTGGGACAAGCTGATACCTCTGTTCCTCCTAGCTTACAGAAGCTCTCAGCATGAATCTACCGGTTACACTCCATCCAGATGTTGACCGGCAGAGAGATGCGGTTACCAATCGACATGACGAGACCACCACCGAACGAGGACATAGCGGACCTAGCTACGTTACCTGAGTATGTCGCCGACCTAGAAGGAAAACTGCGCACTATACACAGATGTGTCAGAGATAGGCTCCTCTTAAGCAGTGACCGGATGAAGATGCGCTTGGATCGCAGAGCAACACCCCATACATTCAAGGAAGGTGATGCAGTGTGGCTGTACCAACCAACAAGGAGAAAGGGCCTCAGTCCCAAACTTCAGAAACCATGGGAAGGGCCATACTTGGTGACTAAGAAAATTAACGACCTAGTCTACAGAATCCAGCTGTCTCCAAGAACTAAACCCAAAGTTGTTCACATAGAGAGGTTGAGTCCCTATCGGGGCAACGAACCCCCAAGTTGGCGGCCGGTAAATACTGTTCGGGACGAACAGTCTTAAGGAGGGGGGCAGTGTTACAAAGCACTTCAATAGACGTAGGTGCGGTGTTGCCACATCTCCAGAATTTCCCCAACATCTGGGAATTTTTGCACAATCTGGCAACACCGCCTCCCCACCCCCCTGGGGGTGCCTGGGGTGACCCCCCTCAGGCGAAGTCTCAACCCTCTAGGACCAGAAATAACGAAGTTACCAACTTGTACCCCGTCGGAACGGATAACTGAGGTCTGCACATTCCGAACACCCTGTATATACACCCTATATACGCAGAGAACCCTTACACCCTGTATACGCAGAGATATCTTATAGTTCGAGAAACACCTCTTGTGTAACATAGGAGTGGTGACCACATTTGGATCATCCTGTATACACATCCCCCTGTATACACACGGGACCGATCTGTATTCACAGAACCTTCTAGTAAAAGAAGGTCCTGGAACGTTCTGGAATGGAACTCTCTAGAAAGGAGGGGAAGGTACGGCGAGTATATAAAAGCGAAAGCAAGCCAGCCCGAGTTCAGTTCAGTAAGATAATGTGGTAGTGACTTGAAGAAGCAGTGTAAAGTGTTAAGAGAGTAGTGACTGTAGTACCAGATTAGTGACTTTTGTTGAGAGTAGTAATTGTAAGGCCAGTAAATGAAGTGTTTTGTGAGAGAGACATTCTAGAAATTTTATTGTATCCATATTTAGAGTGTAAATAAAGTTGTTTTGTTAAAATTAAAAGTCTCACTTATCCAGAACCCGGAGAAAACGCAACAATATATATATATATATATATATATATATATATATATATATATATATATATATATATATATATATATATATATATATATATATATATATATATATATATATATATATATATATATATATATATATATATATATATATATATATATGGTGTTTGATTAACAATGGGATGCCTGTAGCTGCTTATGTTCCACCTCCTACCTAATATATTGTTAACATATTACACACATGCGCGCGCACGCACACACACACGCTTATATAGCAAAGACATACCATGCTCGGAGAACATTAACAGATCTGTTCGTATATCAACCTACGACATTTGGGCGTGACCACCTCAAGATCCAACTCTACAGTCTTTCATTGACTGTAGATTTTAATACAGACTTGGAGATTACTTCTCTGGCTTTATTGCTGGGTTTCGTTTCTGTAGGTGATGGACGTAGCCAGCACGTAAGCTAACTGGAGCATGTGGCCCTTGTGTTTGGGGGGGGAGATCTTTTTCGATTATCTAAATGTTGTGTCCTTTCTAGGTTTCTAATTTTGTTTGTCTGTGGTAAGCATTTTTCAAATTTTAATTCACTAACTAAAATATGTATTTGGTCATCTAATATGTCAAATTGTACGGGATGTAATTTATAAGTAAGTTCTGAATGTATTACCTTGATATAAATAAGCAAACTATCACAAATGGAAAACCATTTCTTGGATTCTTCTTTCAGCCAGATGAAGCTGGCTTTTCTGAAGAAATTTATTTTCTAAATAACGGATATAAATACTGCTCGAAATTTAAATTTACAAATAAAATTAAAGAGATATTAGCTTCTGAATCCAAAATTATTTCCAGATATATAAGGCGATACGGAAGATTAAAAAAATGTGAATTTTTAAGATATTTAACGTGAAAATACGACAAATGTCAAATTAATCCAAATAAAATTGTAAAATCTATTCAACATAAACTTTCAGAAAATAATTTTGTTTTTACTAAAGCTGGTAAAGGAAATCCAACTGTAGCTATATGGTTACGGTTTTAACGGGTTTTCCTAACGAAAATCACGCTGTAGTATTGGGATAGTTAGGGACAATGGTCCCGTGATAAACAAAAATTGTATAACTATAAGCTAAAAGAAAACTCATATCTCTCTTACCTAGAGTGGTTATTACAGATCCTATATCGTCGTCTACGTTTTTTCTGCGGTTGCGATTGCTAGGGAAGCCGTATGGTTCAACATCATCTGATTCTCCTCCAGGACTCTGCAGACGTTCCATTTCTGGTTCGCTTGGTATGTTATATCCATGAGTTGGTAAGTACGAGTTGGGATGACGTATATAACTATCAGCTGTGAAACATACACAAAAAATTTAGATACACAAATATTAAGTATTAAGTATAAATATATTATGCTGTTAAAAGAAAAAAACACACACACACACACAAAATCTAAAGCAAAATATACCATTATCACATTTTAATAATCTTTATGTTCTACTTCAATCTATACAATGCCGATGTAGCAAAATATTAAAGAAAACTACGTAATTTTTGTTTTTAGTATTAACGGTTAGGTATGAATCAGCGTGTCGCCTGGGGGTCTGGTGACTAACTAAAAGAATAGACCCAAGGTAACTCCTGCCTGTCGTAAGAAGCGACTAATGGGAGGCAAACACGGGCGGGGGTCTTGCCCAGGTGGGCCTGAAGGGAGGCGGATATCTTTCGGGAATGTGCACCCGGATTTTAAAGCCTCCACTCTGGGCTTAGAAATGGACAATTGACCTCGCATGGTTGTTATTCGGGAGCGGGGTTCCAGATGATACACCCTTGTGTTGAGTGCTGGCGGGTGTCGTGTGTCCAGACGACCCGGAGGGGGTTGAGATCTCTGATGAGTTGTATACACCCGGAGTTTGAGGCCCTCACTGTGTGCTTCGAAACGGACGGACGCACTCGCTTGGAGGATGCTCGGTAGCGGGACTAGATGGGATGTCGCTTTAAGTCTAGCACTGGTGGGTGTCGAGTCTAGACGAACCCGGAGGAGAGCTAAGATCTTTAGGGGTGGATTACAACTAGAGATTGATGCCTCTTCTGTGAACTTCTAAACGGGCAAACGACCTCACTTGGATGCTGCTCGGATGTGGGACTTCATGATACTGCCTCGAGTCAAACACTGACAGATGTCTGGTCCAGGCGAACTCGGAGAGAGGTTATCTCTCTTTGAGCTTTGAAACAGGCAAGCGACTTCTCTCAGATGGCAGTACATCTGTCAAACAAAGTATCACCTCACAAATATCGTCTCCTGCAGGAAGCTCAATTTGTTGTGTGAAATTTAAGCAAACGCTGGCGGGTATTGGGTCTGGACGAACCAGGAGGAGGGCTGAGATCTCTAGGGGTGGATTACACCTGGAGACTTAGGCCTACTCTGTGAGCTTCGAAGCAGGCTAACGACCCCGCTTGGGTGCTGCTTGAGGGCGGGACTTCATAATACCGCCTCGAGTCAACAAAACACTGGCGGAAATCTGGTACAGGTGAGCCTGAAGGGAGGCGGATATCTCAGGGGAGTGATATGCACCCGGATTTTGACGTCTTCATTGTGAGCTTAGAAACGGAGAATTGGCCTCGCTTGGTTGTTACTCGCGAGCGGGGTTCCAGATGATACCGCTCTGCATTGAGCGCTGGCGGGTGTCGTGTGTCCAGACGAGACGGGAGGGCTATGATCTCTGATGAGTGGTATACACCCAAAGTTTGGGCCCCCCACTGTGTGCTATGAAACCGACGGACGGCCTCGCATGTGTGATGCTCGGGAGCGGGACTCGCTGGGATGTTGCCTTGAGTCTAACACTAATGGGTGTCGGGTTTAGACGAGCCTGGGGGGGGGGGGGGGGGGTCTGAGATCTCTAAGGGTGGATTACAACTGGAGATTGGATCCTGCTCGAGAGCTGGACTTCATGATACTGCCTTGAGGCAAACACTGATGGATGTCGGGGCCAGGCGAACTCGGAGAGGTTATCTCTCTTTGAGCTTCGAAACAGGCAAGACCACTCAGATGGTAGTACACCTGCCAAACAAACTTTCACCCTCAAGAAAAGATCGACTCCCACAGGGAGCTGGAATTGATGGGTGAAATTTAAATAATTAGACGTGAGCTACAATAAACCTAAGGTAGCGGTGGAGGGCCTGGAATAGCCCACCCACAATAAATCTAATCTAATCTAATCTAATGAATCAGCGTGATTAATTAAAGCACTCTTGTAGGCTGTCAAAACTTAACTTAGATAAACAAACAAATTGATTTACACCATTTTGTATGACTGCAGTTTCGCTGAAGCTCTCAGCTTTGTCAAATACAGAATGAAAGTAAGATTTTAAAATTCCAAATATCTACTCCGTGTGGAATGAACATTTCTAAGAATTGGCACGTTTTTGTCTTCTCACATAAATGGTATAGGGGCGAAATCCACTCGGAACTACTGGTTTTTATGGGGGACATTTATGACATACTCCAGGTCTGTAAACATGATAATAGGCTATTGTTAGTTTATTCAATTTGAGTATTGAGTAAACTTCCTGTATCTTTTTGTTGGTTAATTTATACCGTTTCGCACAAATTTATTTAAAACCTAATTTTTGTACCTAATTTGAGGATGTCAAAATCATTGTTAAATTGATGATTCTCATTTAATAAATGACTTGGATAATTTGAATCAAATTGATTATGTTCAAAGCTTCTTTTAGGTTCGCAAATGAGTGATTTTAAAACTTCTAAATGTACTACCAATATATATTTTGTAATTTTGTAATATTTAGGGAGGGGTATATATTTTGTAATATTTAGGGGGGGTGTACTTGTTTATGTTATCTGTATGTGAAATTCTGTCAGACTACATAATATGTGAAATCTTACTTTTTTCCAAAAACATTTGTCAAAAATTTAAAATTTACTTTTTGTCCGAAAACTTGGAAGATAGAAGTTGTTTTCTCACCCCGACATTATTCAGCACTAAACGTGATGAAAAAATAGCACCGCGATTTCGCTTGATTGTCGGAAAATAGCGAATTTTGTATTTTGCCTATTTTGAAAATTACAATTTTTTAATGAAGTAAAAATCACTTGTTATATATGACCGGGTTAAATGAATCTTTAGGAAAGCACAAATTAAGAGTGTAGACATTAAAAAAATGAAAATTATTATTTCCTATGTGGCGCGTAGTTTTTAGCGGTCACTGTCCAAGATGATATACAATTAAATTAGTATGCCTCATTTTAATATTTCAAATTTTTTATAAGTCAGACTAAATTAGTGTCAGCAAAAGAAAATGATTCTGTTGTTGCAATTACAAGCCAAGCTATAATATGCTGCAAAAGGAAATTAAAAAGAAGCCAACTATAGCAGTTAGTGCTCTCTATTTGAACCATATACTCACTTGGTTTAACAATTATTAAAGGCACTGCATAGAAAAAATTAATTATACCGTTAGTATTCATACTCCATCAACTGTTATAGTAAAATATTCAAATAAAATTCAATAAACATATTACCAGTTCTTAAACACATGACTTAAGCTAGGTTCATACACTCGCGAATTATGAAATACGAAACGTGTTCCTATTGGTTTACTTTAAACCATATTATTTAAAATAAACCAACAAGAATAACTTTTACAATTTCTAATTCGCAATTCTTTTTTTTTCAACACACCACGAGGGCTTACAGCCTAAATACTATCGTACCGTGGGTGTCGACAGAGAAGAAAGAGGCAACTTGTTAATTCTGAACTTGAAGGTTTGGAGGTTCGGAGGAAAGAAAAAACATGTGCCAGCAAGGAATTCCACAACTTGGAAGTCCTCGGGACAAAAGAGCGGGCATAACAAGATATTCTATGTCTGGTGACCTGGACAGTAAAAGGGTGCATTCGCTCTGTTCCCCTGGTAGATCTGTTGGAAGCAGCAGGTGGAGGAACTATGGAAGAAAGCTCCTCTGAGCAGTGCCCGTGCAGATATCTATAAAAGAGAAAGAGGTCGCCAACAGTACGTCGATGGGCAAAGGGTGGGTGAGAGTAAGGTCACTGATGAGACGTATAGCTCTCTTCTGAATGGAGTCCAGGATAGCAAGCGTAGAAGCAGCAGCGGCACCCCAGATGTGGGAGCAGTATTCGAGGTTTGACCCTATTTGTGAAGTATATAAGGTAAAGAGATTAGCTGGTGAAAAGTATTTGCGGCCCGGAAGAGGACACCTAATTTCTTAGCAGCCGCTTCTGAAATTGATGTGACATGTTGGTGCCAATTGAGATTTCTATCCACAGAAATGCCAACAAGTGAAAAGGACATTACTTTGAATAACTTGGTTGTTCATTGTGATGGGTCTAGGGCTGGTGTATCCCTTATCAGAAAGAATGCAAGAGTGAGTTGAATTGTACAAGATTTCTATATCCTCAGACTAATATTTTTTGGAGATCCACAGAGACAGAACCCTCCATGAGTTTGCGATCCTCATCTAATTGGGCGAAAGAGACAGGCTTAGAATATTGTATATTTCAGGTTAGGGTGTTGTCGTCCGCGTAACTGTGAACTGGTTTGGATGTGCTAGAGAGGAGGTCATAGATGTGGAGAAGAAACAAAGTAGGGGTTAAAGCTGAACCTTGAGGGACTCCTGCGTTAATTGGATACAGTTTAGAGGAATGGCCATCCACGACAACAGAAACGCTCCGGTTGGAGAGGAAATTTGCTGTCGAGGTACAGAGTTTTGGTGGTAGGTCATAGGCTGGAAGTTTATTAAGCAGCGCTGCGTGCCAGACCTGGTCGAATGCTTTGGATATATCTAGAGCAACAATCTGGGATTCACCGTGTAGTTCCATAGACTTGTTCCAAGAATGGGTGACAAAGGAAAGAAGGTCGGCAGTTGATCTACGCTGACAGAATCTATTATGTCTGTCATGGATTAGACTATGTTTTTCAAGAAATTATAGTAATTTGGTGTTTATATACTTTTCTATCACTTTAGAGACGACTAAAAGGAAAGAAATAGGCCTGTAGTTGCTAGGAAGCACTTTGGATCCTTTCTTGGGAACGGGCTGTACTCGAGCAGTTTTTACTAGGGAATATGCCTCTATTGTAAGATGTATGAAACAGACGAGTCAGAACAGGAGCAAGTTCTGGTGCGCATTTTTTGAGAACAATTGCTGGGATCTCGTCAAGGCCAGAGATTTCCTGGTATTAAGAGAAGAGAGCATCTTTCGTACCTTTTTAGTTTTGAAAATGATATCCGTCATTTTATGCGCAACATTGGAGACTGTTGGTGGTTGAACATTTGGAGGTGGGTTGAGAGTAGAATTGCCGGCGAACAACGAGGCAAAAAGTTCAGCCTTGTCCAGGGCGGTAGAAACAATTTCATCCCCTGAAACAAAAGGTGGGAACATGGTCTTGCAGAAATTATTCCCAATAGATTTAGCAAGAGTCCATGAAGGGTTTGCTGCCGTTGGAGCTTAAGGGGACTTTGTTTTTGATGTGGTTATTAAACGAGATTTTTGCCTCAGAAAGAATGGAGAGATAGCGGTTTCTTGCGTCGTTAAATGCTTAACGGTTTTCTTGACTGTCTGTATGAACCTGGCTTTATACTCAAGTCTACCTGTTTATAAGTTTATTTTAAATAATCTTATTTAAAATAAACCAATAGGAAGTTTTGCGATTCGCATTTCGCAATTCGCGTCTGTTTGAATCAGGCTTTAGACTTGAGTCTACCTTTTCATAACTTTACTTTAAATAATATTACGATATTGTTTAAATAAACTAATAGGAATAAGTTTTGCGATTCGCATTTCGCAATTCGCGTCTGTTTGAACCAGGCTTTAGACTTGAGTCTACCTTTTCATAACTTTACTTTAAATAATATTACGATATTATTTAAATAAACTAATAAGAATAAGTTTTGCGTTCGCATTTCGCAATTTATGTCTGTATGAACCTGGCTTTAGGCTCGAGCTTACTTTTTCATAACTTTATTTTAAATAATATTATGATGTTTTTAAAATAAATCAATATGAATACATTATCTATTTGCAGTTCGCAATTCGCGTCTGTATGAACCTGGCTTTAGGCTCGAGCCCACTTTTTCATAACTATATTTTAAATAATATTACGATATTATTTAAAATAAACCCATAGGAATAAGTTTTGCATTCGCATTTTGGAATTCTCGTCTGTATGAACCTGGCATTAGACTCGAGTCTACCTTTTCATAACGTTATTTTAAAAAATATTACGATATTATTCAAAATAAACCAAAAGGAATAAGTTTTGCGATTCGCGTTTGTATGAACCTGGCTTTAGACTGGAGCCTACGTTTTCCTAACTTTACTTTAAATAATATTACGATATTATTTAAAATAAACCAATAGGAGTAAGTTTTCCGATTCGCATTTCACAATTCGCGTCTGTATGAACCTGGCTATAGACTCGAGTCTACCTTTCCATAACTTGATTTTAAGTAATATTACGATATTATTCAAAATAAACCAATAGGCATAAGTTTTGCGAATCGCATTCACAATTCGTGTCTGTATGAATCTGGATTTAGACTTGAGCCTACGTTTTAATAACTTTTTTTCATGCAGACGGGAATTGCAAAATGCGAATGGCAAAACTGACTCCTGTTGGTTTATTTTAAATAATATCGTAATATTATTTAAAATAAACCAAATGGAGTAAGTTTTGCCATTCGCATTTTGCAATGCGGGTCTGCATGAACCTGGCTTAGCTGACAGTCTCGCGGAGAGAGGATCAGCAGAACCATTTACGGGGCCAGGCCCGGTCCTGGGCATATCGAAAGGTACAGCCAGGGGAACTATTAAGTCCTGGGTCAGGGAACAGCATAAGGCATACTGGGCATATTGTTCAGGGCTCAAACATGGGAAGTCATTAATTGGGCAACCCAGTCCAAAGAGAGCTGTGGAGCTGCTAAATCTTAGCAGAGGACAGCTCAGGAACATAACAGGACTCTTGACGGGACACATGGCTGTCAAGACACACCTCCATAAAATGGGGCGGTCCGAGGGGACCTGGCATGCAGACTCTGTGGCAAGGGGGAGGAATCAGCCCAGCACATCTTGTGCGAGTTTTTATTATTTTTATTTCAACAACACCACGAGGGCTTACAGCCTAAATACTATCGTACCGTGGGTGTCGACAAGGAGGAAAGAGGCAACTTGTTAATTCTGGACTTGACGGTTTGGAGGTTCGGGGGAGAAAGAAAAACATGTGCCGGCAAGGAATTCCACAACTTGGAAGTCCTCGAGACAAAACAGCGGGCATAACAAGATGTTCTATGTCTGGTGACCTAGACAGTAAAAGGGTGCGTTCGCTCTGTTCCTATGGTAGATCTGTTGGGGGCAGCAGGCGGAGGAACTATGGAAGAAAGCTCCTCTGAGCAGTGCCCGTGCAGATATCTATAAAAGAGACAGAGTTCACCCACAGCACGTCGGTGGGCAAGGGATGGCAGCCTTTGGGTGAGGGTAGGATTACCGATGAGACGTATAGCTCTCTTCTGAATGGAGTCCAGGATAGCGAGTGTAGAAGCGGCAGCATCACCCCAGATGTGGGAGCAGTATTCGAGGTTTGGTCTTATTTGTGAAGTATATAAGGTATAGAGATCAGTTGGTGAAAAGTATTTGCGAGCCCGGAAGAAGAAACTCAATTTCTTAGCAGCCGCTTCTGCAATTGATGTGACATGTTGATGCCAATTCAGATTTCGATCCACAGAAATGCCAACAAGTGAAAAGGACTCATTACTTTGAATAACTTGGTTGTTCGTCGTGATGGGTCTAGGGCTGGTGTATCTCTTATGAGAAAGAAAGCAAGACTGTGATTTGGTGGGGTTGAATTGTACAAGATTTCTACCTCCCCAGCCTAATATTTTTTGGAGATCCACGGAGACAGAACCCTCCATGCGTCTGCGATCCTCATCTAATTGGGCTAAAGAGACAAGCTTAGAATATTGTATATTTGAGTGGAGGGTGCTGTCGTCCGCGTAGCTGTGAACTGAGTTGGATGTGCTAGAGAGAAGGTCATTGATGTGGAGAAGAAACAAAGTAGGGGCTAAAGCTGAACCTTGAGGAACTCCTGCATTAATTGGATACAGTTTAGAGGAATGGCCATCCACGACAACAGAAATTCTCCGGTTGGAGAGGAAATTTGCTGTCGAGGTACAGAGTTTTGGAGGTAGGCCATAGGCCGGAAGTTTATTGAGCAGCACTGCGTGCCAGACCTGGTCGAATGCTTTGGAAATGTCTAGAGCGACAATCTGGGATTCACTGTGTAGTTCCATAGACTGGTTCCAAGAATGGGTGACAAAGGAAAGGAGGTCGGCAGTTGATCTGCGCTGACGAATCCATACTGCCTGTCGTGGATTAGACTGTGTTTTTCGAGAAATTTTAGTAATTCGGTGTTTATATACTTTTCCATCACTTTAGAGACGACTGAAAGGAGAGAAATAGGCCTGTAGTTGCTAGGAAGCGCTTTGGATCCTTTCTTGGGGACGGGTTGTACTCGAGCAGTTTTCCAGTTACTAGGGAATATGCCTCTATTGTAAGATGTCTAAAACAGACGAGTCAGGACAGGAGCAAGTTCTGGCTTTAGACTCAAGCCTATTTTTTCATGAAACCAAATTTCCCTTATTCTAGCCCAGATTCAATTCTGGTAAAAAAAACCTTAATTAATTTGATTTCTAATGTAATTAGTAAAAAGCTATAATACTCATGTTAATAGTAGTAGAGCCTAGTTTTTCATAACTTTATTTTCAATTATATTATGATATTTAAAATAAACCAATTGGACTAAGTTTTGCGATTCCCATTTCACAATTCGCTACTGTATGCACCTGTCTTTAAACTTGAGCCTACTTTTGCATAATTTTATTCTAAATAATATTATGCTTTTATTTAAAATAAACCAATAGGGTTAAGTTTTGCAATTCGCATTTCGCAATTCACCTTGGTATGAACATAGCTTTAGACTCGAGCCTATTTTTTCATAAAACCAAATTTCCCCTATTCTATCCAAGATTCAATTCTGGTAAAAAAGACCCTTAATTACTTTTATTCCTAATGTAATTAGTAAAAAGCTATAATACTCATGTTAATAGTAGTAACTCATTATTTGCAAGCACTGAAATGCCATCGATACATGGTTATGTTAGGAAGGTTAGTATGATATGAACTCAAGTTAGTTTTTGGTAATTTTACAAAACATCTATCCACATTCTTCGACTTACTGTGTGGATACTGTTGTTTATATTTGTGTTTCTCTCCATCCTATAATAATTTTAATCTTAGTATAAGCTTTAAATCTTAATGCCATTTATGTATCAAATTGATTAGAAATTTATGATTATTTTTGTGATTGGAACTGAAAATGTTGTGGTGCATTTGTTTCCACTTATTACGTTAAAGGAAAAAAATTGATCAGCTCTTGCTTAGACACATATTCACTTCAGTTAAAAAAAATTAAATTCAGAAAATAAAGACAAATATTACAAAAAAAATTTTTTTTGCAAATTTTTAGCCACTAACCAAAACGAATAAAGGTGTGACACTACATGAGAAAACAGCCATTCATATAACATACTAACATGTGTCTTTTTCATATTAGCCATAAAGAGCTTAAAAGGTCCACAAAACACTTTGGACACATTTTCTGTTAGAACATTGTGAAATGTACGACAGGGTCGCCATCTCAGTGCAGAACCAGGTAGTATATTGTCACGACAGCTCCAAATAATACAAAACATTATAAAATAGATACTGTGTACAACCAACTAACAATTTTGTAAATTGTCAGACCTGGCCCATTTTTCCCTAAGATAGGGACGATATATGTAAGGCTAGGTGTATTCTCACCATAGAGCGAAACCGGTCTGCGGTTCTAATTATGGTGAGAATACATCTAGCCTTACCTTTTTTTTTGTAAAATGAAAAATTTTAAGTAAAATTAAAGTCTAAAAATGTTAGACCTTTTTAATGTAATTGCTAACAATATATCACATGATATACAATCTATTTTATTTGTAAAAAAATCTAAGGGCCCCTATAACTATTTTACAGTATTTAACAAATCTAAAGAGATTTTAAAATGTTTTAAGATTATTTTTATTGTAGCTATTATACAGTGTGGACCAATTTAGTAAATACATTAATTCTAAATACAGATGTAGATACCTGTCTTCATAAGCACTTGTTTTTTCTCCACTGATATTTGTAAATGAAAAAAAAAAGGTTGGTTTGTGTTTCGGAAATGAGTTTTCTAGCATAATATTTTTTTTTAGCTCCAACCCTCTGATGAAACTTCTTAATCTCGGCTTGCAATCGAGCATTTATTATTTGTTTCAGAATGCAAAGAATTTTCTGAGTCCAGCTGTGGGTATGAAGTGCAATGCCACGATATTTTTCTGTAACAAGCTCAATTTGCAACCGACCTTTAATTCAAGTAAAAACACTGTGGGTTCTTGTGTGGACTCTGCCCAGGCAACACAATTGTGATATTCACATCGCTGAGATGTTATTTTTAAGTAACCAATGCGACATATGCATGTCATGTCTCTGGGATTGTTTTCTGTTACCTATGATTTTGCGCTTAAACTGGTACATGCTAGCGATGTTAGCTGTTACTTTTGAGATACATGGCTAACCTTTACATGCTAAGTATGTAACAGCGACATATCAATAATTTACATTTCAGAAGTTAATTTTAATGATATGCTAGCGATATTATAAACTATATCGCTGTTACTTCAGAAAAATAACATGCTAAGCATGTAATTAACACATGATGACCGTTACTTTATAGATTCATAGTTCATATTCACGCCACACCGTTTGTCATCGCTGGAATCGCATTGACACTTGGTTATTTTTTAACCTTTATTGTGTGTGACATGTGACGCACGACAACGACAATGACATACAAATACAAGAGTTTCGTGTTTTCTTGTGGATATGGATTATTTCTTGCAATTTAGCTTTTGAGGCAGCAGTTTTTTGTGTTTGTACATTAAGCATTATCCTGCAATTACAATTACAAGGTAAGTACCTACCTATATAGAATATATCTATTACCCAGTAAGTACATTTCCTAGGTTAAGTGTATAACTACTTATTATATGATGAACATCTAATATGTTTGGCAAATTAAATCGATTGTTTACAAACAATACAGCATTTGTGTACATGCATTTAACATGGCAGTAGCAGTAAAACCGCCACAGAAAATCATCTTGAATCACGAATCTAGACAAAATGTTTACTGCACGTATCTGTTATTGTGTCACTGGTTTTGTCAGGAGTTAGCGTCAATTTTTATTAATCCGCATTTCATGATCATAATTACTTCTGTGTTTGCACAACGTAAGAAACAATTGTTATGCTGAGGTGTTTATGTTAGCTATTTGAGTTTAGATAATTTTAGTGTCATCCATTTCTTAATGTAAAATGTCAAAAGGTAATTTCACTGATTTCATATAGACAAAAAAGACGCGAAACTTAAAAGACAAACAAATTAACAGTCATGCTTTATTGCCATACAGGGAAGTAATTTTAGATTGCAATAAAAATAATATAGGGAAGTTGCAACTTTTCCATATGTCGAGCCGAATTCGACTTCCGCTATTAATCAATTCCCACTACCTAAAAATATTGTTGATGATGCATTAGTAATATCATCATTTATTTATTTATTTATTTCTAACAGCTCGTTTTTGAAATTTCAGATGTAATTCTGTAGAACGACTAACTAAAAGAAAAAGGGTGTGAAATTTCTGGTTCGGAGTGTTTCCATCGAGCAAGACAGCGGAAACAGAGAAATGGCAAAAAGCATATTTCACCAAAGAAATGGAAATTTACAGCTTAACTTTTAATTTATATAGACAATATGGGATCATTGTTGTTTCTATGTTTACAAATTCCAGCAAGTTTATGCATATGTTTTAAACTCATTTTTATTTTTAGATTTGTATTAATCAGAATTTTGTTTTTTTTATTTAGTGTTTACTGAAAAAAATATTGTTTTGTGGTCCATAACATACATGTTAACATTTTTTAGAAGTTTGCATTCACCTACACCTTTGGAATTCATTTTTAATTTTATATTTATATTATGAGACTTTGTTTTTTCTATAAATTTAGAGTTAGTTGGAAAATATATTGTTTTGTGCTGCATTAAATACATGTTACATTTTTTAGAAGCTCTTATTTATGTATATATTTAGAATTCATTTTTGTTTTTATACTATATGAGAATTCTGTTTTTTTTTCTTCATTTACTGAAAATGTTATAGTTTTGTATGTTGTATAAAATATATATATTTCCATTTTCTAGAAGTTCATCTGTTGTTTTTATTGTCCCATGTATTTTTTTATAAATATTACAGACCCTTAACTCAGATGCAGATTGAGTTTACTATTACCAATAAATATTATTAACTTAGTATATATATATATTTATATATATATATATATATATATATATATATATATATATATATATATATATATATATATATATATATATATATATATATATGTATGTATGTAATTTACATGACAGCCATGAAGTATGAATTATATACTGGAAATATATCATAGGACATCTCAAATACATGATTTAGTTACATGCTAGAGATGAATCATCTAGATACATTATTGAAATATTAGTAAGTACATCTCCTTAACAGCACAGGCGATGTCTCCAGCATGTTAAGCTGTCATGTCCCTGCGATGTATTGTCAATGTTGCTGACATTTCCTAGCTCTGGTAACTTGCATAGACCTTACAAAGTACATCTCTGCGATGTTCAATGTCGCGCTGTTACATGCAAAATACATGATTGTTATGTAGTTGTGTTGCCTGGGTGTCTGTTCTTGTTGTGGTTTGTTGTTGTGCGTTTCTAATGTTTCGTAGTATGTGATTGTTGTCCTATCCGTTTTCTAGTAATGCCTGTCTTAGTCTGAGGGATCGTGTTACTAGTGTTCAAACCACGGAATTTGGTCGTGATGGGCGATGGTGAGATTGGGCGTTAAGATAACGATTAGTGTGGGTTGGTTTTCGGTACACAGTGTAAGAAAATCCTCTGACTGGGTTTTTATTGATGCGTACATCTAAGAAAGGCATCGAAAGTTCATCTTCAAAATGGCTCCAAAACAGGAGCCGAAACGGCGAGTTTTAAAAAATTCTGGACGCGGTTCAACCTGAGAACCAAGTATGTCTCATATATATACTTTCACATGCTTTTAATTGTCACAATTGCCTGATACTTTTGTTCAGCTTGAGATTTTCATTATCTACATGCTGATAATGGTGATAATTATCCCAACTATGTTGAGCAATACATGACTTATCAATAGTGCCATATCTCAATTGTGCTAAATGTTCTTTGAATCTAGTTTCAATGGATCCTTTTGTTTGCCCAACATATTTAAGTTCACAATCCTTACAACCTATTCATAGATTCCCAACATTTCCCTGGTTTTATCTTTACTTATGTTACCTAGCAAATTGTTGTCTAAATATTTTAATTACCTTAAAAGCACATAGATGCATTGTTTTTGCAATGGCTGATTTAGAGATAAATTCTTTATCTGGATGCAACTCATTAAAAATATTATGACCTGGGTAGAACTTTATGTTATATCACCAAACTGTATCATGATTAAAATTGTGATATGCTCAGATTCACTTGAATGTGCCATTTTTAAACACAATTACTTATTCAGATTGAGTATTCTTGACAGGTTTGTGTCACTTACATGTTAACTGTTCACAACAAAAGAAGGACTGTGCGTTGATATTATGATCAATCATTTTAGGTCTCTTTTTGATGTAACAGTTGATAGAATTACAGCAAAAAAGTGTTTTGAAAACTTGATATTTCAAGAAACAGTTTTATAAGCATATACCATGTGATACATTTGTTCAGAATTTCCAGGAGAATTCAGTGTATGCATAAAGTACAGGGTGGTTCCATTACGAACAAAACAGCAACTCTTGCTTTGCCATGTCTTTTCACTTATCTTGTATAGGTACTTAATTTTTCTCTTGCGAAATAGACTGGGGATAACACAAATCCTTTGTATCAACCTTTCCGTTCTAACTTACTTGGTTTAGGTAATAATCTAACGTTTCCCTATATAAAAGCAACTCTATTTTACATGTATATGAATAGCTGTTTTTTTTAATGTAATTAGACAATATGCCTAAAGTACTTATGATAAAAATGGTATATTAATGAAAATATCATTAATAGAATCCACAAGTTTTCATCAAGCATTGGCAGAAAGACTTTAACACAACACAAAATTATGTTAGTACCTGTGGTAAATCGGAAATCTTCATTTCCACTATCAAGGGCATTAAGAGCAGCTGGGCTGTTTCTATGTGTTTCAAATTCAGTATCGGCCATGAACTCCGACTCAGCATCTTCATTGAGCGTCTCAATGTCTCTACTAGTCGGGTCGTGATGATGATGATGGAGGTGATGATGTTGGGCGCCCAACGTGGGACCGGTTAAGTGATGATTTGCACCCAATGAATGATGGTACCGAGACTCGTTACTCTCGTTACTGTGAAAGCTGGAGGAGTCAGGTATCTCGCTGCCTGGAACCTCTGTTATGTTAGGCAGTGTTTGGCTATGGCGAGCCCAGTCAGAACAATCCCAATGATAACCTAAAGAAGCCGGCCGAAACATCGCATTAAAAAAACAAAACAAAAAAGAAGAAATGTGAGAAACTTAAAAGATAACAACAGACAAAATTAATATACAGGGATGGTTAAACAAAAGGGAAAATTAAGAAGCGCCTCTAATGAGAATATGACATGATCTTAATATAATAATTTCTAGACAGCAAGCTTTAGGTTATTAATATGAAAATGAATATTTGCTAAAGCAACTAATGTATTTTACCTACTCTGTGTGTTATAAGTAATGTTAAAAATAAAGCTATGTTATGATGAAAGCTTTGCGATCTACCTAGAGCTACTTTATGTTGCACTTATTTATTTTTTAAGCTTTATTAAAACATTTATCATATATTATGTTTATTGTCAAATAAATATTCTGGCAATGCATATTTGCATCCCTTTTGTATAACAAAAAGGTTTATAAATGATACATTTTCTTGAGTAAGTATTTACAATAATTAACATACTTAAAATAAGTGGTCCACTGGTTAAGTTGAGAAAATACTGTAATTTAACATTTATCAATAGATAATGGAGCGCCAAAAAATCTCTTGCTTGCCCCTTAAAACAGTTGAGTACCGTCAAAACAGTTATAAATAGAGAGTGACTTAAAGTTTCCTTTAAATTTCATATCTTTTTTTCATATAGCTACTTGTAAGTTTAACAGATTAAATAGAACCATTGTAGCTTCATAAGCAGACTGGCAAGCATCAGGTGTCAATTTTGACACGTCTTTTCTGTTGTAGGTTCACATCTCAGCAGAGCAAAATAAATTTGTTCTGTTTAAGTACTAATTTAAATATCACCCCACCATCCATCCTACACTGTTTAATTGTCCATCTCGCTAATGGCCATAGCTGACGAAGTAGTTTGTCAAATAAAAATAAAAAAACAGTTTAGCTGGCCTACATCAATACTTTTAGTTGCTCCTTATGAAAACAATGCAAAATATAAAGATTATTTTTGTATATTTGGGGTCACTTAACCCTGGATCTACCAAGCGAATCCACTGGACCCAAACCTATATTTAAATTTATAATTTTTTACTATTATTTTCTACAGGCTAGTGCGAGAAAGTTCAATTACAATTATACAGTAAGTGTTAGCTTGAAGCCTCAGTGGTCCAGTGGTAAGAACGTGTGCCTCTGAACTGAAGGGTACTGGGTACGGTTCCCAGGGTTTCCCTTTCACATACTTCACTGTATGAGGCGGAAACTTTGACTTATCAGGTCATGAAGAGAATGAGAGCTTTTAAAATGTGTACAAGGAGAGAAACGACAAACACAGCTGATATAAAAACCAATAAATGTCTGCTAGAAGAGGTAAGAGAAGAAAGATGCTTGCTGGAAGAAATTAACTTGTTTAATTTAAATAGAACACCTGTATTTCCTGTCAACAGCTGGTGTAAAATTTAATTATCTGTTGTATACTATTATATACTACTATTGTATACTATTATACTAGGTACGAGAGAGGCTATAGTTGCAACACAAGTATTGATCCAGAACTGCAAAGACCAGAGGATGGATGTGATGCTATGTTTCATCGACTATGAGAAAGCGTTTGACAGGGTCCAACACCACAAACTCATTTAAATTTTGAGGAGGATGGATATAGACCAGAAGGATATCCGTTGCATAGAAAGCCTTTATTGGAACCAAACAGCTGTAGTCAAGGTTGGCAATGAACACACAGAACCGACAAAGATCCTTAGAGGGGTCAGACAGGGATGCGTTCTCTCTCCACTCCTCTTCAACCTGTATTCTAAAAGCATCATTCAGGAGGCGCTCGAAGAATGCGACCTAGGTATTAAGGTGAGTGGAGTGTGGATCAACAACAAACGGTATGCAGACGACACAGTCCTAACTGCAGACAACATGAAAGACTTGCAGGATCTTCTTAATGCTATAGGCGACAGTAGCAAAAACTTGGGCCTTAACATCAACACCAAGAAGACAAAATTCATGATAGTTTCTCGCAAGCCGGAAGAACATCAAAATGCAAGCCTAACACACAACAGATGCCCAGTACAATGGGTATATAAATTTAAATATTTAGGCATGTGGCTGTGCGAAAACTGGACGTCTGAAACGGAGATCAGATGCCGAATTGAAATGGCCCGAAACACATTTATGAAATTCAGGAAAGTTCTTACCAACACTAATTTTGACCTCAACATAAGAATTAGATATGTAAAATGTTACGTGTTACTATATGGTGTGGAGGGCTGGTCGCTGAGGGTAAATACCATGAATAGACTTGAAGCCTTTGAAATGTGGACATACAGACGTATACTAAAAGTCTCATGGACGGCCAGAAAAACAAACGAGGAGACCCTAAGAACGGTTAAAAGAGAACGTAAACTGTTGGACACCACCAAGCGCAGAAAAACAGCATATCTGGACCACATAATACGGAATGAAAGATACCAAATCCTAGAATTAGTAATCGAAGGAAAGATCGAGGGGAAGAGAGGAGTCGGCAGGAAGAGAATGTCATGGCTCAGAAACGTGAGATAATGGACAGGACTAAAAACTGTAGGAGACCTATTCAGCACCATCAGAAATAGGGAAGAATGGGCACATGTGATCGCAAATATCCATTAATGGATAAGCAATAGAAGAAGAAGAAGAATACTATTATTTCCTACAGCTAACTGTTCACATTTTGATGAAAATAGCATATTTTCAGAATATAAACTGATTTTAACAAATGTAGTATTTAACAATAGCTATCTACGGCAATTTAGCTAGGCATTTACTGACAGCAACCAGCAGATTTACAATAAAAACATTTGATTAATAATATTTTAAATGCTATTTAAAAGTTTAAATAATGATGAAATGAAAAGTATGATGGAAACACAACAAATAATTCCTTACAGCAAATGTTCAAAATGACGACTGCCTGACTCTAAATAAAAACAAGTGCATCCTCTTTTTAAAACATTAAGCAACATTTGCCTTGTTGTGAAAGGGGTTTAACCCTCGGAGGTATGGCAGAGCAACACGCTGCAGTACATTTCGTATGTAATCATTTGCATTTAAATTTCTGTGAATAAAAACCAGAGCGACGTGCTACGGTATGTTATTGCACCCCATACCATCACCCCCCGTGAAAAGGCCGTATGCCGTTCGACAACAAAATCCAAATCTCTGTGTTCTCCAGGTAATTCTATTACTTTTCTGCGGCCATCGTAAACCCAAAGACAGAATTGGGACTCGTCAGAGAACACAACACGATTCCATTCACCATCCCAATTGGATCTACCGTTACACTACTCAAGCTGGGCAGCACGATGTTGAGGTGTCGGTGTGAAACATAGAAAAGGTCGATACGAATGAGGCCCAAAAGCGCGTATTCTGCGATATATCATTGCCTTAGAAACTCTTTATTGTAAAACTCCCAACCAAGCATTTCCAATTAACCGTGTGTGGAAATTTGGTCTTTGACAGCTGTAAATCCTCAAATGACAATATTCACCTGCTGAAGCTGCTCGAACTCGTCCGAATCCATGATGACACTACGTCCTAAGCGGTCAGAAATTTGACTGATTGAAAAACTGGCTTTCCGAATACTAATAATGTGCCCCACTTTCAATTTCACTAAAATCATTGTAATTGTTCTGTAAACATCGCCTAGGCATAAACACCTAATAAATTAACAAGTCGCTACAAAATATTGCTTCAAAGTGAAGGAAACACCAATTTAAAGAGATAATTTTTGATCATTAAAAAGTAAAAAAGCGTACACCTGATAATTTTTTTGTCTGTAGTGTTATTATTTCTTGTCAGACACCAAACAGAATGGTATAGAAAATTTCATAGGTCTACTCTTCCTAGGTGTTCCAATTTTTTGGGAGGTCAGTATACCTATATGTTGAGAATTTAACTTTTCACACTGTTACCACATTTTCACACAATACCAAATATTCCAAAGACCATAAGATTTAAGTGAGGTAAACCCTAATGAAACTTGTCTTTATTTTGAACGTAAAAACTAAAAATAAATTAATATATGAGTGTTTCATTAAAAAATACAACTTTGACCATGTATGTTTTTGGGACAGCCTGTACAGGGTCATTCTTTATAATGTCGCCCCCTCTTTAACTTTGTTATTTCAAGTGTCCCAAAAAAATTAAAGGTATGGTCATGTAGGTGCTAAAAAATCCTTTTTTTCTATGTATAAAAAAAATTAGAAAAATGACCAGTATACAGGGAAAACCAAAAAGTTCATTTATTTTCAATGGATCATCCTATATATGAATTTATTTTTCGATTCCTCGTAAAATTCTAAGCATAATTTATATAACATACCGTATACTTAAAATAAATAGTTTTTGAAATATTCGCATTTGAAACGTTATCATCACAAATTTTATTAAACCAGAACAACTGTTACAAGTCAAGAAATCTAACAATAAATAATATAACAAAAACAGTTTCTAATTAAATATAAAGATGCTCTACCGGGCCTCCATTTTCTTCAACACATTGTATAAGGGTTCTTCGCAGTCTCTCTAATGAATGCTGGGTTATTTTCATTTAAATTGATAATTTTATTCCGAATCAAATCTTTAAGATGATCAAGGTTTTCAATTTGGTGGTCGTATACACGGTTTTTTATATAACCCCAAAGAAACGCATCCATAGGTGTCAAATCGGGGCTGTTTGCAGGCCATTTAATTGGAGCATTTCTTCCAATCCATTCAGTAAACCTTTTATTTAGCTAATTAAGCACAGCACGAATGTTGTGAGGGGGTGCTCCATCCTGTTGAAAAATTATATTTTGTAATATATTTAAAGGCAAATCGTCTAAATATTCTTCGAACTCGTTTTCCAAGAAATCTAAATAGCGGCCACAATTTAAAACAGTATCAAAAAAATACGGACCGATAACTCGAGCGCCCAGGATACCACACCACACATTCACGGATTGTCGCCCTTGGAACTTAAATTCCCTATATGTGGATTCTCTCTTGCCCATTGTCTGGTATTTTTTCGGTTAAACGGGCCACTAGTAGAAAAGGTAGACTCGTCAGTCCATAGAACTGTTTTCAAAAAATTGTTATTTATGTTTATTATGTCTAGAATCAGTTGACAAAATACGACCCAATCATCTTTTTGCATTTGGGTAAGCTTTGTAGTGGGTTTAACCTTATATGGCTTTCTAAAGCCATTTTCCTAACGTTCTTTGGACTTTACTGTATGAAGTTCGCTGATTATTTTCTTGTGTTGCTCGTAATGTCTTTGATATGTTTCTTGTGGAATTGTTTGGATTCTCTTCTAGAGCAAGTAAAATATTCTATTCTGCATTTTCATCTACGTTCACAGCAGTTCTTTTTCTCCTTTGTAAATTTGACGTTTCTTGAAACTTCCTATATATAGATGTGAACGTTTTTCGAGATGGGACATGCATACCGGGATTATCTTCTATCATATTTCTAATGGCAGCGCGACAATTTAAATTATTTTTAATATAATAACATAAAATAACTCTTCTTTCTCTGTCCAAGTACGGCATTTTTACTTACTAAACAATACAACTACAACAATATTGACAGAATGTCACTGTCAGTTATTTGTTTTCAATTAAAAGCGTGGTATCCTAGGACTTCTTGGTTTCTAACAGTTGTTTAATCAAATATTTGATGATAACGTTTGAAATGCGAATATTTCAAAAACTATTCATTTTAAGTATACGGTATGTTATATAAATTATGCTTAGAATTTTACGAGGAATCGAAAAATAAATTCATATATAGGGTGATCCATTGAAAAAAAATGAACTTTTTGGTTTTCCCTATATACGGATTTTTCAAAAAATTTTTATACGTAGAAAAAAGTATTTTTTAGCACCTACATAACCATACTTTCAATTTTTTTTGGACACTTAAAATAACAAAGTTAAAGGGGGGCGACATTATAAAGAATCACCCAGTACATAACGAAAACAAATTTACAAAGTACTGCTGATTTGCCTCTCTCTACTCCAAGTAACTTTTTTCAAAATCAAGTACTTTTCTTGCTGAATAATGTGAATAACTCAGTATAATAACACAAACTAGCAAAACAAGTACTTACTTCCTGCAGATCTTGGGTCATCATCTTGTCCCAGTATTGTATTGGCTCTTATATTATTTATTGTGTTGCTACGGCCACCATACAGTCTATTAGGAACATCACAGTTTGTAGGACTTGAAATTTTATAGTCTGCAAAAAATACGGAATGAACCCTTAAAATGAAATTTATTCTACACTCAAAAACTGGTTTTTAAACGATTGTCCCAATAAATTAAAAAATAAATATGGTGCTCTGTCCATAGTCTTGTATCTGAGGCCTGTTGGTGTTCTGTTTCATGCAAGGAATTGCCCCTTAAAGTTTGGCAGTGTATTTTTGTAACACCCCACGAGGCCTGACTTGCGGGGTGAATTATGTAGTGGAACAGATTAACGGATTTACGGGAACAGTCCCGGGCACCAGATTTTGAAAGGGTTTACTCCCTGCGAGGATGTCTACGACCTCGTCACAAGGCTCTGGCCACGGTTGTGGTCAGAGTGCCTGGATAGCTCTGTGGAGAGGGTTCGGTAGCTTATGATGTAACAGGCCGTATAGATACCTCCGAGGTTGCGGGCTTTAATCGCTCCCCCGGTATTTCCCTGACCTTCCGAAAAGTTTGTATGGGTGTAGCAGATTTATTTGCGGTTATAACATAGACTGAATATAATTTCCACACTATCTATTACATTATAAAACGTTACAGTCCACTGGTACTCTTACAATGTGAAAGGTACTTATCACGCTAATTTATCCTAAAACAAGTTATGTTACTGGTGACGGGCCAACGAAATTAATTATTCCCCACAAAAAGAAAATGCGGGAGTCATGCGGACGGAAACTCCGAGTGTTGTGGTTTACAACCCGTGGATGCAGCCGTTAAGTGGGTCGATTGGAGACACGCTCCTCAAATAGTTAAAGTGGCGTCTATCTGTCAAAGTTGGTACCACGAGATCAAACGCCTCGACGTCAGGGCGTCGGTAAGGAACGGGAGGATTGTAGGGGAACACCCTATGGAAGGGTATTGTCATATACTAACTCGACCTTGGCCTGCTTGTGTACATACAGCGTCCAGACCAGGGTCGAATTGGAACGGTCGTACGCAATACCCTTGAGAGATCTGTGTTAGCTACAGAAGTATTACGACACGCCAACAATGATGGGATAGGGTAATGGAGGGGAATTACGCTAGATCCCGCGATCTCGACGTCGACGGATAGACGCGTGGGAATTGAGAAAAATATCCGAAAATTCACTATAACTAAATACAATAAGACAAGCCTGAAATGTTGTTCGACTGCGTTCGGTAGAATTATTAGAATACGAAATTGTCTCACACAACAACGGGACGGACGGTACTGTATTCTAACGTTTTGTTGCAATTTTTACGAACAGACTTTTTATTTACTGAATCGAAATTCAAGTTATAGATTTCAACACGCTACGGCAAACGGTGAACTCTTTCTGCCTTCAGTCGTTATTGCCTCTCTGCAGTCACCGGCTGAAAAATCTTAATCGGTGGTAGATACCTTATCCTTATCTTCTGCAGATATGTTTTTACTCCACCGCGATAATTCGAAAATGCGTACTTTTAAGAAATATTAATGATAAAATAATAATTTTTACTGCGTGCAATTTTTACCTGTGTGATTTATATTATACTTATTTTCGAACAGTCGCTTTCAATATCTACAGCTGTTCTAAAAATATCTACTTCGTCACACTATATATATATATATATATATATATATATATATATATATATATATATATATATATATATATATATATATATATATATATATATATATATATATATATATATATATATATATATATATATATATATATATATATATATATATATATATATGTGTGTGTGTGTGTGTGTCACACTGATAACTCAAAAAATAATAGGCAGATTGTAATCAAATTTGGTCAGTACCTTCCTTTTGCAAGTGGCTTGGATGAGTTTGTTAGCCAGGAAAATCTGCCCATTTTTTCCCGGAAAATTGTGTGTTTCCTTTCGAAAAATATTTATATGTCCGGAAATAACAAAGCTATGGCAACCAAATTTGGTACGCGGGTTTATATCATGAAAAGTAAACTATGTACCGAAATTTGGATCTCTAAGTTAAAACAAAAAAGTTATGTGCATTTAAATTATTCCTTTATGTCAAAGTTGCGGTTTGAAACGTCAACATTTACATGTTTACAACAAAGAACCGGAAATGAATACGGGTTATGTAGAAAAAATGTCGTAAGTCTGTTTTAGAAAGCCTTAAGTTTTAGTTTTAACCACCATTGTCTTGGATTTTACTAAAATATTTGCAGAAAATAAATTTCGAATAGACCCTTTTCCTGATGCTTTGGCAGTGGTTTCAGTTATGTTGTGGGTTAGTGGCCAGGAACGGTTCATATGGAGTTTCTCTTTCCCATTCTATTCTATTTTAAAGGAACATAGCGCTAATCTGCACATTTACCTATATGTACTAACATTATCTATATATTAGTACGTGAAGAAGAAACTTTGTACCCCTTTTTAAGCACATTGCGTGCACAGAGAAGTGTGTGATTTGGCATAGCAGTAGTTTCAGTTATGTTGTGGGTTAGTGGCCAGGAACGGTTCATATGGAGTTTCTCCTTCCCATTCTATTCTATTTTAAAGGAACAGAGCGCTAATCTGCAAATTTACCTATATGTACTAGCATTATCTATATATTAGTACGTGAAGAAGAAACTTTGTACCCCTTTTTAAGCACATTGCGCCCAGAGAAGTGTGTGATTTGGCATAGTTAAAATTCATAAGGAGAAAGAGTGCAGAAAGATAATATTTATGTATAATATGTATTACAAGTAGATTAAACAATGCTTTGATTCTGAGCTACTTTTTTAAAATACATTTTTGGAAAAAAAAAAAGAAATCCCTAGTAATGTTTTCCCAATTTTTTATGATAATTATTGATTACAGTGGCTAGTTATTACTAAGGCAAAAATGCTGTTTACCCATTCAAAGCAGCTCCACAACCTTCACATACAGAATAAACATTTTTTTAAATCGCTTAAAAATTAAAAAGTTATTGAGGTGTTGCTGTGTCAAGTGAAACACACTGTAGACTTCTTGTATCTTTGATTTTGGAATCTTGTTTTTAATGCACCCACCACCTACCAACCTTTTTGTCTACTCCACAATTATTATTTTTTATTTGGTTACATGATACAGCTAAAGCAAAGAGTACTTACCATTTTTCATTTTAGGTCTATCGCTAAGGCTGGAAGCAAGATGCATCTGTTCAGCCCATGTAGTCTTCTCTAGATCACAGTGATTGCCCATACCACCTTGTGGATTATTTCTATTAAGATTCTTCACGTAGTCAGGCCTAACATTTTCCAACTCGTCACCCGCAGACCCGTAACTTCTCAATGTATCAAGATTATTGAGCATAACATTGGCGTTACAGTTATAGATTGGATCATTCTGCGAACTAGGAGTGTAAGAAACTGGTCTTGCAGGACACCCCGGTATTTCATGTTGATTTACTTCCAGATTACTTAACTTAGATCCCCTCTTGAATTCCACCATCTCATGTGGTCTTGACGAGTTCAAAACAATGTGGTCCTTGATGTTTTCGTTGTTGATGACGTTACGCCGCCGTCTACATCTCTTCACTTGGCACCTAATTATTATTATTATCACTATTATTAAAATTAGAAGGAGGGAAGCTGCTGCAACTAGGATTATCAAGTTCTCCATGGAAATGTTGAAGAGGCTTGATGTTAAGGAGGAGCTGTAGAGTTGGTTTCCGCAGTACACACCAGTTGTGTTAGGAGGACAGTTGCAATGGAAGGTCCCAACTTCGTTTATGCAGGTACCACCATTTAAACATGGAGATGATTCACATTCATTTAAGTCGTATTCACAGAAGTCGCCAGTGTAACTGCGACACTTGCACAAGGGTCCTTCATCGCCTTCTTCACATACTCCACCATGCTTGCAAGGATTCGGTGAACAGTAACGGCCATATTCGCATCTTTTGCCTGCAAAAAATTATTTCACTTTATTTTATTTTTTATTTTATAATAATAATTTATAATAACAATAATATTAATAATAATTTATTCGTCATGTTGATACATTACAGTATATATCGCATGTCAAAAAAGTGTACATCAATAACAAACAAACAAATAAAAAATTCTCTTCGCAGTAATAAAACAGACACACAACCTACAACACAACATAGATAGATAAATAATATATTGGCCATGTTACATAATAAGTTTATGTTTACAGCAAGTCAGTATACATGTTAAAAGCAGTCATGTCAATACAAATTCAAAAACTCCTAAAATTAATCTGTCCTGACAACAAAATACAATTGACCAGCAGACAAAGCACAGTAACAAATTAAAAATTAAAAAAAAAACAAGTCAATATAAATACTGTCACGAAGAATTAAAATCAATATAAATATAGTTTTTATGTAGTATTTTAATTGAATTATTTATCCTTTGTTAGAGTTAACATGGTGATCCAAACACCCGGGTTCTGTTTTCTATTTTTAAAAAAGATGAGCGGAGTTGATGTTGTTTATCTCTCTAAATGTTGTCGACTTGATCCAATATCCACATAGTAAATTTCTAGATCGAAAGAGAACGTGCAGATTCCTTAAATAACTCGGTTTCTTTTAGCCTGTTATCCTTATCTTAGATAAGGGCTCATAAATTTGTCGACCAGAAGATTAAAGCAGGTCTTCGACCTCGTAGTTTGACTACACAATAAACAAATAATCGTTCTTCGACGACAATTTTACTTCGGACTAGTTCGTTTACATTTGACGCGATATAAATACACGGTAGCTAGTTGTTTAGTTTAGAAATTTTCTTCCTCTGAAGATGTTGACATTGCCAACGAAACGATCGTAAGGTCTCTGAAATATGTGTTGTGGTGACTTAGGTTTTCTTCAAGTGTACTTAATAATAATAATGTTCATGCTCGTTGTTCTGTCACTTTTAAATTCAAATGTCGCGCGCTACACTGACATAGAGTAAGTGTTACTAATGGTTTCCGCCAGAAGACCAGAGAGGGGGAAGAAGAATGAGAGAAGGGAGAGAAGCTTGCATCCCTCTGCCACTTGTTTTTGAGTCCTTGAAGAGGCAAGAGGTCTCGAGAAAGCGAATTGCTTTCAACCCCTTGAAGAGACACGAGGTCTCTAAATATCCATTTTGTTTGTAAGTCCTTTGGGAGACACGAGGTCCCTAGAGGTGTTGTGTGTGAATACAGAAAAACGAAGCTTATGTTCCTGCATTATTGGAGAATAAAGGTAGGTAACTTTGCTTATTGTCAGTGCCCTATTTGTTCTGTTTTTTTTTGTTATTCATTATAAAATAAATACACGTGGTATTTACATTTGGCCCATCGACCGGATTTTTATAGTTGTTTTGTTTTGTTATTAGTTGATACAGTCCATTTTTTGAAGTAATTTTACTTGTTTCCTTTAGTCTAGTAAATTTGTAATGGTTTATTGCCGTGTTGAGTCATTTAATTTCAAGGTGACGTTATTGCTTGTATATAACTAGGTACATACTCGAATTGCATATTGTTGAAATCACGTTTGCATATTGTTTAAATCGCGTTTAGGAATTTTTTTGCGTTGAACAATGGAGTTGATTCAGCTAAAAAATAAGCGCGAAAGCGTTTATAGACGAGTAGAAGCCATATTGCACGTGGCTCAACAGGTCAAAATAGACGCAGTAGTGGATTTAGATAGGTTGAATAGATTTGAGGTTCGTTTTGAGGCGTTGAATGAGTTGGTCAATCTATTTGATTCATTGCATTTGGACATCGTGTCGGTAGTTGATCGATCAGAGTTGGAGAGCGAGCATGAAATGCAGAACAAATTCGATGAACTGCAATACTCTATAAAAACTATCTATCGAGAACTGAGAGGTTATGCAAATAAAGCCGCTGAGAATCAAGCTCGATCCGTTTTTCACGGTAGTTCGAAATCGAGTCGAGCATCGAGTAAGTCGCGGTGTTCTGTCAAATCATCGAACGCTCGATCTCTCAGTGAAAAGGAAGTAACGAACGCAAACGCGATTATATCAACTTCAAATTTAAACAGACATTTGAGGTTACCGAAAATCGAAATGCCAAAATTCGATGGAAATTGGAAAAACTGGCCAACCTTTTATGATCTGTTTAAAACAATGATTCATGAGAACGAATCATTGTCAGATATTGAAAAGTTCCAATATTTGAGTGCTTCGTTAGTGAAGGATGCAGCTGGCCTAATCAAGAATTTACCGCTAACGGGAAGCAATTATGGGATTGCATTCAAGTCTCTGGTCTCAAGGTATCACAATACCCGGGTTTTGTTGACCAATTATTGGCAGGGTATTGTACAGGCCCCCAAAGCAAATAGTGAATCTGCTTCTTCCCTACGAACGTTGTTGTCTGTATTCAGTGAAAATTTGGAAGCGTTGAAGCAGTTTGAACATGACATGTGGGATTTCACTAAATTCAACATGTTGCTGCAAAAGGTGGATATGAGTCTTAAGCAAAAATTTGAGCTTGAGTTTTGCGAATCGGACATTCCCAGTTTTAGTAGTTTATGTAGATTCTTGGAAAAGCAGTGTAAAGCAATGGAGACAACTGCCTTAACTTCCAATTATGTGACTAATAGAAGGCAGCATGTTTCAGCAACCACTGCTAGGCCCGCTTCGTCCTTTGTTACCAGCACAAAGCTTGTATGTGCTTATTGTAAGGAGGAGCACCCCATGCTCAAGTGTGATGGATTTCTATCTTTATCCTCTCATAAACGGTATACGTTCGCAAAAAAGAATAATCTTTGTTTTAACTGTTTATCAAACTCGCATGCCAGCAGGGAGTGCAAGTCATCAAGTTGTCGTGTATGTAATAAACACCATCATACATTATTGCACTTCCCAAAAGCACCGGCATCGGGAGATGAGAGTGACTCAAACAAGCCACCTGTGGAAGAGCCACAAGGTGCAGAGCAATTGCGTGTGTTGGCAAGTGTGGTAAAAAGGGAACAGTCCGTGTTACTGGCAACTATAATGCTATTAGTACGAGATAAAAATGGAAAGGTTAGGAGATGTCGAGCTCTCCTGGATTGTGCGAGTGAGGCTAATTTCATTTCGCAGCAGTGTGTTGAAAAATTGGGGCTCAACACCTCATCTCGTTCAGTGATGGTTCAAGGCTTGAACCAAATGAGCTCGCTTGCTAGCCAAGGCACTCTCAAATGTCGAGTAGAGTCCATTTATGAGCCAACAAAGTTAGAGTTGGACATGATTGTGATTCCGAACATTTGTTCCAAGATCCCTTCTGCTAAAATTGAGCAGTGCCACTGGCAACATATTCAGAACTTAGAGTTGGCAGATTCAGAGTTTGGTATACCAGGGGACATTGAAATTTTGTTGGGTACTGACGTTTATGCTCATGTGGTTAGACCTGGAATAAAGAGAGGGCCTCGAGGTGCACCAGTGGCCATCAATACTGTTTTTGGTTGGGTGCTTATGGGCAGTGTAGAACAGTCAAAGTCTCATTCTGTTGTGAATAGTTTATGCACGTTGGTCGACTTGGATCATACCTTGAAACAGTTTTGGAGCTTGGAACAGGTACCACAAGGTTTAGTTATGTCTCCGGAAGATAAAAAATGTGAGGAAATCTTCAAGAAGACTCAGCACCGAAATAGTGCTGGGAGATATATTTTAAATATGCCCTTTCGTGAGGGTACTCCGTGTTTGGGAGAATCTTTCAGTGTTGCATTGAGGCGGTTTTACTCCCTGGAAGCACGTCTTAGTAGGGATCCAGCGTTGCACAAGTCCTATTCGGAGTTTATCAGGGATTATTATGAGTCTGGCCATATGTCTCTGGTATCAGATGTAGCGGTGGAACCATCTGATGCATACTATATTCCCCATCATTGTGTGTTGCGTCCTCACAGCCTTTCGACCAAACTGCGGGTGGTATTTGATGCTAGTTCCAAAAGTACGAATGGTGTATCTCTGAACGATACGTTGTTAGTGGGAGCGAAGTTGCAGACAGATATTGCCACTGTGTTGTTGAAATTTCGCTCAAACAAAATTGCATTTACTGCTGACATTCGGCAAATGTATCGACAAATTTTGGTTGTAGATAATCATAGGGATTATCAAAGAATTCTCTGGAGGTTCTCAAAGGGGGAACCTGTACAGAAATATCGCCTTAATACTGTCACATATGGGGTCTCCTCAAGCCCACACATGGCAATCCGAACAATGATGCAGCTTTGTGATGATGAGGAATCATCTTTTCCATTGGCAGCAAAGCTAGTTCGGTCCGATCTCTATGTGGATGATGTAGTCAGTGGAGTCGACTCATTGTCAGAGGCTTTTGAGTTGCAACGGCAATTGATTGGGTTGTTTGCTAAGGGGGGTTTTGAATTGAAGAAGTGGGCCAGCAATAATTCGAAACTGTTGTCCACAGTATCAGCTGATAGTCAGCAACCTCGATCGTTAGATTTAAATGATCCATCAGTGTTGAAAATTTTAGGATTGCAGTGGTGTCCCATAGGTGATACATTCTCTTTTAATGTTGAACCTATTGATCGTCCGTGCACAAAACGAAATCTTCTTTCGGAATTGGCAAGAATTTATGACCCCCTGGGTTTTTTGTCTCCTGTTACCCTGTTGGCAAAATATCTTATGCAGTGCTTGTGGGAGCAAAAAGTGGGATGGGATGATAAGCCCTCAAAGGATATTGTTGGTCAGTGGTCTCAGTATAAATCACAACTCAGTGCGCTAGCAGGTTTATCAATTCCCAGAGGCGTAAAACACGATAATATCATCAGTACAGAACTCCATGGGTTCTGTGATGCATCGGAGCGAGGGTATGCTGCAGTTGTTTACTTAGGACAAGTATCAGGGGAGGGTCAAGTTTGGATCAATTTTCTGTGTGCCAAGTCCAAGGTATCACCTTTAAAAAGAATATCGATTCCACGTCTCGAATTGTGTGGGTGTTTATTGTTGGCAAAGCTTCTGGAATTTGTGTCGGGTGTATGAAGGTCGTTTTGAGTTTAACTCTATGTATGCTTGGTCAGACTCTATGGTGGCACTTGCCTGGATAAAATCATCTTCCAATAGGTGGAAGACCTTTATTGGGAATCGAGTAGCAAGCATACAAGAGAAGATTCCTCCAGAGTCATGGCATCACGTAAGTGGACAAGAAAACCCAGCTGATTGTGCATCGAGAGGCATGTTACCTTCTGGGTTTTGTGAGCATCCACTATGGTGGGCGGGACCCGCCTGGCTAAAATTGGCAAGAGAAAATTGGCCCAAGTCGTTGCGTTTTGAGCCGCCAGAAGAGTGCCTGGCGGAGCAACGAACTCTCCCCGTACTAGTTACTTTGGCAAATGAGGAGTGGCTCAGTAAACTTTTGAATCGCTTTTCGCATCTACGGAAAATTCAGGGTGTTGTTGTATATTGTCAGCGGTTTGTGCGAAATTGTAGGGTGTCTCCATCTGACCGAACTACTGCATCTCTGACAGCCACCGAATTACAGGAGGCGCTTCATATGCTTATCAAATGTGCTCAAGGTGAAGTATTTCAAAGGGAAATAGCATCCTTGGTTAAAGGTGAGAGGTGTGCGAGGGCAATAAATAAGTTAGCCCCCTTTCTGGATACAGAGGGTATCCTCAGGGTGGGCGGTCGCCTTCGTCAAGCTGATGTTCCAGTTGAAGTGAAACACCCTATATTGTTGCCCCGCTCACATCGTCTCACCGAGTTAATCATTGCACACACACACCATGTCAATCTTCATCCTGGTCCTCGCACATTGCTTCATTTGCTTTCGCAACAGTTTTGGATTTTGTCCCCTCGGAGAGCTATTCATCATGTTTTGTCAAGGTGCTATCGTTGCTTTCGAGTGAATCCTACTCCCATGGCACCGATGATGTCTGATTTGCCAGTTGCCAGGGTTTCTCAGTTGAAGCCGTTTTCACACAGCGGAGTTGATTTTGCAGGTCCAGTTTTTGTGACACAGGGCAGATATCGAGGTGTCCGAAAGGTGAAAGCATATATTTGTTTGTTTGTGTGCATGGCAACGAAGGCCCTCCATTTGGAAGTAGTGTCTGATCTTTCAGCTGAAGCCTTCTTGGCAGCTCTTCGGAGGTTTGTGGCTCGCAGAGGAAGATGTGACAATTTGTATAGCGATAGAGGTACCAACTTCGTCGGCTCAAATAAGCAGCTCTTAAACTATGCAAAGGGGGCAGCAGATGCTTGTACCATTAAGTGGCATTTCAACCCCCCATCAGCTCCGCATTTTGGAGGTCTGTGGGAGGCAGGAGTGCGCTCAGTCAAGACTCATTTGCGAAGGGTGATCGGTTTGCAGATTCTGACCTTTGAGGAAATGTCCACGTTGCTTGCTCAAGTGGAATCAGTTTTGAATTCTCGACCATTGTGTAGTGCGAGTACTGATCCAAATGATCTGTTAGCCCTATCCCCAGGACATTTTCTTACAATGGAACCGTTAGGTGCTCCTCCTGATGCTGATTTGACTTTGTTAAGTATGAATCGCTTGTCACGCTGGCAGCTGGTGCAAAGGATCCACCAGGACTTTTGGCGCCGCTGGAAGAACGAATACCTGCATACACTGCAGCAGCGTGGTAAGTGGGATACTGTGCAAACGTCCCCCCCGATCGGAGCTTTAGTTGTGATTAAAGATGAGACTTCGTCACCTCTTGTTTGGAAGCTCGGACGCATTATGCAACTATACCCAGGCCGTGATGGTATAGCTCGGGTAGCTCAAGTTCGCACTAGTAGTGGCACTTTTGATAGGCCTCTGACGAAGTTATGTCTGTTGCCATCGCAGTAATACGTCTGCCTTGAAATTTTTTTGTACAGTTAATTATAAATCCAATAGCTTCAGTTTTTTGTTTTTTGTGCTTATTGTAAATTTTTGTTTTGTTTGTTTATTTGAGAAACAATATAATTGTGAAAATAAATCCTTATTTTGGTGGGCGGAATGTTCATGCTCGTTGTTCTGTCACTTTTAAATTCAAATGTCGCGCGCTACACTGACATAGAGTAAGTGTTACTAATGGTTTCCGCCAGAAGACCAGAGAGGGGGAAGAAGAATGAGAGAAGGGAGAGAAGCTTGCATCCCTCTGCCACTTGTTTTTGAGTCCTTGAAGAGGCAAGAGGTCTCGAGAAAGCGAATTGCTTTCAACCCCTTGAAGAGACACGAGGTCTCTAAATATCCATTTTGTTTGTAAGTCCTTTGGGAGACACGAGGTCCCTAGAGGTGTTGTGTGTGAATACAGAAAAACGAAGCTTATGTTCCTGCATTATTGGAGAATAAAGGTAGGTAACTTTGCTTATTGTCAGTGCCCTATTTGTTCTGTTTTTTTTTGTTATTCATTATAAAATAAATACACGTGGTATTTACAAATAATAATAATAATAATAATAATAATAATAATAATAATAATAATAATGATTTTATTCACACAAAAAAATACAAAAATAATATAATATAATTCTTACATAAAAGTTGAATAAAATCCATAGAACCCACAAAAGTCAGAGACTTGTGCGTGGGTATTCTAAACTATATAACTAATAAATGTACATTCCTACAAAGCACACTTATTAGTGCTCATCACAGGTTCCAGTTTTCACATAATGTTTTATCATTATGGATGACAAATCGTCTGCACCAGTCATGTGGGAAGCTTTAAGCTTATTTATAGCATCCACAACATCAGAATCTGTCACAGGAAGTACAAAAAAACTAGAAGAAGCATTGCCAGTAACAATGCCAGAACCTACATTGAAGTGACAAGATCCCAATGCTTAAGGCTCCTGAGTGTAAGTATCATCAATAAAATGTATGGCCAGTATTTCAGAGACTTCTTCGGGGTCAGTTATAAGACGTTCTTCAATTTTTAAGAATTTTTTTTTCCAGACAATGAACTACCCCTATTCAGTGCCTTATTCTCCAAGTTTCATGTAGTCTGTTACATTTTTAGAAAAATTTATGTTTGTTTGATAGTAGTCTCTTTTTAGTGAATTTTCTTAAAAAAAATTCACTAATGAGGAGATCCCGACTAATGAATTTTGAAAAAATTTCTTCAAATGAGCGCTAATTAGGCCCCCCAGAAAACATATCCGGGGTCACTTTCAATTTTTATATGTTTATATATATATATATATATATATATATATATATATATATATATATATATATATATATATATATATATATATAGATATATATATATATATATATATATATATATATATATATATATATATATATATATATATATATATATATATATATATATTAGAAGTGTGCGAAGCTTCGAATTTTCGAACCGAACCCGAACTCGAACCGAACCTTCGGTTCGAAAATATGTTCGCACTAGCGATGTTGAAGTTGTTCGAAGTTCGAAATATGCAATTCTCCAAAATAGTTCGAAGTTCGTTGCTCAAAAATGCTTCGAAATTTAACTTTACAGGCATTGAATGCTGCCAAAGATAGCGAAGTTGCGGCCCCGTTAACTCGGTAGCGGCGCTTTAAACACGTTATCGGTCTCATTGAGTGGATAGCGTAATTTTATGAGATTTCACTCATGCATATTTTTGACAGTTGGTGGGCACATTGAGACACGACGGAGCCATTTAGCAATAACAGAATTATTTTTCTTATATATCTTAGCCTCCCAACACCTTTTTCAGTAACAACATTATGATGGCGGTGTTCGAAAGCGATCGGTAACGTAAATTTTCAGAATTTATGAGGATAATTGCAGATTGACTTTGGAAAACACTGGTTTCAACATGATTTATTTCACCATGAGCCCAAACCATCAGCACCAGAAGGCATTTTCACCCAATCAACCTGCAAATTAGCCGAACTCCTCCTTTTTGTTAAAAGAATGGGAATCTTTCACATATCAAATATTGTATGGTACAATATTCCTAAATTTTGTGTTTAAGGAAATAATATATGAACACTGAAGAATTTTGGGTAGTTCGATGTTCGATTTTAAATTTCTAAGAAGTTCGAAGTTCGACTGTGAACCTTAGACATACTATTTCAGAGGTTCGAAGTTCGAGGCAACATATTTTCTTGGGTTCGTTCATAGTTCGGTTCGAACAAAACATGGGTTCGCACACCTCTAATATATATATATATATATATTTATATTTATATATATATGTATCACACCGATAACTCAAAAAATAATGGACCGATTTTGATTAAATTTGGTGAAAAAATTCCTTTTGCAAATGGCTTGGATGAGTTCGTTAAGCAGGAAAATCTGCCCAGGTTTTCCCGGAAAATTTTGTTTTCTTTCAAAAAAAAATTATATCTCCGGAATTAACAAAGTAAGGGCAACCAAATTTGGTACATCGTTATAGGTAAGTTACTCACCAAAATTTAGCTATGTAAGTCAAAAGACAAAAAAGTTATAGGCATTTTAAGAAAAATAAATTGGGGTTTTCCTCAAAACGTCAAAGTGGCGATTTAAAATGTCAAAATTGGCAACATTTAGGCAAATAACTTGAATATAATACGGGCTATAGAAATAAAATGTCTCAAGAAGAATGTTTTACAAACCCTAAAGTCTTAATTTCAACCGTCATTGTCCTTCATTTTACTAAAATATTTGCAGAAAATTCATTTCAAATAGACCCTTTCTCTGATGCTTGGCAGTAGCCTTAGCTATAGAGTTTATCGTTTAATGGTATATAATTTTTGTCGAATTTTCGTAAAAAATCAATAAAGCTCAATATATCCGTTATTATATAAGATATGAAAAAAATTTGTATATATTAATTATAGGGTATCTTGAGCTACATCTTAAAATAATATGTCTACAATCACAGGGTGGCCCATAAGTCATTGGTGATACAAATTTCCTTTTTTTTTAATCAAACACGCCTTATGTTATTGCATTTTTGCATTTTCCATCGAGATATAATGCATGTTTGTAAGAAAAGAAATTCTAGACGCAGCAAGTGCGTTATGGTAGCGAATTTTGATCAAATGTTTCATATTTGAACAGCTAAATTTGCTATTAACCTATAAGGTTGACCAAGAAACGTGTTTTTTCGGGAACACTTTAAGTTTACTTTTGGAAAATTTTGTACATTTTCACACAATAAAGTTATTTTGATGAAACATGGCACATTGTTTCTAATATATAGATTATACTGGTAACCAAATTTGATGCCTGCTTTCTTAAAAAAACACACATATTTATTATTAAAAACATTTTTATGAAAATTCACTACCATAACGCACTTGCTGCGTCCAGAATTTTTACCTTGTTGATTTCACCCATATAGTCCTCTTTCAAGTTATTATATCTCTGTGTTAAGCCATCTGGGTCTCCAAGTTGTCTCAACAACCAGTGCATATCATTCAATTCATTTTTCATATTCTTAATCCATCAGAAAACCAGACAATTCTGTCCAACTGTTTGTTACCACAACCATTATTATAAGATTTATACGGAAAACACATGTACACAAGATAGGTTAGGTTAGGTTAGGTTTGAATGTGAGTGGGCCATACCGGTCCCTCCACCACGACCATAAGGTCTATTGTGGCTCACGCCTAATGGTCTATATTTCGCCCAACAAAGCCAGCCTCCTGCAGAGGTTGATAATCTTTGTGGGTGAAAATCTTCCGGAGCAAGCTTTGTCTTGCCGGAGAGCAGGTATTTAGTCCTGTCCGCCTCCGGACAGGAACACAGTACGTGCTCTGCTGTCTCGTCACTCTCCATGCACAGCTCCTGGCGACTCCAATTTAGTGCATGTGATGCCGCAAGCGGCAGTGTCCTGTATACAGGCCGACTAGAGTACTCAGTTGTTGTTTGTTTAGCTCTAGAAGTTTTTTAGCCCTTGACTCAGACAGGCCATTTATGAAGGCTGTGAGTGAGCTAATCCTGGCGGATTTTGCCAATGCTGGATTGTCATTCTTTCTGTCCAGGTCTTTAAGGTGCGTTTTGCTGTGCATGATGATATCCCCAGCACCGGTTCTGGTCCGACAGTCCCTCTGCGCACAACTCCTGGCAAGCGTGTCAGCCGCAACATTGCCATCATAGTCCGAGTGACCCGATATCCAGACCAGCGACATCTCATTACGGCTGCCCAGTTCGTTGAGGGCTGATTTAAAACTGGATACCGTTTTTGAATTGCAACAGTAGGAACCAAGAGCCTTTATTGCAGCTTGGCTATCTGTATATATCTTTAACGATTTATGTGTGCACTCGTTTTTTATACTTTCCCTTGCACAAATATCGATGGCATACACTTCTGCTTGGTGTATGGTTGTGTACTTGCCGAGGCTATCTGATAGTCTAGCATCAGTCTTGCCCCCATATGCGCCGGCTCCTACTCCCATATTGGTTTTGGAGCCGTCAGAATACCAGTAGAGATCGACTTTCAATAGGGTCGTTTGGTTTCATTCCCAGTCCTCCCTTTCCAGGAGGACGGTCTTGAAAGACAGATCTCTACTGATCTTTGTAGAATCCCATGACCCTCAATGTCATCGAGGAGTCCGGACCTTCCCAGACTGACTTCCTTCGTCCACAAGATACCTCAATCGATTAATGAAATTAGTAAAGACCACCAAGCTTCCATCAAAAACCACTGCCCAGTCTGAATTTTCCAGTTCAGTGAAGCAATAGTGTAGGAATTTATGACTCTCTGATAAAATTTTGCAGCACCACTCTCCAGTCTCAATACACTGCCCCATGTATACTACAATACACAAAACATGTGCATAATGATCGGCTATACCTGGATGGACCACCTCACAGGAACAGTGACCCCCTGGTATGTCTGTCAATGCAAGTAGAGCTTGTGTGCCCATTTTTATTTGTAAAGACTAGTGTCTTGTGTTGATGCAAGTCTTAACCAAAACATTGCAAAGGTGTCAGACAATGTCTTAATGACAATGTTTCCCCTATTATAATCAAGATTTAGGTCACCACAAAGAACAACGTGGTCATAATGTCTACCACTAACAAACCTCACCAAACGCGACATAAACACATCAACAAAATTTTGGCATTTAGAAGTTAAAAATATTCTAAAATCTAAGTGAGAAGAAGACAATTTGGTTTACCATGCAAGGATATAGAAATTTCAGCGATCTATAGGAACTATTGGTTACAGGAAAAAATTATGTGCAGTTGATTTAATAAAAAAATTGGAACTCGGACATTGAAGCTTTGTCAATGTCAAGAAGATTTCGAGCAGTATTTCATTTTTGTATATATTCGAGTCCAAATTGCATCAATTGCAGACACAAGTTTAATACTTCTTGTAAAATGCATTGTAAAATTTATACACAAATAAACTAAAACTAAAACTAAAACGTCACCACCAGGAGGTCTATAAATACAGATTACCACTATTCTCTTCATTCCCAAAGACACAAACACTACACAGCTCCACCTGACATTCACTTGACAAGGCACCTATATATGCCATCTCTTTTACAAATATATCTTTAGACGTCATCATAATACATCCACATATTTATTGTTATTTGAAGAAACAAAAATAGTTTTGCTTAGTTCAACATGGCAACACTGCTGTGACAATTCTGACAGATGCTTCTCGACATCCCATAGCTGATCATTTCGGATTAAGTTAGTGTCTATGTCAGTCGTTTTGCTGGTTATTGCGACTAAGTTACAAGTGTCTTTGTGGTTTTGGGAGAAATAGCATGTTTTAGTTAGTTTTCATGTTTGTGACATCATGGACATTAAGCCAAGGAAAAGATAAAGGATAATTACACTTAGTGAACACACATCCATGACGCAAAGAGACGTGTCTAGTGAGTGTTCCGTAAGATTGAAATCTGTACATAAGATAATTCATTAAAAACGCACAATGGATCAGTTGAAGTTCAGCGGAAAGGAAAATGTGGGAGAAAAAAGAGACAACTTCCCGAGATGAATCGTTTCTGTTGAGAAATAGCAAGCTGAATCACAGAAAGACAAGCCATGACTTTCAGATAGTCTTAGAAAAGGCTGGAGTAAAAAATTCTACAATTCGCAGACGCGTTTTGGAGGAAGGAAGAAAAGCTATGAGACCTCAAAAGAAACAGCTTTTGAGAATAGCTCTGATAAAAAAAAACTGATTGTGGCAATAAAATATGCTCCTTGGACAGAAGAACACTGGAGAAATGTCTTGTTCTCAGATGAGTCACAGTGGTGCAGAGGTACCAACCAAAATTCGTGCCAAAAGGTGTGGACAAATAGTTAACTGCAGCTCAGTTGGTCCAGGCAGTGAAACATCTAGTCAAAAAGATGTTTTGAGGCTGTTTTGCCAATATAGGTACAGGGAAGCTTATATCTATCAAAGACATGGTGAACAGTGAAAAATATAAAGAGACGTTAGAAACGGGTTTGTTCAGATAACTGAAAAAAGTCAAGTAGTTGGCGAACCAATCTTCCAGAAAGATTTTGCACTGTGTCATGTTTCTAAGAAGATGGTGAAATATTTTAAGGACAACAAGATTACCCTTCTAGGCTGGCCTGGAACACACTGGACATTAATCCTATTGAGAACTTGTGGTCTATATGCAAGGCTGGATTGCCAAAAATGGATTGTGCAACGAAATAAGTAAGATGATTCATGCTCATTCAGGTGTGGTTTTGAGATGTCAAAATTAAGGAGAATGCTCATCATTCTCAAGGAGAAAACTCATCATACAACCAATGTAGCTGTCCACAATACGTTCGGGGGTGCCATATTCATTCTGCAGCATGTGGATCGCATCCTTATAACATAACTGAGTGGGTGTCAACCCCTGTATTGTTTGTGCGGCCTTTCCGGTAAGGAGATAATGCAGATAGTTAAATTTTACACATGTGACATGTGGCACGCTCTCTGTTTCTTATGAAAATTCATCCTAACAAGATGCATATGTGTAGTTAAATACTCCGGAGAAAAATAGCATACCAACGTAGGTAAGAATAGTAATATAAGGCTCGCCTATTTTGCAAGTGCTTAAACTTCCTGAATTGTGATAATGTAGATTACCTGTTATTTCGCTGCACTAAATTTACATTCAATTTCTTTCGTCACTGTAAATGCTATTACATTGTTCAATGATGGCTTGTGGTAGCGTTCTAAAATTAATATTAAATGATTATTTGCTACTATTTTGCATTAGTTGTGCTTCTCTTAAAGCCGGTTAAATTTTATTAACTGTTTATATGCAGATAACTTTTGTACTTACACGGAACGAGCTACCACTTGCCATATTTAGTTGATAAGGAACTTAGCTAGCCCTAATTCACCCGAAACTTTAGATCACCCTGTTATGAGGGGACCCGTTTTATGGGAATCCATCATTAGGACCCATCATCAGCAGTCCTACCTGCATTAAAACTCTTCTTCTGGGTTTCATCACCCCATGGAGAAGAACACCTGGGCCTCACTCCGAAGGAACCAACGTGGCGAACATCACCGTTTTCCCGGAATAAGAGACTTTCATTTCGAACACTTTGCCAAGCTGCCACAACAAAGAAGCCTACCCCAGCTACTCCTGCAGGAGGATATCAACACATTGGGCGCCCCCTTAACATCCTGGCCTGATTGGATCCAACGTGTCATCACAGAACAGCAGTCTAAATTGCATCAAAGCTAAGTATACTACTTATCCGTAACATCTTTTCGTTAAAATCTAAATATTCTGCTCCACAGTCCATCTAGTCAATATTCAAAGTTAAGTTAATATTAAGTCATTTTTCTTTCATTTAACTGGAGCAACTACATTATATTACTGTGATAATTGTGAATAAATATATTTTATTGTATTTTGAATTTTATTTGTATGTCTTACACCCCACCAACCATAAGTGCTAACACCCACGCCCCGTACTTAATTTGTGTGTGGCTATATATTCAGTTCTTTTAATCAAGCTATAATGTGTTGCTTCCTATTTCCTAATAGCTCTTTCTATTCGGGTTATTATTTGTACATCTTCATCATTATATTCGAATATTCTTTGAAATTCCTCTTCGTATTTTCAGCTGCTGCAACTTTACTCAAAACGGCCTCCTTTGCCGCCTTAAATCCTTCATCCGCAGCCGTATTTTTTGAAGTCATTATACAAGATGATCTACGTTCAATAGCTCATTGTTCAGTAACTCATTAGCTGAGTTAATGAGTTTCGTAAGTTACGCACAGTAGACTTTTGTTTAAGTTTGTTCCATATTTTTGAATTATGTTTACTTATTGAATGTTGACACAGGCTCCGGGTTTTTCAAACTATCGTTCACTTTTTACGTAATGTGGTTAACGATAATTGTCCGTTCAATTTTCCCATCCCGGGTTTTTTTAACACCAAAAATGCCAAATAAAGGTCTTATATTTCCGAACTCAGTGAAAAGACAATATGTTAACTATTATCAATAACAAGTATATACACACTACTACTACCCTAACTTAAGTTAGATTGAAAAGAGACAATTTAATATTCGCATTCACGTTCTAATACCTATATATTGGTTTTTTCAATGTCGCTTCTTCTGGTTAACCGTAGTTGACGATCTTAATAACAATATTGACACCCTACAAACTACACAAAGCTAGCTCACTATGCTGCCACCCCCTAACTCGTCAAGTCAGGGGCGTCTCGTGAATACGTCTATATATTTTTACACTGTCCATGACACAAAAAGGTACCTGACAAAATTTCAAGGAAAATTATAAGGCACTTACCAGTCAACCGGAACATGCATTCACACGAATAATCGCCTGCCATATTCGAAGTGCATTTACCACCATAAAGACAAGGCGCGGATGCACAGGGATCTCTATCCATCTCACACAAGGCACCACTAAATCTCGAATGACATTCACATTCAAAATGTCCATTATTATTTTCTCTGCAAGTGCCCCCATTCATACATGGTTGTGAACCGCATGGCCCAGGTGGTAACAAAACATCACTGTCACAACTAAATTCCACATTAGCAAAGCGCTTCAACACTGCTATGGAGTTTTCGCCAGATTTGTGTAGTGGGACTGAAACTCTGGCGATTCTAATGTCATCCATGCATCCTACAAAGCCTCTTTGGACATCTTCAAAGCCCAGTATGGTAGGATGTTGATGTACTTCAGCCCCAAGATACATCTCATCACTTTGAAGGTTAAGGATATCACTGACACCTGGCGCAGAGCCTTGGGCCGTGTATATGCCATCCACTGTGATGCGTGCACTGTTTCTGTCCCGTTCTAGCTTGATTTCATGCCAGGTACCATCTGAGATATATATAGTAGAAACACGAACTATTCCTTCTCCACTGCCCAGTTCGAACCTGTATTGGACACCTCCATTGACAATCTGGAAAATAAACCATAAATATATTTTAATTTACTAAGGTTCAATACATTAAGGTCCTAAGATAAATTATATATTGACGTATAAAAAAATATGAGAAATAAAATAAAAGAGACATGAGAGAAAACAATTCAGAACATAAAAAATCAAGCCCCCAACTTTACCAGATTCATTTTAGCGTGACCACTTATTAAACTATCATTACTTATACCATCAAAAACTTATATAATTAACATATTTTTGGGGAATGCATAGTGTAGGCTAACATTAGGCACCATGGTTCAATACTGCATCATTATTAATTGACAAATAGTTAGAAGTCAACATTGAAATAAAAATATCAGGATTTAGGTGTAAAATGTGCCATTGGAGTTGGTATGGACACCTGTCATGGGGCCTGTGCAGACAGTTTCTACACTAATCCCTCAGTGCTTTGGGACTGATTAACAGGCTCAATATTACATCTAAAAGTAGATACAATATTAAAGGAATCAGTTTTAATGCTTGTAGTCTTCTTGGATTGAACCTAATTATTTATAGATTGTTCACACCTAAGTCCCCAAACTGATGAAGCTTTTGTAAGCAAGGTACTTGCTTAAGCGTTTTGATTTAATTTACTTTAGTGTGTATGCAATGTACTTGCTTAAGCCCTCTGATTTCGTTGACTTTATTGTGTATACAAGGTACTTGCCCGAGTCCTTTTATTTAATTAACCTAATATTCTCTTACTTCTGATCTGGGCAGGATGTGAATTAGTAGATTCAATGTGGAATTACATTATAGGACACCCAGTGTAATTGAGCCATCCGTAAATAGGAATGTAATTATTAATATAGTGAAAGGATATTATATTCCATTATATTTTATGTGATCATATAAAGTTGCAAATAAAACTTAAACCATTTGATATTAAGTATTGAAATTCATGAGTGGTGACAGGTAGACTGTAATATGATACAGATACACATGTGGATGTACTTAAAACTCAATTGGTCAGTGAAAATGACACCTGCAGCTGGCTTGCAGTTTGGTCAACAGAGTTTGAAGAACAGCAATCCGTAAGTTTTCGTTAGTGCTGAGGAGGAAAAGCTGCTTGTTGCTTATTTGATGAAAACCTCTCATTTGCACTACAGACTGAGATATAAGCAAAGATGTGAACAGGCCTATCAATATGCTATGGCTCTACAAAAAACAAACTATTCAAATATCTAGAATACCAATAAAATGGTGGCTAGTCGTGGACGGCCTGCTAGAGAGGCTATCGGGATGGGGAGACGAGACACAGGGCTACGCTGAGGACATTGTCATCATAGTCCGAGGAAAGGTTACATAGTCAAGTGTGGGAGCGCATGCAGCCAGCACTGAAAGTGGTGGAAAGGTGGACGGTTGGTCAAAGACTTGGGGTGAGCCCTGAGAAAGCAAACGTCATCCTGTTTACGAGGAGGAGAAAGTGGAAGAGCCAACCCTCACTCTATAGAGTAGAAACATCCCAATGACCAGGAGGTAAAATATCTTGGGGTTGTTTTGGACTCTAAGCTCACCTGGAATGGTCACGTTGAAAAAATACCCTGTAAGGCAGTTATGACCCTAGCCGTCACTAGGTGGCTATATGGAAAAACATGGAGACTAAGACCTAGTATGGCCCACTGGCTATACACAAAGGTGGTCAGACCATCGTTAACATACGAGGCACTGGTCTGGTGGCCTAAGGTGACACAATCCAGTGCCAAACATAAACTAGGCAAGATCCAAAGCAAGACATGCATCACAGGGGCCACGGCTTCAACCCCAACAGCCACCATGGAGGTGTTGCTGGATCTGCCCCCCCTCTACACTTAGTTATCATGGGGGAGGCCAGGTTAGGACTATGCAGACTAGCCTGCAATGATAGACTGAAGATTAACCAAGGTTGCAGGGGCCACGGCAAAATTCAGGAGATCGTCAAGGAGCCCATGCTTGACATGAGGTCAGACTTCGAGAGCCCGCGAATCTGCAGGGACATTTTTTTACAGTGGATATCCCCGACTGCGGGGCATGGCGGAGGGAGACGCTGGGCCTACCATGGGACGCGCTCGTCTAATTCACGGACAGATCCGGCGGGGAGCGTCGGACGGGGACAGGCGTTTATTCGGAAGGACCGAGGGTAAGTCACAGTATTTTGTTCAGAGCTCATGCAACACTCTTTCAGGCCGAAATGTACGCCATCCTGCACTGCGTGCGAGCGAACAAGATGAGGGGCTCCACCAAGAAGCGGATCCTCATAGCCACACACAGCACTTAAGGCCCTAAGTAGCACATGAGCAAATTCCAGGCTGGTAAGTAAATGCCGAGACGAGACGAGTGACCTGGCTGGGCAGAATAAGGTCACCCTAATCTGGGTGCGGGTTCACTTGGGGGTCAAAGGCAATAAAGAAGCTGACAGTCTCACAAAGAGAGGATCAGCAGAACCATTTATGGGACCAGAACTGGTTCTGGGCGTGACGAAGAGCACTGCCAGGGGATCTATTAAGTCCTGGGTCAGAAACGAACACAAGCTGTATTGGGCAAACTGTCCAGGGCTCAGACAAGGGAAGTCAGTAATTAAGGAACAGAGTTCAAAGAGAGCTGAGGACTTGCTAAATCTTAGCATGGCCGTCAAGATACACCTCCTAAAAATGGAGCGGTTCGAGGGGAACCTGGCATGCAGACTCTGCAGCGAGGAGGAGCAATCAGCCCAGCACATCTTCTGCGAGTGTAAAGCTCTGAACCGCAAAAGACAACTGATCCCCGGGCAGCCTAGACCGGAGACGGAGCCATATAAAACTTCACCCTACCAATCGCTGTGCAGACTAGTTCAAGGAACAGTGACTTTGGAATGGGTCTATAGAAAAAACTAAGGGCATGCACAATAAGCCAAAGACTGCGGTGCTATCGGGGCGGAAAAGACGCGGACGAGCCCTAAGAGGGAAAAAAACAGAACTGCATCCTTGAATTCATGAAACGACACCAAGAGTTATCTTGTAGACGACCAGTAAACGTAAGTTTGGCTCATGGTGCCGGTTTTAATGCTATGAATTTCGGTCAGTTTTTATATAAATATAAATTTGCCCACATAGAATTATAATCCTTACTTGATGAAACTGGTATTCCCACAGTTATGAAGCATCCGAAAAGCAAAAGCTAAAGCAACCAAAAGCACAGTTCCACCAGAACACTGTTCGACATTACAAAAGTTCGCATAAACAATACAAAAACCTACCGTCTACACAAACACCCCTGTCAATGAAGAACTAGAAACCCAAGATAGAGCCAAAGCAGAAAGTGCCAAATTCAAGGTCGCAAAGAAAGTACTTTTTTATAGCCAAAGTAAAAGAGTAAAAATTGAAGTTTCAGACAATGAGTCAGAGAAAAATGTGATTTTAGAATCAGTAGATGAAGGCTGTTTGAAGATGAAGGGGAGGACGGCTTTAACAACACTGGACAAATAACTGATGAGGAAGTTTCTGTTGGATTGTATATATATATATATATATATATATATATATATATATATATATATATATATATATATATATATATATATATATATATATATATATATATATATATATATATATATATATATATATATATATATATATATATATATATATATATATATATATATATATATATATAATGTTTTGCTACAAAAAAATCCTTCAAATATTTCGTTGAATTTGTAGAAAATGCATTTCAGACACATCTCATATAGATCAAAAGGATCTGAAACTGTGGACCTTGTTTCATAAAAGCAAGTGGTGATTGCGGTGATATATATATATATTTGAATTTTTTAGTGAATTTTCTTAAAAGAAATTCACTAATGAGGATCCCGACTTTCGAATTTTGAAAAAATTTCTTCAAATGAGCGCTAATTAGGACCCCTGGAACCCAAATCCGAGGTCGGTTTCAGACTTTATATGTCGAAAAAAAATTATTTCTCCGGCATTAACAAAGGGCAACCAAATTTCACACGCGGGTTTATATCATTATGGGTAAAATACCTACGAAAATTTAGCTCTGTAGGTTAAGGGACAAAAAAGTTACAGGCATTTAAAGAAAAATAAATTTGGGGTTTCCTCAAAACGTCAAAATCGCGATTTTTAACGTCAAAATTGGTGAGTACCTTCCTTTCGCAAGTGGCTTGAATAAGTTCGTTAGCCAGAAAAATCCGCCGAGGTTTTCCCGAAAAATTTTATATTTTCTTTCGAAAAAAAATTATATCTCCAAAATTAACAAAGTAAGGACAACTAAATTTCATACGCTGGTTTATATCATTATAGGCAAGTTACCTAGCAAAATTTAGCTTCGTAGGTTAAAGGACAAAAAAGTTACAGGCATTCACAGAAAAATACATTTGGCTTTTCCTCAAAACGTCAGAATCGCGATTTTAAACGTCAAAATTGGTAATATTTAGGCAATGAACCTGACACTAATATGAGCTATGGAAGGAAAATGTCTGAAGAATAATGTTTTACAAAGCCTGAAGTCTTAGTTTCAATCGTCATTGTCCTTCATTTTACTAAAATATTCCCAGAAAATTCATTTCAAATAGACCCTTTCTCTGATGTTTTGGCTTTCGATTTAGTTAAGTTGATGCTTTCGCTGTAGGTTTAGTGAAGTTTATGGTTTAACGGTTTATAATTTTTAGCTAATTTTCGTAGAACAAATTCGTTACTGCATTTTAGCATATTTTAGCGAAATATGATGCATGTTTGTAAGAAAAAATCTGGACACAGTAAGTGCGTTTTGGTAGCAAATTTTCATTAAATCCTCCAAATTTCAATAACTCATTTGCTATTAACGTAAGTTTTGTTGGTTAGGAAACCAACATTCAACTGTATTTTCAGAAAATTTTTGTATGAACGCAGCGAGGGCGTTTTGGTTGCGAATTTTCATTAAATGTTTCAAATTTCAATAACTCAATTTGCTATTAACCTAAGGTTTATTGGCTAGGAGACCAGTTTTCTCAGAAACATTTAAAGTTTATTTTCCGAAAAGTTTGGACATTTGCAAATAATTATTTTGATAAAATATAATACACTGTTCCTACTATATAGGTTATACCGGTAACCAAATTGATGCCTGCTCGCATTAGAGCGATATATTTGTAATTAAAAACATTTTTATGAAAATTCACTTCCATAACGCACTTGCTGCGTCCAGAGTTTTGATAAATGAGAAGAAAACTATAATAAATACAAGGTTGCTGATTCAGAAAATGTTCTGCTTTCCGAAGGCATTAAATAGGCCATGGCCTTTTCATGTGGTGATCCTTCTAAGTACAAACAGTGCACGGTGTTGCTTAACTTCAGTGATCATACCAATGTGTTCAATATAGTAAGGCCTTTGCAATGCAGAAGTTTTAAATAACAAAGTGCACTTAACTTAAGTTGCTTGCCTGTAGCGGTTAAAAGGAAGACCACTTAGCTTCACACAGCTTAAGAATGCAAGAACAAGTAACTTTTTTGTATTTAAAGTACAACGATTACGCTTCCTTACCTCCAAAATGTTGTAATCGACCTTTCCCGCTGCATACATCAAGTTTCCTGTAGGCTGTAACGTGCGAACTCTCAAACTCAAGCTTAGTTGATCTTCAATTGACTTTTTATTGATTATACGGTACTGGGAATAACTTTTTCCACTAAATGAAATCGGATTCCTGGCAATATAACAAGTTTGATCATGACACTTGGAGATATCAACTTCACAGGTAGATCCAGCCCTACCCTCTGGACACTGACAGGTATATCCAACTGATGAAGCATCAGGAATGCATATCTTGTAGGAAGGACATGGTTCCCTAGCACATTCATTGACAATAGTATCACAACGATCTCCTCCATAACCTTCTTTGCAAGTGCATTCCATTTTCTGATGGAATTTTGGTGAAACAAAACTAGTGATATCAGTATAAATAGGTTCGATGTTAGTTGTTTCTAAAACATAGCGGTCTTGACATATTCCAAACAAACAATAGTTGTTGCTACACTTGAGACGAATTATATCTTCAACCACAAGTTTGCTGCTTTCTTCCAGCTCTTCTAGATTATCCCTCAAGGCTTTCCTGATAGAATCAGTTGAATAATAGCCTTCATCTGGTCTTCTAACAGTGAATAAAACGTCAAGATGTTTGCTGCTTATTTGACGCTTTACTCTGTCTTCATCGCTTGATCCTTGAACGCTCATGATGATGATATCTTTGAGTCGGCTATTCATAGCATTTCTTACAGCACGAACAAAGCCTTTACGATGTCCTAAAATGAAGGCTTCTGGTGTAACACCACGGAATTTTATCGCAACTGCACTGTCCAACATTTCATCTGTTACTAATTCAACGTTTACCTTGATAATGGTGCTACTATGGAACTTCCCATCGGTGACGGATACATTCAAACGATAGTCTCCGATGTCTAACCTGGGTAGTGCTGTCAATGTACCATCAGTACGGTTGATTTCAAATAGCGCCTCAGTTGGGTATGAGATTCCTGCTGTTGGGGATAGAGAAAATGTCAAAGTATCATACTGATCTTGATCGTTTGCAAATACTTTTCCAATAACACCACCAGGATACTCGTCCATGAAAGAATTGATGTTGATTTCCAGCGGTGTTATAATTGGTGGATACTGTGATTCTTGAATAACCTTCACAACTACCCAGGCATCTGAGTGTAAGGTTGGACTTCCATGATCGAAAACTCGGATTTGAAGTAAGTATGTGTCCCTGAGTTTGTGGTTAAATCTGGTAGCAGTTCGAAGAATACCATCTTCTTCAAGTCTGAAGCTGTTATCTTCATTACCGGCACGGATGTCAAAAGTATATGGATCTCTGTTAGGTGGTGCATCAGCGTCTGTTATGATAAACTTGCAGATTGGATAGCCAATTGGTTTGTCTTCCTGAAAGTCAAAGAAGTATATATTTAAAACATATGTTTAAAAAGGAAGGAGATCAAGTGCAGGTTAATAATAATTTCATGAAACTTTGAATTAGTGCACAAATAGTGATAATATTATTAATGAGTGAAGATTGGGACCTGTGATGAGCACTGATAAGTACAATTTGGAGAACCCAATTCATCACAATACAATTTTTAGACCTGACGATCGTTTCGCTATTAAGTTAGCGTCATCAGAGGGATTAATAAACTAAGTGAATAAAGACTAGAACTACTATTTATATGTTAGTTGCTAAGCAGTTACGAACAGCGTCATCTACGAAGGTATACAGTCAGACCCCCCTCTGCTGAGTCTTAAATCCCTGTAATTAAAACTGCATACCTGCTTTTATAATACTGTGTGCTGTTATAAAATATTCCTCCTAAGAAGGCCATGCTGGTAGATAACAGTTCGAATAATGGACTACATATAACCAGACCTACTCTATTTGCCAAAACATTTTTGTTCAAATTTCTAACGATATACAGTGAAGTTCGCTTATAACGACGATCAAGGGACTGACGAATTTTTGTGGTTATATACGGACATTGCTATACAGGCCTGGAGCTTTTTTTATTATAAAAAAAAACAATCAAATCACATTACATATAACAAGTTTATTTAGAGATATACAATCAACGAGTTATGAATAAAAAAAATTAAATAAACACATGAATATTATTTTTGGAAAAAGTGTAATTTTTGTTTGCTTATGGCATTGCAGAAAATAGTTCTTTTCTGGTGCTGTTTCCAATACTACCACATTCTTAATGTAATCTTCATTTAACTTGTCATTAAATGAGATATGGTTTCCCACAACTCCTAAAGCTTCAATAGCCTCTAATGTTGATGGCGGCTCAAATTCTATATTCCGGTCATCCTCGTCTTCTTCCGCGTCACATGTCTCTTGTTCTGTTTGTGAACTATTGCAGCTGGCAACAAAGTCTTCATCATTTTTTCTCTCCATGTTTCCACATCTTTATCAATGTCAACGAAATCATCAAATGAAATATTCCAATTTTTCACCACATTAATTTCTCTGATTAATTGGCACAAGGATATGTCATCCTCATCATCAAAATCATACCCTTGTTCTGTGACAGATGCTGAAGAATAAAACCCAGCATGACGAAAACAGTGTGCCATTGCTTTTTGTGAAACAACATCCCATGATTTTGATATCATCATAATGGTGCCGAGAAGATTTATTTTTGTCTCAATGTTTTTATCTGCATTTTCTATCATTTTCATAACTAAAGCTCTTCGGAATTGCACCTTCAGTTTTGTTTTTTTATACCTTGATCAAGGAGTTGTAGAACCGATGTTGAATTTGGTGGAAGAAAGCACAAATTTATTGAATTCAAGTTATCAATATTAGGACGAGCGCTACAATTATCCATCAGCCAGCAATAAAATTTTCTTTTTTGTCGCACATAGCTCTTTATCTCAATCTCGCAAAAACTTCTCAAATACTCATGGCACCATCATCCATGCACGTCTATTGGATCTGTAATCGACAGGAAGTCTCTTTACATTCTTAAAACACCGAGGATTTTTTGCTTTTCCAACCACTAGTAACTTCTTTTTAATTGTACCAGTCATATTAGCGGCGATCAATACTGTAATCCTGCCCTTGCAACATTTTACCCCCAGAATATTTCTCTCCTTTGAATTTTAGGGTTTTGTTAGTCTTGAAGAACAATCATGTTTCATCTGTGTTAAATATCTGTTCATTGTTGTAATGTTGACATATTTCTGTAAAAACGTTTATTAACCACTCTTCAGTTGTACGATCCGATACAGATGCAGATTCACCAGAAACAGTAGCATTTACAATATTGTGACTACTTCAAATTCCAGCTTTCTGAACATTCAAATCTTCCTTTCCCATAAGTTTTGCAAAATCGTTGGTTTTGGCTTGTAAGATGGGCCCCGATATAGGGATTCCTTGGTTTCGTTTTTCTTTAAACCATCCCAACAGTGACTTATCTATGTCATCATATTGAGAGTTCTTTTTATTTTGGACATTGCTTTTGAAATAATCTTTGAATTTGGTTCGATCTTTCCAAATCGTCGGTTGGATGTGCTAGAGAGGAGGTCATTGATGTGGAGAAGACACAAAGTAGGGGCTAAAGCTGAACCTTGAGGAACTCCTGCATTAATTGGATACAGTTTAGAGGAATGGCCATCCACGACAACAAAATTGCTCCGGTTGGAGAGGAAATTTGCTGTCCAGGTACAGAGTTTGGTGGTAGGCCATAGGCCGGAAGTTTATTAAGCAGCGCTGCGTGTCAGACCTGGTCGAATGCTTTGGATATGTCTAAAGCGACAATCTGGGATACACAGTGTAGTTCCATAGACTTGTTCCAAGAATGGGTGACAAAGGAAAGGAGGTCGGCAGTTGATCTGCGCTGACGGAATCCATACTGCCTGTCGTGAATTAGACTGTGTTTTTCAAGAAATTTTAGTAATTCGGTATTTAAATACTTTTCCATTACTTTAGAGACGACTGAAAGGAGAGAAATAGGCCTGTAGTTGCTAGGAAGCACTTTGGATCCTTTATTGGGGACGGGTTGTACTCGAGCAGTTTTCCAGTTATTAGGGAATATGCCGCTATTGTAGGATGTCTGAAACAGACGAGTCAGGACAGGAGCAAGTTCTGGTGCCCATTTTTTGAGAACAATTGTTGGGATCTCGTAAAGGCCAGAGGCTTTCCTGGTATTAAGAGAAGAGAGCATCTTTCGTACCTTTTTAGTTTTGAAAATGATATCTGTCATTTTATGCGCGACATTGGTGACTGTTGGTGGTTGAACATTTAGAGGTGGGTTGAGAGTAGAATTGCCGGCGAACAACGAGGAAAAAGTTCAGCCTTGCCCAGGGCGGTAGAAACAATTTCATCCCCTGAAACAAGAGGTGGGAATGTGCTCTTGCAGAAATTATTCCCAATAGATTTAGCAAGAGTCCAGAAGGCTTTGCTGCCCTTGGAGCTTGAGAGAACTTTGTTTTAGATGTGGTTATTAAACGAGTTTTTTGCCTCAGAAAGAAAGCGGACATAGCGGTTTCTTCCGTCAATGCTTGACGGTTTTCTTGACTGGGATTGTGTAGAAACGTTTTGTGAGCTTTGACCTTTTCAAGTCTGGCCTTGTCACAGGATTTAGAGAACCAGGGCTTTTGAGTGGCTGAAGAGGTTTTTTGTGTACGTGTAATAAATAATTTCATGCCAGCTTGGATAATTTCAGTAACGTTTTGTGAGATATCAGAGGTGTCAGGATGAGAGAAGCAGACAGACGCCCATGGAAATGAGGAAAAGTAATCCCGCATTTGGTTCCAGTTCGCGGTGTTCGCGGCCCCTTGATGTAAGGGGTGGTACCTCCTCGGACGTGAAAAAATCTTTTACTATCACGTAAAGGAAAAGTACACTACCACCTTCTTGACTCCGATTAGTCGCCTCATACGACAGGCAGGAGTTACCATCCGCTTATTCTTTTAGTTAGTCCCCGGACCCACAGGGGACGTAGTACAGAATATTTACAGTTTTTTCCAAATTAAAAATAAAATCGCAAAGAGATGCGTTATGACTTATTGGTTAAAGTCCAATAAATTCACTATACATATATAAATTCACTATGTGAATGCCAAAAACTGCGATGAGCACAGACAACTAAATGTGGGGAAATATTACTATATTTAGAGTTTTTTCCAAATTAAAAATAAAATCCCAAAGACATGCATTGAGATGACTTAGTGGTTAAAGTCCAATAAATTCACTATGCCTATATAAATTCACTATGTGAATGCCAAAAACCGCGATGAGCACAGACAATTAAATGTGGGGAAATATTACTAACTACCGCACATCTTTTTGTTAAAGCAAAGGAAAGTTTCGCCCACAACATTAAATTGAACAGAGGATGAAATTCTAAGTTACATTATATTCTTAGATAAACAAAAGACAAAAGTTTTTTTTAATCCATATGACGGGCACAACGTAGTGCCTTGTATAGTATACACCGGCCGACGTTATTGAGCATACTTTATTAATCTGTGTGACTAATTAGGACTGTTTCGCTGGTCAACTGCAAAGTGAAAATAAAGGGCTTGAAATCAAAGGTGGCGCACGGTTTAACGAAGTGTTATTCTTAATCGATTTGAAAATATATACGCTCTCATAAGCATCAAGCAAAGTTTGATGTCTAACTATTTTCACAGGTTTCAGATTTTCCTTGTCAATTAAATAACGCGGCTCTCTGCTCACAAGGCCATTATCCTTTAATATTAGATAGGGGCTGATAAATTTATCAAGCATCAGATTAGGGCAGTTCTTTCAACCTTGTCCGTTCAATATAGACACAATAGATAAAAGATATGCCTCGGACTGCAATTTACCTTTGTTTTCGTCGGTCAACCTGATAGTTATATAAGTATAGGTGTAATAATAATCTGGTTAGGATTTCATCCTCTGATGATGCCAGCATTTGCTGGAGAAATGATCGTTATGTCTTATAAAAAAAAGTGTTATGGTGATTTTGGAGTTCTCCATGTGTACTTATTAGTGCTCATCACAGGTTACAGCCTTCACTAGGCTTGATTATAAGTATAGTGCGGCAAGTGTGACATAATCAATCTGTGATAGTATTCTGTAATGTTTTTCTTTTTCATTTTCGTTTTGTTGGTCCTTTTTAGTGTTTAAGTTGAAACTTAGAGCACACACAAATCCAATGGATTTACTGTGCTCTTGAATCATATATAAACAAACGTTTTATGATTTGTATTGTTTAAAAATGACAAATAAATTTTATTATTGTTATTATTATTAAGAAATTTAGGTTAAGAATCGAAAGCATAAAGCAGGGTCTATTACTGCAGCCTTACTGGTCACACATAAATAATAATATACTTACGTGAATAATTTCTGTATAGTTGGTTTGTGAGAATAGAGGAGGGTTATCGTTGGCATCTGATATCTCTATATTAACTGTGGTCTGCTGTGATAACACTGGCAATCCATTATCTTTAGCAAGAATCTCCAGTACATAACTAGATGTCGATTCACGGTCCAATGGATTCGCTACCGAAACATATCCTGTGTCTGGATCTATATAGAACTGACTGAGGTTGTCTCCTTTGATGATGGCATAAGATACCTGACCATTCTTATCACTGTCTAAGTCAGTTGCAATTACCTGTAACAGGAGCAAAATAAAAATTATGTAAATATAAAAATTTAAGGGGCTGAACTATTGATTGGAAGTTATAAAACAGTATGTTAAAGTATAATCGTTAAATTTAAAAGTCTGTCAAACATTAATTTATATTTCTGTTTTTACTGTCTGGTATGATTTAAGTGGTAATCTGGTGAAGAACATAACTGGAAATAAGTTTTAAATCTTTGTAAAGAGTAGCCAGTTATACTCCTCTATTACTAACGTGTAGTCTCTCAAACTGAAGTGAGCGAAATTTTTACTAATGAGTACAACCGACTTCATACATGAATTGCTTAGTTTCTCTGTTCTTGGGCACATCTAGGTAGTGTTGATATGGCTTTACGTAAGTGTGTATATTTTTTGCATTATGAAATGTCTCGGATCACAAGACCCCACATTAGCAGTCCTGTAGCAAAAGCAGTGGCATCTTGAATAAATTCCTCACCTTGCTATTTTTATCAACAAAATTTAAAATGTGATCTCAAAGCTAACAAAATAGCAGCAATGGTTACACCTTCTGTAGGTTCATGCAGATTCAAATGATGTGCCAGATGCGAGTTTAAAAATTATAATTATAAAACCCTGGCTGATGATACAGTTCCCAGACAAGATTTCCTAAGGATGCAGATGAAACAACTCCACCTTAACCAACGACATGCCTATTGGGAAGGATGGTTTCACAAGATCGAAGAAGCTTCTACCTACAAAAAAATGTGTGAAGTCGCAGTTGAAATATTGTTGTGCAGCTATTGCTTGTGCAAGTATAACTCATGGCTATCCAATGGCAACAGTTTATTCTGCCATGAATGAAGCTGGTATCAACTTGTTGTAACGACTACGTTTTTATTCAGCATCGTTACTACTTTGAAAACGTAAAGAAAACCCCCAGGAAGCCTAAATAATAGCAGGTAACCTTATCTCTGGAAAGCAATCCAAATTTCAGTTTCAAAATTATTTGTTGAAAATTCTCTAATATCTTTAACTACCCCAATGCCCGTACTGTATACCTTTTATGCACGTTAAAATTCAAATAGCGAGATATGGAATATTTATTTGAACAAGAAACATCGAGAATGTTCTGGAAATTTCCAGTGGATCACTGAAAGACATCACAGTGATCTAAGAACAATAGTTGGAATTGGACCAAGTCCATTATTGCAGTATAAAGGGGAGTTCGAACGGTGGACAACGGACCCCGGATAGGTCGCGTAGCCTCCACATACAAAGCCGGATCTGGCGCATTATCTCCTTGTCACACACGTGAAGCTAGAAAAGGATCACGAATAACCGTTACAAAAGCGGGGCAAGTTTGGCGTAGAGTTCTGGTGTGACGCTGCTTCGAGCGAGTCTCTTTTGGGCAAGCGTATTGTGAACATCGTTGAAGCTATCGTGGCTATTTATCACCAAAAAATGGTGTAATATCTTACTTTTTACCGCTAATATCGTCTAATATAGTTATCGGTGGGTGCTATAAGTGTTTTGATCTCGCTTCAAGTGAAAATTAATAATCCGTTTTGAAGTACACGTGGGTTAAATGGTCAGCCTTTGTTTTCCGCTTTAGTAAATGTCTCTAGCTCAGTCTCAAGTGCACATGTAAAGTTTCCGATCCCTAAGCTAATCAGCTTTTAAATTCCGTATACCTCCAAGTACATTTTTGGCCATAACGTTTCAATTGGATTACCTGTCGATTATGTCATCACAACAGCTGGTTTGCCAACCTTATCTGGCAATAGAATGGTATGTTACAACTTGTCTGGCTATAACTCATGGAAAATGCCTTTCTCTCTTACCGACTTTTCTCTCTTGTGAGAGATTGAGAGCCTGTGGCGGGCACTGATAGTTGGTGTCTACCTGTGAAACATCTGTAAGCAACCAACAGGTGAATGAGGAGTTTTGAACTCCCACATACAATCCAGCTCTAGTGAGTCTTTTGAGTTTTATCTGTGTGTGACTTTCAAACTTTCATATGCCATGCTAATTTTCAAATAATTTGCAATATGAACTTCTATTCCGCGTAACTAAATTAGACATTTTATCAGTGAGATTGTGTTTTTAAAAGTAACTGTAATTTTGTATCTATTTCTTAATATTTTGTCAGTAACGTAAATTCAGATATATCACTGTGTAATTTCAAGTTAATTAATGTTGGTTTACCAATTACCTAACATGCAAATGTTTTGAGTATTTTATTTATAATCAGTAAATATAAATTTGAGTTTATAATCTTTGAGCTTCAGTCAGGGTTCTTCTCTAGAGAATTAAACTAAACTGGCCAGTAAAATATCTAGGAATTCCACCTAAATATTATATAAAATCTCGAGAGACGACAACTCGACCATTTTATGTTTATTTTTTCATGCTTGTAATATATAACATTTGATTTCTTTCTAATATACATATAATATTCATATTTTTTGTAACATAATATCCACTTTTTATTCAGTTATATGCAATAGTTAGTTTGTTTCTTGGGACATTTAATATTTATTTTGTTTTGTTTTGTAAAATGCAATGTTCATTTAAAATTTACCAGGAGTATCAAATTAATTTGCTCCTATCACAACTTATATCAATAAATTTAAATACTTACTTTTTTATATATCTGCTTAATCGAACAATAATTCCCACCTAAAATCTCTTATCATTTGTGACGACTTAAGTCAGAATTCTTTATATCAACTACCTAGATAGCGAGAAAATTAAAGAACTATTTCAGTAACCAGGGTCTGACCTGAAGATCTCACAAATCTAGGACTTCGGGCAGAACAAATTGACAGTAGAGTAAGGAAAAAATTATCTTAAGATCCTCTAACCTTACAAAGTGTTCTTTATCTTGCAAACAATAAATCTGATAGATAGATACTTTTAGGTTAGGGTTTAGTAGGTGATGGTGACCTCATTATCGTCCGGATTTGGATCCACTTGAGGTCAATCACTCGCTGCCACGCTCATACTTTTTTTAAGGAGGTTACATCGTATACAGGGTGATTTTTTTAAAGTGCTACAAGGGAATATCTCAACAATACCACCCCCCCCCCCTATTACTTCGCCAAAATTTCACCAAAAAAAAAAGAAAAAAAAAAAAAAAAAGAACAGTTTCAAGATATTCCTTTGTAACACTTTACAAAACTGTATAACAATAAAATGAAACAGGAACACTGGGAAGAGCTTTTCTTGAAGATTTTGGTTTTAAAGTATATGAAGATAAGCTACTCACAAGGTAAGCTCATGTGGTTAACTCCTCTATACATTTCAGAAATTTGGCCTGAATTGGTGTAAAGTCAGCCCTCGGACCCACCATTCACGGACAATTGCCATTCTGTTCCAGCAAAAGAAACGGCAAAAGCAAGTACAAATTACTAATTTGCAAGAAATATTTAGAGAATTTACATGAATTGTGCGAAGATTGCCATCAAGCAGTTGTGACCTGAGTGAGCTTCAAATATTAATTTATTTAAAGCAAGTTGGAACCTCGGTGGTTCAGAGGTAAGAACATGTGCCTCTGAACCGAAGGGTACTGGGTTCGATCCCAGGGTACTCCTTTCACTTTTTCAGTACAAACTGTAAAATTAACATCAACCGACGTTCTGGCATTGTATTTGAGCAAGTTGAATGTCTGCACGTTCCGCCCTTCGGCGGGGCGTAAAGCCATCGGTACCGTGTCCATGCGATGTTGGGCACGTTAAAGATCCCTACCCTCCTTACAGAAAGGCAGGGCTTCGGCAAAATTTCCAGAATAGTGAGGTGAAACTGCTCCCTGGCGTCGGTGATTGGCCATAGTCGCGGAAATAGGCCGACGTTAAAGAAACAAAACACACACACACACATTTAAAGCAAGTTCAATTGCAGTTTAATGTTAATTTTTAATGTTTACTTTTTCCAAGAGTCAGAATTTTAAAAACCAAAAGTATCTTAATACAATATAATTTAGTGCTATTGAATAACTACATCTGTTCAAAATGCGAGTTTCTGTTCAAATTAACTTTTTTCTATATTCTTAGGATTTAATAAAACACCAAACACCTTATGCCTTCAGAAATATATAATCCTTCAAGTAGTGTCCCTAAAAACAGTCATTTTGCAAGAGACACCTCTTTTTATGAATTTCAGAATGGTTTCACAGACCAATCGGGTAATAGATAAGGTAGGAGAGTAAACAGCAACATGTTAGTACTGAAGGGTTAAACAAAATCTTTAACTACAAATGTACTAATTCTGCACTAGAAGACAAAAAGATATTTGCCAAGTTTATTTTCAATGAAAGTATTTGATTATATGACTTGTACAAAGCTGTATGCCATTTAAATGTTTTGTAATTCGCTGGACTATAAAAAGAAAACAACATTTATATCTTACCTGTAGAATTTTATCCCCTATTTGAGCATCTTCTCTAATACGAGCACTATACGATGCCTGGTTGAAAACTGGAGCATTATCATTACAATCTGTCACAGTAATATTAACAGTGGCTACATTGCTTAAAGGTGGGATTCCCCCATCTATTGCTTGGACGCTAAGAAAGTAGTCTTTCGCTCTTTCATAATCCAACATTTCAGAAATTGTTATAACTCCAGTCTTATTGTTTATTGCAAACTTCTTATGCTCGTTTCCTCCTATAATTGAGTAGTACACCTCAGCATTGACACCGGTATCTTTGGAAGTAGCAAGTACTCTCACGATTTCAGTTCCTATTGCATCTATCTCAGGCACAACACCAAAGTAATATTTATTAGTGAATTCTGGTGGATTATCATTAACATCTTGCACATTGACTATCAGGGAGGCTACACTAGACAGCTGAGGCGTACCCTGATCCATGGCCTGAACAGTTAAGTTGTACATAGATCGGATTTCTCTATCTAGAGGTTTCGCCAACATCACAATTCCACTGTCTGGGATCATGGTAAAGTGATTGTTAAAAGAATCAATAAATGAGTATTTGATTTTCCGATTTATTCCTATATCAGCATCTGTTGCATGAACTTTGGTTACCAAAGTGCCAACTTCTACGTTTTCTGACAGAGCAACAGAATAGTAGGGTAGACTAAAGAGAGGTGCATTATCATTCAAATCGGATATTATCAGCTCAATTTGTGAGGAGCATTGCCAGGATATGTGTTCTCTATCTTGTACTATTGCTGTCAAGAGGTATTTTGATCTCGTTTCTCTGTCGAGATGTGCGATAGTTTTCAGGTGGCCGTTGTCTTTGTCCAAAGAGAAATGTTTGGCTCCATCACCTGTTAGAATGTAACGAAGTTTTGAATGTTCTGGACCATCAATGTCTGTTGCTAATACTGATAGCACAAATGATCCTGGAAATAGACCTTCTGAGAGAACTTGACGGTACCGATATTTCAGGCAATATGGTGGATTATCTAGAACAAAATAAAATTACATTTAAACAGTAACAAATGTTCGGGGTGCAGCAAGTGGGTTATGGTAGTGAATTTACATTATAGTGATTTTGCCTTATATTATAAGTTATAAAACATTACTTTATTTAATTCAGAACAATAAAAAATAGTGTAAAGAAGGGAAAACAAAAGCATGATTTCTAACATAAATATTTACACAGTCATTTGGCTGAAAAACTCAAACAAAACAATTGACAAACAGGAAATATACTCAACAAAAAATACTGAACATAAAAAAATTCCCATGGTTCATGCATTGAGGATGATTATATGTATGAAGAAGGGGAATTGTATGTATGAAGAAGGGGAAGAAGAACCCCCAGGGGTTTCTGCCCCCTCACCCAAAAACACGGGAGGTTCTTCTTCCCCTTGTGCATGCATACAACTACCTTCTAAGCATAAAGCACAAGAAAATTTTCTTGGGAGTAACCCCCGAGAAAGTTACTGGACCTGGGCAAATATGGGTGTTGTGCAGGGTAGTCAGGGTTTAAGGGAGGTATTGCTGCAAAATGCAAGAGAGGACTTTGTTTTTGATGTGGTTATTAAACGAGTTTTTTGCCTCAGAAAGAATGCGGACATAGCGGTCTCTTGCGTCGTTAAATGCTTGACGGTTTTCTTGACTGGGATTGTGTAGAAGCGTTTTGTGAGCTTTGATCTTTATAAGTCTGGCCTTGTCACAGGATTTAGAGAACCAGGGCTTTTGAGTGGCTGAAGAGGTTTTCTGTGTATGTGGAATAAATAATTCCATGCCAGCTTGGATAATTTCGGTGACGTTTTGTGAGATATCAGAGGGGTCAGGATGAGAGAAGCAGACAGACGCCCATGGAAATGAGGAAAAGTAATCCCGCATTTCGTCCCAGTTTGCGGAGTTGTAGTGCCAAACAATACGTAGGTGTGATGACTGTGTGACCTCGGGTTGCTAGTGGCTAGTTAAATATCTAGGAATTCCACCTAAATCTTATCTAAAATCTCGAGAGCATTGGTAGATCTGATTGAAGACGACAACTCGACCATTTTATGTTTATTTTTTTTTTAGGCTTGTAACATATAACATTTGATTTCTGTGGTTCATGCATTGAGGATGATTATATGTATGAAGAAGGGGAATTGTATGTATGAAGAAGGGGAAGAAGAACCCCCAGGGGTTTCTGCCCCCTCACCCAAAAATACGGGAGGTTCTTCTTCCCCTTGTGCATGCATACAACTACCTTCTAAGCATAAAGCACAAGAAATTTTTCTTGGGAGCAACCCCCCAGAAAATTACTAGACCTGGGCGAATACGGGTGTTGTGCGGGGTAGACAAGGTTTAAAGGAGGTATTGCTGCAAAATGCAAAAAACGCATCATCTTCAAAGTCCGACTAAATGGTTTTTTAGCATTTTCCGCTCATATTTACTCCCCGCCCAGCACCCCTATTCACTCGTGGTCCCTTTTGAACAAGCACTTACCATTAGCATCAAGAACAGTGATAGAAACCTTCGTCACATCTGTGAACATGCCGTCTGTTACTGTAATTTCTAACGAATAATTAGGAACTGTTTCTCTATCCAAAGGCTTTGCTACATAAACTTCTCCTGTCTGCCTTATCTGAAATTGTGAACTGGGATCTCCGGCAGTAATATAAAACTCAACCGGTGTTGCCAAGTCTACATCAGCATCTGTGGTGTCTAGTGTCAAAACTACGGTGCCAGGCAACGCGTCTTCATTCACAGCGCTCTCGTATGACTGCTTCTTAAAGAGGGTCGGACTATCGTTGTAGTCTTTCAGTCTTATTATAACAGTTGTACGAGCAGAACGTTTAGGAATGCCATTGTCTGTTGCTGTTACATGAAACTTGTATTCTGCTCTTGTTTCCTTGTCTAGCTCTACTAAGGTGGTTATCCAGCCTGTGTGTGAGTCTATTGCAAAGCTGTTAACAATATCGCCGATGTCTGATCCAAACATATAGCGGATTTCTCCGTTGCTAGCTTGGTCTTCATCATTGGCAATAACTAGAAGAATAAAGAGATTACATTTTTATTTTAAAAAAAATTCAAACATTGTATAATAATAATATTAATAATACTTTATTTGTACCATAATAATACAATATTTTGCGTCACACAATGTAGTTTTAGACGTACATAATAAAAGTCAAACAAGTAAATTTATTTATTTATTCATACACCATCCAACAGGTTAAAAGCCAAATTAAGGATGGGCCAATACACAAAACATAATAACAAACAATAATTAAACAAACTATACAAAAGAGAGTCACAAATTAGATTGTTGTTGCAAGATATTACGAAATAATAAAGAGGAATTGTTTACAATAAAGTTAGATTTTAAATTATACCAGACAAATAAGAGATGCACTCACCTGTGTAATGGACTGTATCTTCACGTGGGTTTTAGGGTCTTCTTTGGAGGTCGGGCGACTATCTTCACCCCAAATGAGGCAAAAAATTATGTAACAAGAAAATTAGACCAGAAAATCTGGAGCACATCCCTAGTCTGGAGTACTAGCAGTTTTCAGGACGACTGATTCTAACGCAGTGACGCTGGTTTACGTCGCGAGAGAGAGAGAGAGAGGCTGTCACAAAATCTGCCCCCTCTCCTCCTCTCAGTGGTGCCAACCACGGCGAGCAGCAATCCCTAAATGTCTGGCGGCAATTTCAAATTCAAAAATATATACAAACTTGCATCAACATTCCGCCCACCAAATAAGGACTACTTATTTCCGATTAAAAAATGCAAAGATTAAATTAAATTGGTAGATACACACTATAACTAACTATACAAATGGGAGATGCGTACTGGCCGTTTACTGCGAAGGTAAAGGGCACAGCTTGGTCATAGGACGATCTAAAATACTTGTGCTTGTTCGTACTTGAGCGACACGGGCAACGCCATCACGACCCGGATAGAGTTTCAATATGCGCCCTAACTTCCACACAAGCGGAGACACTGTCTCATCTTTGATGACAACGAGAGTACCAATCGAAGGAGCTTCTTGGGGGGTAGACCACTTATTGCGCTGCTGCAAGGTGTGCAAATATTCACTTTTCCAGCGTTTCCAAAAATCTTGATGCATTCTGGAAACAAGTTGCCAACGAGAAAGTCTGGTAAGTTTGACATCAGTCACGTCTGGGTCAGGTGGGGCACAAAGAGGCTCCATGGTCAAGAAGTGCGCAGGGGAAAGCGATGTCATGTCATTGGGGTCTGTACTAAGACTACAGAGCGGTCGGGAATTAAGAACTGCTTCAATCTGTGCCAGAACAGTGGTCAGTTCCTCGAATGTCAGAACCTGTGTGCCAACAACACGACGCAAGTGAGTTTTAATGGAACGAACCCCTGCTTCCCACAGTCCTCCAAAGTGCGGCGCTGATGGGGGATTCCAATGCCACTCAATTGACAAGGAATCAGTCACCTGATGTGCGTATGAAACCAACAATCGGTTGGCCCCGACAAAATTAGTGCCGCAGTCACTGTAGACATTGTCACAACGACCTCTTCGAGCCACAAAGCGCCGAAAAGCAGCAAGAAAAGCCTCCGAGGTGAGGTCTGATACCGATTCAATATGCACAGCCTTTGTGGTCATGCAAACAAAAATACACACATATGCCTTCGCACTTCTGACACCACGATATCTTCCCTGGGTAACGAGAAATGGACCGGCAAAATCAATTCCAGTGTGAGAGAATGGTTTCAGCTGAGAAACTCTTACTGGAGGAAGATCCCCCATTACAGGTGTCAAAGTTACCGGGCGAACACGGAAACAACGATAACATTGCCCAAGCACACTATTAATTGCCCGGCGGGCCGAAAGAATCCAAAAATTTTGTGACAACAAATACTGCAAGGTACGAGGTCCAGGATGTAAGTGTTTCTGATGGACACTACGAATCACCAAGTCAGTGAGCAAGTGTGAACGTGGCAGAAGCATGGGATGCTTTGCATCAAACGACAAGTCCGAGCATCTAAGTCTACCGCCCACCCTGAGAACACCATCCCTATCCACAAATGGGGCCAGCCTACGGATAGACTTTACACAAGGTCGACCGTGCTCAATGTCACGCATTTCCCTCTCAAACGCCAACCTTTGTACTGCTTTAACAAGAAAAGTCAGTGCAGTGTAAAGCTCCGCCTCACTCAATGCGCCCGAAATTCTGTCCTTCCGGGGTAATTTCAGATTTTTGACAAACCTCATACTGTAAGCAATGATACCTTGAATTTTCCTCAGCGAAGAATACCCTTCTAACAAATTCAGCGGCCAATCACACGAAACAACCTTTGTCATGCACACAACTTGCCTCTGCTCCGACATCATGACATCAGACTCTTCACCTAAAGATTCTGCGCTAATCCATGTATCGGATGGTTCGGACAAGAAAGCCGGACCCGTCCACCATAGCGGGTGATTGAGAAGCTCATTAGGAGTAAGTCCGCGCGATGCACAATCTGCAGGGTTGATTAACCCCGAAACATGTGACCAGGAACCAGGGGGTACCTTTTCTTGTATGAGCGCCACTCTATTGGCCACAAACGTTTTCCATCGATGGGGAGATGACTTAATCCACTGAATGGCAACTGTGGAATCAGACCAGCAAAATATATTATCAATAGAAATAGTCTTTCGGTATGTAACCTGAACGAACTCCATCAACTCTGCTAACAAGGCTGCTGCACAAAGCTCCAATCGGGGTACTGATACTTTTTTTAGTGGGGAGACACGAGACTTAGCACACAAGAGAGATATCTTTATGGCTCCGCTGGCGGATACAACACGAAGATAAATTACGGCCCCATAACCAAGCTCAGACGCATCCGAGAATCCATGCAATGTAGAAGAAGTAGTACCTTCAGCAGACACATACCGTGGAATTGACAACGATGACAAACAAGAAAGTTGCGATTTGTATGTGTCCCACCTGGATTCGACTTCTAGTGGTGGTTTTTCATCCCACGAAATGCCTAGCTGTCACAGGAACTGCATCAGCTGCTTCGCAGAGAGGGTGAGGGGAGACAAGAAACCCAAAGGATCAAAGATTCTAGCAAGCTCTGACAGTATGTTACGCTTGGTGCATTTGCGTTCAATTGGATGTACCTTGTACGAGAAGCAGTCAGTCCTTGGACACCACTGTAGTCCTAAAATCTTGACAGACACTAAGTCATCAGAGTCGAAACACAGAGATTGCTGATGACTACTGGGGAGAGACGCAAGAAATTCGGGATCATTGCTTGCCCATTTTCGCAACTCAAATCCAGCCTCTCCGAGCATTCCTATCAGTTGAGATTTCACTTCAATTGCAGAATTGGAATCTGGCACACTAGTTACTATGTCATCCACGTACGTGTCAGACCTTATGACGTCTGCTGCAAGAGGATATTTACCACCTAAATCTGTTGCCACCTGTAAGAGGGTCCTAATGGCAAGATAGGGGCTAGAAGCAACACCAAAGGACACTGTATTGAGTCTGAACTCTTGCACTGGCTCAGAATTGGAAAACCGCCAAAGAATGCGCTGGAAGTCCCTATGCTCCTCTGCCACCAATACTTGCAGAAACATTTGCTTAATGTCTGCAGTAAAGGCGACTCGATGAGCCCGAAAATTCAACAGGACTGTCACAATATCCTGCTGCAACTTGGGTCCAACCAATAGGGTGTTGTTGAGCGAGACGCCATTTGAGGTCTTAGCACTGGCGTCGAACACCACCCGTAACTTTGTAGTGGTACTTTCGGGTTTCAAGATACAATGATGAGGGATGTAGTAGACGGCACTAGGATGTGATACCTTACACGACACAGGAGACATGTGCCCATCGCTCAGATACTCACGCATGAAAGCCACATACTTTCTACGGATATCTGACTCTTTGGACAATCGTCTCTCTAGAGCATGAAGCCGTCTCAATGCCATGGAATGTGACTCACCCAGATCTGGCATCCCATCACGAAATGGCAGGCCCACGACATATCTACCATTAGAGTCACGTGAATGAGTGTCCTGGAAGATCTTCTCACACAGGGCATCTTCCGGACTCGCTAATGTGCACTGAGGCACTTGCTCCAATTCCCAAAATTGTCTGAGAGTTTTGTCCAGAGAAACATCGACCGACGTACAAAAGGAATCAACCACTAAATTCGATTGGGCTGGTACACTACCCAAGATTACCCAACCAAACACTGTATTGATAGCAGTAGGTTCCTGATCCTTACCCTTTCTAAGTCCCGGTAACAATGCCATTGCATATATATCAGCACCCAATAAAATATCAATGTCCCCTGGCTGACCAAAAGTATCATCCGCTAAAGCAAGGTCTTTGATATGATTCCAGACATATGATTGTACGTCCGTTGAAGGTGCCTTGTCGCAGATTCTGGGAACCACAATAGCATCGATATCGAAACTAGGATTAGGTTTGTCCCGAGGTCTCAACCTAAATGAAGTAACCCCCAAATCAGTAACGGTGGCCATCTGATTTATCCCCTGAATTGGAACAGAAGCATGTGACTTCGACAGAGAAAGTTTGCTTACAAGGCGCTGCGTAATGAAATTTGCCTGACTTGCACAATCGAGCAGCACACGACATCTATGATACACCCCATAAGCATCACACACATCCACTTTACATGTGGCAAATAATACAACAGGGAAGCTGGGAAGCGTGCTTGTCAATACGACTTGACCGGTTACTTGGTCGGGTCTGTTATCACCTTGCTCACATGTTTGTGTATCAGTCTGACCAGAGCTTGATGTAAAATGCAAATATGTGTGATGTTTCCTAGTACAAACACGACAATTAAATTTCGAGGTACACCCTGCGAGTTTGTGAGACCCAGCCAGACAATTATAGCACAGACTTTTCCTCTTCACTAAGGTATGACGATCCTTAGGAGACATTTCTAAGAACTTGTCACATTTCGTCAATGAGTGTTCCCCTGGCAACACACACAAGAAATTGATGAATCTGACTTACTAACACTAGTCACCAAAGAAGTGGTTGGTTTCGGCTGCACGAACTGTTTCCCTTTCAACATTTGAGGACCCTTCTTCACTGAGACCGGTGCTACGGTTAGCGCAGATGTTTCAAGAGCCTTGCACTGTTTTTCTAAAAAATCACTAAGGTGCGAGTACGTGGGGACCTCACAGTCACCAAACTGTATTTCAAATTGCTTTCGGATAGAGGAATCTAACTTTTGCAAAAGGAAATTGAATTTCGTAAAGTCCCACAAATCATACTGCTGCTCTTGATATAAATCTAACGCACATACGTTTTCAGTAAATGTTGTCAACAAATTCCTTAAATCTCGAGATGAATCGCCTGACACCTTCGGAGCATTAAGAAGAGCTAACCAGTAATTCGTAAGCAACACACGTTTATTTTCATACCTTGAAACTAGCGAATTATATGCCACTTGGTAATTATCCAAAATGAGGGGTAGGTTTTGAACTATTGAAGCTGGTTCTTTTGTCAAGGAAGCAAGAAGATACTGGAAACGCTCAATATCTGACAAAGTGTCATTTTCATGAATCAGAGTCCTAAACAAATCGAAAAAACGTGGCCACTGACCAATCGCCCCGTCAAATTTCGGAATATCGATCTTAGGCAATCGAACATTACGTCTGCCACCCGTTCCACTATCAGAGTGAGCCTCATTATCGAGCGACTTAGCTACATCGGCAGCATCAGCAGTAACCTTACCACAAATTTCAAAATAGATTGACTTGATGCTGTACTGTATGTTGTCGAAGTCTGTCTGAATCTCCGATTGTAAAGCCAAATTATCCTTATCCTTCATTAAAGACACGATGTCCAGATGTAAAGAATCAAACAAATTTACAGAATCGTTAAGACCTTGGTATCTGATTCTAAATTCATTCCTTTTTGTGGGTTCAGCCTTGGCGTCTAATGCAAACCTTGATAGGTGTTGCACTCGATTCATAACAGAGTTACGTTTATTTATCAACTTTTCCACCTCCATTTCAAAAATGACAAAAAACGAAAAGGCAAACTAGAAAAGACTGATATAACCTGAACCCAATCGGATGATAACCACGTGTTTCACGTCGAAAAAAACACGTTTCAAACAAGTAACAGAGCTCGAAAATCGCCGATTGCGAGACACTGAAAAACAAAACAATTTTGACGCTAAAAGGCCGTAAAACAAATTAAACAAGCAAAACAATTACACTAACACGGATTTGCCGACCCGAACACGTGTTCTAACCAAACCCTGGAGGCTATAAATTACGATTTTTAACAACAAAACCGCCAAACACGTGTGCATAAATTCACGATATGAACACCCACAAGTGTCAATTCTAATCAAACAAGCATCCGGCTCGAAGGACCAAAATGTTGTTGCAAGATATTACGAAATAATAAAGAGGAATTGTTTACAATAAAGTTAGATTTTAAATTATACCAGACAAATAAGAGATGCACTCACCTGTGTAATGGACTGTATCTTCACGTGGGTTTTAGGGTCTTCTTTGGAGGTCGGGCGACTATCTTCACCCCAAATGAGGCAAAAAATTATGTAACAAGAAAATTAGACCAGAAAATCTGGAGCACATCCCTAGTCTGGAGTACTAGCAGTTTTCAGGACGACTGATTCTAACGCAGTGACGCTGGTTTACGTCGCGAGAGAGAGAGAGAGAGAGGCTGTCACAAAATCTGCCCCCTCTCCTCCTCTCAGTGGTGCCAACCACGGCGAGCAGCAATCCCTAAATGTCTGGCGGCAATTTCAAATTCAAAAATATATACAAACTTGCATCAACAAGATCGCTTTGAAAAACATTTTTATCTCTGATATATTACATGAGAAGATATCTAGGCGGTCTTGCAGTACAGAGTAATCATTCCACATCTGGTAAATTGGTGACGATCGCAGCAATCGCGTACGAGCAGTCGGGAGATGTGCCTGGAAAACGTGCTGCAATACGAGGCACATTGGAATTAAGTTGCTGAAGCAGACTAGGGCAGTCGAACACAGAATTAACCAGTTTGTATAAAAATATAATGAAACTGCACTGCCTGCACATCGACAGACTCTGCAGACTAAAACGAAGAAGTAAACTTTCCTGAGGAAAACCAATAGACGGATATCGACCATCCTCACGAAAGCTAAGAAATTTTAGAAATGTCCTTTGCACTGATTCTAGACTTGCCACATGTATCTCATAAGTAGGAGCCCACACAACTGAGCCATATTCAAGTCGGGACCTAACCAAACAACTAAAGAGCAGGAGGAGGGTGTGTCTGTGAGAAATTTTTGCTGTTTCTTATCAAAAACCCAAGAGTTTTGTAAGCGGAACTGACAGTCTGCTCATAGTGTGGTTTAAAAGATAGAGTACCATCAAAAACAATTCCAAGGTCCTTAACTGTCCCGGGGCGATCAAGTGGAAGCCCTCTTATATTGTACCCGAAAGTAACTGCGTGCTTATTTCGAGTAAAGGACATCACACAACACTTGGAAACATTCTTAGAAAGACCACTCCGACAACACCATTCATCAAGGATGTGAAGACAGTTCTGGAGCTGCAAACAGTCATCAAAACTCGAAATATTTGCGAAAATCTTAATATCATCTGCATACATTAAAAAAGGAACATGTAAAACATGTTTAACTGGGTCAAAAAATATATTAAACAATAATGGACCGAGTTTGGAACCCTGCGGCACTCCCGAAGTTACGTGATAGGTTTAAGATTTGAAGCCCCCAACTTCAACAAATTGCCCCCTTCCATCCGGGTAAAATCTGAATAAGCCAAGCAAGCCCTCGGAGAATCCGATAGCCCTCATCCTGTCAATCAGAACAGAGTGATTTAGACAATCAAAGGCCTTAGATGATCAGTATACACAACATCAACCTGTGAAGAGCGGTCAAGAGCGGACGTAATGAACTGTGTAACGTCAACTAAATTCGTTACAGTCAATCTCCCTGGAATGAAACCATGCTGAGAAATAGAGAGTGTAATACAATCTAAGACAGATAACTGTACATTGTAATACATATAACCAGCAAAACATATTAAAGTAATAAATATAAATGTGTTAAAAGACTATACAAATTAAAATAACAAATCTAAAACCAATAAAATAATGTACGCACACAAAAACCAGCAAAATCAGTGGCATCTGCTTTGTTTCTTGACTTAGTTTATTATATAGCTTGATACCTGTAAACGTTACTATACTGAGCCATTTTCACACGATGATACAGTATCATGAGGTCATTTCCTTGCCTTATGTTGTATGAATGGTTACTTTCTATTTGTTCTTATTTGTATGGATATACACTAGGCAAGCAAGTATATAAACAGATGACATTGTCATTACCTGAGTGGTCTGGAAAAGACCTACGCAGAACTCACGAAATCCAGAGGAAATTAGTAACCTAATAGCGCTTTTTTGTAGGCGAAACACACGTTCCATTTTAGGGCCGCCACACAAGTTTGTCAGATGTAGCAACACTGTGGAAGTTCGCGTAGTATAATATTTTTGCAGCATCACTCTCCACAGGGTTTGCCATCTGCCACGGAAGGAAGATCACTCTTGCAAGCTTACCACTCAACATCTTCACATGAGACTTTAATGCAAGGTTTTCTTGAAAGAGCATATCCAGAAACCTGGTCTCCTAACGGTTGTGACTTATATACTGTTGAGATGGTCAGCTGAGCAGTCTTGTTTTTGTTCAATTTTAAGCAATTTGCACTTCCTGCATCTTCCAGAATCCGACCCATTTTCTATGCTGCTTGATCATGGTTCTTATATCTAAAAAGTTCGGCATGCAGAAAGTGCGTTATGGTAGCGAATTCCTATTTAAGGCATTGGAAAATATAGTAGATAGGTTTATGTTGGGAGGGATCCGCAGGGATCACCTCTTCCATAAAAGTCAGCACGCGTACCAGCGGGGGAAATCGACGGAGACGGCGTTCCACGCTGTGACGTGAAAGGTGGAAAGGGCACTACACTACAGGGAGAGCACATTAGCTGTGTTCTTCGATATGGTGGGGGCCTTTGATAGGGCAAGGACGGATACGGTCTGTGCCGCCCTACAGGATAGGGGATCGCTGGGGTCCCTAATAAGCTGGGTGGTGAACATGCTGGAGGACAAGAGAGTATCGCTGACCTTGAGAGGCCGGGGACTAGACGTTGGAGTGACAGGCGGCTGTCCTCAGGGTAGCTGCCTTTCGCCCTCAGCTATGCTGTCTGGTCATGGACGGCCTCTTCCAGCGGCTCATCGAGAATATCTTCTACGCCAGGCGTATGCTGATGATGGGCTGGTATTAGTCACCGGAAAATTCCTCGGCGTCGCCTGTGAGTGCATGCAAGCTGCCTGTAGCATAATTGAAAGGTGGTGCGGTGAGCTGGGACTCTCGGTAAACCCGGCGAAGATGGAGATGATCCTATTCACCAAGAAGAGGAATATGGAGGGGTTCAGGGAGCTCGTGATGTTTCAAAAACCTTTAGCTTTAGTGCGGGAGGTCAAATATCTGGGGGTGGTCCTGGACTCCAAACTAACATGGGGGTCGCAGATCGAGTAGTGAGGAAGGGAGCAGCGACCCTCTGGCAGCTGCGTCGAGTGATAGGGAGGACCTGGGGACTTAACCCTCTGGTCCTTCATTGGATTTACACTGCGATCATCAGGCCGAGGTCTGGTGGTGCAGTGTGAACCAAACCACTACTCCAAAGGCTGGCAATCCTGGGTATCACAGGTGCTATGAGGATGACACCCTCTCCACGCTAGAGGTCTTACTGATGCTGCCACCGCTGCCCATCTGTATCAGAAAGGAGGCTATGGCGTCGCATCTTAGAATGCGAGACTCGGAAAACTGGTGCGGAGAGGGAGCAGTAATAGGGCATGAAAGAGTCGCCAAGGAGGTGGAAAAGGAAATTCCTATTTCCGCCATTAAGATAATGAGGTTGCATTCCAGCCCGCAAACCTGGTCTGTTTCACTGATGGTTTGCGGCTGGAGGAACAACAATGCTCTGGGGCAGGAATATATATATATAACTTTCGCGCACTGCCAGGCCCTCGATATATATATATATATATATATATATATATATATATATATATATATATATATATATATATATATATATATATATATATATATATATATATATATATATATATTATTATTGTAAATGGTTAATCCGTTGAATAAATAAATAAATAAAATAAATATATATATATATATATATATATATATATATATATATATATATATATATATATATATATATATATATATATATATATATATATATATATATATATATATATCGAGGGCCTGGCAGTGCGCGAAAGTTATGCTCTGGGCGCATATACCACGGCATTCGAAACAGAGGTGAACGCTATCCTGTCTGTGGCCAATAGACAGGATGTGAGGATGAGCCCCGAGAAATGTGTATACATTTGCTCGGATAGCCAGGCGATCCTCTGGGCAGTCTGTGTGGCCAGAATCAGGTCAACACTGGTTCAGGAGTGCGCTGACGCCCTTAACGAACTAGCCAGGGCAAAGGAGGTGCAACTGGTGTGGGTTCCGGGGCACTGTGGCGTAGCGGGGAATGAGGTAGCGAATGATCTTGCAAGGCTTGATTCTCGGCGGCCGTCCTGTGGCCCGAGCCTGCGATATGCATAAGTAGGAAGACGATCTCTGTCACCTTAGAGAGGTGGACTGAGGAGGCCATGGAGAGGCACTGGGGGTCGGTTGGTGGCTGCAGGCAGGCGAGGGACTTTGTGGAGGACCCGGACAGAGATAAAACTGTCTGGCTACTCGATAGGGGTCGACCTACGCTTCGCCGAATCTCTGGGATGCTGACAGGCCACTGCGCCCTGAGTAGACACCTCACATTGATAGGTGTAGAGAGGGATCCCATTTGCTAGGAATGTGGCGAGGATGAAGAAATGTCTTACCACTACCTGTGTGAATGCGAGGCTTTTGGGAGTCTTCAAGCAGAATTGTTCGGTTCGAGGATTCTGCAGAGGAATCGGGTAAGTACGCTCCAATTGAATACCGTCACAGCCTTTATTTCGAGGTCGAGGTGGTTTGACGACGGAACCGAGGAAGAGTAGAGCATGGTTGCTTGGTTTGGCAAAAAGGGCCCATTGTGTCCTACTTGCTTGGCGTTAGCCTCCCCACTATTGCTACTACTACCACTACCATTGTAGCGAATTTTCATTAAATGCTTCAAATTTGAATCACTCAGTTTTCTATAAACCTAGAAAGTTAAATTTTGGTACGTACTAAGGTCTTTTCCAAGGCAACATACCCACCAAATTTCAACAAAATAGATTAACAACTTTCGGAGATAACGATTTTTTTCGAAAGAAAACTGAAAATTTTCCTTGAAAACCTTGTCCGATTTTTCTGGCTAACGCAATCGTTAAAGCTATTAATAAAATAAAAATTCTTGCTGAGGTTAATCAAAATCGGTTAATAACTTTTTGAGTTATTGTGTGGATACATAATATATAAGTATATATATATATGTATGTATATATATATATATATATATATATATATATATATATATATATATATATATATATATATATATATATATATATATATATATATATATATATATATATATTCTCACTTAAGGGTAAATTAAAATAGACATCTTTTTACAATCACAGCATGAGACTTTCTTGTAGATGTAACTAGTACATACCTTTCAAAACTGATGTACCCTCATCGATGTTTTCAGCTAAATACAGTATATACTGGCTACTTTCAAACTGCGGAGAATGATCATTTTCATCCAACACCTGCAAATAGATTTCAGCTAATGCAGTCAGAGGTGGACTTGAGTCTGTCAATGCTAAAACACCAATTAGATGTGAAACTTGCGATTCAAAATCCAGAGGTCTTGCCAGGATGACCTGACCTTGACTGTCAACTTCAAACTGGGGATTGTCATCTGAGTCTGATACAATCTGGTAGTTTACAGTAACGTTAGAAACCATTTTGAGTTTGGTGATGATTGTACCTGAAAAAGTAAATAAGACCCTGTGTAACAAAAGCTTTTTAGTTAGCCCAGTGGTGATTGGAACCTGTGATGAGCACTGTTAAGTACAATTTGGAGAACCCATTTCATCACAATACACTTTTCAGACCTGACGATCGTAGCGAATGTGACAGAAGTTAGCGAAACAATCATCAATTCTGAAAAATGTATTGTGCTAAATTCGGTTCACCAAATTGTACTTATTTAGCTGGTTGTTTAAATGTATTCCATTTAACATCATAATGACAAATTAGTTACGGAAAAAATACACCACAAGAAAGGTTTACAACAAGATGGTGCAAGAGCACATTATGATTATAATGCAAAGACATAGTTCTAGTAACATGCAAATAATTTTGAGGAATTTTAACGTTTCTAATTGCCATTTTACTTACCTGTTGGGGAGTTTTCTGATAAGAAAAATTTCTGGTCTTGTTTTTCAAAAAGTGGCGGGGTATCATTTGGTCCCATGATTAGAACACTGATTGGAACCTCAGAATGTCTTTCAGGTTTGCCTTTATCGGATGCACGTACAAAAAATTGGAAAACCTCCTCAGCTGAAACAGATTTCACAATAAAATATATACAATTAAACCATAATAATAATAATAACTTACTCTCTGGATTGGGTTTTTTGATTAAAAACAGGTTGCCAGTTTGCGCATCAATTGCAAATAAATCGGTAGCACCAGACTGATTCTTTTCATAGATGGTATATTCCACGTCAGCTGAAAGACCTTCATCGGGATCTGTAGCTTTTACTTTTAAGAAAGGTAATCTAAGGGTGTAATTTGATGGAATTGTCCCTTTGTACTCTTGTAATAAGAACCTTGGAGGATTGTCATTTTCATCACCCACTTTTACACGAACTGTCAGAAAACCTGACCTTCCTCCATCATCTGTAGCCATCACCAGTATTTCATAAATCTTTTGTCTTTCCCTATCTAATGGCGCTCTGGTTGTGATTTTTCCATTATTCTTGTCGATTTTAAACACCTCGTTCAGCAGATCAGAGTGAATGAAATACCTAACAGTACGAAATTCTTTAGCATCAGCATCTCTTGCTTTAACGACAGTAACTAAATAACCAGGGGACTGGTTTTCAGGTACCACTACATCTATAATTACATCATCAAACTCTGGAGAATGCAGGTTTGCCGGGAGCAGTTCTATTTTCAGTCTAGCAAAGTTGGTATAAACACCATCAGATACAGAGACGTTTAGAATCATTATTTCTAGTTTGCCGAAGTTTGCCAAGTTAGTAAGGCTTACAACACCAGTTTCTGGGTTCATGGAGAATGTTTGCTGGTCATTTCCGGATACAATAGTGTATCTCAAATTGTTTTGATCTACCACATCAGGGTCACTTGCTTTTACTATTGTTACAAATTGGTTTCTTCTGGCAGTTACTGATAAACCAGAATAGTAGGATGTTTGTTCGAATTTTGGGGGATTATCATTCATATCCAGTACTGAAAATGAAAAAATGAAACTAAGATTAATGTTGGTTTTTCTACTGCTTTAAGATTTTGTTTGGGGGAAGATGAAAACTTAATCTAAACCATTCGTATCTTCCTTTTACTTGATACATAAATATGAACTAGAAACACAAAGTAATTACTTACAGAAAAAACAATGGAGATTTATCATTGGAGAAAGACAACATTGCTAAACACCGGAAAGCATATCTACAAGAGTAGTTGTATCATGAAGAGGAAATTAATTGTGAAACAGATTATATCGAGGAGATGGAGTATTGTGCAAATCATTCAGTCAAAACTGTCAAAATTATTGTGCTCCAATATTTACAATATTTGAAAATAATTTTGGTGTTTTATAAGAAAAGCTTGTCAGTAGATCACAACTGGCACCCAGAGTACCTGTGTAAATGTTATCTAATAAATAGAACCTTAATAAACTCGAGATTCAACAAAACTAAGAAGTGATGTCAAACTTGTTTTGCATCTTGTTTGGCATCTACTGATATTTGAACTTTTTTAACACTAAAATTGTGATCTGTACAGCAGTACAAACTGTAATGTTAACATCAGCCGAGGTTCCGGCATTGTATTTGAGCAAGTTGAATGTCTGCACGTTCCGCCCTTCGGAGGGGGCGAAAAGCCGTCGGTCCCGTGTCCATGCGATGTTGGGTACGTTAAAGATATCTACCCTCCTTAGAGAAAGGCAGGGGTTCGGCAAAATTTCCACGATAGTGAGGTGAAACTTCTCCCTGGCGTCGGTGATTGACCATAGTAGCGGAAATAGGCCGAAGTTAAAGAAACAAAACACACACACAATATGATAATATGATATGAAAACACAGGCAAATGTTACAGTATAATGGTTTATTGCTTACAAACTACGAGGCATATTTCTAAAGTGCAGTTTGGTCATAAAAAAAGTTGTAGGTATTAATGTATTTCAATTCCGAAAATTTGCGTTCATTTATTTATTTATTTTATTTATTTATTCATACACCATCCAACAGCTTAAAGCCAAACTAAGGATAGGCCGATACACAAAACATAATAACAAACAATAATCAAACAAACTACACAAAAGAGAGTCACAAATTAGATCGCTTTGAAATACATTTTTATCTCTGATATATTACGTGAGAAGATATCTAGGCTGTCCTGCAATACAGAGTAATCATTTCACATCTGGTAAATTGGAGACGATCGTAGCAATAGCGTACAAGCAGTCGGGAGATAGAATGTGCCTGGAAAACGTGCTGCAATACGAGGCAGATTGAAATTAAGTTGCTGAAGCAGATTAGGGAAATCGAGCATAGAATTAACCAGTTTGTATAAAAATGTAACGAAACTGCACTGCCTGCGCATCGAAAGACTCTGCAGACCACATAGTATGGCTACTGGTCGATACTTTGATGGATCATCACTATCCCTCGCCTTGAAAACAGGGAGAACTCGTGACGGCTTTCAAATCGCTGAGAATGGTCCAGATCTAAGAATCAATTTAAAAATTGTCTTAAGTAGAGTCAAGAAAGCACATAAGCAGTCACGCACCAAGAAGCCAGGAACTAGATCAGGTCCACAGGACATGTTAGCCCTAATTCTCTTAGCAGCTGTAATAATTTCATCATCTGTAAAGTCATCAACAAAAAAACACTGTGATGTCCCCCGAAGCCAGGCCGGCGGCTGTAGGTGATGAGGTGGAACCAGAACATCCTGCAAAATAAGAAGCATAACTGCCAACTGCCTGTTGCTGGTTAGATGAATTCCCAATAGAAAAGTTTTGACGGCGCCGAGAAGAGCAGTTCCAGAATTTTTTAGGATTAGACCTAATCTCTCTTTCAACCCTCTTAAAGTAGTTTACTCGAGAGAGATAAATGTCTCTCTATATAAAAATTATGGAAAATAAATGACAACGAATAGCTTCAATATTTCAATGCAAATGAATAAACATTATAAAAAATCACAATAACTTTGAAACAATTGAAGGTAGATAAGTATAGTTGACGTTGGTGTACACAGAATTTTACGTACAGTCCAAATATGTAAAAATATACAGGTGTTTCATTTAAACTACCAAAGTTGATCGCTACTTCCGGTTAAACCGGAAGTGATATCGACTCCAAATTATTTTACATGGAAAGAGCGTTAAGTCTTATGTATGAACGCATGGAAAAACGTAGAGAATGAAACCTAGTGTGGCCCACTGGCTGTACACAACGGTGGTCAGACCATCAATAACATATGTGACACCAGTATGATGGCGCAAGGTGATGCAATCCAGTACCAAACAAAAACTGGGCAAGATTCAAAGGATGGCTTGCCTAGGCATCACAGGGCCATGAAGTCAACCCCAACAGCCCTCGTGGAGGTGTTGCTGGATCTGCCACCCTACACTTACTTATCATGGGGGAGACCAAGCTAGAACTATACAGACTAGCCTGTAATGACAGACTGAATGTCAACCCAGGCTGTAGGGGCCACTGCAAGATTCAGGACATGGTGAAGGAGCCCATGCTTGAAATGAAGTCAGACTTCGTGAGCCAGTGAATCTGCACGGAAAGCAGGTTTACAGTGGTAATCCCCGACCGCGAGGCATAGAGGGGGGGATACCGAGGTTAAGTCACAGTATTTCTCTCAGGGCTTACGCAACAGTATTTCAAGCCGAAATGTATGCAATCCTGATATAATATGTGCAGCGTATTACGTGTTGCAGAGGACAGACTATTGCAGAGTAACGAGCAAATGAGGACTGAACTGAGCCAGAATCGTGTACATACAAATGCTGCCTCAATGTCTTATCGCTTACATGCAATGCCAGGCGCACTGTTGAATTGGTGTGTATTATGGTCACACAAGTGATGCAGAATTCTGAGCCTGCTTCAAATCTTAGTTTTCGTCGTTTATTTAGATTTAGTCAGATTGTCAGACACGGAATTTTATTTTTACTATATTGCCGTTAAATGATCCGGTATGTGTCACATTTCTCGACTTTGAAAAGCTGGATCTTTCATGTTTCTTTTTGGTAAGTGGAATTGATTTGTTTATTATTACCTATAAAAGAATAATTTCAAAATAATAAAATATTAGATAGAACATTTCAAGTTATAAAAAAGTGAAGGGCCTTGAATTTGAAAAAAAAATTTGCTTGTAGCTCCTCCCACTATAAGCAGATTTTCATAATACACGTCGTATTATATTACCGTGCTCGTGCGTGTACAGTGTGACAAAAATAAGGTAAATAATAATACATTTATTTATTTATGTCCTCTCATCGAGTATTCGTGGTCGTTATTCCGAAAATGATTCCTTGTGAAACTGTATATTTTTGTACAAATGGATATTTCATTTAAATACTGAAGTGTCAGGAGAACGTGTACCTTGAAAATTTAGAAAAATTTCGTCTGCTGCGCAGAGGGGGTCTTCGCCCCACTGAACCCCCTCTTTTGGGCCGCGTCGATTATACTTCACCCACTCTCAAAGTCACGAGCCGCCACTGGTTTGAATATGTCCAGTGAAACTTAAATGTTCATCACATACAATACCAAGATCCTTGTGCGTTTCAGTCCTAGCCAATGGTATACCACTCACTTTATAGGGAAAAGCGATACGGCTGGTTTTTCTATTAATGAACTGGATAGGAATTATGTTGAATAATAAAATATCTTTTATGGTATCGTTAAACAATTAATGAACATGATTGGAATTATGATGAATAATAAAATATCTTGAGTTTAAAACCTTGCTCCCTTAATAGGCTAAGAAATTTTCAATATACCTTCATAAAGTAACAACATAAATTCTTATAAAACTACATACTAACCTGAGACCCATACATGTGCAGTACTATTTAAGCTGGGTATTCCTTTATCTGTTGCAACAACAATAAAATGATGCGAGCTTGATTCTTCATGATCCAAAGATTGCTTGAGGTATATAACACCTTCACTCTCATCTATATAAAAATAATCAGTGGCATTGCTATTGTCTTTAAAAATTGAATACATGATCTGCTGGTTTATCCCTGTATCATTATCAGTTGCTAAAACTGTAAGAATAGGAGAGGCAAACTGGGCGGCTTCGGAAACCGACACATTATAGCTCTCTTGAGTGAACTCGGGTGGGCAGTCGTTGACATCTTGAAGAACAATCGATACTGGTACTTCAGCATAAACTGCAGATACAGAATCAGTAGCTCTAATGATCAGTTCATATTGCTGTTGCTGCTCAAAGTCCAGTTCATCAACTACAGAGATTACACCTGTTGAGAGATAGTTTTGATATACAAAAATTTAACACTGCTTATTGCCAATAAAAGTTGTATGTATACAGTTGTATTGATCAAAAACTAAGTGATTTGCTAAGGCCGTTAGTTACAGGTGCTACAAAGAATTGTGTGAAAAATCAGTTATAAAACAATAAAACAATATGCTGGATGATTTTAGATTTACACTGTCAGGATTGTTTGGACTGCAAGTGACTTCCGACCTACTCTGCCATGGTCAAAGTCACTTGATGGGTTGCTAGGTGTTTCACCAGTCATACTTGCTGAAACTGAAGCTTTCAGTCCATAGCTTATGGTTGGCGAAGCATCTAGCAACACCAAGTGAGTTTCACTATGACAGTACAGCCCAGAAGCCCTTTAGTCATCCAAAATATACTGGATGTTTGATACTTATCATCCATCTTTCCCAAGTCATAATAAAAAATTAAAAAGTGCCATCTAAAATAGTCTGTTAAAAATAATTTCAGTTTAAAAGTCATCAAGAATAAAAAATGTTTCATTTATTTATTATTTAATAAATACACCCATTGTTCACTTAATGTGTCAAGTAAAAGTGTCGAAGTTATTATGAACATTTTATATCAACATTTTACTAGGAATTAAGAGGTAAATAAGAAAGTTTTGACATAGAATGAGAATCAATGTATCAAGTATATGCAGAAAATAAAGATCAATTAAATACTATTATATTTAGCATATAATAAGTAAAATGGGTCACTACAAAGAATCATTTGCTTCTCTATGTAAAAGACACAATTTAGTTATACATGTTATACCTAGTTTCAGTGTCGAAACTTCTCTCGAAACATCACAACAAATTTGGTCTAATTTAAACCTCTTATAAATATTCTAGCTTCACCAATATTGTTTTCGAACCGTTGGACTGCACGCTGCACTATTTCATCTCAAATGTTAGGGCACATAGCAATTGCCACGGCCTTTGTAAAAACTTCTGGATACCTTTTAACCAGAAAGATTTTAAAGAAGGCGTCGAAAGTTACATCTATGCAAATTTGTGTAGCGAAAAGCAGAATCACTGCAAAAAAACACAAAAATAATACAAGAGTGTAGGTATTTCGATAACAGTTAGCGACAGTTACTGATGAAGACAACTTCGTTGTTGAAATACATATCTAGCGCATAACCTTTTGTCATTACTTTTGTGGTTTCTTGGGGTGGTTATGCTTTGTGTTTCAGTTTCCAGCCACAATCTTGGACCTCAGTCTTTTAAGTTTGTGTACGTCAAATGTTCTTTATAGTTTAGTTTGACATTTGACATTATTTATCAATGGGAGCTAGAAGATAGGTATTATTGAATTTATTTGTCATGTGACAGCTTCACATATCTGCCAATATTAAACCAGATTCATGGCTTGCTTTATAAAAACAGTTTTTACATTTTTAAACATAACAAAATAAATTACATTAAGGATGCAAAGACAGCAACAAAGAAAAATGTTGTATTTAACAGCTTAGGCAACAGAAAATCTTAATGTCCAGTGTACAGGGTGAGCGAAACTTGATGTGCCAGCTTTTTTGTAAGAAAAGGAAAAGTGATAGAAAAATCTAAAAGAGGTTCTTAAATTCGATTGAGTAAGGTCCATTTTAAGCCAAATTTGCATATTTTTGGATATTTGGAAACTAAAGTAGTGGCACGTCATCGAATTTTTTTCCTATAACCATACCTATATTTTTGCATGTCTAAAAAAACTATTTTTTCTGGACAAATTATGTAAAGAAAAAAAAAAGCTAAATTTTTCTGTCAAAAGTTGTTTAATAATTTAACATTATAAAACACATTATATGTTACTACTTTTACCACAGCAATAAACAAAGTATGTAGGCAATCATTGCAACAAATTTTCAATGTGACCACCTCCCACTCCTAAACACTTATCCAATCTCCGCCCTACTTTTTGCACTGAAGCCTTATGAAACATTTCTCTAGATAGTTCACCGCAAGCACTTCTGATTTTTTCTTTTAAATGTTCCAAATTAACAGATGGTGTTCTGTAAACTTTATTTTTCAAAGCTCCCCACAAGAAGACGCCTAGTGGGGTCAAGTCCGGTGATTTGGGCGGTCACTGTATTGGTCCATTTATACCTATTCATTTTTCTCTGTAAGTTTCATTTAAATATTGTTGGACAATTCTGGCTTTATGCAGTGGAGCTCCGTCATGTTGAAAACACATGTTTGCTCGCAGCTGTAATGGCACATTTTCAAGCAGCACAGGATGTTGTTCTTGGAGAAATTGCAAATATCGCTTACTATGTAAAATTCCTTCATAAAAATATGGACAGATCAAATGCCCGTTAATTATACCACATCAAACGTTAATTCCAAAGTGTCCTTGATTTTCAATAGGATTGACAAAATGTGGATTTTCAGTAGCCCAAAACTGCTCATTTTTTTAATTGGGCTTACCATTACTAACAAAACGGCTTTCGTCCGTCCACAACACATGCTGAACAACAAAAAGATTTTCATTGATCAAGTTTACCATCACTTGGGCAATATAATTAATTCTTCGTTGTTGATTTGATCTGACAAGTGTTCTAAGTTATGAAGTTTATAATCGTGATAACCATTTTCTTTCAAAATTTTTCATGCCAAACTATATTTTAAATTCAACTAATGACAAGCTTGCCGAATCGAGATCCTTGAATGGTCTTCAAAATACTGCAAAACATTGGCAACAGTATTGTCAGAATTGACCCTTCTAGCAATTTTTCTTCCCTTTCGAGAAGAAAATGCCTCATTATTTGCACGTAAATTGCGTTCTAATCTTGCAAATATTTTTAAGCTTGAAAACAACACGTTCAGGGTATCTCTGGGCGTATAACTGAACTGCTCTTCTAGGGTTATTTTAAGGTTCACCATAAACTAATAACATATCGCCTTTTTCGTTGTGAGTAAACATTTTTCAAAGTAAAATGACAACAAAACAATATTTGTAAACCATTAGTTTAATTATAGACAGATAAAATTTTGCTACGACAGATAAAACTTTGCTATTTGTTTCCAAAGGCTTCTTGTTTATATAATAATAATAATAATAATTTATTGTGTCCAACAGACCAAGTACAAGACCAATTACAGGACACTTACAAACTAATTAGAGTGAGATTACCATAAATTAACAATAACAAAATATTAATCCAAAAACAAACCTAAAACCACATTTCAATAGCTCTATGCAACAATGTACACAAACTGTCTCTAAATATATCACTACGTGAACAAATGATAATAAAAGTTTCACACATTACATATATTGGAGATCTTAACATAACAACAGTCCTAGCCTGATTATTATAAAATAACATATTGTGCCATTCACTCACTGGGAACATGGAAATTTATCTGCGCCAATAATTCCAGACAATCAATGACATTGTGTATCAGTTTATATAAAAACTTGATTGAGTCAACTCTTCTTAGCTTACACAAACTGACGAATTCAAAGTGCCTAAGCAAAACAGAATGTTCGAACCCCCTCTCCGGATAACGCCCAGTTTCCTCAAACCACAGATATTTTAGGAACCTTCTCTGGACAGATTCGAGTGAGCTTATATGCACACCATAATATGGGCCCCAGACAAGAGATGCATATCGTAACTGAGAGCACCAAAACATGTAAACGACCCACAGTTCCGCACTATAAATCCTAAAAACCTGTTACACTCGTTTACTATGGTGTTGATGTGAATGTCAAACGACAGTTTCTTATCAAAGTGGACCCCCAAGTCCTTCACAGTCTCCACACGATCGACCATCAACCGACCCACAGTGTACTCAAACTGAACAGGGAAAGCTTTACGTGTGAAAGTCATGACCTTACATTTACTCACATTTAGTTCCAATCCATTCTGTAAGCACCACTCATAGAGCAAGTCTAGATCTTCCTGCAGTCTAACGCAATCATCGAGCGACGTCACTCTCATAAGCAGCTTCAAGTCATCTGCATAGAAAAGTCTCAGCACACTTAAACTACTGTCCAAATCATTGATAAATAGTAGGAACAATAGCGGCACCAGATTAGAGCCCTGAGGAACGCCTGAAGTAGAAATGAGCTCAGAGGACCTGAACCCGCCATAGCTAACAAATTGAACACGATCACTAAAATAATCCCCAAAAAGACGTAACATGCTATCGCTGAATCCATACGATGCAAGCCTGCTCAAAAGGGCAGAGTGATCGACACGGTCAAAAGCCTTCACAAAATCTGTGTAGACAACATCAATCTGACCCCCAGCATCAATGCCGTCTGAGATCCACTGAGTGAAAACGGCCAAGTTTGTGACAGTTGACCTACCCCTCACAAATCCATGTTGACAGGGTGATATCACTGTTTTCACAGAGTTGTAGATACCCTCGTATAGAACCATCTCGAAGATCTTAGCAAAAATGCAGAGTAGAGTTATCGGACGATAGTTGATGACCAAAGATACATCATTAAATATGGGGCATATACGTGCCAACTTCCAGATCACAGGAAACCGACCAGTGTTCAAACATAAATTAAATATGTAGCAAAGAGGAACAACTAAAACACCAGCGCAGTCTTTTACAAGGAAAGACGGAATCTGATCTGGGCCAGACGTTATTTTACTGATTAATTTTCTTATAGCTCTCCGTATCTCTTCCTCCGTAATTCTAGATAGGTGGACGTAATACTGATTAGGCTTTGAGTCAGACGCACTATTCTGTAAGTCAATTCTGCCGGCTGGTGTATAAACACTACCAAAGAATGCAGCAAACGCATCAACTATTTGTTGTGAGCCAGTTAGCGCATCACCGTTATAATACATCTGACCAGGTATTCTTGTGCGTTCTTTGTGCGACAGTCAGTGATCGACTGCTGAGTGTATGGTTGCACGAATTTTTTGTTATACTTTTTTCTACAAATTTGATTATACTTTTTAACGGAAAAAGATAGCAATTTTTTTTCTTTACATAATTTCTCCAGAAAAATAGTTCTTTTTAGATATGCCAAAATATAGGTATGTTTCTGGGCAAAAAAATTCGATGACGTCATTACTTCAGTTTCCAAATATCCAAAAATATGCAATTTTGAATTGAATTTGAATTTAAAATGGACCTTACTCAATCCTATTTAAGAACCTCTTTTCTGATTTATTCTAAAGCTTTTTCTTTTCTTGCCAGAGAGCCGAGATATCGAGTTACGCTCACCCTGTACATAACACAAAAGTTTATGTCTTGTTTTCAACTAACAACTGTATACTTACAAACACCAAATAATTATTAACACTTAACACAAACAAAAAGAACAATGATATAAGGTGCAGTAAAAAATAAAAATACAAAGATAGATTAAAATAAATAAACAAACGCTACTAAAGTGCAACTATACATTTTGGTGGTTTGATAAAACACAAAATTGCAAGTAGTTAATAATAGGAAAAAAAGAATACCGAAGGAAATACAATTGAAAATCTGATAAAACATATTTATAGGGAAGAGAATGCATAATACATGCCACTGAATAAGCTCAGATAAAGTTTTCGTCATGAATGAATTTTTCCTCATTAATGAATTGTATGGATACCACAAAATCGAAAAATTCTCCTAGAGCAGGGTATGTACTTTCCTTATTTTAAATTTTCGACAGGCACGTTCAATAGATGATTATGACCTTCTAGTTTAAATTCAAATGAGTAAATTTGGGTTTGGTCATAGGTGGTTATGAGGAATCCAGCGAAATTATATTAAAGTACATGGTGATTCCAGTTAAACCAGAAGTACCATGTAAGCACTTTGTTATTTTAAATGCACCATCCTCTATATTTTTGCCAAATTTTAGGTGAAATCTTATAAAGGCATCATATGTCAAAAATATGATGTATTCGAATTAGATTATTTCGAAAATTTTTGAAATGTCACTACTGTGTTTGATAAGACATGTCTGTGCTCCTAATTAAGGTCGGAGAGTCTGCCTCCGTGAGGAGACTGAGAAATCTTAGCTCTAAGTATAGCGCAGTTGATGCTTACAGTAACTAATAGAGAGTGTTCTATTAAGTACACTTAAAGAACCCAAATCACCACACCACATTTCAAAAGACCTGACGATCGTTTCACTAACCAAGTTAACGTCACCAGAGGATGAAAACTGAAACGATCATCAGGTCTTTTAAAATGTGTTGTGATTTGGGTTTTCAAGTGTACTTATCAGTGCTCATCACAGGTTCCAATCTTCACTCAGAGTGTCCAACTAGAGTAACTTATTTCATACATAATTTAATAATTTCAAATAGAACACCCTATATTTTTAGTGAATTTTTATTTAAAAAAATTCACTAATAGAGAGGTATCGATGGTGAGACTTTGCAAAAATTTTTTCAAGTGAGCGCGAATTAGGACCCCTAGAACCCATATCCTGGGTCAGTTTCAATTTTTATATGTTTATATATATATATATATATATATATATATATATATATATATATATATATATATATATATATATATATATATATATATATATATATATATATATATATATATATGTATATATGTATCCGTCTGATAACTCAAAAAATAATTAACCCATTTCCATGAAACTCGGCAAGTGCCTTTCTTTTATTAATGGCTTGGATTAGTTCGTTAGCCAGGAAAATCGGACGGGGTTTTCCGAGAAAATTTTGAGTTTTCTTTCAAAAAAAAATTTTTTCTCTGAAAATAACAAAGCTGTTTTAGTTAAATTTACTATATATGTTTCCTTGCGAAAGACCTTACTACGTACCAAAATTTGACTTTCTAAGTTGAAAATTGAGTTATTCAAATTTTAAATATTCTTTTGAAAAAAAATTTTTTCTTCAAAAATTACAAATTTATTTTAATGAAATTTGGTGGATATCTTGCCCTAGGAAAGACCTTACTATATACCAAAATTAAACTTTCTAAGTTTATAGGAAATTGATTCAAATTTGAAGCATTTAATAAAAATTAACTCTCATAACGCACTTGCTGCGTCTCGAGTTTTTCTGCTTGGTCTAATTGCACATTACTATTTCCAGGATATATTGATTTTTATTTTACATGTTGCGGATATTTAGATATCTGGTCATACCTAGTTGTCAATGGCCGAAAATATCAAAATTCAACTGGCACTTCTTAGGACGTTTCTTCGTAACAGCTTGTGATTTTTTTGTTATGAAAATTGCGAAAATTGTAACTTAACCTAACCTAATAATCAGTAATCAAGCTTATAAGAAGCTTTTGTTTATTTTTTGAATAATATTTTTAATTGATTCTTATTAGTACACAGTCAATTTAGCAGAATGCATTAAATGACAGCTTTCAATGGTAGATTCCCATAATACATCTAACTTGCTCAAATTTGATGTCAGCCTAAATATATATGTTAATTTGACACTCAGTACTGAAAAAGTGCAATAAATTCAAATCACACTGCCAAGAATTGAGTGCAGGACCTTGGGTTTAGCAGTCAAACACATTAACCACTAGGCTACTGAGACTATTGCTAGCTTGTGATTTATATAGGTACTTAAAGTCAATCAGTTGAAAATCCATAAATATTAACTCAATTATTTAAAATTTTGCTTCGTCTTATAAGGATCAGTTATTTTAATTTTTAGTGAATTTTCTTAAAAAAATTTCACTAATGAGGAGCTCCCGACTTTTGAATTTTGAATTTTTTTTTCAAATGTGCGCTAATTATGCCCCCTAGAATACCTATCCGGGGTCAGTTTCAATTTTTATATGTATATATATATATATATATATATATATATATATATATATATATATATATATATATATATATATATATATATATATATATATATATATATATATATATATATATATATATATATATATATATATATATATATATATATATATATATATATATAGTGTGGGTAAGGTATAAGTGACAAAAAAATTTCGAATTTGATTATGATATTCTGGGAATCCCTCCTGCTTTGTCTTAAACTGAGATGTTGAGAAAATGAACAAAATTAATTAGTATACAGGGTGGTTTATAACTGATGTAATGAAATGTATTAAGAGTAAACTACCTTCGTTTATGAAGATACCGCAAAAATTTATTAACAAAAATTGTTTAGAATTAAAATTTATGACAGGCTTTTAATTTTCAAACAGATCAGCCTACTATGATTTTTTTTTAGCTGCGACTTTATTCAAATGACGTTCGACGGCTTCTGTGATTAGGTGTACTTTAAAAAATACTTGAAACTGTATTAAAAAAAGTCTTTACCATAAATAAACTTGGGGTAGGTTTGCTTTCATCTCAACCAATAAAAAAAGTAAAGTAAACGCACAATTGGACATTCGAAGCAATAATTGGCGAGTTGCATGGCTACTTGCGCTCTGCCTTGCTGTTTGTTTCCCGGGATACTACTTATTTGGAAAATTGGAACGTCAATTTTATTTGTCACGAACGGCAAGCTTCTGTATTTAAAAATGTTAACAACAGAACAAAAAGTGTTTATTGTGCAGTGCTATGGTTTGGGTGAAGAACATTCTTATCAGGGAGTGATAAGAAAATTCCTTGAACGGTGGCCAAATTATTCAGTTTCCGCTACTGGTGTAAAAAAAGTTGTTACAAAATGTATGCATACTGGGAGTGTTTTAAATGTGAAGAAGACAAAATCCAAACTAAATGAAGAAGACAATGCTGCAGCTGCATTAGCTATGGATTCTGTTAGGCGTTTTCCGAAATTATCATTAGGAAGAAGGGCATTAGAAATTGGCAATATTAGCAAATCGCATTTTCAACAAATTTATCGTAACAACAATGTGACACCTTTCAAAGCAAAACTTATACACACTTTGGAAGAAAATGGCAAGTCAAAACAATCACATTTTTGTTTATGGTACGGCGAGCAATATCTACCAAATCACAATTTTGGCAGAAGTATTATTTTTTCGGACGAATCCACTTTCACCACTAATGGGGTGGTAAATTCCCAAAATGCACGGCATTGGTCTATGGAGAATCCAAATTAAAGAGTTAATTGCAGAAGAAAATGCCATAAAAAAGTATATGTGTGGTGTGCTGTTGCTTACACTGGGATAATTGGGCCATATTTTTTTGAGCGGAATATGAACCAGTACAGTTATCTGGAAATGCTGGAAAATATTCTTTAAGACCATTTGCATGACATGTCACTAGAAGATAGACAAACAGCATTATTTCAGCATGACGGCCACGCAACACATGCAACAGGAATCGTTCGAGAATGGTTAGATCGAGATTTTCCTGGGCTGTGGATTGGTCGATATGGGCCTTCCCATAAGTCCCGATCTTACCTTAATGGACTTTTATTTATGGGGCTATCTCAAACAGAAAGTCTACACGGCTCCATTAAACAACGATCTTGATTTGTTGAAACTGAGGTTCAGAGAGGCAATTGACGGTATTCCAATTCAACATATTCTAAATGCCTACAAAGCATTTACTAAACGGGGTTATGTGTATCGGTTGGTGGCAGCACATTTGAATAATTTCTTTATTTTTCGTTGTTCGTTTTGATTTTTGTTAGCAATAAGCGTTGTGTATTTTACTAATAAATTATTTTTAACATTGCATGGTTACTTACTTTGCGCACCTGCGTTCAGAAAACCACAGGTAAAAGGCTCCATGTTGATAGGGAAAAAATGTTAATAATTGACTTGAAAATTTAAAGTAGGCTGATCTGGCTGAAAATTAAGAGCCTGTCATAAAATTTAATTCTAAACAAGTTTTGTTTAGAACTTTTTGCAGTATCTTTATAAACGAAGGTAGTTTACTCTTAACACATTTAATTAAATCAGTTCTAAACCACCCTGTATATTAATTGATTTTGTTCATTTCCTCAACGTCTTAGTTTAAGACAAAGCAGGAGCGATTCCAAGAATATCATAATTTAATTCAAATTTTTTTTTGTCACTTATATGTTACACACACTCAATCCGTGGACACACTATATATATACATATATATATATATATATATATATATATATATATATATATATATATATATATATATATATATATATATATATATATATATATATATATATATATATAAATAAATATATCACACCGATAACTCAAAAAATAATGTGCCGATTTTGATTAAATTTGGTGAATACCTTCCTTTTGCAAGTGGCCTGGATAAGTTCGTTATCCAGGAAAATCGACCCAGGTTTTCCCGGAAATTTTTGTATTTTCTTTCGAAAAAAAAACATATCTCCGGAAATAACAAAGAAGGGCAACCAAATTTGGTACGCCGGTTTATATCATGATAGATAAATTAAATACAAAAATTTAGCTCTGTAGGTTAAAAGATAAAAAAATTATATGCATATAAAGAAAAATAAATTGGGATTTTCCTCATAATGTCAAAGTCGCGATTTGAATCGTCAAAATTGGCAATGTTTAGGCAAAGAACATGAAAGAAATACGGATTGTGAAAAGAAAATGTTGCAAGAAGAGTGTTCCGCGAACCCTTAAGTTTCGGCTTCAACTGTCATTGCCTTTCATTTTATTAAAATATTTACTCATTTCAAATAGACCCTTTCTCTGATGCTTTGGCGGTCGGTTTAGTTAAGTTGATGCTTTCTCTGTAGGTTTAGTTAAGTTTATGATTTAACCGTCTATAATTTTTAGCTAATTTTCGTAGAACAAATTTGTTAATGCATTTTTGCCTTTTTTATCGAAATATGATGCATGTTTGTAAGAAAAAAATCTGGACGCAGTAAGTGCGTTTTGGTAGCGAATTTTCGTTTAATCCGACGCTGTAAGTGCGTTTTGGTAGCGAATTTTCGTTAACTCCTTCAAATTTCATTAACCCAATTTGCTATTAACGTAAGGTTTGTTGGCTAGGAAACCAACATTTAAGTTTATTTTCGGAACATTTTTGTACATTTTCAAACAATAAGTAATTTTGATAAAATATAGTACATTGTTTCTACTACATAGGCCATACCGGTAATCAGATTGATGCCTGCTTGTATTTGCTATTAAAAACATTTTTTTAAATCGAACAGGCCTTATGTTATTGCATTTTTGCATTTTACATCTAAATATAATGCATGTTTGTACGAAAAGAAATTCGGGACACAGCAAGTGCGTTATGGTAGCGAATTTTCATTAAATGCTTCCAATTTGAATAGCTCAATTTGCTATTAACATATAAGGTTGACCAAGAAAACGTTTTTTTCAGGAACACTTTAATATTACTTTCGGAAATTTTTGTACATTTTCAAACAAGAAAGTTATTTTGATTAAACACGGCACATTGTTTCTACTATATAGGTTATACTGGTAACCAAATTTGACATATTTGGTATTAAAAACAATTTTATGAAAATTCACTACCATAACGCACTTGATGCGTCTAGACTTTTATTATTTTAATAGCTGTGGCATCTCAGGTCATTAGTGCAATTTCCTGATCTTTATTTTATTTATTGTATAATCTTCCAGAAAAAGCCAACGTCTCGTTCACCAATCGAACCCAAGACCTCTCGCTTTGCAGGCACTGAGCAATCTGCACCACGAGGGCGCCTTTATGTAAAATAAAATGTGTTATTATCATTATTATTTAACATCCTTATATTTAGGAAAGTTATATTTAAATTAACAAATAGAAAAAGGGATATTTTCTGATTTGTACTTGTATCCATACCATATTCATTTACTTACAGTTGAAAATTTATACATTAATGAATGGAAAACAAGCATGATATGCAGCATTAATAATTTTAGATGAATACTCACAAGGACCATTGTTACTGTCAGGGGCTGTGAAAAGGAAATTATGATAGATTAGAAATAATTTTTTTACTAAAAAGTTTGATTTTGTACTACGAAAAAAATTAGAAAAAACTACTCGTGTCATAACTACTTACTAGATCAGAAAGATAATATTTGTTTTCCTTTTTTGTCGTTGTAAGGTTTGGCCTTTTACATTGACTCAGGCAGTTATTATCAAAACAAAGTAATTCAAATGCAAGTCACAAAAATAAGCCGCCAGTACACATACTTAAAAGTTGTGCTGCCTAAATGGCATTAATTATACAGACAAACACTGCTTACCTACAAGAAAAACTAATAATTTTCATATGGGACTCAGCTTTAAAATAGAACATTATAGTAAAATTATCACACTTCTGAAAAATAATTACATTACTTTCACGTATAACTTTTAATAACCTAGACCCCGACTTCTTTTAGGTCTAGGGTCAAACATACTGAGACCTTAGAGACGATCTCCAGTGGGATTTGTGGAGTATGCAGACTGAGGCACCATAATCGAGCTACAACAAGACAACCTACCCTTCTCCACGGCTTTAAGAAGTAGGCAAATTGAGGCCTTAAAGTTAATTTCCTTTCATATTTCCCTATTCTCTTAAAAATGGCTTCAAAACAGGGGCCGAAACGTCGAGTTTTAATGTATAAGGTCATAACCCAAATAGATAATAATGAACACAGAAGTGGCTACTGATGCCAAACAATGAATAAGCCTAGTTGAATAAAGACCTATGATCTAGGATTCAACCCTCCTTCACTGAATAAATATGAATGATTTATATTACAATTTTGACTGTATTTACAACAATGACTTTTTATGTAAAGGAAAAATGCAATTTCCTTATTAATATCTATCTTGTAAAAATTTAACAAAATCAGATACATTATCAAAATAGCAGATAGTTTTATAGCAGATCGATTTTAATTTAGCCGTATTTTTGTAACTTCACCTGTTCAGTTGTTTTAAAGTAATGAATGGAAGTACATGCTCGTTAAACGTTTCTTCTACCCACATGACAAATAGACACTGTGTCTGGGGGAGGCTTTATATATATATATATATATATATATATATATATATATATATATATATATATATATATATATATATATATATATATATAGGGTGTTTCTAAATTGATACGAAAATATGAAAAATTCTACATGGTGATTCTTTGGCGAAAAATAAGGGGTGTCTTTTTCATAAGTTTTTCTTGAAACCCCTTCTCCTTCAAGTTACAGCCCTTTGAAATTTTGGCAAAAAAAACTTTTCATTAAATTTCTCCCTTATGAAATATTTTTAAAAAAACGAAATTTTGCAGATGCATAACACTAACAAAAAGACAGTTTTAAATGGATTTTGTAATCCTATCATGTTATCACAAGAGGGTGAAAAAACCTACCCTTACATTATTTTCTATCAGTACTTTTTATTGTGTGTACCGTTTTCTATTAAAAAAAAAGATTTAGAAAGAAGGATTCATTTAGCAACTTTTTTATATCTTGACATTTTCTCATAAAATTCTTAGTTTCATCACAAAAAAATAAAATATTACTCAGATCGATGTCACATGGATTTACAGAGTGGTTGTTATTTGCTGAAAAATCTAGTATGTGGTAGGCTATCAAATAACGTCATAACGACACTAATATGTTAATATGTATTATTTACTAATTTTCAAAAATTCATAACAAGAAACAACAACTATTGTACTACTATTTTATAATTAATAATTAACAAACTAAGAAACGAAAGGAAATATTAACAAAATGTCAGTACGTATCATCATAATAAATGTTGAAAATGCCCCCCTTCAGAGAGAATGCATTACTCTAGTCTGTTTCTCAGTGAACTTTGTATTCTATGAAAAATACCGGGTGTGTTTCTTATAATATCACATGATGCGACAATACGATTTCTGAGGTCATCGATGTTTTCAACAGGACTTGAATAAAGGTTTTCAGAAAACCCCCACAGGCAAAAATCCAACGGATTCAATTCAGGAGATCAGGCGGGCCATTTCTGTGGGCCTCCTCGACCTATCCAACGATTTGGGTAAATTTAGTTCAAGTAGTTACGGGCGTTGATACTAAAATGAGCCGGAGCCCCGTCGTGCATGTACCACATTTGTTGTCTAATTTGTAAAGGAATATTTTCAAGAAGTAGGGGCAACTCTTCTTTGAGTAGAGTAATTTCGTGTGGGTTTTCTTCAGACCATATGTGGTTATTATGAAAATTTATAATAGATTCTCGTGAAAAGTTGGCCTCATCAGTAAATAAAATAGAAAATAAGAACTGTGGAATTTCCGTGATCATTTGAAGCAGCCATTGACAAAAAAATAAACGAGGTAAAATATTACGAGGTAAGAGCACTTGAAGTCGTTGGATATGGTAGGGATACAGTAGTTGTTCTTTTAAAATTCTAAATACGTGGAATAGCTGACATTTAAGACTTGAGCGATTCTTCTTGTACTTGTACCAGGAGATTCTTCAATTAAATTAAGGACAGCCTCTTCAAGTGCTACAGTTCTTACTTCTTTAGAACGCCCGCAATCGACGGCACTTCTTGAAAATTTTACTTCTTCTTGCAGACGATGATGAATATAATTCAGTGTAGAGGCGCTGTGCTCTTAATCCATTGCCATTAGCACGGCCATATTAAAAATGCATATCTGCCATTCCGGAATTGGTATAATTTACCATTTTATTCATTTATTTGTTCTAAGTGTTTAAAAAATTATCGACAGATTAACAACCAGAACAATTAATATTAGTGTAATTATGACGTTATTTGATAGCCTTCCACGTACTAGATTTTTCAGCAAATAACAACCGCTCTGTAAATTCATGTGACATCTATCTAAGTAATATTTAATTTTTTTGTGATGAAACTAACATTTTTATGAGAAAACGTCAAGATACAAAAAAGTTGCTAAATGAATCCTTCTTTCCAATCCGTTTTTTAATAGAAAACGGTACACACAATAAGAAGTACTGGTAAAAAATAATGTAAGGGTAGGTTTTTTCAACCTCTTGTGATAACATGATAGGGTTACAAAATCCATTTAAAACTGTCATTTTGTTAGCCTTATGCATCCGCAAAATTTCGTTTTTTAAAATTATTTCATAACAGAGAAATTTAATGAAAACTTTTTTTTGCCAAAATTTCAAAGGGCTGTAACTTGGAGGAGAAGGGGTTTCGAGAAAAACTTGATAAAAAAGACACCCCTTATTTTTCACCAAATAATCATCCTGTAAAATTTTTTGCATCAATTTAGAAACACCTGTATATAGTAGAGTCCCGATATTTCAAGTCCCGGTATCTCGAGGCTCCATACAATCCGAACAGCCCAAGCACGTGAATTTTTACGGTTTTTCGACTAATAAAATATACTGCCGCATTAAAACCAGAGGGTCAGTTTAGTGAACTGACTGACCTGTCGCCGAGACATAGGTCGATTAGGTACAATTCTTTCCTCTAATAATGCACACATGCAAAACATCTGTAGCCCAGGCAGCCCTCTCAGACTTTACAGCTCAATCATAACCATAACAGTTTTAAAAATGGAAAAACTGTGCGACTACAACTGCCACACGAAGCAAAATTATCAGTTATTTCTTGTCTGTATAATTTAGTTAGCCTGTCCAAGCCGCGTTAGTCTGTCATATGTATTTTATTCATTCAGCTGAATTCTTACGGGATACTGCAGAATTGTGAAACATATTCGCTGCTAACATTTCGATAAATCATCTTTTCCGCTTGGATTACTTTTTGGTTTGGTAGCTTAGTGAAGTAGTTTCACAGTTGATAAAATGAGTGCAAAGAATAAAAAGAAATTTGTTTCTATGCAAACAAAACTGGAATCAATAAAAACATTCGGTGAAGGAGAGACAATTAAGAAACTTGCAGTGGAGTTTGATGTAGAAGAAGTCACCGTTCAAGATGGGCCTCGCAGCAGATTTAAAATTGAACAACTTCTCAGCAGGATTCGGAAGATTCACCTCAGGCAAGAAACTCTATAAAAAAAGCTGTGGATGAAAACACTAGTCACACATTGTATCTTTGGTTCTGTGAGCAAATAGAAAAAGGAAGTCCCCTTAGCAAACTGATGCTGCAGGAAAAGGCCATTTTTTATCAGAGCACGTTTGAGAATGGAGACGAAGGTTTTACAGCAAGTGCTGGGTGGTTAGACAGATGGAAAATGCGATATGAGGTTAGACAACTTAGCGTATGTGATGAAAAACTTTCTGCAAACACTGCAGCTGTTGAACCGTTTTGTCGACTAGTAAAAGAACTTATGGAAAAGGAAAACATAACTTTCCATCAGGCATACAATTACGACAAGAGCGGACTTAATTTTAAAATGCTACCAGCAAAGACACTTGCATCTAAAGATAAAGTCTGCACCTGATCATAAGAAGAGGAAGAAATGGTAAGCATTCTGGTTTGCTCTAGTGCAAGTGGAAAGCACAAATTAAAGCTCGTTGTTCTAGGCAAGTCAGCAAAACCCAGCGCTTTTCAAAATCTAGCTATGTCAGCTCTGCCTGCAGCATATAAAAACCAGAAGAATTCATGGATGGATACACAAATTTTCAAGAGATGGTTCTTTGATAGCTTTGTGTTAGACATGAAAAAAATTCTGGAAAAGAAGCGTTTGCCAGTTATAGCAAACTTTTACTTTTGGATAATGCTCCTTCTGATACAAATGAGGAAGAACTGCATTCTTGTGATGTTCGTGCTTTATTCTTCCACTGAATGTTAACAGTCTTATCCAACTCATGGATCAGGGAATCCTTCAAAGTTTAAAAAAAGTACAGACCGCTTTTACACCAGAATCTCTTACTGCTGAAGGGGAAGAAGTGTGTTTTAAAACAGTTACCGTCAAGGACGTCATATACTAGATCACCGAATCATGGAATGATTTCAAGCTGGAAACCGTTGCTAAATGCTGGCATTTACTTTTCTAAAATTCCCATGAGTGCAGCAGTACGAGTGAATATGAAGACAAGATAATCATAAAACTTCCTGGGTGTGAAAGTGCCGAGATTAATGAATGATTTGCTTCAGACGAACAATTTGAGGTTACCGATGAATGCATCGTTGAAATGGTGAATGAGAAGAAAACATCTCACAAAGAAGATGACTAAAAAGAAACTTCATCACAAGGGAACGAGAAAAGCGGTAATGATGAGGGCCCGACTGCATTAGAAGCTGCTTTGCGATTCGTTAAGTAGCAAAAGAAGCCACGCCTACTGATGTCCTACTCAAGCGCAGGCAGGATATAGCAGCAAAAAACTATGTTCGATCACAGAAACAAAGGACGATTAATGATTTTTGTAGGCAGACAGGAGTGACATAGTTTAGTGGGTATGCACGCACCATATTTTTGTGATTTGTAGAAAAAGATGTAATTAAATACGAGCATGTACACTGATTTTTGTTATTTTTCTTTTTCGTTTTGGGTGTATTTTGTGGAATTTTAGAAGCCCTATCTATTATAGATATGCACACACAATGCGAGCCTCCTACATAAAAAATAAATACAAGATTATTTTAATTTGCATGCATGGTTAAGCCGTTCTCTTCCATATATTTCGAGATTTCGGTAATTCTAGATGGCGTTAGTCCCATGCAGCTCAAATTATCGGGACTCAACTATATATATATATATATATATATATATATATATATATATATATATATATATATATATATATATATATATATATATATATTGTGAGGAACGAACTACAGAGGAGCATTGATGCACTGTCAGAATGGTGTTTTGAGAATAGAATGTTCCTGAATATTGGGAAATGTTTTGTTTGTACTTTCACGAGACGTCTTGCCCCTGTTGAGTACCAATATACTGTTGGAGGTAACCAACTTTTGCGTAGGACCAAGTTTGGTGACTTAGGAATTGAGTTTGACACAAAATTATAATTTGCGAAGCACATGGAAAAAATTGCTGCCTCGGAGTTGAAAACATTGGGCTTTATTGTGTGAAACTCGAGAGGATTCAGTAGAGTTGAAACACTTAAAATTCTTTTTAATGCATATATACGTCCAAAAATGGAGTATCTGTCGGTGATGTGGAATCCTTTTTTCAAGGTTCATTCTAATGTAATGGAGAAAGTTCAGCGGAGGTTTGTTCGTTTTCTGCATTTTAAGTTTTTTGGATCTTATTCCAATTTTACACCCTATGTGAGTTTGCTTGCTGTGTTTGACATAACCAGTCTTCAGAGCAGGCGCATAGTTGCTGACGTGGTTTTTTTGTTTAAAATCGTGAGGAACTTGGTAAATTTTTCTGAATTTTTGGGCAGCATTCAGTTTAGGGTTCCTCAGAGGGATAGTAGACTGGAGCAACTGTTTTATATACAGGGGTGCAGAACGAATAGTCTCTTCAGTTCTCCGATTTATAGAATGTGCACAAGTTATAACAGACTGTGCACAAGTTATAACAGACTGTGTAAGCATGTTGACATCTTCAACATGAATTTAAGAGCATTTAAGAATGCATTGACTGAACATATACATGCCTGACCACATTGTCCTGTTGACTTTGTTGGGTCTCCAAATTACTTGTACTAAATGAGATATGAATTTGGAATAGACAGAATAAATTTGAATTTGATATTAGTTTCGTACAATTGATGGACTGCCTGTGAAGCCTGAAATGGAATCTAAGCTTGCCGAAATGTTGTTTTGTATTTTTATTTATTTGATGTGGGTAATAAGTGAGATTGTAGAATTATAGGTGTACACCATAGTTATAGTTTATCTTGTTATGCAATACGTAAATGGTTTATAAACTGTGTATTTGCATATTGAATAAATAAATAAATAAATTATATATATATATATATATATATATATATATATATATATATATATATATATATATATATATATATATATATATATATATATATATATAGTATATATATATATATATATATATATATATATATATATATATATATATAATATTAATTGCTTCTAATCTTTTTTATTTACATGGGAGAAAACCTGAGACACACTGTCGGTGATGTAATTATCATTAACAGGATAAATGAAAAAATGAAAAAAGACCTACTATGTGATAAACCTTCATGATTTGAAATATCTTTCTGATCTAGTAAAAGGATTAGTTTAAAAAACCCATCTCATCATTAAAAGTGTTTTTAAAAGGGTAAGCTTTCAATAAACCAACACCTAAATTACTGGCAAAGTTAGATAGGTAATGGGTTGTTAAGTAAATCTGGGACAACATCTTACTCAAAACACATTATAATCAACATCTAATCAAAATATAAACAATGCATTTTTACGTTAGCTTCCAACTAAATCAAATATACCTTGCTGATCATTTTGGTCTGAATTGATAATATTGAATACATCCGACTGTGTATCTATCAGAAACAAATTTTAATTTATAGATATTGAAAAACTAGGTAAATAATTGTTAATGCACAAGTTACCTGTGTTGAAATCCAAAGCAAATTCTTCCAGGTCGTTCCCTTTTTCTATGCTGTAAATCAGTTTTCGAGACAAGGGAGATTCAGCCTCTATTGATATTGATAGTGGAGAATGAAGCTCTACATTTTCAGGTATTACTTCTGAATAAAACTGCTTTTTGAATACGGGCATGGATCTATCGATGACCTTAACATGAACTGTGACATCTGTTCGGCATGGTGTTATTCCTGAAAAGATAAAAATGCCAAATTTAAATTACATTTAGTTTATTTAAGGTTTAAAACAATAGAAAAATAATGCACTGCATGGTAAATGTTGTGTCCTGAAATTTTTGTTCCTGTTTTCAATGTTACTGAAACCAATTCTTTGGTTTCTCAAGTTGGAGTGAAAATAATCCACAAGCAATTTGTAACATATTACACGTTTTGTAAGCTTTCCCATACTATAAGGTTCCTAAATACATCTTACAATATTTATTCAGTAAAGAACAGTTGCCAACATAATGACCTCATAGCCATTCACATGGTTCACCAGGCTCGTAGTCAATAATCCCACCGTCTTGTTAGTCAGTGAGAACTATTCTTCAGATGTGACAGTTAGTTGGTCAGATGAAGATAAGAAGCCTTTAAGCCCCTGCAACCACGAGACATGTTCTCTTCTTACTAAAAATTCAATATCGAAACATGTCGTTAACATCTAGATAAGTAGTAAAAGAAGGCAGTATGGCGGATGAGTCACCCCGTTTGTCCTGACGTCGTTTGTTTCTGACCCCGTTTCTTTTTGACGCCATCTGCAACGCTGTTCTGGACTCCAGCTTTAGAGGCCGTTTTTTTTATATGAAGCCGTCCTCTGCCCTGCTCCTGGAGGTAGCTAACGTGCCATACCTGACAGAGGAGCTCCTCACCAGGCAACCAGGGGTTCTTGCAGCATTTGAACAATGGTTTAGGCAGCCTTGAGTCGCCTCCTCGATGGCTGAGGAGTTTAGATGGCGCCGAGCAACCGATGGAGTCCCACCGCTAATGCCAAGCTAAGTACCTCATTTATCTGTGTCAATTTTTGAGGATAAAAAATTTCATTTAACTACAATTCATTAAGAAACATATAGTCAATTGCTTTATATAACTTCATTCATCTTAATAAATTCACCACTGTTAGCATTATATTATTTCAGTAAATTTTCAATAAACCAATTTTAACCGTATTTCTGATTTTTATTTGTACATTTTACACCATACCAGTTGTGAGTACAAAAGCCCATGCCCTGTGTTTAATACATTAAAGCTCATGACTTCGACTGAATAGCCAAGTTAAGTTTTATAATCTTTTACATAAATTTTGTTCCTTCATTAAATTAATATCAATAAGTACACTGTTTGGTGTGCTTTATGGACTGGTGGGATCACTGGTCCATTTTTCTTCAAAAACGATGCCGATCAAAACGTTAGTCAGTGGAGAATGGTATAGATCCATGATTACTGACTTTTTTATTCCTCAATTGAATGGAATTAAAGTGGAAGAGCTTTGGTTTCAACAAGATAGCACAACATGCCACACAGCGCAAGCCACAATCAATTTATTGCAGGAAACATTTCATGAACACATAATTTTGAGTAATGAACCTGTGAATTGTCAAGGTCTTATGATCTAATGCCTCTAGGGGATATGTTAAGTGGCTAATCTAAGTCAATCATCCACAGATGATGGACGACTCGGAAACCAACCTTCCCCACGTTATTGCCGATATACGGCCCCAGATGCTGGAAAAAGTTGTCGAAAATTGGAATCCAGATTCCGCATTGTTGGAGCCAGCCACCCATATGCTCCAAATCATATTTAAACAATAATGGCATAAAATTATCTTTTCAATAAAGCCAATACCCTGGGCATTACCACAGTCTTTATGTGCTTTTTATTTTATCCTTTTATTACTTGATTTTAAAGTTATATACCTCTAAAAAAGTACACAATATACGTGGTAGGCAAGCTTGCGCCATTGGTATGTTGTCCATATGTTCACTAAGTGAAGATTGAAACCTGTGATGAGCACTGATAAGTACACTTGGAGGACCCAAATCACCACAACACATTTCAAAAGACCTGACGATCGTTTCACTAACCAAGTTAGCGTCATCAGAGGATGAAACAATGAGAGAATGTTTCATCCTCTGATGACGCTAACTTGGTTAGTGAAACGATCGTCAGGTCTTTTAAAATGTGTTGTGGTGATTTGGGTTCTCCAAGTGTACTTATTGTCCATATGTTCTTCAGGGGTGTCTGTCCGTTTGCTGGCCTGTTTCTTGTATGACTCTTTCAATCTCCTTTTTGTATCCACTCTCTTTCGGGGTGCTTTTCAAGTACTGCAAATCAATCAATATCATTGATATTTCGCCAGCAAACTGAACAGCTCTGTGCACAAGACATTCGAAACCTCCTCATGTAGACTGAAAAGAAGGTAGGTTAAAACAGTATAAAAATATTTGCTTGTCTGTCCTATGAACAGCTGGTACCACATTGTTTCCACATCACTTAAATATGCCCCAGTTAAGCACAGAATCATCACAAGAAAGCCTGCTACCCCTAGCGTTATGATCAGTATTTTAAGGTTTACATTACTAAATAGTTTTGATAAACCATTTCATCCATTATTTCAGTGTCACGTTTATAGACTAACCAAATTGTAGACATCCCTGTCATAGATGCACTTTGAAAATGATTAATTATGTTGTTTTTTTTTTCTAGAAATTTCAGTATTCTCATCGATATAAAATTTTCTATGACCTTGATGATGTTAGGCAAAAGTGAAACTGGCCTGCAGCTTAACACATGAGTGATAAGGACAGAGGAATATCTGTGTTTTTTTCAACAACACACCACCAGGGCTTACAGCCTAAATATTATCGTACCGTGGGTGTCAACAAGGAGGAAAGAGGCAACTTGTTAATTCTGGACTTGAAGGTTCGGAGGAGAAGGAGAAAGATGTGCCGGCAAGGAATTCCACAACTTGGAAGTCCTCGGGACAAAAGAGCGGGCATAACAAAATGTTTTATTTTTGGTGACCTGCACAGTAAAAGGGTGCTTTCGCTCTGTTCCCCTGGTAGATCTGTTGGGGGCAGCAGGTGGAGGAACTATGAAAGAAAGCTCCTCTGAGCAGTGCCCGTGCAGATATCTATAAACGGAGAGAGGTCACCAACGGCACGTGGATGGGCAAGGGATGGCAACCTTTGGGTAAGGGTAGGCTCACCGATGAGACGTATAGCTCTCTTCTGAATGGAGTCCACGATAGCGAGTGTAGAAGCGGCAGCGGCACCCCATATGTGGGAGCAGTATTCGAGGTTTGGCCTTATTTGTGAAGTATATAAAGTATAGAGATTAGCTGGTGAAAAGTATTTGCAAGTATTTGCTAGCGAGGAGGTCATTGATGTGGAGAAGAAACAAAGTAGGGGCTTAGAATATTGTATATTTCAGTGGAGGGTGCTGTCGTCCGCGTAACTGTGAACTGGGTTGGATGTGCTAGAGAGGAGGTCATTGATGTAGAGAAGAAACAAAGTAGGGGCTAAAGCTGAACCTTGAGGGATCCCTGCATTAATTGGATACAGTTTAGAGGAATGGCCATCCACGACAACAGAAATGCTCCAGTTGGAGAGGAAATTTGCTGTCCAGGTACAGAGTTTTGGTGTTAGGACATAGCCCGGAAGTTTATTAGGCAGCGCTGCATGCATGACCTGACCTGGTCAAATGCTTTGGATATGTCTAGAGCGACAATCTGGGATTCACCGTGTAGTTCCATAGACTTGTTCCAAGAATGCGTGGCAAAGGAAAGGAGCTCGGCAGTTGATCTGCGCTGACGGAATCCATACTGCCTGTCATGGATTAGACTGTGTTTTTCAAGAAATTTTAGTAATTCGGTGTTTATATACTTTTCCATCACTTTAGAGACGACTGAAGGGAGAGAAATAGGCATGTAGTTGCTAGGAAGCGCTTTGGATGCTTTCTTGGGGACGGGTTGTACTCAAGCAGTTTTCCAGTTACTAGGGAATATGCCTCTATTGTAAGATGTCTGAAACAGACGAGTCAGGACAGGAGCAAGTTCTGGTGCGCATTTTTTGAGAACAATTGCTGGGTCTCCTCAAGGCCAGAGGTTTTCCTGGTATTAAGAAAAGAGAGCATCTTTCGTACCTTTTTAGGTTTAAAAATCATATCCGTCATTTTATGCGCAACATTGGGAACTGTTGGTGGTTGAATATTTGGAGGTGGGTTGAGAGTAGAATTTCCGGTGAAAAACGAGGCAAAAAGTTGAGCCTTGCCCAGGGCGGTAGAATTTTCTTACTGACTAATCATTAGGGACACTGCATCTTAGCTGGCTTATTGTAGATAAAGAAATCTGTACAGCAGTGGCAATGCCAATTAGTAAATGTTCATGAAATGAACGTAATGCATAGACACCTGATCTCCAGCATTATTTTGAGTATTATGATCCACAGAACCTACATATCGCTATTGAATACTACGTACCAAAAACAAAGTAACGAATACTTGATCCTGAGGAAAGATTACATATAAGTATTAAAAAGCATAGACGATTTCCAACTTAAATTTAGCATGACAAAGGTTCTATTATGGTGGGAGCACAAAATTATCTATCATATGATAGACCCATATGGGGTTAACCAAACTCGACTAGATTTTCAATCAAATACCAAATATAATTATTAGTAAATAAACTTGAAAACCTACCTTTGTCTTCAGTCAAACAAAAATAAATTACATTGTTAGCGTGTTATTCTTTCACAATTAAACAAATAATACTTTAGTTACTTTTTATTTTTCATTCATTATTATAATCTCATTATGACGGCCGTGCACACTGCCAACTTCCATCTAATATCAACGCTTGTCAACCATAGGCTTGACAACTGTCGAGATAGACAAGCAATGACACAAGACACAGAATATAAACTTACAACAAACATAACATATCCAATAGTTAGTAAATAAAAACCTACCTTTATCATATGCTGCAATAAGAAGTTCATATTCTTTGTTGTGTCCCTCTAAGTTCTGTTTGAGCTCAATATCACCAGACTCCCTCTGAACTTTGAACAACTCACCATGACCTTTGATCAGTTCGTACCTAACTTCGCCATTCTCTGAACTGTCAAGATCTATAGCATGTACTTTAGCAATTATACTTCCCCTATCATCATCCACGGAAACCACGGCATAATAAGGCAGATTCACAAACATCGGACAGTTATCATTGATATCAAGCACATTCACCTTAACTATCACATGTGCAACTCTTGGTTTTTCATGATCAGGCAGTTCACTTCTCGCTTCAACTATAAGCTCATATTTATCTTGGACCTCTCTATCGAACCTGACACCTGTAGTACTGATTACTCCAGATGTTGGACCAATCGTAAACATATCAGTTGGATTGAGAATTCTAAACTGTATATGTTCGTTTAAGGCACTTCCCAATACGTTGACAACACAAACCGTAGCGATCTTGGTGGAATTTTCAATTATAGAACCATCATAGACTTCTTTTTGGAACACAAGCCCCGAGTTATCGGACTCTTCCACACGAATTTCAACTTTTGCGGAACTAGAAAACTTGCCGTCAGAAACTCTTACATGTAATCGATATGCTGATTTTATATTGTCTGATTTGGCGACTGTTATTAACCCTGTTTGAGAATTTATCCTAAATATACCGTACTGATTGCCTTCGATAATATCGTACCGAAGGGAGGTACTTTCTACACTATCGGGATCTGTGGCATTCAGTTGTATCACAGTAACATCCTTGTAAGTTGGCAGAAGTAAAGTAACGTTGTAAATTTGTTTACTGAACCTCGGATTACAGTCATTGACATCTGTCACGGATATGTCAACTCTGGCTGTTGTTTCTGACATCAATTTCGGATTTCCTAGGTCAGATACCTGAACGTGGAAGGTGAATTGGCTGAAGGTTTCATGGTCTAGGAGTCTAATTATTCTTATGGCACCAGTGCTGGAGTCTATCTGGAAAAAACGTCTGGGAAGCATTTCAACAATGTTATAGTGAAGTAAGGCATTTATTTCGGAATCGGCATCTGTTGCTTTAATAACAAGAGGTTCGCTGGTGTTTGTCAATACTAAGGAACCTATCGGTGCTGATTCGCTGACAGACCCCGAATAATTGGCCTGCAGGAATTGAGGGACATTATCGTTCTTATCTAATATGTGGATTATGACGTTGCAAGTTGCGGATGCAGAAGCCTATAAAGAAATATTTGCTTATTAAAAATGTTTTAGACTTAATACGACTAACAAAGCATTGCACTACAATTTATAAAGCACTGCACAATCTACATAAAAAATTGACCACAATAGGTTGTCCATTATTAGTACAAGCTCCCATGACAGATTTTTTTTCTTTCTTTCGTTAACGTCGGTCTATTTCCGCGACTATGGCCAATCACCGACGTCAGGGAGCAGTTTCACCTCACTATCCTGCAAATTTTGCCGAACACCTGCCTTTCTGTAAGAAGGGTAGAGATCTTTAACGTGTCCAACATCGCATGGACACATGAGCGACGGCTTTACGCCCCCTCCGGAGGGCGGAACGTGCAGACATTTAACTTGCTTAAATATAATGCCAGAACCTCGGTTGATGTTAATTAAACAGTATGTACTGAAAAAGTGAAAGGAGAACGCTGGGATTGAACCCGGTTCCCATCGGTTCAGAGACACACGTTTTTATCACTGAACCACCGAGGCTCTATGGCACAAACTAGGACCTCATAAAACACTCAAAATAAAAATTGCCGATTACATTTCATTTGTTAACTTTTATTTGTAGAATTTCGGAAATTAACCAAAATAAAATGATTTTACAACGGAAATGACGTGTTTGAAATTTATCCTAGAGTAAAGTCTGTGAATGTGGAATAGGCTCGGTAATGTGGAATATCTGTCTATTGACTATCATCTATGCGACATCTACGGTTTTGCTGCAAAACTACAGTAGCTCGATCCCTGTCACGATTGCCTAAAACTTGCAGAGTGCTTCTAAATAACGTAACCTCAAAAAAACATATAACGTGGTTGACGAGTGTATCTAAGTTTCTGAAGGTGAGTGGTAAATTAGTGATTATGTTTGTAACTCTTAAAATTAATAATTGAAAACTTGTTCACATGTTCCACATAGATGCATGAAGATGCTAGTGATTTAAAGATTGTGATATGCTATATTAAAAGAATAATGTAAATTGAAATATGTTTACACATTGTGTTTGCTAATGTGGAATATAACACATTTGCAACCTCATTAAAAAAAAATTTGAAAAGTTTCCTACCTATAAATTGATATTATATTGTAAATGACTGCCAAAAGAAAGAAAGAACAAGAGTGGAGGGCAGATGAGTAGCAGTAGTAGTAGCAGTGGTGGGAAGGCTAACGCCAAGCAAGTAGGCCACAATGGGCCATTTTTGCCAACCCCAGCAACCATGCTTTACTCTTCCTCGGTTCCGTCGCCAAACCTCCTCGACCTCGAAATGAAGGCCGTGACGGTCTTCAATTGGACGGTACTTACCTGATTCCTCTGCAGAGTCCTCGAACCGAACAATTCTGCTCGAAGACTCCCAAAAGTCTCACGTTCACTCAGGTGGTGGTAAGACGTTTCTTCATCCTCGCCGCATTCCTGGCAAATGGGATCCCTCTCTACCCCTATCAATGTGAGGTGTCTTCTAAGGGCGCAGTGGCCTGTCAGCACCCCAAGGATGCGGCGAAGCGTAGGTCGACTCCTACAGAGTAGCCAGACAGTTTTATCTCTGTCTGGCCCCTCCACGAACTACCTCGCCTGCCTGCAGCCACCAACCGACCCCCAGTGCCTCTCCATGGCCTCCTCAGTCCACTTGTCTAAGGCAACAGAGACTGTCTTCCTACTTATGCCTATCGCAGGCTCCGGGACACAGAACGGCCGCCGGGAACCAAGCCTTGCGAGATCATTCGCTACCTCATTCCCCGCTACGCCACAGTGTTCCGGAACCCACACCAGTTGCACCTCCTTTGCCTTGGCTGGTCCGTTAAGGGAGTCAGCACCAGTGTTGACCTGATTCTGGCCGCGCAGACTGCCCGGAGGATCGCCAGGCTATCCGAGCAAATGTATACACATTTCTCGGGGCTCATCCTCACATCCTGTCTGTTGGCCACAGACACGATAGCGTACATCTCTGTTTCGAATGCAGTGGTATATGCGCCCAGAGAATAACTCTCGCGCACCCCCAGGCCCTCGATATATATATATATATATATATATATATATATTCCTGCCCCAGAGGATTATTGATCCTCCAGCCGCGATCCGTCAGTAAAACAAACCAGGCTTGCGGGCTGGAATGCAACCTCATTTTCCCTCCACTGATCCCCCTACTGGGGATCCTGAGGGTATATGGCCTAGTCAACCTAATATCGTCCTCTGCATTCCATACCTTGATGGCGGAAATCGGAATTTCCTTTTCCACCTCCTTGGCGACTCTCGCATGCCTCATTACTGCTCCCTCTCCGCACCATTTTCCAGAGTCTCGCATTCTAAGATGCGACGCCATAGCCTCCCTTCTAATACAGATGGGAAGCGGTGGCAGCATCAGCAAGACCTCTAGTGTGGCTGATAGCGCCTGTGATACCCAGGATTGCCAGCCTTTGGAGTTTGGCCAGCTTCCTGGTAGTGGTTTGGTTCACACCGCAACACCAGACCAATGTCCCATAGAGGATCCTCAGCCTGATGATCGCAGTGTAAATCAAATGAAGCTAGTAGCTAGGTTGTTATATATAACAGCATTAGATAAAATCCACATACCTAGCTACAAATCAAACGTAGCTACACACATTCAAAACACAAAAAACCAGATATTACCCAATTACAACTAATGAAATATATTAAAGATCACAAAAAAATGGAAATCTGGGAACAATATGCATTCAACAAACAAAAAATAAGAAACAGTTAATGCCAGAACAAGTCCAAGTACAAATATTTAAACAAAACTTAATAAAGGCCATATACAAATAGACAAATTATCAAACCACAGTGATCAAGACAGGAGACACACACCGATACACACGACACAGGCCGAAGGCACAACCAATCAGAGAACAGTAAACCAACCAATAGAAGCTCAACGTGCAGGCGATCACAGTCAGTAGCGTACTGATGATGAACCAGGACGGTTCGAGACTGCAGTCCACGGAAACCAATAAACAATTTCTTTATTTAAATTTGCACCTACAGAATTAAACAATTCCAAATGGTACTTAAAAATAAAACAAACAAAAATTCAAGGTAACAAAATCACTGTCTTGAGACAGTTTTCATCCTAGACATGGCAATATAAAAGATATCACAATTAGAAAAATTAGCATTATAATTATGCAACAATCTGTCCATGAAACTGTTACATCCATAGTTGGTCCTGTGTGTTCGCTTAAAAAAAAGTTACTGTTGACGAGTTGAGCGTGGTGGAACATGGAAAAGGAACAACTCGAGCAGATCATTACAGTCAATGAGACCATTAATTAACTTATATATAAACTTCAATGAAATATACTCATGTCGCGCTTTGAGACTGACGATACCACAAAGAAGCAATCTGACATCATACCCAATATCTTGGCAAGGAAAGTGATGCTTATAAAGAAGGTACTTAACAAATTTGTTTTGTACCCTTTCAATACGATTAATACGACAAGCATAGGATGGAAACCATACAACACAACAATACTCAATATTACTTCGAACCAAGGATGTATACAAATTAGTGATTGCCCTTGTGTCAGTCATATGTTTAGTGTGTCTTTTAACAAACCCCAAACGTCTGCAACATTTCACAACCACAGCATCAATATGCAGATTAAATGACAAATCATTTTTGAAAATTACACCAAGATCTGCAACTGAAGTGAGAACGTCCAACACGGTGTTATAAATGGTATAGCTATGAACAATCCGATTCTGACCCCTAAAATAGCTCACAACCTTACATTTACCCACATTAAGCAACAAAAAGTTTGAACTGCACCAGCGAGTCAAGTTGTCGAAATCATGTTGCAAAGTGTTGACGCCATGGACAACTTCAGAAAAAAACTTCAAGTCATCTGCATACAATAAACATTTCAATGACTCAAAACAACTCACAACATTATTAATAAAAAGATTGAAGAGAACGGGACCTATATGTAATCCCTGTGGTACCACAGACAAGACGAGGACCTTATCTGATAGAGCACCACCAATGCTAACAAATTGCTTTCTATCAGACAGGTAAGATTGAATCCACGAAAGATAACAACCACAGAGGCCCATTACAAACAATTTTTGCAGAAGAACGGTATGACACATACTGTCAAAAGCCTTTGATACATCAGTGTATACAACATCAACTTGTTTACCAGCCTCCAATGCATCCGTCACGTAAAATTGAAAAATGGCGAGATTAGTGACCGTTGACCTTCCACTACAGAAACCATGCTGCTCTACGACAAAACTGTGTTTCAAGTTATTGGAAATCTCATCCGCAATGATAGATTCAAATAGTTTCGGTATTACAGATTCAATTGAAACACCTCTATAATTGACAACTTGTGTCTTATCACCTGATTTGTGAATGTAGATCAGAGTAGAGAACTTCCAGAGTGAGGGGCAAAAACCGGCATTGAAAAACCTTTGAAAGATACTACACAAAGGGCCACTCAAAGAGTGTCGACAATTTTTCAAAAATGAAGAATGAATACCATCCAAACCAGCTCGTTTTTTGCCATCTAGTGAGTCAATTTTATCCTCGATTTCCTCAATTGTAAAAATATGCATAGAAAGGTTATGTGCAGATTGTTTATTAGATACATCACAAAAGTCAACATCAATGGAACCATGGTCAGAATGTGCAGCAAAGGCGTCTGCTATATCAGACTCATTATTATATATTACATTATTAAAACTCATTCTATTCAGAATCCCAGAGTCCTTTTTCAAGGAATTAACAAAAGACCAGAACTGTCTGACATCAGACTGAATGATCTGCTCTGTGCTAGTGACAAACTGTAAATAATTGTAGTCAATGCGATACTTAGTGTCACGTCTAAGATTAGAATATTTCATATAATCAGATTCAAGACCAGTCCTTTTAAATTTACGGTAACTTTTATTTTTCTCAGTGATGAGTTTATGAAGTTCCGAATCAAACCACCGAGGATATTTAGAACTTTTCACTGTTTTAGATGGACCATTTTGGCTAATAGCCTTGTACAACACATTGTAAAACTGATGTGTTAACAGATCAAGATCACTTGAGTAATCAATAAAAGACCAGTCATAATCCAAGAAACACTGATTCACACAAGCATAGTCAGCTTTGTCAAAATCAAATATTTCAACTTAAGTTTCACTCCTGAGTGAGGGAAGATACATAAAAAATTCGGGACGCAGCAAGTGCGTTATGGTAGTGAATTTTCATAAAAATCTTTTTAATAACAAATATGTGTGTTTTTTTTTAAGAAAGCATGCATCAAATTTGGTTACCAATATAACCTATATAGTAAAAACAATGTGCCATGTTCCATTAAAATAACTTTATTGTGTGAAAATGTACAAAAATTTCCAAAAGTTAACTTAAAATGTTCCCGAAAAAACACGTTTCTTGGTCAACCTTATAGGTTAATAGCAAATTGAGCTGTTCAAATATGAAACATTTGATCAAAATTCGCTACCATAACGCACTTGCTGCATCCAGTATTTCTTTTCGTACAAACATGCATTATATTTCGATGGAAAATGCAAAAATGCAATAACATAAGGCGTGTTTGATTTAAAAAAAAGGAAATTTGTATCACCAACGACTTATGGGCCATCCTGTGATTGTAGAAATATTATTTAAAGATGTAGCTCAAGACACCCTATAATTAATATATACAAATTTTCTTCATATCTTATATAATAACGGATATATTGAGCTTTATTGATTTTTTTTTACGAAAATTCTACAAAAATTATATACCATTAAACGATAAACTCTATAGCTAAGGCTACTGCCAATCATCAGAGAAAGGGTCTATTTGAAATGAATTTTCTGCAAATATTTTAGTAAAATGACGGACAATGACGGTTGAAACTAAGACTTTAGGGCTTGTAAAACATCCTTCTTGAGACATTTTATTTCTAGAGCCCGTATTAGATTCAAGTTATTTGCCTAAATGTTGCCAATTTTGACATTTTAAATCGCCACTTTGACGTTTTGAGGAAAACCCCAATTTATTTTTCTTTAAATGCCTATAACTTTTTTGTCTTTTAACCTACATAGCTAAATTTTGGTAGGTGGCTTACCTATAAGGATATTAACTAGCGTACCAAATTTGGTTGCCCTTACTTTGTTAATTCCGGAGATATAAATTTTTTTCGAAAGAAAATACAAAATTTTCCGGGAAAACCTGGGCAGATTTTCCTGGCTAACGAACTTATCCAAGCCATTTGCAAAAGGAATTTTTCCACCAAATTTAGTCAAAATCGGCCTATTATTTTTTGAGTTATCGGTGTGATACATATATATATATATATATATATATATATATATATATATATATATATATATATATATATATATATATATATATATATATATATATATATATATATATATATATATATATATATATATATATATATATATATATATATATATATATATATATATATATATATATATATATATATATATATATATATATATATATATATATATATATATATATATATATATATATAAATATATATATATAAATATATATATATAAACATATAAAAATTGAAACGGACCCCGGATATGTGTTCTAGGGGGCCTAGTTCGCGGTCATTTGAAAAAATTTTTCAAAATTCAAAAGTCGGGATCTCCTCATTAGTGAATTTTTTTTAAGAAAATTCACTAAAATAACAGTCACTTCCAAAGGAGGATGATGCAGATCAACACGAGATAGAGGATTTGTACTCTCTTCAACTGTGACTTCATGGAAGTCAGAAAAGACTAGATCTAGGATGTTATCATTAGTATTCTGTCCACAATCACAAAAAGTATAGCAAACAAATAAAGTATATATATATATATATATATATATATATATATATATATATATATATATATATATATATATATATATATATATATATATATATATAAAGCTTTTCATCGTGACCTGTCTATTAGCGAATTTTCTTAATGAAAATTGGTTAAAATAGAAAGCAGATGAAGCACATTATTAAAAAACTTAGAAAGAGCTTGTCGTCTTCTGAAGATTTTGAAACAAAAGTTTCTGTGCAAGATTCTTCATTAGACAATGAAGCTTTTACTAAGCAAGTACAAAACCAAGACAATGAACGAGCTAATTTTTAGTGCATTTTCTGTAGTGGCAAATTTTCGCAGGATGCAAGAGGAGAGATTTGGGTCCAATGCGTATAGACAACTGATCTACGGTCAGCCTAGATCGGAGACAGAGCAATATAAAACTTCACCCTACCAATCGCTATGCCGACTAGTTCAAGGCACAGTGATTTTGGAATGGGTGAAGTAAAAAGACTAAGGGCATGCACAATAAACCAATGGCTGCAGTGCTATCAGGGCGACAATGTCGCGGACTTGCCCTGAGGGAAAAATAAAGATTTTAGTCGAAGGCGCATCTTTTGTCTATTGTGTCTTTATTGAATGCATGTGGTTATCAAACTTACTTTATTCCTCTACCTGACAGATTTATGAATGTTTATCTAATTTAAAGGCAGCAAGAAAATAATGGGCTTGAAAGGAGAAGTGCCGCCCTATTCAAGGAAGTTCCGTTCTTTATTGATCTAGAAATATAAAAGCTTAAGTATGAATCAAGCCTGTATTGCTGTCTGGCATTTTTGATAGGTTTAAAATTATCTTTATCAATGTGGTGGTTATTATCCCATATATGTTGTGCAACGCATGATTTGTCTAGTACCATAACGTAAAAGTGCGATGTGCTCACGAAATCTGATACCTATGTTTCTTTTGGTCTACCCGATGTATTTAAGATCACAATCATTACAACCTATCTCATAGATACCCGACATTTCAATGGTTTCATCTTTATCTTTAGTATTACCTAACAAGTTTCTTAAAATACTTAAACCCCAAAAAAAAAAATTAAAACCAAAAATAATATAAGTAAATATTAAAAATTCTGGACGCAGCAAGTGCGTTATGGTAGTGAATTTTCATAAAAATCTTTTTAATAACAAATATGTGTGTTTTTTTAAGAAAGCAGGCATCAAATTTGGTTACCAGTATAACCTATATAGTAAAAACAATGTGCCATGTTCCATTAAAATAACTTTATTGTGTGAAAATGTACAAAAATTTCCAAAAGTTAACTTAAAATGTTCCCGAAAAAACACGTTTCTTGGTCAACCTTATAGGTTAATAGAAAATTGAGCTGTTCAAATATGAAACATTTGATCAAAATTCGCTACCATAACGCACTTGCTGCGTCCAGAATTTATTTTCTTACAAACATGCATTATATTTCGATGGAAAATGTAAAAATGCAATAACATAAGGCGTGTTTGATTAAAAAAGGAAATTTGTATCACCAACGACTTATGGGCCACCCTGTGATTGCAGAAATATTATTTTAAGATGTAGCTCAAGACACCCTATAATTAATATATACAAATTTTCTTCATATCTTATATAATAACGGATATATTGAGATTTATTAATTTTTTACGAAAATTCGACAAAAATTATATACCATTAAATGATAAACTCTATAGCTAAGGCTAGTGCCAAGCATCAGAGAAAGGGTCTATTTGAAATGAATTTTCTGCAAATATTTTAGTAAAATGAAGGACAATGACGGTTGAAACTAAGACTTTAGGGTTTGTAAAACATCCTTCTTGAGACATTTTATTTCTATAGCCCGTATTATATTTAAGTTATTTGCCTAAATGTTGCCAATTTTGACATTTTAAATCGCCACTTTGACGTTTTGAGGAAAACCCCAATTTATTTATTTTTAAATGCCTATAACTTTTTTGTCTTTTGACCTACATAGCTAAATTTTGCTAGGTAACTTACCTATAAGGATGTAAACCTGCGTACCAAATTCGGTTGCCCTTACTTTGTTAATTCCGGAGATATAATTTTTTTTCGAAAGAAAATACAAAATTTTCCGGGAAAACCTGGGCAGATTTTCCTGACTAACGAACTCATCCAAGCCATTTGCAAAAGGAATTTTTTCACCAAATTTGATCAAAATCGGCCCATTATTTTTTGAGTTATCGGTGTGATACATATATATATATATAAATATATATATATATATATATATATATATATATATATATATATATATATATATATATATATATATATATATATATATATATATATATATATATATATATATATATATATATATAAATATATATATATATATATATATATATAAACATATAAAAATTGAAACTGACCCCGGATATGTTTTCTGGGGGGCCTAATTAGCGCTCATTTGAAGAAATTTTTTCAAGATTCAAAAGTCGGGATCTCCTCATTAGTGAATTTTTTTTTAAGAAAATTCACTAATAAAGACATCTGGAAAGCAACAACAAACATAGGGAAACCGTTTTCTATGCATTAAATGAATATGAAACTAATTAAAAATGAAGGTCCAACCAAATCCCATCTGAAAATAATGTGATATGAACCCTAATATGCCAGACTTTAAAACAATTTGTCATGTTTTCCTATCATATTTACATTTTTAATTTTTGAGTGTTTCATAAGGTACAAATTCACATCACGGGAGCTTAGACTATTTAAATACACTTTTAAAGAAAAGATCGCAACATGTTACTTACCATATTAGTTGCTATCACAGTTAAATTGTAAAACTTATTGGTCTCATAATCCAAAGATCTTTGAGTAGTTATCACCCCTGTGCTTGGACTAATAAAGAAGGCATCATCGGTATTACCACTGACAATCTCAAACTGCAATGAGGACGTGCTTCTGACGGTCAAATGAGCCACATAACTACCCACAGGCTGGTCTTCATAAATCTCTGCAGGCACTTCTTGTCGCACGAATCTCGGAGGTGCATTATCAGCCATCGTAAGCATGATATGTGCTGGTATAGTTGAAAACAATGGTGGCTGCCCATGATCGGAAGCCTTTATCTTAAGCATGTACTCGCTGGCACTTGATAAGTCTAATTCTCTCGCTACGCTAATTACACCTAGGTTAGGATCAATGGCGAACACGTTTCCTACATTTCCAGACAAAATCGAGTAAGTTACTCTAGCATTTTCACCCTTATCATGGTCAACGGCAAGGGCACGTAAAACTTGACTACCAACAGCTGCCGATTCATACACCTTACCAACTAAAATTTGTTCAGAAAAGTGTGGTGCATGGTCATTATGATCGTGGACTATAACCTTAACCCTAGCGTAGTTTCGCTTAGCAGGGGTGCCACCATCTCTTACCATGACCGTCAAAAGATGCTCCGACAAAGACTCACGGTCAAGTTTTGCTGCTAAATAAAGAGAGCCCGTTATAGCATCAAGTCTGAATGTGTGGAGTGAAACATAGTTCCTAGCAGAATGAAAGCTGTAAATCAGCTTTCCATCATCATCTCGGTCAGTTGCATGTAATCGCAGGATTTCAGTGTCACTTGGTACTGCCTCAGATATCTCTATTTTATATAAAGATTCTGAAAATTCAGGTCTGTGGTCGTTAATGTCAATTACTGAAACATTCAACTGTGTATACACAGTATGTACAGAGTCTGTTACGCTGATGTTAAGCGAGTATTCATTCTGGACTTCGTAGTCTAATTTGTGTGCCAAAAGCACGCTTCCCATGTCTCTTCCAATGTAGAAATCGTTTCTGGGATCCCCACCTGCAAGAAAATTAAATATTTTTAAAATACTGCTATCAAAAGATGTCCGACAATTTCTTTTGCACAGAATGAAAAATATTATTGAAAAAAAATATGATTCATTCACTTGTTAACTGAAGTAGATAATAAGCTCGGATCTTTACAGTTGGCCGTGACATTACAAGTAGGGGCACTGATGTTAACTTGTTTAGCTTAAGATCTATATGCATATTTTCATTACACCATCCAGTTGATATACAGGTGTGCTACCAAGAATGACATCCATCGCTTTCTCAAAAAGTAGCTGTTGAGAATTTTAGAAAAAACATTTTTTTATTTTTTTATTTCAACCACATTTCACCACGAGGGCTCACAGTATAAATACTATCGAACCGTGGGTCTCGACAAGAAGGAAGGGGCAATTTGTTAAATCTGGACTTGAAGGTTTGGGGGTACGGAGGAGAAGGAAAAACATGTGCCGGCAAGGAATTCCCCAACTTGGAAGTCCTCGGGACAAAAGAGCGGGCATAACAAGATGTTCTATATCTGATGACCTGGACAGTAAAAAGATGCATTCGCTCTGTTCCCCTGGTGGATCTGTTGGGGGTAGCAGGTGGAGGAACTATGGAAGAAAGCTCCTCTGAGCAGTGCCCTTGCAGATATCTGTAAAAGAGAGAGCGATCACCAACGGCACGACGGTGGGCAAGGAATGGCAGCCTTTGGGTGAGGGTAGGGTCACCCATGAGACGTATAGCTCTCTTCTGAATGACGTCCAATATAACGAGTGTAGAAGCGGCAGCGGCACCCCAGATGTGGGAGCAGTATTCGAGGTTTGGCCTTATTTGTGAAGTATATAAGGTTTAGAGATTAGCTGGTGAAAAGTATTTGCGAGCCCGGAGAAGGAAACCTAATTTCTTAACAGCCGCTTCTGCAATTGATGTGATAGGTTGGTGTCAATTGATATTTCGATCCACAGAAATGCCAACAAGTGAAAAGGACTCATTACTTTAAATAACTTGGTTGTTCATTGTGATGGGTCTAGGGCTGGTGTATCTCTTACAAGATAAAGCAAGACTGAGACTTGGTGGAGTTGAATTGTACCAGATTTCTACTTCCCCAGTCTAATATGTTTTGGAGATCCACATAGACAGAACTATCCATGAGTCTGGGATCCTCATCTAATTGGGCTAAAGTGACAGGCTTAGAATATTGCATATTTGAGTGGAGGGTCCTGTCGTCCGCGTAACTGTGACCTGAGGTGGATGTGCTAGAGAGGTCACTGATGTAGAGAATAAACAAAGTAGGGGCTAAAACTGAACCTTGAGGGACTCCTGCATTAATTGGATACAGTTTAGAGGAATGGCCATCCACGACAACAGATATGCTCCGGTTGGAGAGGCGATTTGCTGTCCAAGTACAGAGTTTTAGTGGTAGGCCGTAGTCCGGAAGTTTATTAAGCAGCGCTGTGTGCCAGACTTGGTCGAATGCTTTGGATATGTCTAGAGGGACAATCTGGGATTCACCATGTAGTTCCATAGACTTGTTCCAAGAATGGGTGACAAAGGAAAGGAGGTCGGCAGTTGATCTGCGCTGACGGAATCCATACTGCCTGTCGTGGATTAGACTGTGTTTTTCAAGAAATTTTAGTAATTCGGTGTTTATATACTTTTCCATCACTTTAGAGACGACTGAAAGGAGAGAAATATGTCTGTAGTTGCAAGGAAGCGCTTGGATCCTTTCTTGGGGATGGATTGTACTCGAGCAGTTTCCCAGTTACTAGGGAATATGCCTCTATTGTAAGATGTCTGAAACAGACGAGTCAGGACAGGAGCAAGTTCTGGTGGGCATTTTTTGAAAACAATTGCTGGGGTCTCGTCAAGGCCAGAGGCTTTCCTGGTATTAAAAGAAGAGAGCATCTTTCCTACCTTTTTAGTTTTGAAAATGATATCAGTCATTTTATGCGCGCCATTGGGGACTGTTGGTGGTTGAACATTGGGAGGTGGGTTGAGAGTAGATTTGCCGGCGAACAACGACGCAAAAAGTTCAGCCTTGCCCAGGGCGGTAGAAACAATTTGATCCCCTGAGACAAGAGGTGGGAACGTGCTCTTGCAGAAGTTATTCCCAATAGATTGAGCAAGAGTCCAGAAGGGTTTGCTGCCGTTGGAGCTTGAGAGGACTTTGTTTTTGATGTGGTTATTAAATGAGTTTTTTGCCTCAGAAAGAATGCGGACATAGCAGTTTCTTGCGTCGTTAAATGCTTGACGATTTTCTTGACTAGGTTTGTGTAGAAGCGTTTTGTGAGCTTTGATCTTTTCAAGTCTGGCCTTGTCACAGGATTTATAGCACAAGAGCTTTTAAGTGGCTGAAGACGTTTTCTGTGTACATGGAATAAATAATTCCATGCCAGCTTGGATAATTTCGGTGTGAGATATCAGAGGGGTCAGGATGAGAGAAGCAGACAGATGCCCATGGAAATGAGGAAAAGTAATCCCGCAGTTCGTCCCAGTTCGAGGAGTTGTAGTGCCAAACGGTACGTGGGTGTGATGATTGTGTGACCTCGGGTTGCATTGCGGAGGAAGCAGTGACCATGCTGTGGTCTGAGCGACCAAGGGGGGCAGTGACTGATGTTTAATAGCATTCAGGTTTTGTAGTAAGGAGATCCAAGGGATTTGAGCGGTGTGTTGGAATGCGAGGAAAGTAAGTAGGTTGCTGAACCATATTGGCTAAATAATTGCTGACTGCAAAGGCCTCCGCTGCTCTCCCTTGTGGATCGGTTTTTGAAGATCCTAGCCATTCCTTATTATGGACATTCAAGTCATCAAGAATAGTGACCTCGGAGGAAGGATATTCAGAAATCAGATGGTCGGGTTTTTCAGAAAGGTAGTCGAAGAGCTGGACAAAGTTGTTGTCAGAAGGTGACCGGTAAATGCAACAGATGAATTTAGTTGCAGCCCTCAGAGAGTTTCATCCAAAGTATGTCTTTTCTTCCAGCTCCTAAATTGGGGAGTCTGGTGCAGGGTAGATTGCCACGGACATATGCGCACACACCTCCAAGCAATCTAATAGAAGTAAAGAGCTCATACCCCGGGAAATTAAGGTGATTAGTGGCTGTTTTGGCACTGGTTTGGGTTTCGGTGAGGAAGATGAGTTGGGGCCTATTAGCCTGGAGGAAATGGTGGACGGAGTTCAACTTAGAATTTAGGCCACATATATTTGAGAAGGATATGTTAAATCTTGATGCCGGCGCCCCCTGCACACCCCTTTCTCGGAGATCCGAATGGAGGGGTATTTTATCTCTGGAATCTTTTGTACAAGGAGCCATCATCATTTTTGTTTATAAGGGAAACCGACTCATACACCAGAACCGGAAACGCCCGTTGGGACTTCACCGGCCCCTTGATGTAAGGGGTGGTACCTCCTCGGGCGTAAAGGAAAAGTCCACTACCACCTGCTGAAATTTGGTCGTGTACTAATGTCATTGTATAAAATATTTTCGAAATGATGGGTTTTCCAGTTATACCGGAAGTAAAAGTCAACTTTGTTATTTCAAATGGAACATCCTACATATATTCTTGCATTTTTAGATTCTACGAGACATTCCAGATAGGTACGTTTTATGTATGATGATAAAACATAATTATGAAATTTTTCTATACAGAAGCATATTAGTTAATTAGATTTGGTTTACTTGTAAAAAGAGCCATGCTGTAGTAGACTCTGTATGATATTTTGATAATTATTAGCACAGGATGGTCAAAGAAGGCTAAAAATAAAATTCAGAAAACTGACGAGTTTAGAAAAAAATGGATACCCCCCATTTTTTCTAATATTAGCTTGTTGAGCAATAAAAAGAAGGATAAGTTTGTATAAGGTCGTCTGGTCCAAAAATTTGACATTTTCCAAATTATTGGCATTTTACATTTGTATATTTCAAAAATGGTACTGAGATGGCTATAATGGCCCCAGAGAACAATCAAGTGGTATGGAAATGCCACTAATTACTTGGAATTTGACAGTTATCAATAAACATGCCGGGACGATTGAATTGTACGCCTGCAGATTATTTAAATTTGTTTATTATCGATGGCGAATGTAACACAGTCTTATTCAGAATATGTCAGACATTTGCTGACATATATCCAGACAAACAGAAACCGTCAGGAAACAGTGTTAAACGAATTTAACAGAATTTAACATAAAATCTGTTTAAACAAAAAGCATAATCACCACAAAAAAAAGCACAAAAATAATAACAGAATTTTGCGCTAGATACGTATTTTGACAATGAAGTTGTCATTATCAGTAGCTGTTGCTACGCATCAGTTCAGCGACAGCTAATGATGAACACATCTTCGTTGTCAAAATATGTATCTAGTGCAAAATTCTTTGTTATTATTTTTGGGGATTTATGGGGTGATTCTGCTTTTTGTTTCAGTTTCCAGTGACAGTGTCCAACCCCAGTCTTTTATAAAATCTGATCCTGCTTACTACGTTACAAAAAAGTAACTTACCCCTCCATCAATATGACTCCGTATAAAGCTCCTCTTTTACTTAACTTACCGACAATATCATACCACAGAGTGTCATTGTCCTCATCAGATGCCTGCAGTGAAGCAACCAAGAAACCGATATGATCTCCTTCAGTAAGTTTCACAGGTTGAGGTGCTTTTATTACAGGAGGATGTTTTGATTTGGTAGGAACTTTCACTATCAGAACGGACACCTTGCATATACTGTGTCTGGATACGTTACCGCCATCTGTTGCTTTAATCTACAAATAAAAAGTAATTATTATTATTGACAATAAAAGAAGCAATAAGACCAAAGAATATTTATTATCCTGTAAATATTTCAGTTTCTAATATTAACTTTAATCTCATACATAGCCGCAAGCAGCGAAAGTAAAGAAATCTGCTTGCCTGATGATGCTTGCCTGATTACTGATATTGTAACGGTATAAAATCATTAGCTATAACTTTTACTATATTTATTCTACTTTTCATCAAGTTAAACTAGCCTTTCTCACTTTAATGATCTTTTACGGCGTCATTTTTGCTTGACATGGTTTACTATTTGGTTTGTTGAGTTGTTCACTTGTTGCTGTTTGCTTTTTATGGGACCCACTGTATATAGCCACATGCAATGTAACTGGAATCGTCACCGTAAAGCGCGGTTGGATGGTGACAGCTGGTGTCACGAACCGAAACTATCACGGAGCGAGGGACACTTTTGGATGGATGTGGGAAGACTGGGTGAAACAGAGAGCGAGATGTCACTAGCGCAGGCCCATGGCTAGCGTCGAAGAATGTATCGTGGACGAGAGAAGGAACGGGAAGAGAACAGAGGGTACTGGTAAAGTGCGGTGTCGGAGAGAACAGCTGTTTGTGGCGCAGATTTGGCGTAAATTAAGTGATGGAAATTGGATGGACAGAGAAGTCGTATCTACCCTGGGAGTTTGGGGATTTATCCACACTTAATTTATAATTGTGTGTGTCCGGGAGAAGTGAATGAAGACACAACAATACCCACGAGAAGGGGAGTCAATGCGCCATCTTGGTACACAACGTTTTTGAAGAAATAGCTTGAGGAACCGCAAAGCCAGAAACAGATATCGCACACTGGTCAGCGTGTGAATCAATTACATGCCTGGAAGTAATTGAGGTGCCCTCAGATAGGAGGTAAAAGGGGTAACTATGCAGTTGCTTTACCACTAGTTACATTTGTCTTTTTTGTGTGTTTTATAGGGTCGCAATGTAGGGTGGAAATTATCCCAGCAGCAGTGCCGGCTGGAAATTCTTGTATTGGTATTATTTTATTGGTATATGGGTGTCCTTGTACTGACTTGTTAGCATCAGGTGATTCAGTATCTAGTTATAGTCAGTTTTAAGCCTCTGATTTAAGCCTATGAAGTGGTATGGTGGCAATTCAATTTCGTAGTGGCAGTGTATTTCGTGGTTTCAATTAACCGTAGTAGCAGGTTTCCAGACCGTATAGGTGTCCCAAAAGGGCTGACACGTTTATGGAGAAAGTGACTGGTATTCATAATTTAATGAGGAAGATCAGACAGGGAGTCATATTCGTTCGAATAAGTTCTAGCAGATAAGAGTGAGATAAAGAGATTTTGATAAATTAAATGATTAACATCTTTAACTAATATAGAAAGCTTATTCACTACTTTCGATTGTGTAAATTAATAATTTTTATTGCAAAGAAACAGATAAAGCTCCCGCGTAGGTTGATGAATGCTTCAGATTCATATAATTACTTTGCATTTGAGGGAGTTATGATACTCTGTGAGAGTTGATTGCTATAAAACTGAACTTTAAGTTATTTTATTGACTCAGAATAACATTTTAATATTATTTTAAGTTCTTGGCTACTTACTCTGAGTAGCTGGATATTAGATATGTGAGCTAAGCCTGCGGACGTCTGGTAATCTTTAATTGTTGATATAATTAGTGAGATCGTAGGCTACGGAGCCACTGGACAATTGATAATAATTATTTAAAAGTTTAGAGAGCAATATTTATTGAGCTGATGTGTAGATTATTGCTTATGCTTTTCAGGTCAGGAAATTGATTATTGCATGTATATTTTAACACGTTGGTGTTTGAATGTTCTTTTAATAATAAATTCATGTTCCATCCTGTGGTAAACGGTCAGTTAGATTTATTTGAAGTTAGTCTCACTCCTGAAACGTGTCCAGTTGTTTAATTAGCCTATTTGATCAATGATATAGGTGGCTCACAATTGTGTGACCATTGACGCAAAAGAGTACCTCTGTGTATGTGTTTCTCTTGCAGCGTCTACTAGGGTATAGAGTGGTCTAATGTATTCTTGGTTGGAGTTAGATCACTGGTGAGTTAAGGTAATTATTTTTAATTAACAACTTATCGGAATATCCGGGGGTAGGTGTAACAATCAACTGGCGCGCTGTATAACATCTTATTTAGAAACCCCGCCCGCTCGTCTCCACTGTTTAAAAGCTGGCGGCCACCTAACTTCCCGGTAACTTTATTTATACCAATGTGTTGATGCAAGTTTGTATATATTTTTGAATTTGAAATTGCCGCCAGACATTTAGGGATTGCTGCTCGCCGTGGTTGGCACCACTGAGAGGAGGAGAGGGGGCAGATTTTGTGACAGCCTCTCTCTCTCTCTCTCTCGCGACGTAAACCAGCGTCACTGCGTTAGAATCAGTCGTCCTGAAAACTGCTAGTACTCCAGACTAGGGATGTGCTCCAGATTTTCTGGTCTAATTTTCTTGTTACATAATTTTTTGCCTCATTTGGGGTGAAGATAGTCGCCCGACCTCCAAAGAAGACCCTAAAACCCACGTGAAGATACAGTCCATTACACAGGTGAGTGCATCTCTTATTTGTCTGGTATAATTTAAAATCTAACTTTATTGTAAACAATTCCTCTTTATTATTTCGTAATATCTTGCAACAACATTTTGGTCCATCGAAGCCGATGCTTGTTTGATTAGAATTGACACTTGTGGGTGTTCATATCGTGAATTTATGCACACGTGTTTGGCGGTTTTGTTGTTAAAAATCGTAATTTATAGCCTCCAGGGTTTGGTTAGAACACGTGTTCGGGTCGGCAAATCCGTGTTAGTGTAATTGTTTTGCTTGTTTAATTTGTTTTACGGCCTTTTAGCGTCAAAATTGTTTTGTTTTTCAGTGTCTCGCAATCGGCGATTTTCGAGCTCTGTTACTTGTTTGAAACGTGTTTTTTTCGACGTGAAACACGTGGTTATCATCCGATTGGGTTCAGGTTATATCAGTCTTTTCTAGTTTGCCTTTTAGTTTTTTGTCATTTTTGAAATGGAGGTGGAAAAGTTGATAAATAAACGTAACTCTGTTATGAATCGAGTGCAACACCTATCAAGGTTTGCATTAGACGCCAAGGCTGAACCCACAAAAAGGAATGAATTTAGAATCAGATACCAAGGTCTTAACGATTCTGTAAATTTGTTTGATTCTTTACATCTGGACATCGTGTCTTTAATGAAGGATAAGGATAATTTGGCTTTACAATCGGAGATTCAGACAGACTTCGACAACATACAGTACAGCATCAAGTCAATCTATTTTGAAATTTGTGGTAAGGTTACTGCTGATGCTGCCGATGTAGCTAAGTCGCTCGATAATGAGGCTCACTCTGATAGTGGAACGGGTGGCAGACGTAATGTTCGATTGCCTAAGATCGATATTCCGAAATTTGACGGGGCGATTGGTCAGTGGCCACGTTTTTTCGATTTGTTTAGGACTCTGATTCATGAAAATGACACTTTGTCAGATATTGAGCGTTTCCAGTATCTTCTTGCTTCCTTGACAAAAGAACCAGCTTCAATAGTTCAAAACCTACCCCTCATTTCGGATAATTACCAAGTGGCATATAATTCGCTAGTTTCAAGGTATGAAAATAAACGTGTGTTGCTTACGAATTACTGGTTAGCTCTTCTTAATGCTCCGAAGGTGTCAGGCGATTCATCTCGAGATTTAAGGAATTTGTTGACAACATTTACTGAAAACGTATGTGCGTTAGATTTATATCAAGAGCAGCAGTATGATTTGTGGGACTTTACGAAATTCAATTTCCTTTTGCAAAAGTTAGATTCCTCTATCCGAAAGCAATTTGAAATACAGTTTGGTGACTGTGAGGTCCCCACGTACTCGCACCTTAGTGATTTTTTAGAAAAACAGTGCAAGGCTCTTGAAACATCTGCGCTAACCGTAGCACCGGTCTCAGTGAAGAAGGGTCCTCAAATGTTGAAAGGGAAACAGTTCGTGCAGCCGAAACCAACCACTTCTTTGGTGACTAGTGTTAGTAAGTCAGATTCATCAATTTCTTGTGTGTGTTGCCAGGGGGAACACTCATTGACGAAATGTGACAAGTTCTTAGAAATGTCTCCTAAGGATCGTCATACCTTAGTGAAGAGGAAAAGTCTGTGCTATAATTGTCTGGCTGGGTCTCACAAACTCGCAGGGTGTACCTCGAAATTTAATGGTCGTGTTTGTACTAGGAAACATCACACATATTTGCATTTTACATCAAGCTCTGGTCAGACTGATACACAAACATGTGAGCAAGGTGATAACAGACCCGACCAAGTAACCGGTCAAGTCGTATTGACAAGCACGCTTCCCAGCTTCCCTGTTGTATTATTTGCCACATGTAAAGTGGATGTGTGTGATGCTTATGGGGTGTATCATAGATGTCGTGTGCTGCTCGATTGTGCAAGTCAGGCAAATTTCATTACGCAGCGCCTTGTAAGCAAACTTTCTCTGTCGAAGTCACATGCTTCTGTTCCAATTCAGGGGATAAATCAGATGGCCACCGTTACTGATTTGGGGGTTACTTCATTTAGGTTGAGACCTCGGGACAAACCTAATCCTAGTTTCGATATCGATGCTATTGTGGTTCCCAGAATCTGCGACAAGGCACCTTCAACGGACGTACAATCATATGTCTGGAATCATATCAAAGACCTTGCTTTAGCGGATGATACTTTTGGTCAGCCAGGGGACATTGATATTTTATTGGGTGCTGATATATATGCAATGGCATTGTTACCGGGACTTAGAAAGGGTAAGGATCAGGAACCTACTGCTATCAATACAGTGTTTGGTTGGGTAATCTTGGGTAGTGTACCAGCCCAATCGAATTTAGTGGTTGATTCCTTTTGTACGTCGGTCGATGTTTCTCTGGACAAAACTCTCAGACAATTTTGGGAATTGGAGCAAGTGCCTCAGTGCACATTAGCGAGTCCGGAAGATGCCCTGTGTGAGAAGATCTTCCAGGACACTCATTCACGTGACTCTAATGGTAGATATGTCGTGGGCCTGCCATTTCGTGATGGGATGCCAGATCTGGGTGAGTCACATTCCATGGCATTGAGACGGCTTCATGCTCTAGAGAGACGATTGTCCAAAGAGTCAGATATCCGTAGAAAGTATGTGGCTTTCATGCGTGAGTATCTGAGCGATGGGCACATGTCTCCTGTGTCGTGTAAGGTATCACATCCTAGTGCCGTCTACTACATCCCTCATCATTGTATCTTGAAACCCGAAAGTACCACTACAAAGTTACGGGTGGTGTTCGACGCCAGTGCTAAGACCTCAAATGGCGTCTCGCTCAACAACACCCTATTGGTTGGACCCAAGTTGCAGCAGGATATTGTGACAGTCCTGTTGAATTTTCGGGCTCATCGAGTCGCCTTTACTGCAGACATTAAGCAAATGTTTCTGCAAGTATTGGTGGCAGAGGAGCATAGGGACTTCCAGCGCATTCTTTGGCGGTTTTCCAATTCTGAGCCAGTGCAAGAGTTCAGACTCAATACAGTGTCCTTTGGTGTTGCTTCTAGCCCCTATCTTGCCATTAGGACCCTCTTACAGGTGGCAACAGATTTAGGTGGTAAATATCCTCTTGCAGCAGACGTCATAAGGTCTGACACGTACGTGGATGACATAGTAACTAGTGTGCCAGATTCCAATTCTGCAATTGAAGTGAAATCTCAACTGATAGGAATGCTCGGAGAGGCTGGATTTGAGTTGCGAAAATGGGCAAGCAATGATCCCGAATTTCTTGCGTCTCTCCCCAGTAGTCATCAGCAATCTCTGTGTTTCGACTCTGATGACTTAGTGTCTGTCAAGATTTTAGGACTACAGTGGTGTCCAATGACTGACTGCTTCTCGTACAAGGTACATCCAATTGAACGCAAATGCACCAAGCGTAACATACTGTCAGAGCTTGCTAGAATCTTTGATCCTTTGGGTTTCTTGTCTCCCCTCACCCTCTCTGCGAAGCAGCTGATGCAGTTCCTGTGGCAGCTAGGCATTTCGTGGGATGAAAAACCACCACTAGAAGTCGAATCCAGGTGGGACACATACAAATCGCAACTTTCTTGTTTGTCATCGTTGTCAATTCCGCGGTATGTGTCTGCTGAAGGTACTACTTCTTCTACATTGCATGGATTCTCGGATGCGTCTGAGCTTGGTTATGGGGCCGTAATTTATCTTCGTGTTGTATCCGCCAGCGGAGCCATAAAGATATCTCTCTTGTGTGCTAAGTCTCGTGTCTCCCCACTAAAAAAAGTATCAGTGCCCCGATTGGAGCTTTGTGCAGCAGCCTTGTTAGCAGAGTTGATGGAGTTCGTTCAGGTTACATACCGAAAGACTATTTCTATTGATAATATATTTTGCTGGTCTGATTCCACAGTTGCCATTCAGTGGATTAAGTCATCTCCCCATCGATGGAAAACGTTTGTGGCCAATAGAGTGGCGCTCATACAAGAAAAGGTACCCCCTGGTTGCTGGTCACATGTTTCGGGGTTAATCAACCCTGCAGATTGTGCATCGCGCGGACTTACTCCTAATGAGCTTCTCAATCACCCGCTATGGTGGACGGGTCCGGCTTTCTTGTCCGAACCATCCGATACATGGATTAGCGCAGAATCTTTAGGTGAAGAGTCCGATGTCATGATGTCGGAGCAAAGGCAAGTTGTGTGCATGACAAAGGTTGTTTCGTGTGATTGGCCGCTGAATTTGTTAGAAGGGTATTCTTCGCTGAGGAAAATTCAAGGTATCATTGCTTACAGTATGAGGTTTGTCAAAAATCTGAAATTACCCCGGAAGGACAGAATTTCGGGCGCATTGAGTGAGGCGGAGCTTTACACTGCACTGACTTTTCTTGTTAAAGCAGTACAAAGGTTGGCGTTTGAGAGGGAAATGCGTGACATTGAGCATGGTCGACCTTGTGTAAAGTCTATCCGTAGGCTGGCCCCATTTGTGGATAAGATGGTGTTCTCAGGGTGGGCGGTAGACTTAGATGCTCGGACTTGTCGTTTGATGCAAAGCATCCCATGCTTCTGCCACGTTCACACTTGCTCACTGACTTGGTGATTCGTAGTGTCCATCAGAAACACTTACATCCTGGACCTCGTACCTTGCAGTATTTGTTGTCACAAAATTTTTGGATTCTTTCGGCCCGCCGGGCAATTAATAGTGTGCTTGGGCAATGTTATCGTTGTTTCCGTGTTCGCCCGGTAACTTTGACACCTGTAATGGGGGATCTTCCTCCAGTAAGAGTTTCTCAGCTGAAACCATTCTCTCACACTGGAATTGATTTTGCCGGTCCATTTCTCGTTACCCAGGGAAGATATCGTGGTGTCAGAAGTGCGAAGGCATATGTGTGTATTTTTGTTTGTATGACCACAAAGGCTGTGCATATTGAATCGGTATCAGACCTCACCTCGGAGGCTTTTCTTGCTGCTTTTCGGCGCTTTGTGGCTCGAAGAGGTCGTTGTGACAATGTCTACAGTGACTGCGGCACTAATTTTGTCGGGGCCAACCGATTGTTGGTTTCATACGCACATCAGGTGACTGATTCCTTGTCAATTGAGTGGCATTGGAATCCCCCAGCAGCGCCGCACTTTGGAGGACTGTGGGAAGCAGGGGTTCGTTCCATTAAAACTCACTTGCGTCGTGTTGTTGGCACACAGGTTCTGACATTCGAGGAACTGACCACTGTTCTGGCACAGATTGAAGCAGTTCTTAATTCCCGACCGCTCTGTAGTCTTAGTACAGACTCCAATGACATGACATCGCTTTCCCCTGCGCACTCTTGACCATGGAGCCTCTTTGTGCCCCACCTGACCCAGACGTGACTGATGTCAAACTTACCAGACTTTCTCGTTGGCAACTTGTTTCCAGAATGCATCAAGATTTTTGGAAACGCTGGAAAAGTGAATATTTGCACACCTTGCAGCAGTGCAATAAGTGGTCTACCCCCCAAGAAGCTCCTTCGATTGGTACTCTCTTTGTCATCAAAGATGAGACAGTGTCTCCGCTTGTGTGGAAGTTAGGGCGCATATTGAAACTCTTTCCGGGTCGTGATGGCGTTGCCCGTGTCGCTCAAGTACGAACAAGCACAAGTATTTTAGATCGTCCTATGACCAAGCTGTGCCCTTTACCTTCGCAGTAAACGGCCAGTACGCATCTCCCATTTGTATAGTTAGTTATAGTGTATCTACCAATTTAATTTAATCTTTGCATTTTTTAATCGGAAATAAGTAGTCCTTATTTGGTGGGCGGAATGTTGATGCAAGTTTGTATATATTTTTGAATTTGAAATTGCCGCCAGACATTTAGGGATTGCTGCTCGCCGTGGTTGGCACCACTGAGAGGAGGAGAGGGGGCAGATTTTGTGACAGCCTCTCTCTCTCTCTCTCGCGACGTAAACCAGCGTCACTGCGTTAGAATTAGTCGTCCTGAAAACTGCTAGTACTCCAGACTAGGGATGTGCTCCAGATTTTCTGGTCTAATTTTCTTGTTACATAATTTTTTGCCTCATTTGGGGTGAAGATAGTCGCCCGACCTCCAAAGAAGACCCTAAAACCCACGTGAAGATACAGTCCATTACACAGGTGAGTGCATCTCTTATTTGTCTGGTATAATTTAAAATCTAACTTTATTGTAAACAATTCCTCTTTATTATTTCGTAATATCTTGCAACAACACCAATGACTGTTTTGAGATTGTGAGGTTGCGTTATTAAGTTTTTATATTTTAACAACACACCACGAGGGCTTACAGCCTAAATACTATCGTACCGTGGGTCTCGACAAGGAGGAAAGAGGCAACTTGTTAATTCTGGACTTGAAGGTTTGGATGTTCAGAGGAGAAGGAAAAACATGTGTCGGCAAGCAATTCCACAACTCGGAAGCCCTCGAGACAAAAGAGCAAGCATAACAAGATGTTCTATGTCTGGTGACCTGGACAGTAAAAGGGTGCATTCGCTCTGTTCCCCTGGCAGATCTGTTGGGGGCAGCAGGTGGAGGAACTATGGAAGAAAGCTCCTCTGAGCAGTACCCGTGCAGATATCTATAAAAGAGAGAGAGGTCACCAACGGCACGTCGGTGGGCGAGGGATGGCAGCCTTTGGGTGAGGGTAGGGTCACCGATGAGACGTATAGCGTCTTCTAAATGGAGTCCAGGATAGCGAGTGTAGAGAAGGCAGCTGCACCACAGATGTGGGAGCAGTATTCGAGGTTTGGCCTTATTTGTGACGTATATAAGGTATAGAGATTAGCTGCCGAAAATTATTTGCGAGCCCGGAAGAGGAAACCTAATTTCTTAGTAGCCGCTTCTGCAATTGATGTGACATGTTGGTGCCAATTGAGATTTCGATCCACAGAAATGCCAACAAGTGAAAAGGAGTCATTACTTTCAATAACTTGGTTGTTTATTGTGATGGGTCTAGGGCTGGTGTATCTCTTATGAGATAGAAAGCAAGACTGAGATTTGGTGGAGTTGAATTGTACAAGATTTCTACTTCCCCAGTCTAATATTTTTTGGAGATCCAGAGACAGAACCCTCCATGAGTCTGCGATCCGCATCTAATTGGGCTAAAGAGACAGGTTTAGAATATTGTATATTTGAATGGAGGGTTCGGTCGTCCGCGTAACTGTGAACTGGGTTGGATGTGCTAGAGGGGAGGTCATTGATGTGGAGAAGAAACAAAGTACGGGCCCAAGCTAAACCTTGAGGGATTTCTGCATTAATTGGATACAGTTTAGAGGATCGGCCATCCACGACAACATAAATGCTCCGGTTGGAAAGGAAATTTGCTGTCCAGGTACAGAGTTTTGGTGGCAGGCCATAGACCGGAAGTTTATTAAGCAACGCGTGCCAGGCCTGGTCGAATGCTTTGGATATGTCTAGAGCGACAATCTGGGATTCACCGTGTAGTTCCATAGACTTGTTCCAAGAATGGGTGACAAAGGAAAGGAGGTCGGCAGTTGATCTGCGCTGACGGAATCCATACTGCCTGTCGTGGATTAGACTGTATTTTTCAAGAAATTTTAGTAATTCGGTGTTTATATACTTTTCCATCACTTTAGAGATGACTGAAAGGAGAGCAATAGGCCTGTACTTGCTAGGAAGCGCTTTGGATCCTTTCTTGGGAACTGGTTGTACTCGAGCAGTTTCCCAGTTACTAGGGAATATGCCTCTATTGTAAGATGTCTGAAACAGACGAGTCAGGACAGGAGACAGTTCTGGTGCGCATTTTTTGAGAACAATTGCTGGGATCTCATCAAGGCCAGAGGCTTTCCTGGAAGATCATTTTTCGTACCTTTTTAGTTTTGAAAATGATATCCGTCATTTTATGCGCGACATTGGGGACTGTTGGTGGTTGAACATTAGGAGGTGGGTTGAGAGTAGAATTGCCGGCGAACAACGAGGCAAAAATTTCAGCATTGCCCAGGGCGGTAGAAACAATTTCATCCCCTGAAATAAAAGCCCATTAATTTGTCAACTAGAAGATTAAAGTAGTTTGTCAACCTCGTCCGTGCAATATAAACACAATAGACAAACAATGGGTGTCCAACTACAATTTTTACCTTCCGCTTAGTTCGTCTATCTAGGTATTATATAAATACATTTGTAACTGTTAATTTAGTTTAGAATTTTTCATCCTCTGATGATGCTACCGTGGTTAGTGAAACGATCGTAAGATCTTTAAAAAAGATGTGTTGTGGTGATTTGGGTTCTCCAAGTGTACTTATCGTGTTAATTCCAGTAATATGTCGTGCTAATAGTGTACAATTCTTACGAAAATTCACATAATGCACTTGCTGCATCCCAGTTTTTTTAATTACTTACATTTAGTTCATACTCTTGTCCAGCTTCAAAGCCCTTCTGAGCATACACCATTCCGGTAGTATTGTCAATTTTAAACTTTGATCGTCCTTTACCTGATTTGATACTATAGAATAGCTTAGCGTTGTCTCCAGCATCTTTGTCAAAGGCTAAAACCTGTAAATGAAAGCATACATTGTAAAAATGTTGAAAATTATATTACGAGACAAAAAATAACATGAGGGAAAGCAGAAACTTCTATTGATTATATCATAATAAACGTTGATAAAAATCCATCTTTAAATAGAGAACTTGTTGTCTATGTGATAGTTAATAGATGTCAAATGTTTTGTAACATTGTTTTTGTTGCAAAATTAATGTAAATTGTACATAAATAAAAAATTGAGAATTATATATATATATATATATATATATATATATATATATATATATATATATATATATATATATATATATATATATATACACCGACTTAAAAATCCGAACACCCAATAAGAGTTGATCATAATAAAATTTGTACATAATGTGTGTTTGATCAACCTAAATAAATGATTACATTTTCAAAATAAAATATTAAAAAATAAAGTTATTTAATAATGTAGGTATGGTGCGACTTCTTATTCATACGGGGCATGTTTGAACTTAAATGATTTATGGTAACCTGAGGAATGTCATCGCAGGCTGTTTGAATTGCGCGACCAAGGTCAAGTAACTTATTTGGTGGTGGCGGAAATTACCCAGTCGATTGTCAATCATATTCCACACATGGTCAATTGGTGATACGTCTTGGGAGCCAGAAGGCCATGGAGACACGGTCACGTTATTTTCTTGTAAGAACCTTGTAGTAAACCCTGCTGTCGGGGGTCAAGGAGTCGGGGGCCAAAGGACTCCAGGGAGCAAGCTGAGGAAGTGGAAAGAACAACATGAGCTTTCGATGAAGCTTTCTCCAAGACCGTCATGCGTAGTGAAGAGCCACATCCTGCACGAGGTGACCCTGTTATAGCTAAACGGATCTAGACGTGGAGGTCGAGAAAACTCCCCCAATCCACAGTGTCACGTGACCCGTCCCTAGGGATAGATGGCACCAGAGTGATGGTGTCGTGAACGGAACCTCTGGAGTACCGGGCAACCCCCCAGAGTAACCCGCCTTGCACCACACAGGGGGTTCTGATGGTGTGGACAGTATTTCCCCAATTCTAGAGTCCGCAGGGGAGCGTTCTGTCTCCCCTGCTCTGTTGCTTAGTCGTGGACGGCCTGCTGGGGAGGCTCTCGGGAGGGGGGTACGAGGTACAGAGCTATGCGAAAGACATTGTCATCATAGTCCGAGCAAAGGTTACACAGTCAGTGTGGGAGCGCATGCAGACAGCACTGAAAGTGGTGGAAAGGTGGACGGTTGGCCAAGGCCCGGGATTATCCCCGAGAAAGCAACCGTCATACCGTTTACGAGGAGAAGGAAGTGGGAGAGCCACATAACTCTCACTCTATACGGTAGAAACATACCAATGATCAGGGAGGTAAAATACCTTGGTGTCGTATTGGACTCTAAGCTAACCTGGAATGGTCCCGTTAAAAAAATACTGCGTAAGGCAGTTATGACTCTAGCCGTCACTAGGCGGCTATATGGAAAACCGTGGGGACTAAGACCTAATATGGCCCACTGGCTGTACACAAGGGTGGTCAGACCATCGTTAACATACGCGGCACTGGTCTGGTGGCCTAAGCTGACACAATCCAGTGCCAAACAAAACTAGACAAGATACAAAGGATGGCTTGCCTCGGTATCACAGGGGTCATGAACCCCAACAGCCACCATGAAGGTGTTGCTGGATCTGCCCCCCTACACTTAGTTATCATGGGGGGAGGCCAGGCTAGGACTATACAGACTAGCCTGCAATGATAGACTTATCAACCCAGGTTGCAGGGACCACTGCGAAATTCAGGGGATCGTGAAGGAGCCCATCTTGAAATGAGGTCAGACTTCGCGAGCCCGCGAATCTGCAGGGAAAACAATTTTACAGTGGAAATCCCCGACTGCGATGCATGGCGGGGGGAGACGCCGGGTCTACCACGAGAAGTGCTCGTCTGGTTCACGGACGGATCCGGCAGGGAGCGTGGGTAAATACTGTGACGTACATTTCTGCCTGAAACACCGTTGGGTCTTTCAGGCAGAAATGTGCGCCATATTGCACTGCATGCGAGAGAACAAGAGGAGGGGCTACACCAACAAGCGGATCCTCATAGCCACAGACAGCCCTTAAGGCCCTAAGTAACCCTCGGGTAAATTCCAGGCTGGCAAGTGAATGCCGAGACGAGACGAGCGACTTGGCTGGACAAAATGAGGTCACAATCATCTGTGCCGGGTCACTCGGGGGCCAAAGGCAATGAAGAAGCTGACAGTCTCGCGAAGACAGCGTAATCGGAACCATTTATGGGACTAGAACCGCTCCTGAGCGTGACGAAGAGCAATGCCGGGGGATCCATTAAGTCCTGGGTCATAAACGAACATAAGGTGTACTGGGCAGACCATCCAGGGCTCATACATGGGAAGTTAGTAATTGAGGAACTCAGTTTAAAGAGAGCTGTGGAGCTGCTAAATCTTAACAGAGGACAGCTCAGGAACATAACAGAACTCTTGACGGGACGCATGGTAGTCAAGAAAGACCTGCCTAAAATAGGGCGGTTCGAGGGGACCTGGCACGCAGACTCTGCGGCGAGGGGGAGGAATCAGCCCAGCACATCCTGTGCGAGTGTAAAGCTCTGGCCCGCAAAGACAACTGATCTAGGACAGCCTAGACCGGAGACAGAGCAATATAAAACTTCACCCTATCAATTGCTGTGCAGACTAGTTCAAGGCACAGTGATTTTGGAATGGGTGAAGTAGAAAAGACAAAGGGCATGCACAATGAGCCAAAGGCTTAGGTGCTATCGGGGTGGCAAAGACGCTGACGAGCCTTAAAGGAAAAAACCCTTCTGTATGAGTACGTGCGTTGTCTTGTGGGAAAAGGGGTTAAATTAACATTCGTTGGTATGGCAGTACAACAGGCTGCAATATGTTCCATATGCAATCATTTGCACTTAGATTTCTGCCGTTCCACAGCAAATTCTAAATTTCTGCGTTCCCCACGTAATCGTCTTACTCTTCTGCGACCATACTGGACACAAAGACAGAATCGGTACTCATTAGAGAACACAACATGATTGCATTCACGATCCCAATTTGATCTGCCGTTACACCACTCAAGCCGAACAGCACGATGTCGAGGTATCAGTGGGAGACAAAAAAGTCTATAGGAACGAAGCCCAAAAGCGCATATGCTGCGATATCGTTGCCATAGAGACTATTTGTTGTAAAACTCCCAACCAAGCATTTCCAATCCACCGGGTTGTGGAAACTGTGTTTTGTAAAGCAGCAATCCCCAAATGACAATCTCACGTGCTCAATCGTCCAAGGTACTCCGGATCCATGACGACGGTTATATTGTTGACACATTGCGTTCTATGCGGTCAGAAATTTGGTTGATTGGAAAATCGGCTTCACGCATACCAACAACCCGCCCCTTTCGAATTCACTTAAATTATTGTAATTGTTCCGTAAACCACGCCTAAGGCTTAATGACATAATAAACTGAGCACAAATCGCTACGAAATACTGCTTCAAACTGAAGGAAACGCAAATTTAAAGAGATAATTTTGTTTATAAAACATGATTAAAAAAGTGTATAGCTGCTAAAAAATTTTTGTCCATATTGTTATCATTTCTTACCAGAGACAAAACAGAATAGTATAAAAAATTTCATTGCAATTGGTCGAAACTTACTGGGTGTTTGGATTTTTTGAAAGTGAATACAGTTATACATAATAGCAATGATTTTTTTTAACTACAATTTTAAAAGTGTATATGTCCTTCATGTTTTTTTGTTCGGAAATAATGTGTTATCATACAATTACCTAAGTAAAAATAGTAACATGCTTTTTAAAGTCTTTGAGATAAACACAGGTAGTTTACATGCACAAAGAAAATAAATTTATTAAATTTTAATCTAAACTTTATACTCAAAATTTTTTAAATAAATTTGTACTAAAAAATAGATTTTTTTTATTTATATTTTTTTCCAAAATATTTGTAGTGCTGTACAACCAAATTACTTCATATCTATTTTAGGAAAATCGATCTACATCTCTGGCAGTAAGTAGCCTGATGGATGATGTTTGTATGGGCTTCGATAGGGGTGAGCATACCTATGCACAGTTTCTCTGCCTGTCTAAGGCATTTGACTGTGTTTCTCATTATATTTTAATTAACAATCACCAGTTCTACGGATTCAATACCGACAGTATCACTTTTTTTAAAATCATACCTGGAAGACCGATTACAGTTTGTGTCAGCTAATGGTGAAAAATCACCTACATTAGATCTAAAATACGGTGTACCACAGAGTTCGGTCCTTGGGCCTATTTTATTCTTGCTATACATCAACGACCTACCAAAATCAACAGACTTAGGTAGTTTTGTTGTGTTTGCTGATGATACGACTTTTGTTTTCTCAGATACAAACATCAATACAATACTCTCTACCATTAGCAGAATTAAAGATGTCTGTCAGGATTGGTTCTCAGCAAATTAACTTAGCTTGAACAGCCTAAAATTTGAGTCTTTACTGTTTACGCTAAAGCACAATCTCTTCAATGGCGCTAACACCTAGCCTGTAAAATTCCTTGGAGTTATGGTCGTCAGCAAGCTAATTTGGGACTCACATTGCATCTATGCATGTCAGAGGGCATCCCGTGGCATGTTTCTCCTGCGGAGTCTTTCGGCCCAAAACTCTACTCCCACCTTAAAAAGTGCATACTATGGATGTGTGCATAGTATCTTAACTTATGCCGTTCTGGTATGGGGACACTCACCACACTCTGAATTGGTTTTCGCAACCCAACGTAAAGCAATTCAAATCCTGGGCGGTTTGGGCTATAGAGATGATGAGAGAAGCTTTCAGATACTTACAATACCTTGTGTCTATATTTTGCAGTGTCTTTTTTATGTCAAGTGTCACGAATCAGACTTCACCAGGCACAGTACCATTCACAACCATCTTACGCACGGTAAAGATAACTTCACAGTCGATTTCACTCGCTTAAAAAGAACAAGGAACGGAACGAACCACTATGGATGAAATTTTATAACAAACTCCCTCATCATATAAGAAATTTACATTACAACAAATTAAAGTCTGCCATTAAGAACATTTTGATAATCAATGCTTTTTATTCATTTGATGAATATTTTGCTTATCGTAGAAAATAAACGTTACCACGCCATGCTACTTTTTATAACTTAAATTTGCATCGATATTGTTGTATCATGGGACTTTTGTTGACTTGTTCTGTTTTGTGCTGTGTTTTTGTTTTCTTTGGATATTTGTCTACATTGTGATGTTTCTATACATTCATGATTCATTGATTGATGTAGCTTTTAATTATGTGTTTTGACCTATACTGCTGTTTTGTATGTATATTTGTGTATATGTATATTATCACTTTTGTGATTTTGTTTGTACGTATAAGTACATGACCTGTGTAACGCACCATGATATTATTCTAACAGTTGGGAAACTTCTTCATGATATATCCTGGTGGAAATCACGTATCCGCTACCTGCATAAGTAAACATGACTATTTGTGGTTACTATAAAGTAGTAGTAACCTTTCAAATTCGCTATAAGAGTGCTTAAGTGATGGTCGCAGCTAATAGGGTTTATTGAATTTAGGGTTAACAGATTTATAAAACATTTTTTAAAGTGCAGGTAAAGACACATTTAAGAACCACACAATCTTGGAATAACTTGCATACGTGCATTATGAAAAAAAAAAACATGCACTTTCCTTAAGAAATACACTACTAAAAATACTACTAGTAAAAGTACGTGCTGATCCAATATATAATTATATACATAATATACCGCGTGATTTTTTTAAAGTGGTGCAAGGGGATATCTCGCAAACGGTTAAATTGTCATGAAGTAGTAGGCAGACCGTTGGGGGGTGGGGTGGGGGTGGTCATATTTAATTAAACATATGTTGGATATTTATCCACCGCTCTACTTTGAGGGGCGTGGGGCAACTTTAGATTTCTAAATGGGGTGATGTCTCTTAATAAAATTCGAATCTACGTAAAAAAACTAGGTACGTGCACACAAAACTTTGATTTGCTCTTTCTATTACGAAATTATAATTCATTCGGTTAAAATACAAAATAATAATTTCAATATATTTATCTGTTATCATGGATCTTCATGTTTATTATTATTCGCTTCTTCGATGCGCGTTATTTTTACTTAAGTCAACTGAGAATTTTGATATTTTGACGATTATTTCTCAGTTTATTGGTCGATTAAACATGGAAATAGTTTTAATGTACACGTTGATACGTTGTCTATTTTGGGGAGTGCAGAAAGTACTATAGGAAGGCTGCATTATTGGGCATAGAGGTTTTCCAATAATCCGAAATCTCACATGGCATTTCCACGGCCGGAAGGTAGGAATTGTACTACTGGCAGTTTAAAATGAAAACTACGGAAGATAACTAAAACTGACGAATATAATGCAGCTGGCGTATTAGGAGCGGTAGCTGTTGATCTACATCTAAGTACCAGGCGGCTTGCTAGAGATGCTGGAATGAGTCCAAAATCATTTGTGAACATGTTGCACTTGCAACTTGTACAAATTTAATCCATATCACATTACACTGCACCAAGGGCTATACGGACAAGTTTTTCGAAATTCGCGTTACATTTTGCAATTGGGTTGCCAGATAAATGCAAGGATATATAAAGGGTTCCTAAACAATATTATTTTTTTCCGACAAGGCTACTCTCCATATCTGTGGGCAGGTAGGATTTTAAGTATCCCTTATCAGTAGAAATTTAATTACTTCTTTTTTATTTTTTTTAAGGGTAAATAGACACAATGCACTACTGGGCGGCGGAATATCCCCACTGGATAAGAACTCTGCCAAATCAACATCCATGGTCAATTAATGTCTGGTGTGGTATAATCGGGGATAAAGTTATAGGTCCGCATTTTTTGGAGGGCATTTAAATGGAAAAATGTACACAAATTTTTCAAGAAACCAATTATCTCAGTTATTAAATCAAAAGGTAAACCCAGACGTGTGGTTTCAACAAGATGGAGCTTCACCGCATTATGCAATTCAGGCCCGTAATCATCTGAATGGGATATTTGAAAACAGGTGGATTGGTCGAGTGGGTCCGGTCAAAAAATGCACACCAGAACTTGCTCCTGCCCTGACTCGTCTGTTTCAGACATCTTACAATAGAGGCATATTCCCTAGACTCGCAGACCCATGGAGGGTTCTGTCTCCGTGGATCTCCAAAAAATATTAGACTGGGGAAGTAGACATCTTGTACAATTCAACCCCACCAAATCTCAGTCTTGTTTTGTATCTCATAAGAGATACACCAGCCCTAGACCCATCACAATGAACAACCAAGTTATTCAAAGTAATGATGCATTTTCACGTGTTGGCATTTCTGTGAATCGAAATATCAATTGGCACCAACATGTCACATCAATTGCAGAAGCGGCTGCTAAGAAATTAGGTTTCCTCTTCCGGGCTCGCAAATACTTTTCGCCAGCTAATCCTTATACCGTATATAGTTCACAAATAAGGCCAAAGAATACTGCTCCCACATATGGGGTGCCGCTGCCGCTTCGACACTCGCTATCCTTGACTCAATTCAGAAGAGAGCTATACGTCTCATCGGTGACCCTACCCTCACCCAAAGGCTGCCGTCCCTTGTGCACCTACGTGCCGTTGGTGACATCTCTTTTTTATAGATATCTGCACGGGCACTGCTCACAGAAGCTTTCTTCCATAGTTCCTTTACCTGCTGCCTCCAACAGATCTACCAGGGGAACAGAGCGAATGCACCCTTTTACTGTCCAGGTCACCAGACATAGAACATCTTGTTATGCCCGCTCTTTTATCCCGAGGACTTCCAAGTTGTGGAATTACTTGCCGGCACATATTTTTCCTGCTCCTCCGAACCTCCAACTCCAGAATTAACAAGTTGCCTTTTTCCTCCTTGTGGACACCCACGGTACGATAGTATTTAGGCTGTAAGCCCTCGTGGTGTGTTGTTTAAATATTTTAAAAAAACTGACCCACTAGGTCCCCGGATTTGCGCCCCCGTGATTATTTCTATACAACTTTAGACGATATGAAAAAGAGAATCCGCTTTGCCTGCTCGTTAGTAACACCTGAAATGTTGATGTATGTACTGGATTCATTTAGAACAAAGCGAGAAAATGTTTGTAAGTTGGAGAGAAGGGCATTTCGAACAATTTCTCACGCATGAGAGATAAATAAGTTGAAATTTATTTGTTACTATATTTTTTTTTGCATTTTAACCTAATAAACCATAATTCCGTTGCGGAAAGAGTAAATCAAAAATTGTTTTGCACCTAGTTTTTTACGTGGATTCCAATTTATAAAAAAGTAAGTTACCCCATTTAAAAATCCAAAGTTACCTTCGAGCGCTAAAAATAGAGAAGGGGGGTAAATCAAAAATATATTCAAAAATGTTCTCCCGTTCCTCTACTACTTCACCAAAAATTTCACAAAAAAAGCGTAACACTTTAAAAAACTCAGCCTGTATAAGCATAATTCATGCTACATCTCACAGAAAAAAGACATAAATACCAAAACATGCATAAATACAGAAAGATTGCATATTACATTAAAAATCTAATAAAGGAAGTTCTTTGTGTAGGAAGTATAGCTTACTTTTTATTTGTAAAGATGTACCTACTCTTTCTGAAATGTAATTATTATATGGAAGTCATTAATATGAACTTTTATAAAAATTATAAGTATTCATATTAACATTTCCTCTGATGTTTGTAAGTAAATAATAATAGACGGAGAGCCAGAGGTGAAAAAATTCTCTGAATTTACAAAAGCTGATTTTTTGATAGTTAATTACGTACGCTGTGCACGTACACATATTCAGGTCAGTCAAGCTAATCTTAGAACAGGTGCCACAGGTGCGTCAACAAAGATGTCGTTTTTACCGGGGTAATAAAATGAATTTACAAAAGCTGATAATTGTTATACAGATTCTATATTGTATAACAATAAAAGTTATGTCAGTCAGTCAGCTGCATACGGCAACAGAGCTGGTCAGTCAGTTCGAATGTCTGTATGTAAAATAAATAATGTGCAATTTATTTACAAAGCTTGGAATTTTTTTGTGGGTATATATTGATCTTTTAAACATTAAAAAAATAGTCAGTCAACTGTTCTGTAGAACAACGCCCGTCAGTCAGCGAAAAAAAATATAAAAATTTCGTGCGCCCCGGCGGCGTTACAGGCGGCATGCTCGCTCTTGTCCCATTATCGATCGCGTCTTCAACTGCTCGTTGCTCTTCTCTAGCACAAAAACTGTAAAATTTTGCCAGTAGAAGGCCTTCGATGGTGGGGAAAATGTATTCTCTCATTCAATGTCACCCAGGTAATAAAGGGAAGGTACACGAATACTAGCTATTGTGTACGAAAATTCAGGTTCTTATTTACGCTGTGCGCTTTTTAGTGAATTTTCGTAGAAAAAATTCACTAATGGGGAGATCCCGACTTTTGAATTTTGAAAAAATTTTTGCAAATGAGCGCGAACTAGGACCCCTAGAAACCCATATCCGGGGTCAGATTCAATTTTTATATGTTTATATATATATATATATATATATATATATATATATATATATATATATATATATATATATATATATATATATATATATATATATATGTATCACACCGATAACTCAAAAAATAATGGGCCGATTTAGTTAAAATTTGGCATGTACCTTTCTTTTGTTAATAGCTTGGATAAGTTCGTTAGTCAGGAAAATCGGACGAGGTTTTCCGGGAAAATTTTGAGTTTTCATTCGAAACAAATTCATATCTCAAAAAGTAATAAGCCGATTTTAATAAAATTTGGCACATACCTTCCTTTTGTAAATGGCTTTGACATATTTGTTAGTCAGGAAAATCGGACGAGGTTTTCCGGGAAGATTTTGAGTTTTCATTTGAAAAAAATTCATATCTCAAAAAGTAATAAGCCGATTTTAATAAAATTTGGCATGTACCTTCCTTTTGTAAATGGCTTTGACAAGCTCGTTATTCAGAAAAATTGGACAAGGTTTTCCGGGAAAATTTTGAGTTTTCATTTGAAAAAATTTTTTATCTTAAAAAATAAAAAATCTATGATAACCAAATTTGGTAGGTAGGTTTACGATATAAAAAGTAAACTATACACCAAAATTTAGATTTCTATGTTACAAGAAAAAAAAGTTATAATAAAATATTTTGTGCCAGATCATTTCTATGAAAATTCACTACCATAACGCACTTGCTGCGTCCCGAGATTTTATTCAAATATATTCGCATAAAATTTTATTTATAAAGACATTAAACTATCTTAAATAAAGAAATAAATTGTCTGTTAACGTTATTAATATACTTATAGGTTTGAATAAAACAATAAATTACTAATTTATAATTACAACTTATAATTTCACATACTTTTCTGATATTTTAAATAATAATAATAATGGGAGAAGAGCGAGCATGCCGCCTGTAACCTTGCGCGCGGGCACGATATTTTTATATCTTTTTCGCTGACTGACGAACGTTGTACAAAACAGTTAACCGACTATTTTTTAAATGTTTAATAGATTAATATATACCCACAAAAAAATGTCCAAGCTTTGTAAATAAATTGCACATTATTAATTTTTCATACACACATTCGAACTGACTGACCAGCTCTGTTCCCGTATGCAGCTGACTGACTGGCATAACTTTTATTGTTATACAATATAGAATCTGTATAACAATTATCAGCTTTTGTAAATTCATTTTATTACTCCGGTAGAAACGACATCTTTGTTGACGCACCTGTGGCACCTGTTCTAAGATTCGCTTGACTGACCTGAATATGTGTACGTGCACAGCGTACGTAATTAACTATCAAAAAATCAGCTTTTGTAAATTCAGGGAATTTTATTTACCTCTGGCACTTAGACTATAAAGAAAAAAATAAACGAATGTCCGGAACATTGAGATAGCTTAATTTTAATTGGTCTCACATAAAACTGACCACCTTAAATAGTTTGTTTTTAGAGGGAAAAACTAAAAGAGCCCTTGTTCTATATACATTTTTTTCGTACTTTTTAATAGTGAAATAAAACTCTTGATACGCTCCATGCAAGGTTTTTCGCGCAAAGCTTAGGTGTGTAGATTTTGATTTGCCTAGGCCACTGCCTTTTATCTTTTAAAGGAAAATGTTATCATTCCGCTGGAACTCTCGGTTATACCGAAGTTGCCATCAACTTCGTTATTTTAAATATTTTCAATAGAGCAGCCTGTATCTTTTTTATTTTTAGAGCATATGACTTATTTTAGAGTTGCTTTCATTAGACTCTCCCATACCTACGCCTACTTGTTTATAAAACGTTTTGATAAAAAAAAATGCATTGCCTCATCCAAAGTTTGCTAGGTGAACCATTTGAGCAGAGCAACTAGTTAAACTCTCGAGCTTACTACAAATAGTTTTTTTCCCTTAGAACTCGTCAGCGTCTTTGCCGCGTCGATAGTACCGCAATTGGTAGGGTGAAGTTTTATATTGCTCTGTCTCCGGTCCAGGCTGCCCGTAGATCAGTTGCCTTTTGCGTTCCAGAGCGTTACACTCGCAAAGATGGGCTGGGCTGATTCCTCCCCCTCGCCACAGAGCCTGCATGCCAGGTCCCCCTCGAACCACCCCATTTTATGCAGGTGTTTCTTGACCGCCATGTGTCCTGCCAAGAGTCCTGTTATGTTACTGCGCTATCCTCTGCTAAGATTTAGCAGCTACACAGCTCTCTTTGAACTGGGTCCTCAATTACTGAGTTCCCATGTCTGAGCCCTGGACAGTCTGCCCAGTACACCTTGTGTTCGTTTCTGACCCAGGCCTTGGCAGTGCTCTTCGTCACTCCCAGTGCCGGTTCTGGTCCCATAAATGGTTCTGCTGACCCTCTTTTCACGAGACTTTCAGCTTCTGCATTGCCTTTTACCCCCCGAGTGACCTGGCACCCAAATGAGGATGACCCCATTCTGCACAGCCAGGTCGCTCGTCTCTTCTCGGCATTCACTTACCAGCCTGGAATTTACCTGTGGCTACTTAGGGCCTTGAGGGCTGCCTGACTATCTGTGGCTATCAGGATCCACTTGTTGGCGTAGCCCCTCCTCTTATTTTCTCACACGTAGTGCAAGATGGCGTACATTTGGGCCTGAAAGGCCGTTGTATGAGCTCCGAAGGAAATACTGTGACTTACCCGCGGTCCTTCCGAATAAACGCCTGCCCCTGTCCCACGATCCCCGCTGGATCCATCTGTGAACTAGACGAGCGCGTCCCGTGATAGGCTAAGCGTCTCCCCCCGCCATGCCTCGCGGGGATTTCCACTGTCTGACCTCATTTCAAGCATGGGCTCCTTCACGATCTCCTGAATTTTGCAGTGGCCTCTGCAACCTGGGTTGACCTTCAGTCTATCATTGCAGGCTAGTCTGTATAGTCCTAGCCTGGCCTCCCCCATGATAACTAAGTGTAAATACGCACTATGGTATCTAACTTTATACAGGTTGATCGAAATTTTATGCCGGTTGTAGTCAACTTCCCACTTTGATAGAACCGCCTGTATATGTTTCCACTATCGAATGTAGAATTTTATTCTTTCGATCGGTATGATAAGGGGGAAATGGTAACGCTGTCGCTTACATGCGTCATTCGTGAGACGTTGTTTTAGACCTTGTGGAAATATTAAAGAGTTATGTTTAGATACTCGAGGTCAAGTTAACACGAGTTTTTCCCCCGGATTTGTAATCGAGCCTATGTTAAAAGCAATCAAAATCCCAAGGGCGCCGCATGGACTATTAAACGAGGTAGTGTATGTTAATTTGTACCTCTTTTTACTTTTTTATGATTTTAACAGGGGCGGTACACATTATGAAATGTCTAAATGTAAGCCGCACCGTTTACAAGTAAGTTTACTTAGTTGGTCACTTTATATGTGCTCTTTAAAAAGCCCACTATAAGAAAATCACTTCGCTATATTTTTCTGATTAAAATAAGTCGTCTGAATTAAGGGAAGGTGCAGAAAAGGATAGAACACAGATAGTAATATGTGGCAGTGGTGGTGGACAATTAGTACTGCTGACATGCATATGTAACCACAGATGGGTGGTTTAGTTAGTTCATGACTATCACACATATCTCGCCTCTAGTTACTAGTGGTAAAGTTGACATAATATTCCTGCTTACCCGCAGGACGCGGTCTAGATCTGCAACATCAGCAGGACCTGCCGACGCCCATATGTCATCCTCACTAGCTGCGTCTGCCCCGTCGAACTCTTCTGGCACGTCGTTCTAGATTCAATTCAGGAATTAATATAAGAAAAACGTTTAGGTAAAAATTGGTTTTTTAATGTTTTTAAATATACACAAAAGATATAAAGTATTATTTTGAAAACTATTTCTCGCATCTAATATATATTTTTCCTTTACTGTTAAAATTATCACACTTTAATTAACTTAACATACTTCGATTGCTAGTGGAATAAACAAACATGACTAAGTTAGCAACTATATTATTATTATCATGAACTGTTTTACTATTACAAACTATTATATTTTCTTTGAAAATAAACTTGTTTATATATATATATATATATATATATATATATATATATATATATATATATATATATATATATATATATTGTTCGAAAAAGCTTTCGTGGTCATTAATGTGAGATTTCGAGTGAGGACATTTGAACTTAAAGGCATCAGTCTGCCTACTCTTTTGGTTAAGGGTAGGTTGGGTTGTTGTAGTTTGATCACGGGGTCTCCATCTGCCTACTCCACACATCTCACTGGGGATCGTCTTTAAGGTCTCAGTGTGTTCAACCGGAGACAGATCTGGCAGATCATCGAAGGTCTTGTATTATTTATTGTGTGACTTCTACCTACAAGATTGAGACCCCGTAATCGAACTACAACAACCAACCCTACGTCTATCCACCGCTCTAAAGAGTGGAAGTTAATTTTCTTTCATATTTCCTTAAACTTTTGAAAATGGCTTCAAAACGATTATTTCCCCATATATATATACAGTGTGGAACAGCCAAATGGAATAAATTCGATAACGGATAAATGAGGGCGTGTTGGGAAAAACGCTTGGACACGTCGATTTGTATTTTTAACTGCGCATCTTTTTCAAGAAAAAAAAATTATATAGGGTGCGTCATGTGACAGTGGCCAATACCAACTTTCTTATTTTAAATACAAGCCCCTGTATATTATTAATTTTTTGGATTCTTCAGAAAATTCTAGACATAATTCATGTACAATGTCCTATACCTATCTTCAACTGTTTCGGAAATATTAAGTATTTTCAGATTTATTACAAAAATTAACATTAAAAATAGAAAATTATTTTATTTCACAAATTCTAATAAGAAATACTGATTATTTCTTAATAATTTAAAAAAACAAAAAAAAATTAATGTCAATGTAGTAAATGTTCAAAATGCTCGCCACGAACATCTTGGCAACATGCTAATCTGGTATAGAAATGTCTTCTAACATTACTCAATATCTCAGGCGTGACTGATCTAATCGCAAGCGTGATTCGTCTTTTTAAGTCATCTAAGTTGAGGGGCTTAGTTTTGTATACAATACTTTTGACATATCCCCACAAAAAGTAGTCTAATAGCGACAGATCAGGAGATCGTGCTGGCCATTCTATCGATCCGCGCCTCCCTATCCACCGATTTGGAAAAATTTGGTTCAGGTACTGCCGGACATTGATTTGGTAATGGGGCGGTGCTCCATCTTGCTGAAACCATATTTTATTGGCAGGAACTTGTGGGTTTGCTGGATCTGGATATAAGTTTGTCAAAGTTGGCACGACATTATTTTGGAGCAGTTCTAAATATTTATCCCCATTCAAGTTGCCATCAATGAAAAAGGGACCTACGATATGATTTCCAACAATTCCTGCCCAAACATTAACTTTTTCAGGATATTGCGTATGTTCCTCTCTCATCAATGAGGATTCTCATTAGACCAATAGCGGCAATTTTGACGATTAACATGACCGTGAAGTGTAAATGTGCTCTCATCAGAAAACAAAACATCTTCTAATTGGATCACATTGTTATCTAACATTGCCATCATTTGTTCACAAAAATACGTTCTCCTATCGAAATCGTCCTCCATGAGCTCCTGAGTTGGTATCATTTTATAGGGATGCATTTTACTTTCCTTTAATGTTCGAAAAATTGCTGTGTGGCTAACGTTGAATAGTTGGGCTGCTTGTCGACCAGAAGTATGTGGGTTTTCTTGAAACTCAAGCGTAATATCCAATTTCGTATCATCACTTACTGCATTGGCAGCTACTTTTTTTATCTGTCTCACATGACCAAGCTCGCGAAACTGCTTTTCTATTTTGCTAATTGTTCCTTGGGATACAGGCGGCAAATTTGGAAATTTTTCGTGAAATAAGCGAGACACTTCCATCTGTGTCCGTGTGTTATCTCCATAACCAATATATCAGTAAAAAGAAACGCAGGAATGGTTTTTGTTTACTTTCTCATTATCAAGAGCTGAATGGGAAATAAGTATTGAATGCAATGTAGCTAATTTGTGAAATAAAATAATTTTCTATTTTTAATGTTAATTTTTGTAATAAATCTGAAAATACTTAATATTTCCGAAACAGTTGAAGATAGGTATAGAACATTGTACATGAATTATGTCTAGAATTTTCTGAAGAATCCAAAAAATTAATAATATACAGGGGCTTGTATTTAAAATAAGAAAGTTGGTATTAGCCACTGTCACATGACGCACCCTATATAATTTTTTTTCTTGAAAAAGATGCGCAGTTAAAAATACAAATCGACGTGTCCAAGCGTTTTTCTTAACACGCTCTCATTTATCCGTTATCGAATTTATTCCATTTGGCTGTTCCACACTGTATATATATATATATATATATATATATATATATATATATATATATATATATATATATATATATATATATATATATATATATAGGATGGTCTATTCAAAACGAGCTGGCAGCTATAACTGCCAACTTTACCCTCGTAACCGGGGGTGTCATCCATCAAATTTTTTCACATGGGGATAGAGGTCACGTGATAGCTCATTGAAAAGGCCTTTTGATTCCCTATACACTGCTTTTTTATTTTTGAAATTCAGTCTATTCGTTTAGCTGATATGGAAATATCACTAATGCATACTTTTCACCAGCTAATCTCTATACCTTATATACTTCACAAATAAGGCCAAACCTCGAATACTGCTCCCACATCTGGGGTGCCGCTGCCGCTTCTACACTCGCTATCCTGTACTCCATTCAGAAGAGAGCTATACGTCTCATCGCGTGACCCTACCCTCACCCAAAGGCTACAGATATCTGCACGGGCACTGCTCAGAGGAGCTTTCTTCCATAGTTCTTCCACCTGCTGCCCCCAACAGATCTACCAGGGTAACAGAGCGAATGCACCCTTTTCTGTCCAGGTCACCAGACATAGAACATCTTGTTATGCCCGCTGTTTTGTCCCGAGGACTTCCAAGTTGTGGAATTCTTTACCGGCACATATTTTTCCTTCTCCTCCGAACCTCCAAACCTTCAAGTCCAGAATTAACAGGTTGCCTCTTTCCTCCTTGTCGACACCCACGGTACAATAGTATTTAGGCTGTGAGCCCTCGTGGTGTGTTGTTGAAATAAAAACAGTTTTAATCTCCCAAAGTTTCATAAGAGTACCTCCATTACCTCAAAATCTGTAAACTTTTCGAAAATTTTTGATAGAACAAAATTTGTTTATAAATGGCAGTTGATACAGAAAAAAATAGTTCTTTAAGTTCCTGCCATCGAATTATTTCTCTCGACGCCAGCGCCACCTACAATCTGCATATGGCATATCTACGTTAGTCTGCTAAACGTAGCCACCGATGGCACCAGTCATTTGTTTTTTTACAAAGTTCACAAATTCCTACTCGTTACCAAGATATGTGGCCTGAGTTTTACGTGAATCAGCCTATATATATATATATATATATATATATATATATATATATATATATATATATATATATATATATATATATATATATATATATATATATATATATATATATATATATATACATGTTGTCCGAAAAAGCTTTCGTGGTCATTAATGTGAGAAAACCTTGGTTGTCGCGTTTAACCGCCTCCATAATTTGTTAAAACTAGATGTTTCGGCTTCTGTGATATTTTCGAGTGAGGAAATTTGAACTTAAAGGCATCAATCAGCCTACTCTTTTGGTTAAGCGTAGGTTGGGTTGTTGTAGTTTGATCACGGGGTCTTCATCTGCCTACTAAACACATCTCACTGGGGATCGTCTTTAAAATCTCAGTGTGTTCAACCGGAGACAGATCATCGAAGGTCTTGTATTATTTATTGTGTGACTTCTACCTACAAGACTGAGACCCCGTAATCGAACTACAACCACCAAACCTACCTTTATCCACCGCTCTAAAGAGTGGAAGTTAATTTTCTTTCATATTTCCGTACACTTTTGAAAATGGCTTCTAAACAGGTCCCGAAACGTCGAGTTTTAGCAAATTCTGGACACGGTTCCAACCGAGAATCGATTATTTCCCATATATATATATATATATATATATATATATATATATATATATATATATATATATATATATATATATATATATATATATATATATAGGGTAGCCTATTCAAAACGAGCTGGCAGCCATAACTGCCACGGAAAGATTTTATCGACACAAACCTGAAACACGTTGTTTGCTTGTGAGGGGGACAACTTTTGACACAAAAAATATAGCCCAAACTTTACCCTCCTAAACGGGGGTGTCATCCATCCAATTTTTTCATAGGGCTCATGTGATAGCTCATTGAAAAGACCTTTTGATTCCCTATAAACTGCTCTTTTATTTTTGAAATTCTGTCTATTCGTTTAGCTGATATGGATTTTTCAAATATCACTAATGCATTTCCCGAGAAATTCTTAATGCTTGAGCTGGGCCTCACCACCGTCCATTATAAGATAAAAATGTAGTTAGAGGTTTGCGTAGGTAATATATCATTTAGATTAAGGTGCTCCAAAAAAAACGTCAGCAAAATATGTATTGTGATAACGCATTCTTGCGTAATCAAATGGATTCTAGAAAATATTCACTCCAACTAAAATAGATAACGATCTAGATATCAGAGCATCGTGGTTACACCCTTACATGTGACTGTATAGTAATAGGTCATATCATTTATGTAACTATACTCTAAATTGCAGTGGACGGTCAAAATCAACCAGGTGTGGTGTACAAACGTATGTTGTTTTATAATGTTATTCCTGCAAATTTTCAATAAAGTCTGGACGTCATGGTAGTGAATTTTCATAAAATTGTTTTTAATACCAAATATGTGTGTTTTTTTTAAGAAAGCAGGCATCTAATTTGGTTACCAGTATAACCTATATAATAAAAATAAGGTGCCATGTTTCATCAAAATAACTTCATTATTTGAAAATGTACAAAAATTTCCGAAAGTAACCTTAAAGTGTTTCCCAAAAAACCAGTTTCTTGGTTAACCTTATAGGTTAATAGCGAATTGAGCTATTCAGTTTTGTAGCATTTAATGAAAATTCGCTACCATAACGCACTTGCTGTGTCCGAATTTCTTTTCTTACAAACATGCATTATATTTAGATGGAAAATGGAAGAATGCAATAACATAAGGCGTGTTCGATAAAAAAAAAATTGTTTCACCAACGTCTTATGGGCCATCTGTGATTGTAGAAATAATTTTTTAAGATGTAGCTCAAAACACCCTATAATTAATGTATACAATTTTGTTTCGTATCTTGTATAATAACAGATATATTGAACTGTATTGATTTTTTTACGAAAATGCGACAAAAATTATAAAAAACTCTATAGGTAAGACTACTGCCAAAGCAGCAGAGAAAGGGTCTATTTGAAATGAAGTGTCTGAAAATATTTTAGTAAAATTAAGAACAATGACGGTTGAAGCTAAGACTTCAGGGTTTGTAAAACATTCTTCTTGAGACATTTTCTTTCCACAGCCCGTATTAGTTCCAGGTTATTTGCCTTAATGTTGCCAATTTTGACGTTTTAAATCGCCACTTCGACGTTTTGAGGAAAACCCCAATTTTTTTTAATGCCAATAACTTTTTTGTCTTTTGACTTAAAGGGCTAAATTTTGGTAGGTAACTTAACATAATGATATAAACCGGCAAACCAAATTTGGTTGCCCTTACTTTGTTATTTCCGGAGATATAAATGTTTTTCGAAAGAAAACACAAAATTTTCCGGGAAAACCTGGACATATTTTCCTGGCTAACGAACTTATCCAAGCCACGTGCAAAATGAACGTATTCACCAAATTTAATGTAAATCGCTGTGATACAGATATAAACATATAAAAATTGAAACTGACCCCGGATATATGTTCTAGGGGGCCTAATTAGAGCTGATTTGAAGAATTTTTTTCAAAATTGAAAAGTCTGGATCTCCTCATTAGTAAATTTTTTTAAAGAAAATTCATTAAAACGCAACTAAGTATTGGTAATGCGTCCAAACTTATCAGACTAAACACTAATAGAATACTTTTAAGATTTGAATTCGAAATCACCTGTTGTATGCAGAACATGTTGTATACAGAACAGTGTATTATTTGCACTGTTTGCCGTGAATGTACATTTCCAGCACAGTTTTATTTGTCGATTTGCGTTAATCGTATTATGCTTATCATTTATATAGATAGAACTCCAATTATGTAACCACTGTAACGAAGGCGCTGTTTGTTTTGTTACACTATTGCTGCGTTTGTGATGAAATATCTTCTTTAGTGAATTTTCTTTAAAAAATTCACCAATGAGGAGACCTCGACTTTTGAATTTCGAAAACATTTCTCTAAATGAGCGCGAACTAGGTCGCCCTGGTACCCATATCCGGGGTCAGTTTGCATTTATATATATACATATACATATATATATATATATATATATATATATATATATATATATATATATATATATATATATATATATATATATATATATATATATATATATTGTAAAGATAGGTTGTATTATGGTTTTCAGTCCCACGATTGGGTGTCATTTTGTAATGTTTTATGTGTCTGTGTAATATATCTATCTATTGTTGTGTTTCTTTTTGCCCCAGCTGTTTCTCCTATCTCAGAGCATCGGTTCAAACCCCTACAACGATTTATTAAACGATTTAATAACAATGTTCAACAATAATATTTCCCAATTAAATATATGCCCTTTTTATAAGTAGTGATATTCTTTTAATTTTTCCACCTTAAGTATTCAACTAAGTCATTGATATGTCATTTTTTTCTATTATTTACATAATTTATTGAATAATCATTTATATATTAAGTTACATAAAACTTCTCCCCACAGAATATTAAAAAAAATTACCTTATGTTACCTATTGGATCCGTCTATACTTATTCGACTAATTAGTCTTTTTTATGAACAACCTAAATTTAATTTTAATGTAATTTTCTTGTTTAACTTCAAAAACTACTATCTTGTCTTAAGAAAATCAAACAAACCAAACAATATCACGGTTCAAATTTAAAAATGTCAATTTCACTTTACCTTGATAGCTATGTACATCCAGACTACTCTTGTGTGTTATTCTTGTTCTCATGTACCATAGGTGTACTTCACTAGATATGTATTTATATTTATATTTAGATCTGCATCTGGATTCTACGTAACCATATCTTGAATGATGGCGTTTGCTTCTTTTAGGTACATTCGCTGGTCTTACAAACCGCCAAGGACCCCGCTCTCTAAAAACTTTACTTCCGAACAATACTTTTTCCTGTTCTTATAAACAGCTAATGACCTCCGCTCTTTAACTTTACTTCAGCACAATACTTTTTCTGTTCTTATCAACAGCTAATGACCACCGCTCTCTAAACTTCAAAAAAAAAAAAACCTGTCAGTCTATTTTCTTCTGTCAAACTTCTCCTCGCATTTTTTTCACAGCAATCTTTTTCTGTCAAAACAAACTTCCGTTTTTCTGTGCTGTCATCGCTTTATTGTCACCTTTGTGGAATTGTCATTTTTCACAAAAATTTCAAATTCTTGTGGAACTGTCACTTTGTGCACACTTCCTTAATGCTAATTACAACAGTCATTCTAAATATTACAATTTTGTTCTAGTTCGATTGTCTACATATACTATCGATACTTAATCTAACTTTGACAATCACTACATTTTTTGTTAATGTAAATGTGGGCTTAGCTAGTTTAGTCTTTTAAGTCCTCTGAAACCCTCTTATATTAACTTAATCTAATTATCTTATACCTCATATCAATGACTGAATTGAATTATATTTGTTCCATTCATTTATTTACTACTTTCCCACTAAATTCTTTGCATTCCTGTTCGAACTTTAATGTTTTGTTGGTAAAATAACTGTTATGGATTATCTCATCGTAAGTTTTTATGGCTCTAATGGTGTATGTTAATGTGTAATGTTTAGTGGATCTGGTTTCCAGAACAATATATATATATATATATATATATATATATATATATATATATATATATATATATATATATATATATATATATATATATATATATATATATATATATATATGTATGTATGTATCACACCGATAACTCGAAAAATAATGGGCCGATTTCAATAAAATTTGGTGGGTACCTTCCTTTGCAAATCACTTGGGCAAGTTCAAAAAAATTTGTACATGAAACTGGCTAGTACAGGCAATAGAGAAGCCCGTTACTCTTGCCCATAATGCACTAAACTACAGGATCTACTACTACGTCCTATATCTCCGTAACCCTACACTTTAGGCCAAAAATGGTAATGACCGTTTTAGTAGATAATTGCATTTCTCATCTTTTTTGTTGAATAATTTTTTTGTATCACTCACCGTTTACAACTTGTACTACTATTAGGAATCATTTATTGACTTTTTTACCTATATCTCTGTTAATAATTACTTAACCAATAGAATGCTTATAACTTAACTTTTCAATCGACAAATTTTCTACAACTTTCACTTAAAACTTTTTTTTCTAAAATCAATATTTTCAAAGTTATAACGCCTTAAATGTTGCACTTTTCAATCGACAAATTTGCTACAACTTTTACTTAAAACTTTTTTATCTCCAATTAATAATTTTAAAGTTATAACGCGTTAAATGTTGCACTAATAAATTATTTGCCTTCTTATCTGAAAAAAACAGCAAGTACCCGTTGCATTTTTAAAAATTATTTATATAATATTTTATACAATAAATAGTACGCTACTTCGAAATGCCCCTTGATTTTTATCAAATAGTCAATTATACACTGATGGCATAAGGTAATAAACGACAAAGAAAAACGAGAAATTAATTTAATAAGACAAGTGCTGGTCCAAGTCACAATTTTGATAGGAAACTTATAAAGATGACACTGACTACTAAAATTTTGACATACCAAATAGTTCATTTTGCATCCTTAATAAATCTCTTTATCTTCAACAACCCCATTCTGTGCATTTACTTCCAATGATCAAAAACCATTTAATAACACTTTCCGCATTGAATCTTTCTTTTTTGTCCTTGTCATTTAAGAAAACCCAAATGCCAATTTAGAGAAAATTTTAAATAAACATTAACCGTTGGAGACCTTTCAGGTCAATTCGAGAACCTTCTATGAGAAGGGTCTGTTTAATACATGTATATATATATATATATATATATATATATATATATATATATATATATATATATATATATATATATATATATATATATATATATATATATATATATATATATATATATATATATATATATATATATATATAAACATATAAAAATTGAAACTGACCCCGGATATGTGTTCTGGGGTGCCTAATGAGCGCTAATTTGAAGAAATTTTTTCAAAATTCAAACGTCGGGATCTCCTCATTAGTGAATTTTTTTAAAGAAATTTCACTAAAAACCAAATGTTGGATGACTCAGTTTTCATGCCCAGATTGGCGTCAACCGTCTAGGCACAGGATTTTTGAAATTAACGCGTTATAACATTGAAAATATTGATTTGAGAAAAAAAGTTTTAAGTAAAAGTTGTAGGAAATATCTCGATTGAAAAGCTAAGTCATAAGCATTTTATTGTTTAAACAATTATTAACAAAGATATAGGTAAAAAGTCAATAAATGAATCCTAATAGTAGTAAGTTGTAAACGGTGAGTGATACAAAAAAAAACAACAAAAAAGATGAGAAATACAATTATCTACAATAAAGGTCTGTGGCGGTGGTTCCGACCGCAGTGTTTCCGTCAACACTACTCTATGTTTTTGCATTTGACAGCTAAACGCTGCGTTACGTTATGCCACAGCCAGCTGTCAAGAACTACCGCATATAAGATACACCAGGAGATCTCTCGCTCTCTCCTCGCTACCAACCGCTGCAGTGAACTGCTATGTACTCGTGTACTGTTGTAATTAAAGTGTATTATAGTTAAATGTATCGTATAGTTTATTCACTTAGTGAAGTAATAAAGTTATATTAAATGTTTACGTATAGATTTAATATCAACAAGTGCAATTAACATCCATATTGGTGACCCCGACGTGATGCAATTATCTACAATAAAGGTCATTACCATTTTTGGCCTTAAGTGCACGGTAACGAAGATATAGGCCGAAACGGTTTTTCTCAAAATGGCGGCACTTCCGCCCTCCTAATTTGTAAGGATTTTGCGTTTTTACATTTAGTACGTCATTCTGATCCTATGTATCAGAAGAAAAAAAAAACTCCTGTAGTTTAATGCAGAAACACATTCTCCGTTGCCTGTATTATGATGTACTAGAGCTAAAAGCTGTTATCGGTTTACTATATATAGCAGGAGTTTATAAATCTAGTCGTCAAAACTTGGAGGACTTTTGGCGAACAGGTGGAACAGACGTCGATATTTTTAAAACTACAATGTCCTACAAGAGGTTCAGTTTCTTACTAGCATCTATTCGATTTGACAACATCGAAAATCGAGCGGAAAGAAGAAGAATTGATGAACTGACTCCTATCAGGGCTGTGTTTAAAAGGTTCGTTGAGAACTGTATACAGTCTTATTCTCTCGGATTGTATGTTACAATAGACGAAATGCTGGAGTACTTCAGAGGTCGCTGTTCCTTCCAGCAGTACATGCCCAATAAGCCGGCAAAATATGGAATAAAAGTGCAAGCACTTGTAAATGCAAGGACCTTCTATGTGATAAACTTGGAAGTTTATTTGGGCAAGCAACCAGATGGACCGTTCAAGTTCAGTAATAGTCCTTCAGATATAGTGGAGCGGTTAATACAGCCAATGTCGCTTACCAATAGAAATGTCACATTCAACAACTGATATACAAGTTTTTGAGAAAACATAAACTGACAGCAGTCGGTACTTTGCGAAAGAACAAGAGACAGATCCCAACAGCATTTATGAACCTGAAAAATAGAGAAGATAATTCGGGTTTGTTTGCTTTTTAAGAAGATACAACTCTGGTGTCCTATAAGCCAAAGAAGAACAAAAACGTTTGTTACTTTAGACATTGCATCATGGCGCCCTAATTGATCCTGAAACACATCATAAAAAATTATAGAGATTATATCATTTTATAACTTCACGATAGGGAGCGTTGATACAGCAGACGAATTATCTGCTTCTTACGATGTTTCCCGAAACTCCAGAAGATGGCCGTTAACTTTGTGGTTTTCTTTATTGAATACAGCAGGTATAAACGCATTGATAATATATCGATCAAAGAATAGTTACTTTAAAATGAAACGACGAGAATTCCTCAAGTCACAAGCCCTTCAACTGGTAGGTGAACCTATCAGCAGGAGGAAAGACAACCCCAGGTTGAGTACAGAGTTGAGAGGAAAGATTAACGAAGCTGTTGGAGAACCATCTGTTGAGCCACCTCCGAGAAAATTCTCAAGGTCGATGTCACATTTGTCCGAGGACACAAGATAAAAAAATCAAGACATACATATTTGGAATGTCAGAGACATGTTTGTTTGGATCGTACTGCAGTTAGCTCAAGATCAATAACATACTTTGCGAATGTTTTGTCACCAACGATATTGCATTTCTTTAGTTTTACTTGAGGAAAAACTCTCAGTTCAAGAGACTGTCAAATTATAAAGCTTAATCATATTGACGTAGTTTTGTTTTGTTCGTTGTATTCCTACTTTATAATGAGGTATACGTATTGTTAGCTTTATTTTTACAATTGAAGATTTGTTTATTTTTAGCGGATTTAAAAAAAAATCGCTTATGGGGAGAGCTGTGTTTATATATATATATATATATATATATATATATATATATATATATATATATATATATATATATATATATATATATATATATATCCGACCGATAACTGAAAAAATAATGGACCGATCTTGATAAAATTTGCAGAGTACCTTCCTTCTGCAAGTGGCTTGGATAAGTTCGTTAGCCAGGAAAATCGGACCAGGTTTTCCCGGAAAATTTTGTGTTTTCTTTATAAAAAAATTCATGTCTCCGGAAATAACAAAGTAAGGGCAACCAAATTTGGTACGCGTCGTTGTATTATAAAGGATGAACTCTGCATTAAAATTTAGGTCCCTAGCTTTAAAGACAAATAAGTTATGGGCAGTTAAAGCAACAAATTTTGGAGTTTTCCTCAAAACGTCAAACTCGCAATATTAAACGTCAAAATTGGCAATGTTTAGGCAAAGAATGTGAAACAAATACCGTTTGTGAAAAGAAAATGTTGCAAGAAGAGTGTTCTGCAAACCCTTAAGTTTCTGATTCAACCGTCACTGCCCTTCATTTTATTAAAATATTTACAGAATATCCATTTCAAATAGACCCTTTCTCTGATGCTTTGGCTGTCAGTTTAGTAAAGTTTGGTGGCTTTTTGGATATTTATTTGTAGGTTTAGTGAAGTTTATGGTTTAACGGTCTATAATTTTTTTTAGCTAATTATCGTAGAACAAATTTGTTAATGCATTTTTGCATTTTTTATCGAAATATGATGCGTTTATAAGAAAAAAATCTGGACGCAGTAAGTGCGTTTTGGTAACGAATTTTCGGTAAATTGGCAGATTAGCTCCCGAACGCTTTTCAAAAAACTGTTTTCAGAAACCTGCCTAGGGCCCCCTGGATCCACAAAACCCAAGAAAATGTCTTGCTGGGCGGGGTGGGTAGTAAAAAGGAAATATGAGCAGAAAATGCGAATAAAACGGGCTTGAAAGTTGTCTTTTCACGTCTTGAAGCCATATCCCCCTTAAACCCTGCCTACCCCGCACAGCACCCCCATTCCCCCAAAACATTTCTTGTTTACACTCCCCAAGGAAGTTACGGGACCAGGAGTGAGTAGGAGTGTCTAATTTTTTTAATCTAAATTTCATAGAACAAATTCGTTAATGCATTTTTGAATTTATTATCGAAATATGATGCGTTTGTAAGAAAAAGATCTAGACGCAGTAAGTGCGTTTTGGTAGCGAATTTTCGGTAAATTTCCAGTTTAGCTCCCGAACGCTTTTCAAAACACTGTTTTCAGAAACCTGCCCAGGCCCCCCCTCCCTGGATCCACAAACCCCAAGAAAAATTTCTTGTTCACACTCCCTAAGGAAGTTACGGGACCAGGAGTGAGTAGGGGTGCATATTTTTTTTAGCTAATTTTTGTAGAACAAATTCGTTAATGCATTTTTGCATTTTTTATCGAAATATGATGCGTTTGTAAGAAAAAAACTGGACGCAGTAAGTGCGTTTTGGTAGCGAATTTTCGGTAAATTTGCAGTTTAGCTCCCGAACTCTTTTCAAAAAACTGTTTTCAGAAACCTGCCTAGGGCCCCCCTGAATCCACAAATTCCAAGAAAAATTTCTTGTTCATACCCCCCTAGGAAGTTACGGGACCAGGAGTGAGTAGGGGTGCATAATTATTTTTTTTAAGCTAAATTTCATAGAACAAATTCGTTAATGCATTTTTGCATTTTTTGTCAAAATATGATACGTTTGTAAGAAAAAAATTTGGACGCAGTAAGTGCGTTTTGGTAGCGAATTTTCGATAAATTTGCAGTTTAGCTCCCGAACGCTTATCATAAACCTGTTTTCAGAAACCTGCCTAGGCCCCCACCCCCCTGGATCCACAAACCCCAAGGAAAATTTCTTGTTCACACTCCCCAAGGAAGTTACGGGACCAGGAGTGAGTAGGGGTGTATAATTTTTTTAAAACTAATTTTCGTAGAACAAATTCGTTAATGCATTTTTGCATTTTTTATCGAAATATGATGCGTTTGTAAGAAAAAAATCTGGACGCAGTAAGTGCTTTTTGGTAGCGAATTTTCGGTAAATTTGCAGTTTAGCTCCCGAACGTTTTTCAAAAAACTGTTTTCAGAAACCTGGCACCATGGATCCACAAACCCCAAGAAAAATTTCTTGTTCAAACCCCCCAAGGAAGTTACGAGACCAAGAGTGAGTAGGGGTGCTGAGCGGGGTAGGTAGTAAAAAGGAAATATGAGCAGAAAATTCGAATAAAGCGGGCTTGAAAGCTGTCTTTTTAACATCTTGAAGCCATATCGCCCTTAAACTCTGCCTACCCCGCACACCACCCCTATTCACTCCCAGTCCCATAAATTCCTTGGGGGGTGTGAACAAGAAATTTTTCTTGTGGTTTGTGCATCCAGGTGGGGTCCTAGTAATGTTTCTGAAAACAATTTGTTGAAAAGCGTTCGGGAGCTAATCTGCAAATTTACCGGGTTTTCATTAAATCCTTCAAATTTCAATAACTCAATTTGCTATTAACGTAAGCTTTGTTGGATAGAAAACCAACATTTAAGTTTATTTTCGGAAATTTTTTGTATATTTTCAAACCATAAATAATTTTGATAAAATATAGTACATTGTTTCTACCACATAGGCTATACCGGTAATCAGACTGATGCTTGCTCGCATTTGCTATTAAAAACATTTTTATGGAAATTCACTTCCATAACACATTTGATGCATCTAGACTTTTGAAAAATGTTTATATATTTTCAAACAATACATTTATTTCAATGAAATATGGTACATTGTTACTACCATATAGGTAACCAATCGACAATAGGCATGGATGCAAAATGATGAAAATGTTTTGTATCCTCCTACTATGTCGAAAATCATAACTACTGGACAATTGATAGTCCCTTTATTAATCTTATTTTTAAAGGGGTAGACATTGATCCAATCCAATCCTTAGCAGGTGGTAGTGGAATTTTCCTTTATGTAATAGTAAAGGATTTTTTCACGCCCGAGGAGGTACCACCCCATACATCAAAGGGCCGGTGAAGTCCCAACGGACGTTTCCGGTTCTGGTGTATGAGTCGGTTTCCCTTATAAGCAAAAATGATGATGGCTCCTCCTTGTATAAAATATTCCGGAGGCAAAATACCCCTCCATTCGGATCTCCGGGAGAGGGGTGTACAGGGGGCGCCAACATCAAGATTTAACGTATCCTTTTCGAATATATGTGGCCTAAATTCTAACCTGAACTCCGTCCACCATTTCCTCCAGGCTAACAGGCCCCAACTCCTCTTCCTCACCGAAACCCAAATCAGTGCCAAAACAGCCACTAATCACCTTAATTTCCCGGGGTATGAGCTCCTTACTGCCTTTAGATTGCATGGAGGCGTGTGCGCATACGTCCGTAGCAATCTACCCTGCACCAGACTTCCCAATTTAGAAGCTGGAAGAAAAGACATACTATGGATAAAACTCTCTCTCAGGGCTGCAACTAAATTCATCTGTTGCATTTACCGGTCACCTTCTGACAACAACTTTGTCCAGCTCTTTGACTACCTTTCTGAAAAAACCGACTATCTGATTTCTGAATATCCTTCCTCCGAGGTCACTATTCTTGGCGACTTCAATGTACATAATAAGGAATGGCTAGGATCTTCAAAAACCGATCCACAAGGGAGAGCAGCGGAGGCCTTTGCAGTCAGCAATTCTTTGGCCAATATGGTTCAGCAACCTACTTACTTTCCTCGTATCCCAACACACAGCTCAAATCCCTTGGATCTCCTTCTTACTACAAATCCTGAATGCTATAAGATATCAGTCACCGCCCCCCTTGGTCGCTCAGACCACGGCATCGTCACTGCTTCCTGTGCAATGCAACCCGAGGTCACACAGTCATCACACCCACGTATCGTTTGGCACTACAACTCCGCAAACTGGGACGAAATGCGGGATTACTTTTCCTCATTTCCATGGGCGTCTGTCTGCTTCTCTCATCCTGACCCCTCTGATATCTCACAAAACGTCACCGAAATTATCCAAGCTGGCATGGAATTATTTATTCCACGTACACAGAAAACCTCTTCAGCCACTCAAAAACCCTGGTTCTCTAAATCCTGTGACAAGGCCAGACTTGAAAAGGTCAAAGCTCACAAAACGCTTCTACACAATCCCAGTCAAGAAAATCGTCAAGTATTCAACGACGCAAGAAACCGCTATGTCCGCATTCTTTCTGAGGCAAAAAACTCGTTTAATAACCACATCAAAAACAAAGTCCTCTCAAGCTCCAACGGCGGCAAACCCTTCTGGACTCTTGCCAAGTCTATTGGGAATAATTTCTGCAAGAGCACGTTCCCACCTCTTGTCTCCGGTGATGAAATTGTTTCTACCGCCCTGGGCAAGGCTGAACTTTTTGCTTCTTTGTTCGCCGGAAATTCTACTCTCAACCCACCTCCAAATGTTCAACCACCAACAGTCCCCAATGTCGCGCATAAAATGACTGATATCATTTTCAAAACTAAAAAGGTACGAAATATGCTCTCTTCTCTTAATACCAGGAAAGCCTCTGGCCTTGACGAGATCCCAGCAATTGTTCTCAAAAAATGCGCACCAGAACTTGCTCCTGTCCTGACTCGTCTGTTTCAGATATCTTACAATAAAGGCATATTCCCTAGTAACTGGAAAACTGCTCGAGTACAACCCATCCCCAAGAAAGGATCCAAAGCGCTTCCTAGCAACTACAGGCCTATTTCTCTCCTTTCAGTCATCTCTAAAGTGATGGAAAAGTATATAAACACCGAACTACTAAAATTCCTTGAAAAACATAGTCTAATCCACGACAGGCAGTATGGATTCCGTCAGCGCAGATCAACTGCCGACCTCCTTTCCTTTGTCACCCATTCTTGGAACAAGTCTATGGAACAACACGGTGAATCCCAGATTGTTGCTCTAGACATATCCAAAGCATTCGACCAGGTCTGGCACGCAGCGCTGCTTAATAAACTTCCGGCCTATGGCCTACCACCAAAACTTTGTACCTGGACAGCAAATTTCCTCTCCAACAGGAGCATATCTGTTGTTGTGGATGGCCATTCCTCTAAACTGTATCCAATTAATGCAGGAGTTCCTCAAGGTTCAGCTTTAGCCCCTACTTTGTTTCTTCTCCACATTAATGACCTCCTCTCTAGCACATCCAACCCAGTTCACAGTTACGCGGACGACAGCACCCTCCACTCAAACATACAATATTCTAAGCCTGTCTCTTTAGCCCAATTAGATGAGGATCGCAGACTCATGGAGAGTTCTGTCTCCGTAGACCTCCAAAAAATATTAGACTGGGGAAGTAGAAATCTTGTACAATTCAACCCCACCAAAACTAAGTCTTGCTTTCTTTCTCACAAGAGATACAGCAGCCCTAGACCCATCACAATGAACAACCAAGTTATTCAAAGCAATGAGTCCCTTTCTCTTGTTGGCATTTCTGTGGATCGAAATCTTAATTGGCACCAACATGTTACATCAATTGCAGAAGCGGCTGCTAAGAAATTGGGTTTCCTCTTCCGGGCTCGCAAATACTTTTCACCAACTAATCTCTATACCTTATACACTTCACAAATAAGGCCAAACCTCGAATACTGCTCCCACATCTGGGGTGCAGCTGCCGCTTCTACACTCGCTATCCTGGACTCCATTCAAAAGAGAGCTATACGTCTCATCGGTGACTCTACCCTCACCCAAAGGCTTCCATCCCTTGCCCACCGACGTGCCGTTGGTGACCTCTCTCTCTTTTACAGATATCTGCACGGGCACTGCTCAGAGGAGCTTTCCTCCATAATTCCCCCACCTGCTGCCCCCAGCAGATCTACCAGGGGAACAGAGCGAATGCACCCTTTTACTGTCCAGGTCACCAAACATAGAACATCTTGTTATGCCCGCTCTTTTGTCCCGAGGACTTCCAAGTTGTGGAATTCCTTGCCGGCACATGTTTTTCCTTCTCCTCCGAACCTCCAAACCTTCAAATCTAGAATTAACAAGCTGCCTCTTTCCTCCTTGTCAACACCCACGGTACGATAGTATTTAGGCTGTAAGCCCTCGTGGTGTGTTGTTAACATAAAAAAAAAAAAAAAAAAAAAAAGTTTGATGCCTGCTTTCATCAAAGAAAGACATTTCCTATTAAAAATATTTTAAAGAAAATTCGCTACCATAACGCACTTGCAGCGTCCCGAGGTTTTTTTAAATTAGAGATAAATATTTGATTTTTATAAAAGCACTGTTTTTTTTCTCGGAACACTATCTTGCTGAATTACAACTTTTCTGAGTGAAAACTGGTTTTACTAAATGTAAAATTAATTACTAAACAGGAAAACTCCATGGATATACAGTCCTGTTTCTCTTTTTTTCACCATAAAACACTGGGGTTACATTTACCCCACCTAGTTAACTTTTGTTCCAACAAACAACCCGACCGACGACGGGTTAAAGGCTACAATAAAAAAGAATCCCTCAATGCATATTAAGCTGCAATATAATTTTAAAGCTCGCGGATAGTAGTAGCTCACAGCATCAATAATAATAGGTACGATGAAAACAGGAATGTTCCAGTTATAAGGATAGAAAAACCAGCAAATTCATAATGAATAATCCTCTAATACCTATAAAATCCTAATTAAAGCGGAAAGGGGATCAGACACACAAAGTAGGATGTAACGATGATATATTATCTAAAGCAGAACTTTAACTTCAACGGTAGACAAATCCTATTATCAATATCTACTTTAATACTCTCAATTCTACCACACTTTAACAAGCACACGACCCACGTATTAAGTAGGGGACATGGTGGTTTAACCACTGAACTCTATACAAATAAATATAATAAATAGCGCGTTATGGTAGCGAATTTTCATAAAAATGTGAAATTATGTCTCTTTTTTTGAATGAAAGATATCAAATTTGGCAGATAGTAGGTATAACTTTTATAGATAAAATTATTTAAAAATATCTTACATCTCACTATGTGCTGTGGGGTTGGCTACCATATCGGTATTTTTTTTAAATTTCAACAACACACCACGAGGGCTTACAGCCTAAATACTATCGTACCGTGGGTGTTGACAAGGAGGAAAGAGGCAGCTTGTTAATTCTGGACTTGAAGGTTTGGAGGTACGGAGGAGAAGGAATAACATGTGCCGGCAAGGAATTCCACAACTTTGAAGTCCTCGGGACAAAAGAGCGGGCATAACAAGATGTTCTAAGTCTGGTGACCTGGACAGTAAAAGGGTGCATTCGCTCTGTTCCCCTGGTTGGGGGCAGCAGGTGGGGGAACTATGGAGGAAAGCTCCTCTAAGCACTGCCCGTGCAGATATCTATAAAAGAGAGAGAGGTCACCAACGGCACGTCGGTGGGCAAGGGATGGCAGCCTTTGGGTGAGGGTAGGGTTACCGATGAGACGTATAGCTCTATTTTGAATGGAGCCCAGGATAGCGAGTGTAGAAGCAGCAGCGGCACCCCAGATGTGGGAGCAGTAATCTAGGTTTGGCCTTATTTGTGAAGTACGTCAGGTATAGAGATTAGATGGTGAAAAGTATTTGCGAGCCCGGAAGAGGAAACCTAATTTCTTAGCAGCCGCTTCTGCAATTGATGTGACATGTTGGTGCCAATTGAGATTTCGATCCACAGAAATGCCAACAAGAGAAAAGGACTCATTACTTTGAATAACTTGGTTGTTCATTGTGATGGGTCTAGGGCTGGTGTATCTCTTGTGAGAAAGAAAGCAAGACTTAGTTTTGGTGGGGTTGAATTGTACACGATTTCTACTTCCCCAGTCTAATATTTTTTGTAGATCCACGGAGACAAAACCCTCCATGAGTCTGCGATCCTCATCTAATTGGGCTAAAGAGACAGGCTTATAATATTGTATATTTGAATGGAGGGTGATGTCGCCCTCTAGCTGTGAACTGGGTTGGATGTGCTAGAGAGGAGGTCATTGATGTGGAGAAGAAACAAAGTAGTGGCTAAAGCTGAACCTTGAGGAACTCCTGCATTAATTGGATACAGTTTAGAGGAATGGCCATCCACAACAACAGATATGCTCCTGTTGGAGATGAAATTTGCTGTCCACATACAGAGTTTTGGTGGTAGGCCATAGGCCGGAAGTTTATTAAGCAGCGCTGCGTGCCAGACCTGGTCGAATGCTTTGTATATGTCTAGAGCAACAATCTGGGATTCACCGTGTTGTTCCATGGACTTGTTCCAAGAATGTGTGACAAAGGAAAGGAGGTCGGCAGTTGATCTGCGCTGACGGAATCCATACTGCATGTCGTGGATTAAACTGTGTTTTTCAAGAAATTTTAGTCATTCGGTGTTTATATACTTTTCCATCACTTTAGAGACGACTGAAAGGAGAGAAATAGGCCTGTAGTTGCTAGGAAGCGCTTTGATTCCTTTTTTGGGGACGGTTTGTACTCGAGCAGTTTTCCAGTTACTAGGGAATATGGTTCTATTGTAAGATGTCTGAAACAGACGAGTCAGGACAGGAGCAAGTTGTGGTTCGCATTTTTTTGATAACAATTGCTGGGAACTCGTCAAGGCCAGGGGCTTTCCTGGTATTAAGAGAATAGAGCATATTTTGTACCTTTTTAGTTTTGAAAGTGATATCCGTCATTTTATGCGCGACATTGGGGACTGTTGGTGGTTGAATTTTTGGAGGTGGGTTGAGAGTAGAATTGCCGGCAAACAACGAGCCAAAAAGTTCAGCCTTGCCCAGGGCGGTAGAAACAATTTCATCCCCTGAGACAAGAGGTGGGAACGTGCTCTTGCAGAAATTATTCCCAATAGATTTAGCAAGAGTCCAGAAGGGTTTGCTGCCGCTGTGTAATGGGATGCGAAGAAAGTAAGTAGGTTGCTGAACCATATTGGCTAAAGAATTGCTGACTGCAAAAGCCTCCGCTGTTCTTCCTTGTGGATCGGTTAAAGATCCTAGCCATTCCGTATTATGGACATTGAAGTCACCAAGAATAGTGACCTCGGAGGAAGGATATTCAGAAATCAGATGGTCGGTTTTTTCAGAAAGGTAGTCAAAGAGCTGGACAAAGTTGTTGTCAGAAGGTGACCGGTAAATGCAACAGATGAATTTAGTTTCAGCCCTGAGAGAGAGTTTTATCCATAATGTATTTTCTGCCAGCTTCTAAATTGGGGAGTCTGGTGCAGGGTAGAGTGGTGAGAATACATCTAGCCTTACATACATTGTCCCTATATTAGCTTAGTTAGTTAGTTGGTTGTATATAGTCTCTATTTTATAACAATTTGTGTTATTTGGAGCTGTCGTGACAATATACTACTTGGTTCCGCAACGAGATGGCGACTCCTGTCTTACACCTTGCTATGTACCCTATCCTTACTGTATATAAAATTTGTCTTCACTAATCAGCAGAGTATATTTATCTATATCCTCTTTCCTATTATGATTTTTAAATTAATTTGCTTTACTCAAGTAGTATAATTTTTGGATTAATATTTGTTGTTGAGAAAACTTTATCTTCTTTTATTTAGATTTTCGTTTGGATGATATTTTTTATATGGAGCTGGTAATACTTTGGGTTTTTGAAAAGTTTTATTATATTGTTGTATTGAAATGTACCAATATTCACTAAAATGTCTTGTTTATGTTGTGAAAGTTGTCATATGTCGATTTTTCATTTAGAAGGGAAAATCTAATTGTGTGAAATTTTCTAATTTGTAATCAATGCAATTTCACCCAGTCTGGGCCTCAACTTCTTGTAGCCTTTTGATCTTTTAGATGACTCAATGAATTTAGATAATCAGAAAACAGGCAAAAATAAGCTCTTTAACGTTTAGTATAATTTTAGCTGGGTGGGGCCGTTGAACACTACCACACTTTCTAACCGACTTCAAAAAAGGAGAAGGTACTATGTTCGTCTGCATGTATTTTGTTTATGTATTTTCACTGATATTTTTGTAAATTGTGGACAAATTATATATATATATATATATATATATATATATATATATATATATATATATATATATATATATATATATATATATATATATATATATATATATATAGTTGTTTGAAAGAGTATATTCCCGAGGTGATCCCATTTTCACCGAGGTGGGATCTGATGTTGTGATTTCAGGGAATCGAGGGAAACCCTCAAAAAAATTTATATATGTTCACCGATATTTTCGTCAATTGGGGACCAATTCTAAAAAATCTGTTTTTGTTTGAAAGGCTATACTCCTGAGGCGGTCCCATTTTCACAAAGTCAGAATCTGATGATGGGATAATGTCAGGGAAATCGAGGGAAATCCGCTTATAATCTATGTAACTTGAAGTTCTAGTGTAATACGGCATTTTGATTATATTATAGCAGTTGTCTAATACCGTACTCACTACGTATGCAAAATAGGCACTAAAAAGTGAAAACAACTGGATTACAGGTTTAATTCAAGAGACAAAAATTAATTTTAAAGAAATATTATATGGGCTACTTACTTATCTGTTTAAAGTCGGTGCCAAGCCCAAAACATATTAACACTAAACGATATAAACAGCTTTTTTGCTCCCTCAGGGCTCGTCCGCAGCTTTTCCGCCCCGATAGCAACAGCTTAATTAATAACGGATTATAATTCTAATGAATTATCTCACTATGTTGTTATTGATCAAAAACCAACTCACGCTCACGCATTCCGTCGCGAGCGCGGAGAAACTTGCGATGTGGTGTGAGTGGACCTAGCCTATCTACCTACTACCTAATTGGCTCGACACCGACTTCAAACAGATAAGTAGGTAGCGCAAATAATAATAATATTTCATTTCAATTAATTTTTTCCTTTTGAATTAAACCTGTAATCCTGTTATTTTTCGCTTTTTAGTGCCTATCTTTTATTTTTGAAGTTTATTTATATAGTTGAATTTGTAATTCTGCAACTTTTATGGATTAAACGGAGGTTTCAGCATTAAGAATAATTCAGTTATTTTGTTACCTAGGTTTTTACTTTTGTGAGTTGCTGTTATAACATTTCCAAAATTTAATTCCTCAATAAATATCAGATTTCGTTTTCTTCTGAAAATCATAACTTTAAAACACACGAAATCAATTAGGAGTTCAATAATTGCTGTTGCCTTTACTTGGTGAAACCGTTCCATACTAAATACAGGCGTAGAGACTATTTATCTGGCTTTACAAATGTTTTTAGTCTCTGAAACCGGTTACAGAAAAGAAAACATTTGTAAAGCCAGACAAACAGTTTACCGGTCTGTATTCAACCAGGAGTGATAACTAATTTAAAGAACTAAATACAGGGTGGTCAAACAGTGCGTTCAAGTACAATATCGTCTTTATTATCCAATAATAAAAAAATTGGAACAAAAGTTGCAGGCACTAACGTTAGTTACAAACTAAAATTATTTTTGCATAAGTTAGATACAACCCAAACTTCACTGTTTTTAATGGTACAGCCTGTATATGGTTTAATTTTTGAATTACTCTTCTTTTGCCGATTCATCAATTGTATAGTTGTTGGGGCCTATACAGTGTCGTTCAAAAGCTGTGGCCACTTTTCTAAAACATGAGAGGCACATTTGACGGTCTGTATCTTCATTAATATGTCAGCATGCAACACTTTGTCTTGCCAAAAATCTGAAAAAGTGTTCTTCTTTCAACTTCAGTCAACACAGAAAGAATTGCTTGAAAACACTATACAGGTGAGTAAAAACACTGGAGTCTAGTTTTCTCGAGAAATTCCAATGGAACAGCCTGTATATTATAATCAATTTCGATACAGCAACAAATGTTCCTTCAGTTTCATGAAGTAGGTTAGGTTAGGTTAGGTTTGAATGTGAGTGGGCCATACCGGTCTCTCCACCGCGACCATAAGGTCTATTGTGGCTCACGCCTAATAGTCTATATTTCGCCCAACAAAGCCAGCCTCCTGCAGAGGTCGCTAATCTTTGTGGGCGAAAGTTGATCCAGATCTTCCAGAGCAAGCTTTGTCTTGGCAAAGAGCAGGTATCTAGTCCTGTCCGCCGCCGGACAGGAACACAGCACATGCTCTGCTGTCTCGGCACTCTCCATACACAGCCGGCACTCAGTCTCCTGACCGACCCCAATACGGTGCATGTGGTGAAGCAAGCGGCAGTGTCCTATATACAGTCCGACTAGAGTACTCAGTTGTTGTCTGTTTAACTCTAGAAGTTTTTTAGCCTTTGACTCAGACAGGCCATTTATGAAGGCCTTAGAGTGAGCTAATCCTGGCAGATTTTGCCATTGCTGGCTTGAAATTCTTTCTGTCCAGGTCTTTAAGGTGTGTTTGCTGTGCATGATGTTATCCCCAGCACCAGTTCTGGTCCGATAAAGTCCCTCTGGGCACCAATCCTGGCAAGCGCGTCGGCCGCAACATTGCCATCATGGTCCGAGTAACCCGGTATCCAGACCAGTGACACCTCATTACAGCTGCCCAGTTCGTTGAGGGCAGATTTACAACTCCATACCGTTTTTTGAGTTACAACGGTAGAAACCAAGAGCATTTATTGCAGCTTGGCTATCTGTATATATCTTTATCGATTTGTGTGTGCACTGGTTTTCTATGCTTTCCCTTGCACACATATCTATGGCATACACTTCTACCTGGTGTATGGTTGCGTACTTGCCGAGGCTAGTTGATAGTCTAGCATCGGTGTTGCCCCCATATGCGCCGGCTCCTACTCCCATATTGGTTTTGGACCCGTCAGCATACCAGCAGAGATCAGCTCTCAATAGGGTCGTTTGATTTCGTTCCCAGTCCTCCCTTTCCGGGAGGACGGTCTTGAAAGACAGATCTCTACTGATCTTTGTAGGCATCAAGTCTGAGACCATTCCCAGAATCCCTTGACCCTCAGTGTCATCAAGGAGTCCGGACCCTCCCAGACTGATTTCCTTCGGCATACTGTCGGCCGTTTGTTTTAATCTGTATATTATCCACCTCGCCACCCTCTCCAGCCATATATGAAGAGGTGGAATATTAAGGAGGACCTCCAGAGTGGCTGATGGTGCGGTGCTTATCGCTCCCGTTATCATCAGACAAGCTTGTCTCTGTAGTTGAGCCAGTTTGGCCCTCGCGATACCACGAAGTGCCTTGGGCCACCAAACTATGGCTCCATATGTTATCATTGGTATGATAACCACTACATAGAGCCAGTACATATGTTGGGGTTTGTTCCCCAGTTATTTCCACAGATTCTACGGCATGTCAACAGGGACAGTTTAGCGCTGCAGATTACATTCTCTAACTGTACGTTCCAGTTGAGCTTCTTATCTAGGGTAACCCCCAGATATGCTGCTTGTTCCGTAAATGGAATCGTTTCCCCTATACCTAAAACCAGTATTTACTAAGATATTGGGCGTTTTTTTTTTAAGAAAAAGGTACATTTATACACAAAAACGAATTAGTGTATTATTTTCGAAACACTTGTATACAGTTTCCTATCTAGACCCCTCTCGGTTTGATTATTAATCGTCTGTTGGGGCATATGAAGAATTATATTGAGATTTGCGGTCACAACTTCTCAAATCCTAGTACTTATTCCGTCCTCGTTTTATTATTTCGGAAAACTCGCAAATGTCGGCTTGTTTCAACTGTGACAAGTTCCTTAAAGAATGTATTGTTACCAATATACAAAAGCATGGAGAAAAAATATTCCTCAAATATAAATAATTACTAAAAAAGAAAGGTTTAATGGAAAAATAAAGTATAAATTATATATTATATAAATTAAAGACTATTCAATTGAGTGATATTGAAATAAAACTGAAAGCTGAAATTAGAATGTATCAAATCACGGAAAACTGTGATAACATTGATATAACAACTACACAAAAACAGTAAAAACTAGTTAATTAAGTGTTCCAAATGACCACTATTTTGCTCAGCGCATATAAGTTTAAGCGAGTTTCAAAATATGGTTAGCGTCTCGTAATACACTTAAATTAATATTATCAAACACACCACGGTTCTTGGCTTCATACCTTCTTTTGTCGACGGTTGTGACTAATAGTTGTCGACGGTTGTGTCTAATAGACTACATTTTTTAGGTAACCCCATAAAAAGAAGTAAATTTTTGTTAGATCAGGTGACCTTGGCGGCCATGCATTTGGCCATTCTCTCCCAATCCAACGTTCTGGCAAATTTTTGTTAAGAAAAGCATGAATGTTAGCTGTATGATAACTGGGGCACCATCATGCATAAACCACATATGATCACGTATGCTAACGGGCAGTTTGTCTAATAATGGTCCAAGGTCTTTTCTTAGAAATTGAAGATATCGCTGTGCAGTGTGCCGTTCTTCAAATAATAGCGGACCAATGACAAAATTTCCAATAATTCCACCCCAGAAGTTAATAGACTTTTTGATTAGTCGTGTGAGTAAAGTGAGGGCTTTCCGTAGAATAGTAGTGAAAGTTGTGTCTGTTGACATGTCCGTTCTTATGAAATGTTGCTTCATCAGTGAACAACACAAAGTTGAAGAATAATCTTGTATCTCTTTGAATTTGTTGCTGTCCTCAATTACAAAATGATAAGTCCCCATTCATGATCATCATTGTACAGTTCGTGGAGGAGTTGAATATGGTATGGGTGAAATTTATTTTTACGTAAAATTCGTAAAACAGAGGTTTTACTGATATCAATTTCCCTTGATGTTTTTCTTGAGCTGATATGAGGGTGTTCTATCACCTTCAAATTTACTATCAACTCTTTCTCTTCATTTAAAAGAGGCTTGGTTCTCTCAGTATTCTGGTATCTTGTGTTCCCCGTTTCGTCAAAACGTTGCATCAGTCTTTCAAAAGGGCTTCCGTGTGGTTGCTTCTATTGGGATATTTCTCATGATAGATTCTTGTCTGTAAACAGTTTTTGTTACTTGCTCCTAACACATAAATATATCAATCATTTCTTGTTATAAATCAAATACGAGAAAATAACTACTCCATCGTTTAAGTTAATGTTTGACAAGTAAGTCAAAACATTCTTTATTTTGCATAGTTACGATACAATACACTGTGTATAAATTTACCTTTATTCTTAAAAAACCACACAATATCTCAGTAAATACTGGTTCTAGGTATGGGGAACACTTCATGAAACTAAAAGAACGTTTGTTGATATATCGAAATTGATTACAATATACAGGTGTTCCATTTGAATTTCTCGAGAAAACTTGACTCCAGTGTTTTTAATCACCCTGTATACTGTGTTTAAGGAATTCTTTCTGTATTGATTGAAGTTGAAAGACGAAAACTTTTTCAGATTTTTGGCATGATAACGTGTTGCATGGTGATATATCGATGGAAGACTAACCGATGAATGTCGCATTCAACGAGGCGTCAGACAGGGATGCATTCTCTCCCCGCTATTGTTCAACATCTACTCGGATACAATCTTTAAGAAGGCTTTGCAAGATAAAGACCTTGGAGTGAAGATTAACGGTGAACTGATTAATAACATTCGATATGCCGACGATACGGTCATCTTGTGCAATAGTGTCCGGGGCTTTCAAGAGTTGTTGAATAGTGTAAACACGACAGGAAGGGAAATGGGTTTGAAGATAAATGTCAATAAGGCAAAATTTATGATATTCAGTCGCCAACCACACGCCGATGCTTCCCTACAGATAGACCAACAAAACATTGAGAGAGTTACCAAATTCAAATGCCTTGGTTGTTATATCACAGAACATCTAGACCCTGATAAAGAGATAAAGTGCAGATTTGAAACAGCGTGCTCAACTTTCATGAGAATGAATTAATTTTTCTCTAACGACAACTTAAACCTAACATTGCGTCAAAGAATGGTCAAATGTTATATTTGGTCCGTGTTGTTGTATGGAGCTGAGACCTGGACTCTGGGGGCTGCTACGATCAGTCGACTGGAAGTGTTTGAGATGTGGTTGCACAGAAAAATGCTTCAAATACCCTGGACAGCTATGCAGACCAACGAAGCAGTATTAAATAGAGCGAATGTCGTCCGTGAATTATTTATCACTATTAAGGTGCGAAAGATATCATACCTGTGACATGATTTTAGAGGAGACCGATACAAGGTGCTCCAGCTTATAATGAAAGGTAAAATCGAAGGCAGCCGAGGAATTGGAAGGAAACATATGTCATGGCTAAAGAACATTCGCGATTGGACTGGAATACGTAGTGCCGAACAACTATTCAGATTAGCCAAAAAAAAAAAACGCGAACAATTCGCCAATGTAATTTCCAACGTTATGGGGACCTGATATGGCACCGAAAGAAGAAGAAGGTGATATATTACCGAATATACAGACCGTCAAATGTGTTCTGATGTTTTAGAAAAGTCTCCATAATATTAGACGACTCTGTATAGACCCCAACAACTATACACTGGATGAATCGGCTGTTCATGGAACAGGAAGCTATGCAGGAGGGCATTCTTAGGCGTGAAAATATATTTTTAATATCATTCAATTTACAATTAAAAATTAGTTATAGGAAAAGTCGCTACAACAATTAATGTAATATTTCATGTAGAAGTAGGTCACATAGATATTATAAACATTGGCATTGAAATAATATTACATATTTATCTAAATAATAAATAAATAACAAGTAGGAATTGCAGCGTACAGTGCAAGGAAAGCTGACTGATGACGTTTGCAATTTGTTAATTATGTAGAATATGCAAGGTTATAAATAGTAGTGTTTGTAAATAAAGCACGAGACTTTTAATTAAGATTTCATTATGTAAAGATTTCGGTTTTAAATTCATTCGGTTAAATTAGTTTGTAAAAAATTGTTAATTTATTTTATTATTAAATTTTACTACATTTTTTTTATTTTTTATTTTTTTATTTCAACAACACACCACGAGGGCTTACAGCCTAAATACTATAGTACCGTGGGTGTCGACAAGGAGGAAAGAGGCAACTTGTTAATTCTGGACTTGAAGGTTTGGAGGTTCGGGGGAGAAGGAAAAACATGTGCCGGCAAGGAGTTCCACAACTTGGAAGTCCTCGGGACAAAAGAGCGGGCATAACAAGATGTTCTATGTCTGGTGACCTGGACAGTAAAAGGGTGTATTCGTTCTGTTCCCCTGGTAGATCTGCTGGGGCAGCAGGTGGAGGAACTATGGAAGAAAGCTCCTCTGAGCAGTGCCCGTGCAGATATCTATAAAAGAGAGAGAGGTCACCAACGGCACGTCGGTGGGCAAGGGATGGCAGCCTTTGGGTGATGGTGGAGTCACCGATGAGACGTATAGCCTTTTTGTGATATATAAGGTATAAGGATTAGTTGGCGAAAAGTATTTGCGAGCCCGGAAGAGGAAACCCAATTTCCTAGCAGCCGCTTCTGCAATTGATGTGACATGTTGGTGCCAATTGAGATTTCGATCCACAGAGATGCCAACAAGTGAAAAGGACTCATTACTTTGAATAACTTGGTTGTTTATTGTGATGGGTTTAGGGCTGGTGTATCTCTTATGAGAAGGAAAACAAGATTGTGATTTGGTGGGGTTGAATTGTACAAGATTTCTCCTTCCCCGGTCTAATATTTTTTGGAGATCCACGGAGATAGAACCCTCCATGAGTCTGCGATCCTCATCTAGTTGGGCTAAAGAGACAGGCTTAGAATATTGTATATTGGAGTGGAGGGTGCTGTCGTCCGCGTAACTGTGAACTGGGTTGGATGTGCTAGAGAGGAGGTCATTGATGTGGAGATGAAACAAAGTAGGGGCTAAAGCTGAACCTTGAGGAACTCCTGCATTAATTGGATACAGTTTAGAGGAATGGCCATCCACGACAACAGAAATGCTCCGGTTGGAGAGAAAATTTGCTGTCCACGTACATAGTTTTGGTGGTAGGCCATAGGCCGGTAGTTTATAAAGCAGCGCTGCGTGCCAGACCTGGTCGAATGCTTTGGATATGTCTAGAGCGACAATCTGGGATTCACCGTGTAGTTCCATAGACTTGTTCCAAGAATGGGTGACAAAGGAAAGGGGGTCGGCAGTTGATCTGCGCTGACGGAATCCATACTGCCTGTCGTGGATTAGACTGTGTTTTTCAAGACATTTTAGTAATTCGGTGTTTATATACTTTCCCATCACTTTAGAGATGACTGAAAGGAGAGAAATAGGCCTGTAGTTGCTAGGAAGCGCTTTCGATCCTTTCTTGGGGACGGGTTGTACTCGAGCAGTTTTCCAGTTACTTGGGAATATGCCTCTATTGTAAGATGTCTGAAACAGACGAGTCAGGACAGGATTTTTTGAGAACAATTGCTGAGATCTCGTCAAGGCCAGAGGCTTTCCTGGTATTAAGAGAATAGAGCATCTTTCGTACCTTTCTAGTTTTGAAAATGATATCCGTCATTTTATGGGCGACATTGGCGACTGTTGGTGGTTGAACATTTGGAGGTGAGTTGAGAGTAGAATTGCCGGCGAACAACGAGGCAAAAAGTTCAGTCTTGCTCAGGGCGGCAGAAACAATTTCATCCCCTGAGACAAGAGGTGGGAACGTGCTCTTGCAGAAATTATTCCCAATAGATTTAGCAAGAGTCCAGAAGGGTTTGCTGCCGCTGGAGCTTAAGAGGACTTTGTTTTTGATGTGGTTATTAAACGAGTTTTTTGCCTCAGAAAGAATGCGGACATAGCGGTTTCTTGCGTCGTTAAATGCTTGACGGTTTTCTTGACTGGGATTGTGTATAAGCTTTTTGTGAGCTTTGACCTTTTCAGGTCTGGCCTTGTCACAAGATTTAGAGAACCAGGGCTTTTGAGTGGCTGCAGAGGTTTTCTGTGTACGTGGAATAAATAATTCCATGCCAGCTTGGATAATTTCGGTGACGTTTTGTGAGGTATCAGAGGGGTCAGAATGAGAGAAGCAGACAGACGCCCATGGAAATGAGGAAAAGTAATCTCGCATTTCGTCCCAGTTCGCGGAGTTGTAGTGCCAAACGTTACGTGGGTGTGATGACCGTGTGACCTCGGGTTGCATTGCGCAGGAAGCAATGACCATGCCGTGGTCTGAGCGACCAAGTGGGGCGGTGACTGACGCCTTATAGCATTCAGGTTTTGTAGGGATTTGAGCTGTGTGTTAGGATGTGAGGAAAGTAAGTAGGTTGCTGAACCATATTGGCTAAAGAATTGCTGACTGCAAAGGCCTCCGCTGCTCCTCCTTGTGCACCGGTTTTTGAGGATCCTAGCCATTCCTTATTATGGACATTCAAGTCACCAAGAATGGTGACCTCGGAGGAAGGATATTCAGAAATCAGATGGTCGGTTTGTTCAGAAAGGTAGTCAAAGAGCTGGACAAAGTTGTTGTCAGAAGGTGACCTATAAATGCAACAGACGAATTTAGTTGCAGCCCTGAGAGAGAGTTTTATCCATAGTATGTCTTTTCTTCCAGCTTCTAAATTGGGGGGTCTGGTGCAGGGTAGATTGCTACGGACGTACGCGCACACGCCTCCATGCAATCTAAAAGAAATAAGTAGCTCATACCCCGGGAAATTAAGGTGATTAGTGGCTGTTTTGGCACTGATTTGAGTTTCTGTCAGGAAGAGGAGTTGGGGCCTATTAGCCTGGAGGAAATGGTGGACCGAGTTCAGGTTAGAATTTAGGCCACATATATTCGAAAAGGATATTGTAAATCTCGATGCTGGCGCCCCCTGTACACCCCTCTTCCGGAGATCCGAATGGAGGGGTATTTTGCCTCCGGGAACCTTTTGTGCAGGGAGGAGCGATCATCATTTTTGTTTATAAGCGAAACCGACTCATACACCAGAACCGGAAACGTCCGTTGAGACTTCACCGGCCCCTTTATGCAAGGGGTGGTACCTCCTCGGGCGTGAAAAAAATCCTTTACTATCACGTAAAGGAAAATACCACTACCACCTACCATATTGCAAGTATACCACACCAGCCAACTATTAAAAAGCTGACCAGCTTTAGAACTTGCTTCAATTACACAGACACATCGTTACCATGTCCATATTATTCTAGTTTTAAAATTATTTCCTAATTATCCTTCGCTCCATGAAAACGGCAAAACAAGAGGAATCAAAAAATGAAACAATATACAAGCTATACAATTTAAATAAAGTTATGTTTGGGTTCTATCTAACTCATGCCACACCCTGCATATGCAAAAATAATTTTAGTGTGTAGCTAACGCTAGTACCTGCAACTTTTGTTCCAATTTTTTTTTATTATTGAATAATATATGAGATACTGAACTTAAACGCACTGTTGGATCACGCTGTATATATCCACTCTCACAAAAATAATTCAAGTGGTAACTTATATGGAACAGCCTATATAATATGTATAGAGTTCAGTACGCTGCAGGGAGAGAGGTGTGTTCGGATGGGGTGGTTTAGAGACGAGCTTTTATCCAAGGCCGGCAACATACCTGGAAAACTGGATTATCGGAATTGGCACTCGCTGGTATCTGGACGTTGTATGAGATCTGCTCGAATTCTGGGGCGTTGTCATTTATGTCCTCCACTTGCACACAAACTCGCGTTGTTGAAGATAAAGGGGGCTCCCCGTTGTCGCTTACCACAATCTGAAACAATAGAGTCCTGCTATATTTATGTCATATGAATGCATGAGAATATAATGAAAGTGGATAGTGCTGGAAATAAACAGAATTATTAGTAAGTAGGTATATAATAAAGCTTTGAAAACATCTACTTCAGCACTACCCTGTTTCTTCTATTCGACAGGCCTGGTGCCAACACAGTTAGCTTTTTACTGGGACTAGAAAAGTAGCTAATGGAAAAAGTCTGGGAGCGGTCAGTGCGTTATGTTATAGAATTTTTATAAAATTGTTTTAAATGTTCCCAATTTCAGTTCTAGCTGCATCTTTATCTTCAGTTTGTTATCTATTAAAGCTTCTATAAAGGCAACATGCGCAACAAAAGTCTGGAAGCGGTCAGTGCGTTATTATGTTATAGAATTTTTATAAAATTCTTTTAAATGTTCCCAATTTCAGTTCTAGCTGCATCTTTATCTTCAGTTTGTTATCTATTGAAGCTTCTATAAAAGCAACATGCGCAACAAAAGTCTGGGAGCGGTCAGTGCGTTATTGTGTTATAGAATTTTAATAAAATTCTTTTAAATGTTCCCAATTTCAGTTCTAGCTGCATCTTTATCTTCAGTTTGTTATCTATTAAAGCTTCTATAAAGGCAACATGCGCAACAAAAGTCTGAAAGCGGTCAGTGCGTTATTATGTTATAGAATTTTAATAAAATTCTTTTAAATGTTCCCCATTTCAGTTCTAGCTGCATCTTTATCTTCAGTTTGTTATCTATTAAAGCTTATATAAAAGCAACATCCGCAACAAAAGTCTGGGAGCGGTCAGTGCGTTATGTTATAGAATTTTTATAAAATTCTTTTAAATGTTCCCAATTTCAGTTCTAGCTGCATCTTTATCTTGAGTTTGTTATCTATTAAAGCTTCTATAAAAGCAACATGCGCAACAAAAGTCCGGGAGCGGTCAGTGCGTTATTATGTTATAGAATTTTTATAAAATTCTTTTAAATGTTCCCAATTTCAGTTCTAGCTGCATCTTTATCTTCAGTTTGTTATCTATTGAAGCTTCTATAAAAGCAACATGCGCAACAAAAGTCTGGGAGCGGTCAGTGCGTTATTGTGTTATAGAATTTTAATAAAATTCTTTTAAATGTTCCCAATTTCAGTTCTAGCTGCATCTTTATCTTCAGTTTGTTATCTATTAAAGCTTCTATAAAGGCAACATGCGCAACAAAAGTCTGGGAGCGGTCAGTGCGTTATTGTGTTATAGAATTTTAATAAAATTCTTTTAAATGTTCCCAATTTCAGTTCTAGCTGCATCTTTATCTTCAGTTTGTTATCTATTAAAGCTTCTATAAAGGCAACATGCGCAACAAAAGTCTGAAAGCGGTCAGTGCGTTATTATGTTATAGAATTTTAATAAAATTCTTTTAAATGTTCCCAATTTCAGTTCTAGCTGCATCTTTATCTTCAGTTTGTTATCTATTAAAGCTTATATAAAAGCAACATGCGCAACAAAAGTCTGGGAGCGGTCAGTGCGTTATTGTGTTATAGAATTTTAATAAAATTCTTTTAAATGTTCCCAATTTCAGTTCTAGCTGCATCTTTATCTTCAGTTTGTTATCTATTAAAGCTTCTATAAAGGCAACATGCGCAACAAAAGTCTGAAAGCGGTCAGTGCGTTATTATGTTATAGAATTTTTATAAAATTCTTTTAAATGTTCCCAATTTCAGTTCTAGCTGCATCTTTATCTTCAGTTTGTTATCTATTAAAGCTTATATAAAGGCAACATGCGCAACAAACGTCTGGGAGCGGTCAGTGCGTTATTATGTTATAGAATTTTTTAAAATTCTTTTAAATGTTCCCAATTTCAGTTCTAGCTGCATCTTTATCTTCAGTTTGTTATCTATTAAAGCTTATATAAAGGCAACATGCGCAACAAAAGTCTGGGAGCGGTAGGTGCGCTATGTTATAGCATTTTTATAAAATTCTTTTAAATGTTCCCAATTTCAGTTCTAGCTGCATATTTATCTTCAGTTTGTTATCTATTAAAGCTTCCATAAAAAAAGCTAAATGCGCAACAAAACTCATAGAAGCAATTTGGTGATTTTGCATATTGTGCATGCATACTAAAATTCATGAAACTAATTTGGTAATTTTGAATCTTATGCATGCATATACTGCGTGAGAGCCTCGGTGGTTCAGAGGTAAGAAAGTGTGCCTCTGAACCGAAGGGTACTGGGTTCGATCCCACAGTTCTCCTTACACTTTTCCAGTACATACTGTAACGTTAACATCAACCGAGGTTCTGGCATTGTATTTGAGCAAGTTGAATGTCTGCACGATCCGCCCTTCGGAGGGGGCGTAAATCCGTCGGTCCCGTGTCCATGCGATGTTGGGCACGTTAAAGATCCCTACCCTCCCTACAGAAAGGCAGGGGTTTGGAAAAATTTCCAGGATAGTGAGTTGAAACTGCTCCCTGGCGTCGGTGATTGGCCATGGTCGCGGAAATTGACCGATGTTAAAGAAACAAAACGCACACACATATACTGCGTGCGGACCAAAATTCATAGATGAAATGTGGTAATTTCGCACATTCTGCATGCATCTTATGCATTTGCAATAAAATTCATAGAAATGATTTGGTAATTTTGCATATTATGCATGCGCACCAAAATTCATAGATAATTTGGTAATTTTGCATATAATATATAGGCACCAAAATTCATAGAAGTAATTTGGTAATGTTGCATATTATGCGTACCAAAATTCATAGAAGTAAGTTGATAATTTTGTATATTATGCATGCGCACCAAAATTCATAGAGATAATTTGGTAATTTTGCATATAATATATAGGCACCAAAATTCATAGAATTAATTTGGTAATTTTGCATATAATATATAGGCACCAAAATTCATAGAATTAATTTAGTAATTTTGCATATTATGCATCCGCAACAAAATTCATAAAATTTGATAATTTTGCATATTATGCACGCGCACCAAAATTCATAGAAGTAATTTGGCAATGTTGCATATTATGCATACGTATCAAAATTCATAGAAGTAAGTTGATAGCTTTGCATATTATGCACACCAAAATTCATAGAGGTAATTTGGTAATTTTGCATATAATACACGGGCACCAAAATTCAGAGAAGTAATTTGGTAATTTTGCATATTATGCATGCGCACAAAAATTAAAAGAAGTAAGTTGATAATTTGGCATATTATGCATGCGCACCAAAATTCATAGAGGTAATTTTGTAATTTTGCATATAATTCATGCGTACCAAAATTCATCGAAGTAATTTGGTAATCTTGCATATTATGCGTGCGCACCAAAATTCATACAAATAATTTGGTAATTTTGCATGTTATGCATGCGCACTAAAATTTATAGAAGTAATTTGGCAATTTTGCATTTTATTCATGCATATACTGCATGCGCACCAAAATGTATTAAAGTAATTTTGCATATTATGTATGCATTTGCACCAAAATTAATAGAAGCAATTTATTGATCTTGCTTATTAGGAATGCATATATTGCATGCGCACCAACATTCATAGAAGAAATTTAATAATTTTGCATATTATGCATACAAATTATTCGTGCGCAGTAAAATTTATAGAAATAATTTGGTAATTTTGCACATTATGCATGCATATACGACATACGCACCACAATTCATAGAAGTAATGTGTCAATTTTGCATATCCTGCGTGCATATTATGCATGCGCAGTAAAATGTATAGAAATAATTTGGTAATTTTGCATATTATGCACCTGCAACAAAATTCATAGAAATTATTTGGTAATTTTGCATATTATGCATGCGCACCAAAATTCATAGAGGTAATTTGGTAATGTTGCATATTATGCATCCGTACCAAAATTCATAGAAGCAAGTTGATAATTTTGCATATTATGCACGCGCATCAAAATTCATAGAGGTAATTTGGCAATTTTGCATATAATACATGGGCACCAAAAATCATAGAAATAATTTGGTAATTTTGCATGTTATGCATGCTAACTAAAATTTATTGGAGTAATTTGGTAATTTTGCATTTTATGCATGCATATACTGCATGCGCACCAAAATGTATAAAAGTAATTTGGTAATTTTGCATATTATGTATGCATGGGCACCAAAATTCATAGAAGCAATTTATTGATCTTGCTTATTAGGCATGCATATATTGCATGCGCACCAAAATTCATAGAAGAAATTCAATAACTTTGCATATTATGCATACAAATTATTCGTGCGCAGTAAAATTCATAGAAATAATTTGATAATTTTGCATATTATGCATGCATATACGACATACGCACCAACATTCATAGAAGTAATGTGTCAATTTTGCATATTATGCGTGCATATTATAAACGCGCAGTAAAATGTATAGAAATAATTTGGTAATTTTGCATATTATGCATCCGCAACAAAATTCATAGAGGTAATTTGGTAATTTTGCATATTATGCATGCGCACAAAAATTCATCGAAGTAAATCGGTAATTTTGCATATTGTGCGAGCACACCAAAATTAATAGAAATAATTTGGTAATTTTGCATGTTATGCACGCGCACTAAAATTTATTGGAGTAATTTGGTAATTTTGCATTTTATGCATGCATATACTGCATGCGCACCAAAATGTATAAAATTTGGTAATTTTGCATATTATGTATGCATGGGCACCAAAATTCATGGAAGCAATTTATTGATCTTGCTTATTAGGCATGCATATATTGCATGCGCACCAAAATTCATAGAAGAAATTGAATAATTTTGCATATTATGCATACAAATTATTCGTGCGCAGTAAAATTCAAAGAAATAATTTGGTAATTTTGCATATTGTGCATGCATATAAGACATGCGCACCAAAATTCATAGAAGTAATGTGTCAATTTTGCATATTATGCATGCGCAGTAAAATGTATAGAAATAATTTGGTAATTTTGCATATTATGCATCCGCAACAAAATTCATAGAAGTAATTTGATAATTTTGAATATTATGCATGCGCACCTAAATTCATTAGAAGTAATTTGGTAATTTTGCATGTTATGCATGCGCAGCAAAATTTATAAAAGTCATTTTATGTTGTAATATTATGTATGCATGGGCACCAAACTTCATAGAAGTAATTCATGATCTTGCTTATCAGGCCTGCATATATTGCATGCACAGTTCATAGAAGTAATTTAATAATTTTGCATATTATGCGTACATACCATACGTGCGTAGTAAAATTCACAGAAACAATTTAGTAATTTTGCATATTATGCATGCCTAGACGACATGCGCATCAAAATTCATATAAGTAATGTGGCAATTTTGCATATTATGCATGCGCAGTAAAATTAATAGAAATAATTTTGTAATTTTGCTAATTATGCATGCGCACCAAGATTCAGAGAAGTAATTCGATAATTTAGATATTATGCATGCGCACCAAAATTCATACAAGTAATTCGAGACTAGATGCATTCTCGCAACAATTAGAACCGTAGACCGGTTTCGCTCTGTTATTTTTGGTGCATTTTTGCTACAATTAGTATGCCGTACTGAAGAGCTCTAATGAGAGCGAAACCGGTCTACGGTTCTAATTGTTGCGAGAATGCATCTAGTCTTACATACTTTGTCCCTATATTGGGGTAGAAATGGGCCAGGGCTAACAATTTTTTAAATTGTTAGTTAGTTGTATACTGTCTCTATTTTTAACACTCTGTGTTATTTGGAGCGGGCGTGACAACATAGTACTTGGTTCCGAACTAGGTGGCAACACGTTCACTACTCACTTAGTGTTTTAAGACTGGCTATACGATAGCGGTGTTATTTTTGGTGCATTTTTGCAACAATTAGTATGCCGTACTGAAGAGCTCTAATGAGAGCGAAACCGGTCTACGGTTCTAATTGTTGCGAGAATGCATCTAGTCTTACATACTTTGTCCCTATATTGGGGTAGAAATAGGCCAGGGCTGACAATTTTCTAAATTGTTAGTTGGTTGTATACAGTCTCTATTTTTTTAACACTTGTGTTATTTGGAGCTGGCGTGACAACATAGTACTTGGTTCCGAACTAGGTGGCGACACGTTCACCACTTACTTAGTGTTACAAGTAATTCGATAATTTTGCATATCATGCATGTGCACCAATAGAAGTAATTTGGTAATTTTGCATATTATGCACGCGCACCAAAATTCATAAAAGTATTTCCGTAATTTTGCATATTATGCATGTGCACCAAAATTCATAGAATTGATTTGATAATTTTGCAAATCACTCACCAAAATTCATAGAGGTAACTTCGTAATTTTCCATATAAGGCATACTTTTCAGAGAACAATAATTGTCTTAGTTAGCTATTTTCTTATCATTTGAATCTGAGATAGAATGGGTCAAAAATAAATTATATTCTCACATTGATGTAATATTTAATTCCAGTGATTTAATTAATTTTGTGTCGTATGCATATTGTTTTAACAATGATAAAAATATGTCGAGCTATAAACAACAGCCAAATATCATCATTATGTTGCGGAACTCATAAACGTAATTGAATCACATTCTGTAAGTTCGACGACACTAGCAGAACTGCATAATATAGAATTTTACACAATATGTAGGCTAATTGAAGTTTTGCACTATGAAGTTTAACACCAAGTTCATCAGATCCCAGTCGAACTCTGCATGCAGTGAACATCAAACTGTTGCTACTGTTTCTTAAGTACAATTACATTTACATATTGTTTTGAGACCACTTATTTAACACTGTACGTCACGATTATATAAATAAACAAACAAATATATATATATATATATATATATATATATATATATATATATATATATATATATATATAAATTAAGAACATTTGAATAAAGGATTAGTTTGTTTTGTACGCAAAGTGTATTATTACATCTAGTCATCATATTACTATGTAACCTATTGCCCCTTCATAGTCTCCAATTACCTTATAACCCCTTATATCTGTTGTGTTCACATGCTCACCAAAATTCATACAAGTAATTTGGCAATTCTGCATATTTGGCATGCGCACCAAAATTCATAGAAGTAATTTGGTAATTTTACATATTAGGCACCCACACCAAAATTCATAGAAGTAATTTGGTAATTTTGCATATTAGGCATGCTCACCAAAATTCATAGAAGTAATTTAGTATTCTGATACAGTTGGAAAGCAGTGGCAGCATCCGCAAGACTGAGGGTGTTGTCCTCATAGCGCCGGTGATAACCAGGATTGCCAGCCTTTGTAGTTTTGCCAACTTCTGGGTAGCATTTTGGTTCATACCACACCACCAGACCAACACCCCGTAAATGACTCTCGGCCTGACGATGGCATCCAATGAAGGATCCGAGGACTAAGTCCCCAGGTCCTCCCTATGACGAGAGGCAGCTGCCAGAGGGTCGCCACTTCCTTCCTTACTACTTTATAGTTTGGAGTCCAGGAGCACCCCCAGATATTTGACCTCCTGCACTAAAGCTAAAGGTTTTCCAAACATTACCGGCGCCCTGAACCCCTCCAGATTCATCTTCTTGATGAATATCATCATCTCCGTCTTCGCTCGGTTTACGGAGAGTCCCAGCTCACCCCACCACCTTTCAATTATGCTACAGGAGGCTTGCATGCACGCACAGACGACGCTGAAGAATTTGCCGGTGACTAAGACCAGCCCATCATCGGCGTACGCCTGGGCGTAGAATCCATTCTCGGAGCGCCGCTCCATGAGGCCGTCCATGAGCAGACACCATAGATGAGGCGAATAACAGCTTCCCTGAGGACAGTCACCCACTCCAACGTCCAGCTCTCGGCCTCTCAAGGTCAGCGAAAAAAGACAGAACAAGTAACCACAAATATTTTTGATTAATGTGTCGGTGGGGATATTGCCAGTCATTTGAATGGGCCCTTCATTTTAGAATAAAGGTAAAATGGTGCTCTGCATATGCAATTCTTGCAACATAGTTTATATAATTCATTGGAAAATGTACACTTGCAAGCTAGAGCACAGATGTGGTTTATGCACGATGATGGTCCGCCACATCTTAGCAACGTAGTGCGTCGTTATTTGTCTGATAATTTTGGCCACCCAGGACACTAAAACTAAATCCGTAGGATTTTTTTTTGGGTCATCTAAAAAAACATCAATCACCGCCCGCTTGGTCGCTCAGACTACGCCATGGTCACTGCTTTCTGCGCAATGCAACACCTCGGGTCACACACACCACACCCACGTATCGTTTGGCACTACAACTCCGCGAACTGAGACGCAATACGGGATTACTTTTCCTCATTTCCATGGGCGTCTGTCTGCTTCTCTTATCCTGACCCCTCTGATATCTCACAAAACGTCACCGAAATTATCCAAGCTGGCATGGAATTATTTATTTCACGTACACAGAAAACCTCTTCAGCCACTCACAAGCCCTGGTTCTCTAAATCCTGTGACAAGGCCATACTTGAAAAGGTCAAAGTTCACAAAACGCTTCTACACAATCCCAGTCAATAAAACCGTAAAGCATTTAACAACGAAAGAAACCGCTATGTCCGCATTCTTTCTAAGCCAAAAAAACTCGTTTGATAACCACATCAAAAACAAAGTCCTCTCAAGCCAAGACATTCCTCTAAACTGTATCCAATTAATGCTTGAGTTCCTCAATGTTCAGCTTTAGCTCCTACTTTGTTTCTTCTCCACATCAATGACTTCCTCTCTAGCACATCTAACCCAGTTTACAGTTACGCGGACGACAGCACCCTCCACTCAAATATACAATATTCTAAGCCTGTCTCTTTAGCCCAATTAGATGAGGATCGCAGACTCATTGAGGGTTCTGTCTCCGTGGATCTCCAAAAAATATTAGACCGGGGAAGTAGAAATCTTGTACAATTCAACTCCACCAAATCTCAGTCTTGCTTTCTATCTCATAAGAGATACACCAGCCCTAGACCCATCACAGTTAACAACCAAGTTATTCAAAGTAATGAGTTCTTTTCACTTGTTGGCATTTCTGTGGAACGAAATTTCAATTGGCACCAACCCGTCACATCAATTGCAGAAGCGGCTGCTAAGATAGGTTTCCTCGTCCGGGCTCGCAAATACTTTTCACCAGCTAATCTCTATACCTTATATACTTCACAAATAAGGCCAAACCTCGAATACTGCTCCCACATCTGGGGTGCCGCTGCCGCTTCTACACTCGCTATCCTAGCCTCCATTCAGAAGAGAGCTATACGTCTCAACGGTGACCCCTGCCTCACCCAAAGTGCCATCCCTTGCCCACCGACGTGCCGTTGGTGACCTCTCTCCCTCTTTTATAGATATCTGCACAGGCACTATGTGTTCTTCCATAGTTCCTCTACCTGCTGCCCCCAACAGATCTACCAGGGGAACATAGCGAATGCACCCTTTTACCGTCCAGGTCACCAGACATAGAACATCTTGTTATGCCCGCTCTTTTGTCCCGAGGACTTCCAATTTGTGGAATTCCTTGCCGGCACCTGTTTTTCCTTCTCTTCCAAACCTTCAAGTCCAGAATTAACAAGTTACCTCTTTCCTGCTTGTCAACACCCACGGTACGATAGTATTTAGGCTCTAAGCCCTCGTGGTGTGTTGTTAATATATATATTAAAAAAAAAACTTGGCCCTACTTACAAACGCCACATCTTTAATTTACGTGAATTAACTTCATTTCAAAAGTTACAGTTTTATTAAATAAATTTGCAGGGTCTGCAATTATTTTTAACCTCTATTACACCTTGTATATCACGGTTAAGTATCAAGTCATAATCACGTGTGCAATATTGATTATATCGCAGTTAATACCACAGGCTCGTATGTGTGCTCTTGTTCTGGGTAGATTAAATTATTGAATAAAGCCAATTTGAATAGGAATCTCTTGAGGGGAAGTAGAAGCTTTACTTAAGACGTGTTGGCTTACATTCCAAGTTATCGCATATTATGCATGATTTAGTGTGAAACCCCAGTCACTGACTTAACACGATGTTACCGAATAGTGTAGTCTGTCTAACTTCTCTGTTCATTGTTCCTGTTCGCCCTTTTCCTAGTCCTAGAGCAGGTTCATAATCCTTAGATAAACATTTACTTTGCCTGGTATCAAAATATACGTCACGCAAGAGAATTGCCAGTAATGTTATCAATAATAGCACGGTACTAATAATGTGAACTAAATTGTATGATGCCCTAGTTAGCAATTCTACAAGGTCACCAGTAAGCCTTTAATATTAGAAACGTAACACAGGACTCGTAGTGTTGTGGTAAGAGTTAACGAAATAAAAAGAAATGCGTCTCTAAAATAAGCAAAGCGAAATCTCTGGTGTTGAGACGGTTCCTGACTTCCACAGCAGCTTCCACGGGTACATAGTACAGCAAGAGGAAGTCGTGGGAAGAAAACAACAAGCGAAAACAAATATTCCCCTGGCTAATACCACGACGGGCATTAGTTAGCCACCATTACTTCAGTACAGCAGCGACACAGACCGGTTTCGTCCTCCTTATGGAGTCTTAAGTACGCCACACCTGCGTTCCAACAAGTCGAACTGAAGAGGCCATTAGCAGGACGAAACCGGTCTGTGTCTCCTGATTTACATCTTGCCGAAAGTCTCGGTAGGACTGATACAGCCTATTGTTTTTAATTACCTTTATTAACTTTGTTTTTCTTAAATTTAAATTTATCTATTGTTTCAGCACTTTGTAAAAGTGTTGTTTAATTAACGTCATCAAATTTGCTTTTCAAAATTTTAATAAATCCATTTTAACTAAACAATTCGTAATTTTCAGTGAATTTTCTTTAAACAAATTCACTAATGAGGAGATCCCGACTTTTGAATTTTGAAAAATGTTATTCAAATGAGCGCTAATTAGGCCCCCCCAGAACACATATCCGGGGTCAGTTTCAGTTTATATGTATATATATATATATATATATATATATATATATATATATATATATATATATATATATATATATATATATATATATATATATGTATCACACCGATAACTCAAGAAATAATAGGCCCATTTTGATTAAATTTGGTGAATACCTTCCTTTTGCAAATGGCTTGGACAAGTTCGTTAGCCAGGAAAATCGGCCCAGGTTTTCCCGGAAAATTTTGTGTTTCTTTCGAAAAAAAATTATATCTCCCGAATTAACAAAGTAAGGGCAACCAAATTTGGTACGCGGGTTTATATAATTATATGTAAGTTACCTACGAAAATTTAGCTCTGTATGTCGAAAGACGAAAAGTTATATGCATTTAAAGAAAAATAAATTGGAGTTTTCCACAAAACGTCAAAGTTGCGATTTAAACGTCAAAATTGGCAACATTTAGGCAAAGAACTTGAATCTAATACGGGCTATGGAAATAAAATGTCTCAAGAAGAATATTTTACAAACCCTGAAGTCTTAGTTACAACCGTCATTGTCCTTCATTTTAATAAAATATTTCCAGAAAATTGATTTCAAATAGACTCTTTCTCTGATGCTTGGCAGTAGCCTTAGCTATAGAATTTATCGTTTAATGGTATATAATTTTTGTAGAATTTTCGTAAAAAATCAATAAAGCTCAATATATGTTATTATACAATATGAAAAAAAATGTATATATTAATTATAGGGTGCCTTGAGCTGCATCTTAAAAAAATATTTCTACAATCACATGTGGCCCATAAGTCGTTGGTAATACAAATTTTCTTTTTTTTCTCAAACACGCCTTATGTTATTGCATTTTTGCATTTTCCATCGAAATATAATGCATGTTTGTAAGAAAAAAAATCTGGACGCAGTAAGTGCGTTATGGTAGCGAATTTTGATCAAATGCTTCATATTTGAATAGCTCAATTTGCTATTTACCTATAAGGTTGACCAAGAAACGAGTTTTTTCGGGAACACTTTAAGTTTACTTTCGGAAATTTTTGTACATTTTCAAACAATAAAGTTATTTTGATGAAACATGGCACATTGTTTTTACTATATAGGTTATACTGGTAACCAAATTTGATGCCTGCTTTCTTAAAAAAAAAAACACATTACTGCTATTAAAAAATATTTTTATGAAAATTCACTACCATAACGCACTTGCTGCGTCCAGAGTTTTTTGACTTTATAAGGTTGGCGACTTGAATGTTAAATTTGTCTATTTGTCTATACAATTTGTATTATTAATTTAAATGAATCTGATTTTTATAACTAAAATTTGTCGCGAAATAAGCTCCCTAAAACCCATTTCCAGGGTAAGTTTCATTTTGATATGTTTATATATATATATATATATATATATATATATATATATATATATATATATATATATATATATATATATATATCAAATGGCTTGGATAAGTTTGCTTGTCAGGAAACTCGGCCTAGTTTTTACGGAAAATTTTACGTTTGCTTTCGGAAATTTTGTATATCTCCGGAAGTAACAAACCAAATTTGATAGACAGGTTTATATCATACAAAGTAAACTATACCCTAAAACCTAGACCTGTAGGTTTAAAGACAAAAAAGTTATTGGCATTTAAAGAAAAAAAAATGGGGTTTCCCTCTTAAAATGTTAAAGTCGCGATTTGAAACCTCAAAATTGGCAACATTTCGGCAAAGTATCTGAAAAAAATACGGGTTATGAAGAGAAAATTTCGCAGGAAGAGTGTTTTACAAATCCATAAGTTTTAGCTTCAATCGTCATTGTGCTTCATTTGACTAAAATATTTTCAGAAAATTCATTTCAAATAGACCCTTGACGAGATCCCAGCAATGGTTCTCAAAAAATGCGCACCAGAACTTGCTCCTGTCCTGACTCGTCTGTTTCATACATCTTACAATAGAGGCATATTCCCTAGTAACTGGAAAACTGCTCGAGTACAACCCGTCCCCAAGAAAGGATCCAAAGCGCTTCCTAGCAACTACAGGCCTATTTCTCTGCTTTCAGTCGTCTCTAAAGTGATGGAAAAGTATATAAACACCGAATTACTAAAATTTCTTGAATAACACTGTCTAATCCACGACAGGCAGTATGGATTCCGTCAGCGCAGATCAACTGCCGACCTCCTTTCCTTTGTCACCCATTCTTGGAACAAGTCTATGGAACTACACGGTGAATCCCAGATTGTCGCTCTAGACATATCCAAAGCCTTCGACCAGGTCTGGCACGCAGCGCTGCTTAATAAACTTCCGGCCTATGGCCTACCACCAAAACTCTGTACCTGGACAGCAAATTTCCTTTCCAACCGGAGCATTTCTGTTGTCGTGGATAGCCACTCTTCTAAACTGTATCCAATTAATGCAGGAGTTCCTCGAGGTTCAGCTTTAGCCCCTACTTTGTTTCTTCTCTACATCAATGATCTCCTCTCTAGCACATCCAACTCAGTTCAGAGTTACGCGGACGACAGCACCCTCCACTCAAATATACAATATTCTAAGCCTGTCTCTTTAGCCCAATTAGATGAGGATCGCAGACTCATGGAGGATTCTATTTCCATGGATCTCCAAAAAATATTAGACTGGGGAAGTAGAAATCTTGTACAATTCAACCCCACCAAATCACAGTCTTGCTTTCTTTCTCATAAGAGATACACAAGCCCTAGACCCATCACAATGAACAACCAAGTTATTTAAAGTAATGAGTCCTTTTCACTTGTTGGCATTTCTGTAGATCGGATTTTGAATTGACATCAACATGTCACATCAATTGCAGAAGCGGCTGTTAAGAAATTAGGTTTCCTCTTCCGGTCTCGCAAATACTTTTCACCAGCTAATCTCTATACCTTATATACTTCCAAATAAGACCAAACCTCGAATACTGCTCCCATATTTGGGGTGCTGCTGCCGCATCTACACTTGCTATCCTGGACTCCGTTCAGAAGAGAGCTATACGTCTCATCGGTCACCTTAACCTCACCCAAAGGCTGCCATCCCTTGCCCACCGACGTGCTGTTGGTGACCTCTCTCTCTTTTATAGATATCTGCACGGGCAGTGCTCAGAGGAGCTTTCTTCCATAGTTCCTCCACCTGCTGCCCCCAACACATCTACCAGGGGAACAGAGCGAATGCACCCTTTGACTGTCCAGGTCACTAGACATAGAACATCTTGTTATGCCCGCTCTTTTGTCCCGAGCACTTCGAAGTTGTGGAATTCCTTTCACATGTTTTTCCTTCTCCTCCGAACCTCCAAACCTTCAAGTCCAGAATTAACAAGTTGCCTCTTTCCTCCTTGTCGACACCCACGGTACGATAGTATTTACGCTGTAAGCCCTCGTGGTGTGTTGTTGAAAGAAAAAGAAAAAAAACAACCTTTCTCTCATGATTTGGCAGTAGCTTTAGTTATAGAGTTCATCGTTTAATAGTCAATAATTCTAGACGAATTTCCGTAGAAAAAAATCGCTCTTAGGGGGACCGCCACCTTTAAATTTGGATTTCTCCAAATGAGTGCGAACTAGGCCTCTTACAGCTCATGTCCGGGGTTAGTTTAAGTTTTGATCCGTTTTCATATACATTAATATATCCGTTATTATACAAGATACGATAAAAACTTGTATACGTTAATTATGGGGTTTCTTAAATTGCATCTTAACATTATGTTACAATCACAGGGTGGCCCATAAGTCGTTGGTGATACAACATTTCTTTTTTTTAATCGAACGCGCCTTTGCATTTTTGCATTTGCCATCGAAATATAATGCATCTTTGTACGAAAAAAACTTTGGACGCAGCAAGTGCATTCTGGTAGCGTACTTTCACTAAATGCTTCAAATTTCAATAGCTCAATCTGCTATTTGCCTAAGGTTTGTTCTCCAGGAAACTAGTTTTTTCGGCAACACGGCAAAATGTTGTACATTTTTAAATAAAGTTATTTTGATAAAATATGGAACATTGTTTCTACTATATAGGTTATACTGGTAACCAAATGTGATGCCTTGCTTACTTTAAAAAAAAAGACATATTTTCTATTAAATTTTTTTAATGAAAATTTACTACCATAACGCACTTGCTGCGTCCAGAATTATCTTCGGTATTCAAGTGAATATCTCCTTTGTTTTTCTCCTCTAATCTTTTATGCTTTTCCTTCTCTTTTATGAATCTTTTGTAACTTCAGCAGTCACTGTATAACCGTCAAAGTAAAGTCACTTTTGGCACCACATAAAATTAAACATTTTGGAGAAAATATGGGCTGTTTGAGAAGAATATTAGTTTAGTAGGCCTTATATGGTGGTGGACTGTAATGGTAATTGAAGGCAATAGTTGAAGCATTAGGAAAAGATAATTAGTGAAGCAAAAAGTGTCCATGATTTGGTATGTCAAAATTTGAAGTTCTCTGAATTTGGTGTAGAAGTGTCAAATCAATTTGGATTTAACCTTATAAATTATGTAATAATACAGCACAAGCCTAAGACTTTTTCTATTACCATACTGTATGATTTTGCCAATAAACTACAATAATATCTGGATATAAAGTTGTTTATAGCATTGAGACTGTATTTCATTGCAAAACCACTGTAATAAAAAGCTAATTATAATAGCACCAAAAGACCAGATACCTGAATATACAGTGTGTCCCAAATTGGATGGGAATGTACTGCTATCTCCGTTATTATTAGAGATAGGGAGACAGTTGAATTAGCAATGTTTTGTAGAATTTTATGCTCGTTCCAAATATGACTTGTAATTTGCCATGTCTCTTTTCGTTTTCGAGTTATTTTGAAAAAAACAAAATTTGTCGATATTTTTTTTTCTTCAATATCTAAGTAGGCGTTGATCTGACATGTCTATAATTCTTTAGCCAATATGGTTCAGCAACCTACTTACTTTCCTCGTCACCCAAAACACAGCTCAAATCCCTTGGATCTCCTTCTTACTACACAACCTGAATGCTATAAGATATCAGTCACCGCCCCCCTTGGTCTCTCAGACCACGGCATGGTCACTGCTTCCTGCGCAATGCAACCCGAGGTCGCACAGTCATCACACCCACGTATCGTTTGGCACTACAACTCCGCAAACTGGGACGAAATGCGGGATTACTTTTCCTCATTTCCATGGGCGTCTGTCTGCTTCTCTCATCCTGACCCCTCTGATATCTCACAAAACGTCACCTAAATTATCCAAGCTGGCATATAATTATTTATCCCACGTACACAGAAAACCTCTTCAGCCACTCAGAAGCCCTGGTTCTCTAAATCCTGTGACAAGGCCAGACTTAAAAAGGTCAAAGCTCACAAAACGCTTCTACACAATCCCAGTCAAGAAAATCGTCAAGCATTTAACGACGCAAGAAACCGCTATGTCCGCATTCTTTCTGAGGCAAAAAAACTCGTTTAATAACCACATCAAAAACAAAGTCCTCTTAAGCTCCAACGGCGGCAAACCCTTCTGGACTCTTGCTAAATCTATTGGAAATAATTTCTGCAAAAGCACGTTCCCACCTCTTGTCTCAGGGGATGAAATTGTTTCTACCGCCCTGGGCAAGGCTGAACTTTTTGCTTCGTTGTTCGCCGGCAATTCTACTCTCAACTCACCTCCAAATGTTCAACCACCAACAGTCCCAAATGTCGCGCATAAAATGACGGATATCATTTTCAAAACGAAAAAGGTACGAAAGATGCTCTCTTCTCTTAATACCAGGAAAGCCTCTGGCCTTGACGAGATCCCAGCAATTGCTCTCAAAAAATGCGCACCAGAGCTTGCTTTTGTCCTGACTCGTGTGTTTCAGATATCTTATAATAAAGGCATATTCCCTAGTAACTGGAAAACTGCTCGAGTACAACCCACCCCCAAGAAAGGATCCAAAGCGCTTCCTAGCAACTACAGGCCTATTTCTCTCATTTCAGTCGTCTCTAAAGTGATGGAAAAGTATATAAACACCGAATTACTAAAATTTCTTGAAAAACACAGTCTAATCCACGACACGCAGTATGGATTCCGTCAGCGCAGATCGACAGCCGACCTCCTTTCCTTTGTCACCCATTCTTGGAACAAGTCTATGGAACCACACGGTGAATCCCAGATTGTTGCTCTAGACATATCAAAAACTCGGGACGCAGCAAGTGCGTTATGGTAGTGAATTTTCATTAAAATGTTTTTATTGAAAATATGTGTTTTTCTTTTAATTTAAGAAAAGAGGCATCAATTTTGGTTACCAGTATAACCTATATAGTAAAAACAATGTGCCATGTTTCATAAAAATAACTTTATTGTGTGAAAATGTACAAACATTTCCTAAAGTAAACTTAAAGTGTTCCCGGAAAAACTCGTTTCTTGGTCAACCTTATAGGTTAATAGCAAATTGGGCTATACAAATATGAAGCATTTAATCAAAATTCGCTACCATAACGCACTTGCTGCATCCGGAATTTCTTTTTTACAAACATGCATTATATTTCGATGGAAAATGCAAAAATGCAATAACATAAGGCGTGTTTGATTAAAAAAAAAAAGAAAATTTGTATCACCGACAACTTTTGGGCCACCCTGTGATTGTAGAAATATTTTTTGAAGATGTAGCTCAAGAGACCCTATAATTATATAATATGTATAAAGATATTTTTCATATCCTGTATAATAACGGATATATTGAGCTTTATTGATTTTTTACGAAAATTCGACAAAAATTATATACCATTAAACGATAAACTCTATAGCTAAAACTACTGCCCAGCATCAGAGAAAGGGTCTATTTGAAATGAATTTTCTGGAAACATTTTAGTAAATTGAAGGACAATGACGGTTGAAACTAAGACTTCAGGGTTTGTAAAACATCCTTGTTGAGACATTTGATTCCCATAGCCCGTATTAGATTCACGTTATTTGCCTAAATGTTGCCGATTTTGACGTTTTATATCGCAACTTTGACGTTTTGAAGAAAACCCCAATTTTTTTTTTTAAATGCATATAACTTTTTTGTCTTTTGACCTACATAGCTAAATTTTGGTAGGTAACTTACCTGTAAGGATGTAAACCCGCGTACCAAATTTGGTTGCCCTTACTTTGTTAATTTCGGAGATATAATTTTTTTTCGAAAGAAAACACAAAATTTCCCGGGAAAACCTGGGCAGATTTTCCTGGCTAACGAACTTATCCAAGCCATTTGCCAAAGGAATTTATTCACCAAATTTAAACAAAATCGGACTATTATTTTTTGAGTTATCGGTGTGATACATATATATATATATATATATATATATATATATATATATATATATATATATATATATATATATATATATATATATATATATATATATATAACATATAAAAATTGAAACTGACCCCAATTATGTGTTCTGGGGGGCCTAATTAGCGCTCATTTGAAGAAATTTTTTCAAAATTCAAAAGTCGGGATCTCCTCATTAGTGAATTTTTTAAAGAAAATTCACTAAAAGCATTCGACCAGGTCTGGCACGCAGCGCTCCTTAATAAACTTCCGGCCTATGGCCTACCACCAAAACTTTGTACCTGGACAGCAAATTTCCTCTCCAACAGGAGCATATCTGTTGTTGTGGATGGCCATTCCTCTAAACTGTATCCAATTAATGCAGGAGTTCCTCAAGGTTCAGCTTTAGCCCCTACTTTGTTTCTTCTCCACATCAATGACCTCATCTCTAGCACATCCAACCCAGTTCACAGCTACGCGGACGACAGCACCCTCCATTCAAATATACAATATTCTAAGCCTGTCTCTTTAGCCCAATTAGATGAGGATCGCAGACTCATGGAGGGTTCTGTCTCCGTGGATCTCCAAAAAATATTAGACTGGGGAAGTACAAATCTTGTACAATTCAACCCCACCAAAACTGAGTCTTGCTTTCTTTCTCACAAGAGATACACCAGCCCTAGACCCATCACAATGAACAAACCAAGTTATTCAAAGTAATGAGTCATTTTCTCTTGTTGGCATTTCTGTGGATCGAAATCTTAATTGGCACCAACATGTTACATCAATTGCAGAAGCGACTGCTAAGAAATTAGGTTTCCTCTTCCGGGCTCGCAAATACTTTTCACCAGCTAATCTCTATACCTTATATACTTCAAAAAATAAGGCCAAACCTCGAATACTGCTCCCACATCTGGTGTGCCGCTTCTACACTAGCTATTCTGGACTCCATTCAAAAGAGAGCTATACGTCTCATCTGTGACCCTAAGCTCAACCAAAGGCTGCCATCCCTTGCCCACCGACGTGCCGTTGGCGACCTCTCTCTCTTTTATAGATATCTGCACGGGCACTGCTCAGAGGAGCTTTCCTCCATAGTTCCCCCACCTGCTGCCCCCAACAGATCTACCAGGGGAACAGAGCGAATGCACCCTTTTACTGTCCAGGTCAGCAGACTTAAAACATCTTGTTATGCCCGCTCTTTTGTCCCGAGGACTTCCAAGTTGTGGAATTCCTTGCCGGCACATGTTTTTCTTTCTCCTCCGAACCTCCAAACCTTCAAGTCCAGAATTAACAAGCTGCCTCTTTCCTCCTTGTCAACACCCACGGTACGATAGTATTTAGGCTGTAAGCCCTCGTGGTGTTGTTGAAATTTAAAAAAAAAGACTTGCACATTATCAAGACACTTTTTACAGAGTAATCTTTTTGTGCTATTCTTGCCTTTGGATTGTCATTTGATTTTGAGCTACATGTATCAACGTATGTTTTTATTATGGCAGTCATATTGGATTTTTTGCTCATGTGATAGCCTGTGAAAATAGCTTTCCAATGATGTACAACATGCTTAAAAAATCTTGAAATTGCACTGACAATTTTGAGAAAAACCGTTTTGAGGATAGTAGGCTATGAAATCCAATACAAGAAAACAAATGACAAAAAAAGTGTTCAAAAAGCAGTAGGCCATGGAGTCTAATAATAGACTTTTAACATAATTTTCCGTAATGATTCACGATAAAAAAGAGGAACTTTGAGCACACCAATTAATCGGCCCACTATTACAAATGATATTTTACATTACAACATTACCCTAAAAATTGTTATAATTGAATTAAATAGGCAAACCTAGTAAATAACTAAATTTACTAACAGAACTCAATAAAAAGCAGATTAATGATTTACGAAGACGCCTTTGAAAATTGTTTGATTTTTAAACGTAAGTCAACTGAAAAACAACAGAAGAAAGGTTGCTATGGATATAACACTATCGCGACAATTAAGAATACTGTCATTCTTAATTATCTGAACAATTTGAGGTGTATTTCACACGTTGCTTAAAATTTTGTGCCAAATAGTTTGTTTCCTGTTTATTTTAAATATTATTCAACAATATGTTCAGTAATGAAGAATATTTTGACATGTTGGAATGTTATATTCGTTCTAACCGAAATACTGAGGCAGCTGCAAATTAATATCAAAACAACTACCCAGAAAGACGACAACCAAACAAGAAAATATTTCGCAGGATAGTGACCAATCTATTGAACGACGGTAGCTTCCACGCAAAGAAACTACCAATGCCTAGAAATGAAGAAAGAAATTACAAGTTTCAAACGAAAACCCTCCGCAATCTGCGCGGTTTTATGGTGAACAAATTGACGTTCCAAAAAGTACGGTACAGCGTGTATTAAAACAAAGTCATTACCATCCATACAAACATACAATCGTACAAGGCTTAAATGTTGACGATTACCCTAAGCGACTTCATTTCTGCAGATGGTATCAAGGACAATGTCAGCAAGATGAAAATTTTCATTTGAAAATAACATGGACTGATGAATCCAGATTTACAAATTGTGGTGTGTATAATCGCCATAATAGGCATTATTGGGCAAATGAAAATCCCCATCTAAAGGAAGAAAGACGATTGCACGACAGATTTGGTATTTATGTTTGGTGCAGCTTATTAGGTAAAAAACTGTTATTTTCATTTGTAGATTAGACAGTTAATTTTTAAAAAATTCAGATATCATCATTGTTGGTCCGTTCTTTTTTGAAAATAATTGAACTGGGGAAAGGTATCTTAATCTATTCAGAAATGATATCTTACCAAAAATTAGAAGAGTTTATGATAATTTAGACGAGACTAGGTACCAACCAGACGGTTGTCCAGGTCACAATGCTAGGATCGTCAAAGAATGTTTGTACCAATATATTAATAATCGTGTCATTTGTAACAATGGGCTGGTTCATTGGTGTGCTCGAAGTCCTGATATAACCCCCATGGATTTTTAGTTTTGGCGTACTCTGAAGAATGATGTGTATAAATTCGATCCACCACAAAATATCAATGAATTACGAAACAGAATCACGGAAGCTATAAATTATATTAACCAAAACACCCTCACCAGAGTTTGCAGGCATGTTTCAAAAAGGTGTATAAAGTGCATTAAACAAAACGGTGGCCATATTGAACAATTTTCTATTTAGTGTATTTTTAAGTTTCTATTTTATTATTTGCTGAGTTCCGTTTTTAATTGTGTTGTTTTGTTTAAGTTTCTATTTGTTTTTGCCGGGTTTCGTTATTAAACTGCTTCACATAATATTACCTAGCATTATTACCTAATTAAGTATTGTAAATTAAATCACAATATTTTTTATCGTGAATCATTACGGAAAATTATGTTAAAAGTAGAAGTCTATTGTCAGACTGCATAGCCTACTGCTTTTTGAACACCGTTTTTGTCATTTGTTTTCTGGTATTGGATTTCATAGCCTACTATCCTCAAAACGGTTTTTCTCAAAATTGTCAGTGCAATTACAAGATTTCTCAAGCATGTTGTATATCGTTGGAAAGCCCTTTTCACAGGCTATCATGCGAGCACAAAATCGAATATGGCTGTCATAATAAAAAAAACGTTAATACATGTAGCTCAAAAACAAATGACAATCCAAAGTTGAGAATAGCACAAAAAGATTACTCTGTATTAAGTGTCCTGATAATGTGCAAGTCTTAGACATGTCAGATCAACGCCTACTTAGTTATTGAAGAAAAAAGAAATCGACAAATATTGCTTTTTTCAAAATAACTCGTAAACTAAAAGAGGCAGGACAAAATACAATTCATATATGGAACGAGCATGAAATTCTACAAAACATTGCTAATTTAACCGTCTCCCTATCTCTAATAATAACGGAGATAGCCATACATTCCCATCCAGTTTGGGACAGACTGTATATGGTATTGTCCCCACTCAAGTGTGTTCTATTCTAGGTTTAGTTTAACTGTTATTATTATTGACCGGTGGCCATGTTACAATTATTACGAAACACAATTTTCATTAGGGCCCTTCCAGGCATTAAACTTACACAACAGTTTCATTTAAACACTTACATAGAATGGACATGTTTTAAACATAGATACGTATCCGTTTTTTTATGACTATCTCCAAACAGACTTTCCACATCGATCGTCCCCAGTCGAACATTTCACCATTTCACTGTGTGTAAATATGCAAACGAGACGAATTCACTCACAGATACAGGAATATATAGGAATATCTGTATTTATTATTCTTTGCATGAGAGAGATGGAGCAATATTGAAATCTAAAGCATAAATGGAGACTCCAGTGGCTCATAAAATTCAGTGGAGAAATTAGACACCCGGGAGATACGAGTTGCTAATAGATGTCTCATCGAGGGGAAATTAATAAACAGGTCCAGCTTGTTCTCATATCCATGCAACATAGTCGATATTGCATTAAACTAACTAAAGCACTAGCAATTAAAATGTGCAATGGAACTAATAAATTCATGTTGCAAATTCACTATGAATCACTTGAAACATAAAAAAAGGTATTACATACACTTCAGAATACTGTTTGTAGTGAATTTACTTACAAAAAATTCACCAATAAGGAGATCCCGACTTATGTATTTTGAAAAAATTTCAACAACACACCACGAGGGCTTACAGCCTAAATAATATCGTACCGTGGGTGTCGACAAGGAGGAAAGAGGCAACTTGTTAATTCTGGACTTGAAGGTTTGGGGGTACGGAGGAGAAGGAACAACATGTGCCGGCAAGGAATTCCACAACTTGGAAGCCCTCGGGACAAAAGAGCGGGCATAACAAGATCTTCTATGTCTGGTGACCTGGACAGTAAAAGGGTGCATTCGCTCTGTTCCCTTGGTAGAACTGTTGGGGGCAGCAGGTGGAGGAACTATGGAAGAAAGCTGCACTGAGCAGTGCCCCTGCAGATATCTATAAAAAAGAGAGAGGTCACCAACAGCACGACAGTGGGCAAGCGATGGCAGCCTTTGTGTGAAGGTAGGGTCACCGTATAGCTCTCTTCTGAATGGAGTCCAGGATAGCGAGTGTAGAAGCGGCAGCGGCACCCCAGATGTGGGAGCAGTATTCGAGGTTTGGTCTTATTTGTGAAGTATATAATGTATAGAGATTACCTGGTGAAAAGTATTTGCGAGCCCGGAAGAGCAAACCTAATTTCTTAGCAGCCGCTTCTGCAATTAATGTGACATGTTGGTGCCAATTGAGATTTCGATCCATAGAAATGCCAACAAGTGAAAAGGACTTATAACTTTAAATAACTTGGTTGTTCATTGTTGTGGGTCTAGGGCTGGTGTATTTCTTATGAGAAAGAACGCAAGACTGAGATTTGATAAGGTTGAATTGTAGAAGATTTCTACTTCCCCAGCCTAATATTTTTTGGATATCCACGGAAACAGAATACTCCACGAGTCTGCGAAAGAGACAGGCTTAGAATATTGTATATTTGAGTGGAGGGTGATGTCGTCCGCGTAACTGTGAACTGGGTTGGATGTGCTAGAGAGGAGGTCATTGATGTGGAGAAGAAACAAAGTGGGGGCTAAATCTGAACCTTGAGAAACTCCTGCATTAATTGGATACAGTTTAGAGGAATGGCCATCCACGACAACAGAAATGCTCCGGTTGGAGAGGAAATTTGCTGTCCAGGTAAGAAGTTTTGGTGATAGGCCATAGGCCAGAAGTTCGTTAAACAGCGCTGCGTAGCAGACCTGGTCGAATGCTTTGGATATGTCTAGAGCGACAATCTGGGATTCACCGTGTAGTTCCATAGCCTTGTTCCAAGAATGGGTGACAAAGGAAAGGAGGTCGGCAGTTGATTTGCGCTGGCGGAATCCATACTGCCTGTCGTGGATTAGACTGCGTTTTTCAAGAAATTTTAGTAATTCGGTGTTTATATACTTTTCCATCAGTTTATAGACGACTGAAAGGAGAGAAATAGGCCTGTAGTTGCTAGGAAGTGCTTTGGATCCTTTCTTGGGGGCGGGTTGTACTCGAGCAGTTTTCCAGTTACTACGGAATATGCCTCTATTGTAAAGTGTCTGAAACAGACTAGTCAGGACAGGGGCGAGTTCTGGTGCGCATTTTTTGAGTACAATTGCTGGGATCTCGTCAAGGCCAGAGGCTTTCCTGGTATTAAGAGAATAGATCATCTTTCGTACCTTTTACTTTTGAAAATGAGATCCGTCATTTTATGCGCGACATTGGGGACTGTTGGTGGTTGAACATTTAAAGGTGTGTTGAGAGTATAATTGCTGGCAGACAACGAGGCAAAAAGCTCAGCCTTACCCAGGGCGGTAGAAACAATTTCATCCCCTGAAACAAGGGGTGGGAACGTGATCTTGCAGAAAATATTACCAATAGATTTAGCAAGAGCCCAGAAGGGTTTGCTGCCCTTTGAGCTTGAGAGGACTTCGTTTTCGACGTGGTTATTAAACGAGTTTATTGCGTCAGAAAGAATGCACACAGCGGTTTCTTGCGTCGTTAAATGCTTGAAGGTTCTCTTGACTGGGGTTGTGTAGAGACGTTTTGTGAGCTTTGACCTTTTCAAGTCTGGCCTTGTCACAGGATTTAGGGAACCAGGACTGTAGAGTGACTAAAGAGGTTTTCTGTGTACGTGGAATAAATAATTCCATGCCAGCTTGGATAATTTCAGTGACGTTTTGTGAGATATCAGAGGGGTCGGGATAAGAGAAGCAGACAGACGCCCATGGAAATGAGGAAAGTCATCTCGAATTTCGTCCCAGTTCGCGGAGTTGTAGTGCCAAACGATATGTGGGTGTGATGACTGTGACCCCGGGTTGCATTGCGTAGGAAGTAGTGACCATGCCGTGGTCGGAACGACCAAGGGGGCGGTGACTGATATCTTATAGCATTCAGGTTTTGCACTAAGAAGGATATCCAAGGGATTTGAGCTGTGTGTTGGGATCCAAGGCAAGTAAGTAGGTTGCTGATAACTTTCGAACGAATTGAGATATTATTTTCAATTTTATACCCGACAAAGGAACGCTTCAAATTGTTTTCGGGTAAGACCGCTTCAGGGTGTAGGGGATAAATAAGGGGTGATTTGGTGAAAATTGAAATTGTTTCAATAAAACTCGAGTAATATATCGTTTCAAAAGTTTATGGGTACAAGAATACAAATATTTTCTTTGTGGTCAAGTCATGGGCCCAAAATCCATTCCATGAAAATGTTTTTCTTAAGAAAATAAATTATCACAGCTATGTGGAAGTTGTGATTCAATTTGCAGCAGTGTTTTTAAAAAAAGATTCACTAAAAATTCAACCTTAACATTTGGTACACGTGAATGGGTGCCCATAATATGCATATGTACAATAACGCAAATAATATCTTAGGGCTTTATCCACATTTCTACCTTCAGGCGTAATCAGCTACGAGCCAGGCTACGGTTAGGTATAATGTCTAACTATTTCCTTAAATTTCAGGAAGCCGGAAACAGTGTATTATCATTGTTAATTCTCTCAATTGTCTGCATATGCAAGGGGAAATCTAGATATTTATTTTGACTACAGTGCAGCGAAATAATGGCTTAATTTCTGAGACAAATATACAGCGAACCTGCACAACCAGCAAAGTGGGTCACACGATGCATATTTATTGTTAGAATTTCGTAAACAATACTGAGTGCAGCTATTATTCCAATTAAAGCTATTCGGGGGTTAATAGAACTTCAGTTTAACCTATGCATATTACATAACATTTACACCCGAGAAAACAGAAACAAAAGGAATTTTATAAACAGTCTAGACGCAGCAAGTGCGTTATGGCAGTGAATTTTCATAGAAATGATCTACGCAATTCTTTTTACGAAAGTTACATAGCGCCAAGAAAAGTTGATCTTTGTAATATTTAATGGACTTGTGCCCAGTTTCACAGAGCTCGAATAAACATTTAACGCGCGGTTGCTTCAGACGACCAATCACAGACTATGATTCAGGTTTTTGCCATGACAACCAAATATTTTGAAGCTGTGATTGGTTATATAAATCAACGATTAACTAACCTCACGTTAAATATTTAACCGAGCTTTGTGCAACTGGGCATTTGTTCACCACACACAATATTTAGGTCTTATGCAGTGCACTGACCTCCAGCGGCAAGTAATTTAATTAATTTGAGGTAGTTTCTAATGTAAACTTATATTTCATCATACATACAGTATTTTTATATTATCTGTATAAAATTTCAATTTTAGACATATGGTTGTTTCTAAAATTTGCCTAAAAATGTGTGATCTTTCTAATTGTAACATAAAAAAAGTCTGGACGCAGCAAGTGCGTTATGGTACTGAATTTTCATTAAAATGTTTTGTAACATGTGTATATCTTTAGTGAATTTTGTTTAAGAAAAAATAACTAATGAGGAGATATTATTTAAATAAACGAATAGGAATACGTTTCGCGGTGATTTTTCAATTCGCGAGTGTATGAATCTAATTTTTGTCCAAGACTACACTGAAAACCGGTCGACGCCGCAAGCAGCTTGTAAATAAAGCTTGATAGGCTTGGACGGTTAACAAACATAGGTATGTCTAATTCAAAGCGGCAAACTGTACCTGTTTGAAACATACAACATGAGAAATACTGAAATACGCTTTAAAATGCCCATAGCGTTACTACCACTACATAATGCATTAGTTATTTCCCCCGGTTATACAATAATAATAATGGCTATGGGGTCCCGTTTTCGTGGCTCAATTAAGAAAACATTAAAAACCGAGTCTTAACACTGCCCTTAGAATATGATTTACTGAGATACTTATTTTCTATTTTACACAAAATTGTATTGTTTTGAGTCATTAACTCACAATTTTTATTTATAACCATCGTCCAATATTTATTTTCAATATCTATATCCATGTTTTAAATATGTTAGGTTAGAAGTCAGTTGTAAAATGTTAACAAGTCTACATAACAAGCGCAAGTGATGAAGCGTAGGTATAATGCGCTTGGTAAGCTTGCAAGCAACTTGCTGCTGTTAAAGATCAGCGGTGCCGTCTAACGTCAGCCAGCTGTCAAGCCGCTTGCAGTCGCGTGCTAAAATTTAGCACTTTTGAAAGCAAACATTGTCCCGGTATTAGGAAAGGAATGGTCCAAGGCTGGCACTTTATAAAATTGCTGGTTGATTGTAGAGTCTCCATCTATAACATTTTGTATTAACTAGATACTACCTGGTTTCGCACCGAGATGACGTCCCTGTCGTACATTTCTTAATGTTCTACATTCTAACATCTTGCAATGATACCCGGTAACTTCCATTGTTTAGATTTTTATTCACCAATTATTTAAGTAGCATAGCAGTACAGGTAACGTCATATGTTTTTGTCCAGCATTTTCGATAGTGCATTAGAGAATCTGAAGTGATGTCGAGGATTATTTTAATTGTAATTTCGAATAACCATATTTTTCTTTGATCAAAAGTCTTGAAAATTGGTACACAACCACGCCTGTCTAATTTCTTTTAAGTTGTAGATTTTCGTTTCAATCACTTAAAGAAATTGAGAGATATTGGATTTTAACAAATATTTTTAAATTGTTTGTTAAGAAAAATTGGGCGTTAAGATCTGATGAACGAACTCATTCAAGCCATTAACAAAATAAGGGTAATTCCCAAATTTGGTACAAATCAATGAAGTGTTTTTTGAGTTATCGGTTGGATACATACATACATACATACACATACATACATACATACATACATACATATATATATATATATATATATATATATATATATATATATATATATATATATATATATATATATATATCTATATCTAAATTGAGGCGAAAAATTTTACAGGTTGAATCCTTGGCGAAAAATAAGGGGTGTCTTTTCTATAAAGTTTTTCTTGAAACCCCTTCTCCTCCAAGTTAGAGCCCTTTGAAATTTTGGCAAAAAAAAAAAGTTTTCATTAAATTTCTGTTATAAAATAATTTTAAGAAACGAAATTTTGCAGATGCATAAGGCTAACAAAACGACAGTTTTAAATGGATTTTTGTTATCACAAGAGGGTGAAAAAATCTACCCTTACATTATTTTTTATCAGTACTTTTTATTGTGTGTGTCGTTTTCTATTAAAAAAATGATTTAGAAAGAAGGATCCATTTAGCAACTTTTTTATATCTTGACATTTTCTGATAAAATTGTTAGTTTCATCACAAAAAAATAAAATATTACTCAGATCGATGTCACATGAATTTACAGAGTGGTTGTTATTTGCTAAATAATCAAGTACGTGGTAGACTGTCAAATAGCGTCATAATTACACTAATATTAATTGTTCTGGTTGTTGTAAATCTACCGAGAATTTTTTAAACACTTAGAACAAATAAGTGAATAAAATGGTAAATTATACCAATTCCGAAATGCCAGATATGCATTTTGAATATGGCCGTGCTAATGGCAATGGATTAAGAGCACAGCGCCTCTACACTGAGTTATATCCAAATAGAACTATACCCCATCACAGCATATTCGCACACATTCATCAACGTCTGCAGAAGAAGGAAAATTTTCAAGAAGTGCCGCCGATTGCGGGCGTTCTAGAGAAGTAAGAACTGTAGCACTTGAAGAGGCTGTCCTCAATTTAATTGAAAAATCTCCTGGTACAAGTACAAGAAGAATCGCTCAAGTCTTAAATGTCAGCTATTCCACGGTATTTAGAATTTTAAAAGAACAACTACTGTTTCCCTACCATATCCAACGAGTTCAAGCGCTCTTACCTCGTAATTTTTTACCTCGTTTAATTTTTTGTCAATGGATGCTTCAAATGATCACGCAAATTCCACAGTTCTTATCTCGTATTTTATTTACTGATGAGGCCAACTTTTGACGAGAATATATTAGAAATTTTTATAATAACCACATATGGTCTGAAGAAAACCCACAGAAGTTAGGGAATCTCATTTTCAACACCAGTTTTCATTAAACTTAATTGGACCATATTTTTCTCCGATAAGACTAAATGGAGAAGTGTACTGTCATCTACTCAAAGAAGAGTTACCCCTACTTCTTGAAAATATTCCTTTACAAATTAGACAACAAATGTGGTACATGCACGACGGGGCTTTGGATCATTTTAGTATCAACGCTCGTAACTACTTGAACGAAGTTTACCCAAATCGTTGGATAGGTCAAGCAGGCACACAGAGTTGGCTTGCCCGATCTCCTGAATTGAATCCGTTGGATTTTTGCCTGTGGGGGTTTTCTGAAAAGCTTAGTTTATTCAAGTCCTGTTGAAAAGATCGATGACCTCAGAAATCGTATTATCGCATCATGTGATATTATAAGAAACACACCCGGTATTTTTCATAGAATACGAAGTTCAATAAGAAACACACTAGAGTCATGCGTTCTCTCCGAAGGGGGCATTTTCAACATTTATTATGATGATACGTACTGACATTTTGTTAATATTTCTGTTCGTATCTTAGTTTGTTAATTATTAATTATAAAATAGTAGTACAATAGTTGTTGTTTCTTATTATGAATTTTTGGAAATTAGTAAAAGCCAGAACAATACATATTAAGATATTAGTGTAATTATGACGTTATTTGACAGCCTACTACGTACTTGATTTTTCAGCAAATAACAACCACTGTAAATTCATGTGACATCAATCTGAGTAATATTTTTTTTTGTGATGAAACTAACAATTTTATGAGAAAATGTCAAGACATAAAAAAGTTTCTAAATGAATCCTTCTTTCTAAATCATTTTTTCAAATAGAAAACGGTACGCACAACAAAAAGTACTGATAAAAAATAATGTAAGGGTAGGTTTTTTCACCCTCTTGTGATAACATTATAGGGTTACAAAATCCATTTAAAACTGTAATTTTGTTAGCCTTATGCATCTGTAAAATTTCGTTTTTTGAAATTATTTCATAACGGAGAAATTTAATGGAAACTTTTCTTGCCAAAATTTCAAAGGGCTGTAACTTGGAGGAAAAGTGGTCTCAAGAAAAACTTTATAGAAAAGACACCCCTTATTTTTCGCCAAAGAATCACCCTGTATATATATATATATATATATATATATATATATATATATATATATATATATATATATATATAAATTTCTGTAAATCTCACCATCGCTACCTCTCTGCCAGTGAATTTTCTTAATGAAAATTCACTAAACAGCTGTTTTATCACAGACTGTACTACGATTATCATATTAGTTTACGCTTACCCAATTAACGCTTATATACAACTTAAAAGTAATGGTTTAATAAAGAGTAGATACATATTATTCTAACTTTATGAACTATTTTCGCCTAAATGTACCTAAGATCGCAAAAAACAGCTATTCACCATCACCAGATTGCCGTCGACATCGTATTAAAATTTTAATAGGTACCTACCTTACAAGCTCTACATACTGCCTGGTTAAACGATTCTAAAGCAATAAAACAAGTTTAAGTATTGTTACTCTTTACCACACGAAGGAGAAAATTCAATTTTCCGTCTAAGCGATGCTAAAAGAAAACTGCGTAAACAAAGAATTTCAGAATCGAGTTTGCAAATTCTTCAACTTCTCATCTTGCGTCAAACTTAACTCATAAACGTGTTTGGTCCTCATGTTAAACGTATCGTGCAAAAGCTGCACCGCAAAGCGGCCGTTTTCTCTCTGTGGATTTGAATTTTCCTACAGATTTATGTAGTATGTGCACAGATGAATAGAATAGCGCGTGATGAACTTACGTAGGCCATTTCTGACGTTTCGCTCTGCTAGCTGCTTTGAATACAAAACCGCCAGATGGCGGAAATGTGCGACGTGGTTGTTGTATTGTGGTTGTTTCAGTTACCTCACCTTCTTCAACATTATGTTTGCTTTCACGTAAATCCATTGATGTATGTATCTATCACCTCGCTTGAAGGCCTTTTGTTGTAGGTGTTGTAAGCGATTGAATGTAGAAGTCAAAGATCAACTGTGTATGCCAGAGAGTGAGAATTACAGCAAATGAACTGCTATTGTTCTGTTTCCTCTCTTTGGCATTAAACCGCAGCAAAAGAATAAGGCTGCGATTATACTGTATCACCTTATATAATCACGACGCTCTAAAACCATTATTGTGTTATCGCTACAGTCGGAACAAGTCTGGACGCAGCAGATGCGTCATGGTAGTGAATTTTCATACAAGTGCCCTTCACTGTTTTGTGAATTTTCTTCAAAAAACTGTTCTATGTGTATCACACCGATAATTTACAAAGTTACAAAAGTTGTCCAGAAAAAAAGTATTTAAAAGAGGAATGTACCTGCCAAACTATAAATATAGCAGGTATTTTTCCTTATTAATTGCTTGGACGGTTTTGTTTTGGTCAACACTACCCGATATCATATATGGTTGTATCTGACTAGACATAACCCACTAAGCATGGTAACTTACAAATGCTTACCGCAACGTTAGATAATTTACCATTAGGAAAGTTAAGTTTGCAACATTTCTAAATGTTTGCAGCCAAAAAACCAATGCAAACTTACAAATGAAACTTTAACATAACTTTCAAATGTAATATCTCCTTTGCAGGCTTGTTGTTTTTCTCCATTTATAAGCTCACGTAAAGTTACAATTGTAATGTTTCTGAAAGTTTGTTTTAATTTGTAAACATTTATTTGAATTCCCCCCGTTTTCGTGTTCGTGTATGTTCGATTGTATGTCATCGTCGTCCAATAGCAACATAGCAACACCAACGCCAACAGCGAACTGACTCGTGACAAAGCGCCCGGCAATAATGAATATTGGCGGATTGTTGTATATATTTATGATATGCTGTTATTTGATCTATGTCTATTTATTTTTCTGGAAGTTTTAAAGATTGAGCAATCTTATTGTAGCCTGAATTGTTAGATTTTTGGTGTAATTAAGTAATTCTTTGTCTGGACTGTGGATAATGAAACATGGACTATATCGACAAACATGTCAAGTAACAATCCCTAAAACAGCTATATACTAAATACATGTGTGAATTCAATAAAATTAGTCACTTTTCTGTAGCATAATTAAATTTTGGTATGTCACTATTGGTGAATTATTCTCAAATGGCTGTTCCTATTTATATTTTTGTTTATTTATATGAAATCTCCTCAACGAAAAAGAAAACCTAATTACTAAATACGAATTTTGTTATGTCGTTAGAAGCAGCCTGGAGATGTCTTACCTGGTGAAACCAATCCATTTTAAAACGTTAAACATGATTGACCTATGGAAGCACGAGGCTTATCCAGAGCAATTGACATCATAAGAACAGTGGAACAGTACAATACCCACCAAGCTGCCAGGATTGCTTATTTTGTACATTGTCGCAATATCCTATCGTATGGAACATTCATATGGGTTAACTCGTCAGCAGCGGAACATGTGTTTATCAGGCAAAAAAGAGCAATAAGGACATTGTGTGTGTAGGTCCAAGAAAAAGCTGCCCTGAGGGATTCGAGGCCAATGGGATACTTAGGTACCTTTACAGCCATATTCTTCTTCAGTATATGTATTCAAAATATCCAGTGAATGGTGAAGCTCGCAACATCAATACCAGCTGCAGGCATGAATTAAAAACACAGTTGCACAAAAAGGAGAAAACAAAGCAGATGTTTAATTACTTGGGAATCAAATGCCTCAATTTTCTACCTAATGTTATTAAGATGCTCCCACTAACAAGATTAAAGTAGGCACTAGTGGATGTTATAAAACAAAAAACCAAGGCGAAGACATTTATTGGTGTTCTAAACTAATGGGTATAGTGTTACATACTATTTGTATTCATTCTTTGTAGTGTGTGTGTGTGTGTGTGTGTGTGTGTGTGTTAAGGAAAAGCTTTGGAATGAAGTTCCACTAGCCACAGACTTTTTTTTTATATATACGTAATTCATTGTAGTTATAATTTTGGCTTTATTTGAACTCAATGTTTCTGAAGGTACACAGACATTGACAGTACTATACTTACTCGCTAGGGATAGTTAAGACATGCGTGAACACTTGCAGAGACTGTCACCATATTTAGGCTATTTTCGCAATGAAGTTTTATTCGTTTCCCTACGCTTGATTTATCCATTGGATATTCTTACGTTTGCTTAATGAAACTTTATCTAAAATCAAAATGAATGCACCATTTTAGATATTTCTTTTTTCCCAATAGTATTTGATATGCTGACTTGATTATATGTCACATATGGTACCATATACTTTAGAAGCTAAAAAAAATCTTGCCGCTCAAAAAAAGTAATGCTGCAGAAGACTTCGTTTTTGTTATTGGTGTTTCACACGTTTTCCTAGACGACAAAGAGTTATTTAGTAAAACAATATCAAAAACAATTAATTGGTATTCATTTTGAAAAAAGAATTTTTGAAATCGGTCAATTAATAACGATATCACAAGTTCAAGTTATCTATTTTGTCGTCGAGTTTTGCCTAGAACTGCATTTTAGCCTAAACATGGACACTCTCGCTATATGTCTTAACTATCTCTGTCTAGTGAATATAGTCGGTACTTATAAAGGCAGTGACTTACCATGAACATTTGATGGTCAATAAAATCTATATATCTATCAGCAGAAATGAATAATTTTTTTATGTAATAAAGATTTTATTCTAATTAACATTGTCTTAAGTCATTTTTTACAGTTTTACAAGAAATATATATTATGTATAAATACACCTATACCTATGTTCAGTATTGATTTGTAACTTGAAATAAATTCAGTTAATCAAATACAGTTTCTTTTTTTCAAAAATGCTTGGACACATTGGTTAGTAATTCAAGTTGCAGTCTTTTAAAAAATCTATACAGTATGTACCACATTTGAAAAATGACTTCATCCATAATTTCTTTAAATCAACCCTACGTTTTGTTAACTATTTTTAAAGTTCTTACATGTGAAGTTGTAGAAAACCAGCAGATTTAAAATTTTTATTCATTGATTAACTACACAATTTTTTTGTGCTTTCAACTCAAGATTTATAATAAAAATTAGAAATTTGGTGATTTTGTATCGCTTGATGTGTACTTTAAAAATAGTCAACAAAAAACTAAGGCTGCCATTTACTAAAATTATCAATGACATTTGACACAAATTGTATAATACATTTTTGAAAAGATTGTAACTGAGAATATTATCTGACTCCGAGCATTTTTGAAAAAAAAGCGAATTATCCTAAGTTACAAACTTGCACTGTATGTATAATATATACAATTGCAGATAAGTTGCAAATGTAAGTTTAAATTTTACAACTTTGCTAGGCCCTTTTAAAATTGAAGCTTGCTGTAAGGTAACATTTGTAAGTATAAAGAAAGTTTGTAACAGCTCACTACAGTAAACTTGCAGTAACGTTACAAAAGAAACACTTACATATGTAAAGTCACCTGGGGGAAGTTTGTTATTTGCAACAGACTTGCAGGAGGCTTTCTGCAAGTAATCTATCAAACTTACACTTGCTTTCGAAAAGATTCTGCAATGTTAATGCAATATTACCTTGCTCAGTGGCAAGGTGCGACATTTGTCAAGCCCAACTGCATGTCAATATCTCTGGAAAACCCTTCCACGATTTTAAGGAGTTGTTCCTGGTGGTTCTTTGTGGAGACCATTAGCTTAAGATCATCCATATACAGCAGATGATTTAGCCTAATTTGCTCCCTGCCATTGTTTTTTATACCGAAGCCATATTTGGTGGATTTCAGGTTGTTATTATTGTAATTATTCACATTTCACGGCTTTGTTTTTGCCGGCACCTTGTCTCCATTGTTGCGGCCTTTCAGCAAGCAACAGTGTTGATTAAAGATCTATTTGGCCACTCATAAAACGCCGAACTATGCTACATGTATCCAGGAGGACCGCCTTTTGCATAGGTAAATAAAGGTCGCTCCCAAGTTGTAACGTTTGTAGCTTCTTTGGAATCTCTCCGTTCGTACCCAGAACTACTGGTACTATGACTACCTTGTCCATGTTCCACATTAGCTTGATTTCGTCTGCCAGTGGTAAGTATTTATTGATTTTTTCTGCATATGTTTTATTATTATTATTATTATTATTATTATTATTATTATTATTATTATTATTATTATTATTATTATTATTATTATTATTATTATTGTCATTATCGACTTTAGCTTGAAGGGCTTTCACACTTCCTCAAAGGGGAACATTCACTCATCCCAGGTATCTAAGATACCAAAGGGACTGAGCTCAGATGGAGCTCTTTCTAAGTTATCGGGCCTTGAACGACAACGCGACACATCCTCATTTTCCAGGAATATCCGCACGGCGTGGACAGTTGCAAGTATTACCACCTTCTGCATAACCTTATAAAGATGCTTTTCAAGGTCCAGTATCTTAATGTTTCCTCGAAGACTCTTAGGAACTACACCAGTTGACGACATGACTATTGGAATCACTCGCACACTCTCTGCCCTCCACTGTCTCTTTACTTGTATCTCGAGGTCTCTGTACTTAATGATCTTCTCGCTGTACTTTATCTCTAGATTATTAGTATTCGGAATGGCGACATCAATCAGCGTCACTTGGTTGAATGACTTATCCACTATTATTATATCTGGCCCGTTGTGGGCAACTCGTTGGTCTGTGAGTACGGTCCGATCCCAGTACAACCTGTATCCCGAGTTCTCCATAACAGGCTCAGGAGTGTATCTATAGTAGGGCACCTTACTAAGATTTAAAAGTCCCAGTTTCAGAGCCAGTTCTTGATGAAGTATTTTAGCAACTGCATCGTGCCTCTGCTGCAGCAAACGCTTGACATCATCCTCCGGTGACGTGCTGGACAGTCTCTGATGACTGACATCCAAATCGACATTTGTCATCTTGGACCGAATTATCTCCAACTATATACTTCATGTAGTTTCTTGTTGGGATGACCTGATCTTGTATGGCCAGCAAAAACCCCTCTGTCTCCGGAAACATCTGTCCGGACACCAACCAGTAGTTCCACGCCAGTTTGTCGACATGTGCCTGGGAGGTCTCATTCAGATGCCCATGGAGAGGCTTCTGCATCCAAGATTGCAGCTTGTCCTGGTCAGTCCGATGGTGACGTTGTATTTCACTTTCTTTTAATTGTAGCGGTGTTGAATCATTTGTCTCGCATATTGCACGCTGTAGTTGAGAAGTAAGCGCCTGCTGCGGAAATATGTACGCAGGTTCACTATCTGCTGGTCCAACTGTTTACCAATATCCAACACTCTTCTTCCACCTTGGTGTCTAGGTAGGGTTACTTGCTCGATAGCACTACGAGGGTGATGCTTTTTGGATCTTGTTAGGAGTGTTCGCACCTTCCGTTGTAGATTTTCGATGTCCGTTTTACTCCAGTTCACAATTCCAAATGAGTAGCTAAGTGCAGAACATGCATATGTATTCACAGCTTTAGTCAGGTTCTTGCTGTTAAGATGTGATCACACCACCTGCTTTACTCGTTTTCTAAAATTCATTTGTCAGGTTGTTCTTCATTACCGAGTGGTTTATTTTCCTCGCCAGCTGTATTCCCAGGTATCTATATCACTATTTTACACCCATCGAGGCAATTTGCTGGACGTTCTGCATTTCATATACACCTGGTTGTATTTTCCCTTTGACTACACGTAAGGTGCGACATTTGTCAAACCCAAACTGCATGTCAATATCTCTGGAAAACCACGATTTTAAGGAGTTGTCCCAGATGGTTCTTTGTGGACGCCATCAGCTTAAGATGATCCATATACAGCAGATGATTTAGCCTCATTTGCTCCTTGTCATTGCTTTTTATACTGAAGCCATATCTGGTGGAGTTCAGGCGGTTTGATAGTGGATTCAATGCGAGGCAGAACCACAATGCGCTTAGCGAGTCGCCTTGAAATATGCCTCTTCTAATTGGTATCGTGCTGGTTATGATGTTAATCACCCGTTTGTACCCGTAACTGAATCTTTGTTCTCCAGGTAGACATTGTGTGTTCAAGGAACCTCAGGATGTAAGTATAGATCTTATAGATATTCAGCACACTTATAAGCCATTCCTGTGGAATTGAATCAAATGCCTTATTGTAATCCACGTAGACAGCAAAGACATTTCTTCATTTATTGTAAGCTTGATTGCACACAACCGAATTAATTATTAGCTGTTCTTTGCATCCCATAGATCCTTTCGCACACCCTTTTTGCTGGCTCACAATTATGTTGTTTCGTTCGCAGTGCGCATATATGCGTTTCTCAAGGCAGGATGTGATCAACTTATATAGGGTCGGATAACAAGTTATTGGTCGGTATCTGTCGGGGTCTGCAGAACAATACTGGTCCTTTGGCACAAGATACGTGTCTCCCTGTGTCAAAAACAATGGCCCTTCTTTGGATCAAGTATAACATCATTTACTAACACCGCCAATAGATGATGTGTACACCCAAATTTCTTCAGCCAAAAGTTTTGGACGCCATCAGGCCCGGGTGCCTTCCAATTATGAAGCTCTTTAATAATCTCGGAGACTGCATCTGTGGTAAACGGCTCATGGTGCATTTGTTCATAACTCTGACAAACTCGGTGTTCTTCGTTAGCCCAGCTGGCGCCAATATTACAGGAGGCTGTTGTTGCTAATTGGCTTTGCCGGAACTCTTCAATTTGTTCCTTATTTGGAAAAGTATCGGTGGCTGCATTCCTAGCTGAATTAAGCTGACGGTAGAAAGTCCTTTTAGAGCGTTCAAACATTGTATTGTCGTACTTCCTATTGTTGCTCGCTTTATATCTTCTCAACCGTTCTGCACATACAGAAAGCTTATGTTTTAAGGTGTCCAAACATTCTTGTGCAGTGTGGCTGACTGGGTCTTGTGCCGCGTGTTGTCGAACTCTACCTATTGTTTCCTCTACTCGTTTCTGCACTTTTCTTGACTGTACTCCGCCAATGTATTGCGTCAGTTGTCCAATCTCATTTCGAAGTGTTTCCACTCTACTTATCAACCTTTTTTCCCACGGGGGCACTCTTTGACGCGATTCTCTGTGATTGGAGCTTCGACCAGAAATCTTAATGCCTTATTATTATTATTATTATTATTATTATTATTATTATTATTATTATTATTATTATTATTATTATTATTATTATTCACCTTATTTTACAAGAAACCTGGACTATTTTGCTAATAAAATCACAACCAACTATTATCTGACAAAACTTACGCCAAATGATCTTGTTTACCAAGAATGTCTTCAAACCACACTCCATTAATATGGAAAATGGGATTAGGTGATTTCGTATTCAATCAATACCAGCAAATATTAAGAACGTTTTACTCGAAAACGGTAAGTTTTATCGGGATTCAACAGGAGGATCTTTACTGAAGATTTTATGATTCTATTCAGTCATGTATTGGTAAATTCAAGATAAAGATTCAAGCAGAAAAGTTATGAGTCATTATCTAATGGCCAAGGGTAGTTTCGGCGTTGGGATTCCAAGGGATTCACCCTGTTTTAAAATCCAACGTTATCCCGGCCACTCAAAATAGAGAGGGGAGGTAAATGTCAAAAATATATTTAAATATGACCCCCCCCCCACGCCGCACTACTTCACCAAAATTTAACGAAAAAAGGTAAATGGTTTTCGAGATATGCCCTTGCAATACTTTAAAAAACTGACCCTGTATACACATTTCATTTAAAAATTTATCCATAAACAGCAAAAGTACTTTATTCAATTGTCTAATCACCCTGTACATATTCCTTTCTTCTCTATAAAAATATAATGGCTCTACGCGAGTATCGTTAATTTGTCTTGCAAAGGTAGGTTTGTCAGGGTAATCACTTCTAAATGCACAATATTTACTCTGGATCTAGTGTTAAAGCTTCTAGAAGTTTGACTGATGTAGACTGTGTTACAATGTACAAGGTTTGAATTGAAGAAAAATTTCGGGACGCAGCGAGCACGATATAGAAGTGAATTTTCATAAGAATTGTACACTATTAGTAAGACGTATTATTAAAACGAATTCTTTAAATTTAAATGGACCTTGGAGATCGGTTTTAGAGTCCCAGTTAGCGATTATTTGAAAAAATTATATATTTTATATGGAGCTAAAAAATTAAAATTTGGTCTTAGATGTAATATGTAAGTACTGCAAGTGCCTTAAAAAAATTGTGTTACAAATTCAGTATTCATTCGCATGCTAAAATTTACCGATTTTGAACGCAAACTTTGTCCTGGTATTAGGAAATAAATGGCACAAGGCTGACAATTAACACAATTCTTAGTTGATTGTACATTGTACACAGCTCTATCTATAAATTTTTGTGTAAACTAGAGCTATCGTGACAACATACTATACTGTCGTATCTCTCACAACGTTCTCCACGCTGACATCTTGCGACAACTTCCGTGGTTTAGATTTTTATCTACGATTTATCTAAATAGCATAGCAGTTCAGATAACGTCATCTGTCTTTGTCCAACATTGTAGATATTGCATTACAGACTCTGAAGTGATGTCGAGGATTATTTTATTATTAATTTCGAATAACTTTATTTTCCTTTGATCAAACGACTTGAAAATTCGCACACAACCACGTCTGTCTATGTTCTTTTAAGTTGTAAATATTCGTTTCAATCACTTAGACAATTTGAGAGATATTGCGTTTTAAAAAATATTTTTTAATTTTTTACTAAGAAAAATTGGCCGTTAAGATTTGATGAACGAACTCATCCACGCCATTAGCAAAATAAGGGTAATTCCCAAATTTGGTCCAAATCACTGAAGTCTTTTTTGAGCTTTCGGTTGGATATATATATATATATATATATATATATATATATATATATATATATATATATATATATATATATATATATAAACATTTTAGCTGACCATGCAAATGGGTTCCAGAGGCCCTAATTCGCGCTCATTTGAAGAAATTTTCCGAAAGTCTCACCATCGATACTTCTCTATTAGTGAATGTTCTTAATGAAAAATTACTAAAATTCAGAGAATGGGTAAGTGGCTAATCTATAAGTTCTAAACACGACTTTTTTGGCGTCAAATGGTAAATCACCCATCGTGTTTGTAAGATTTGAATTCCACCATTCAAACTGTATCCTAATTTAAAATTAATATCGACTTCCCAAATTACTCAAGGATAAAGTTCATAAGTTAATAACACGAAGTATACCATCTGGTATCTGGCGAAGTGGTCCTTCCTCCAAAGAACTGTTAAATTAATTGCGAAGGAACCCTGAGACCCATCCGCATCAAAATTCCACTTCATTTCTTAATCGCAGCCGTTGATTGTAGAAAGATGAATCCTTGCGTTGTCTCTAGATGGCGCAGGTGTCTGAGATAAATATCTAAATGGATGTTTAAGCGTCAGTAACAGCCAGGCACACCGGTGAATCTTGTCACTTCGTTGAGACGGGTCTATTACGCTATTGCAACATTAATAATGGCTGTTTAATAGTCGTTAACGCCACAAGTGAAAACCAGCCACCACCCGGGGATTCCATTCAAATAGCTCCTGATAATGTGGTTTTGTGTTTCTATCTGCACCGTTATCCTAACGGGCTCGGAAGGGCTTTTGTTGGCCTGTCTCCTCGCAGATGAAGGATTGTGCTTCGTTTCCAGGAGACCGGGAATTTAGTTCTTTATTTAACGGGGTTGTTTTGTCAATTAATCAGAGGACAGTTTCAGTTAATTGTGAGCTTTATTGCCGGTCGCTGTAATCTTCTCCTAGCCTCTTATATACACCGTTTAAAATAAATGTTTGACTAAATCAAAGCCTAACTTGGCATGCGAAGAGCAGTCTATTGATTTATTAAAAAAAACTTGGTCAAACGTGGTCAAGGCTATTTAAATAAATGTAAGAGATGGTGTCGCGCATTTATATAAATATTTTTCATCGTTCGAGTTTAAAAAGTAGTTGTGGTGTAACATGTAGCAATTTATAGATTATGATTTTTAGGGAATTTTTAATTAAAAAAATTCGCTAATAGATAGGTATCGATGGTGAGACTTCGCGAAATTTTTTTCAAATGAGCGCGAATTTGGCCCCCTAGAACCTGAAACCAAAGTCCGCTTGAACTTATATATATATATATATATATATATATATATATATATATATATATATATATATATATATATATATATATATATATATATATATATATATATATATATATATATATACATACATACATACATACATATATATGCGTGCGAGCGTGCGCGCGCGTGTGTGTGCGCGGGTGGGTGGGTGTGTACACACATAACTCAAAAAGTTATTAACCGATTTTAATGAAACTCAGCAGGAATCTTTCTTTTATTAATGGCTTTGATGAGTTCGTTAACCAGCCCTATCGGAACAGTTTCTCTAAAAAAAAATAATTTAATTGTTCCAAAAAAACGTGTATCTCAAAAAATAACAAAGTTATTTTGATCAAATTTGGTTGGTATGTTGCCCATGTAAATACCTTACACAGGCCAAAACTCAACGTTCTAGGTTTATACAAAATTGACTTATGAAAAGTTGAAGCACTTAATGAAAATTCGCTACCATAACGCAGTTGCTGCGTCCCGAAATTATTTTTTTTTACTACAAAGTACAAGATACACATGTGTGTTTTTTGTTTTGTTTCACGTCGGCCTATTTCCGCGACTATGGCCAATCACCGACGCCAGGGAGCAGTTTCATCTCACTATCCTGAAAATTTTGCCGAACCCCCGCTTTTCTGTAAGGAGGGAAGCGATCTTTAACGTGCCCAACATCGCATGTACACGGGACCGACGGCTTTACGCGTCCTCAACTTGCTCAAATACAATGCCAGAACCTCGGATGATGTAAATTTTACAGGTTGTACTGAAAAAGTGAAAGGAGTAACCTGGGATCAAACCCAGTACCCTTCGGTTCAGAGGCATACGTTCTGACCCCTGAACCACCGAGGTTCTTTAAGATATACATGAAAATAGTTATAACATTAATAAACAAATCATGAGCCCTTTAACACAGATAAAGTGGCCGGGGTTATTAAAGAGCTTCATAACTGGAAGACACCTGGGCCAGATGGTGTCCAAAACATGAGGCCGAAGAAATTGTGATCTAATGACATTATCGAACAATGGTGTTATACATTGTAAATAATCTCGGCACCATATAAAGATTATTATTTCGTTATTGGGGCGTTAAAAGAAGTGATCTAAACTTAATACTTTATTATCGATTAAAATGTACAGTAGAAATTAAAATTGCACTCTTTAAGGGTTAATACGAATAACATATAAAGGAATCGCGGTCGCGTCACATTAGTATTGAAAGTTCTTTAGCTACTCTGCATTTGCATACCGTTACTCACTGCTGGCTCGACATGCCTTCTGCTACTACTCAACTACTACTCAAGGGCGGTTTGCGGTTCTAGCGGCGCTGCAGTACTTGTCGTCCTTGATCCTGTGTTCGTCGACGCTGACGTTGGATCGTACCTGATGCACGCTCTTTGCCTTTAATATATATATATATATATATATATATATATATATATATATATATATATATATATATATATATATATATATATATATTAATTTCAACAACACACCACGAGGGCTTACAGCCTAAATACTATCGTACCGTGGGTGTTGACAAGGAGGAAAGAGGCAGCTTCTTAATTTTGGACTTGAAGGTTTGGATGTTCGGAGGAGAAGGAAAAACATGTGCCGGCAAGGAATTCCACAACTTGGAAGTCCTCGGGACAAAAGAGCGGGCATAACAAGATGTTCCATGTCTGGTGACCTGGACAGTAATGGGTGCATTCGCTCTGTTCCCCTAGTGGATCTGTTGGGGGCGGCAGGTGGGGGAACTATGGAGAAAAGCTCCTCTGAGCAGTGCCCGTGCAGATATCTATAAAAGAGAGAGAGAGGTCACCAACGGCACGTCGGTGGGCAAGGGATGGCAGCCTTTGGGTGAGGGTAGGGTCACCGATGAGACGTATAGCTCTCTTTTGAATGGAGTCCAGGATAGCGAGTGTAGAAGCGGCAGCGGCACCCCAGATGTGGGAGCAGTATTCAAGGTTTCGCCTTATTTGTAAAGTATATAAGGTATAGAGATTAGCTGGTGAAAAGTATTTGCGAGCCCGGAAAAGGAAACCTAATTTCTTAGCAGCCGCTTCTGCAATTGATGTGACATGTTGGTGACAATTAAGATTTCGATCCACAGAAATGCCAACAAGAGAAAATGACTCATTACTTTGAATAACTTGGTTGTTCATTGTGATGGGTCTGGTGCTGGTGTATCTCTTGTGAGAAAGAAAGCAAGACTTAGTTTTGGTGGGGTTGAATTGTACAAGATTTCTACTTCCCCAGTCTAATATTTTTTGGAGATCCATGGAGACAGAACCCTCCATGAGTCTGCGATCCTCATCTAATTGGGCTAAAGGAACAGGCTTAGAATATTGTATATTTGAATGGAGGGTGCTGTCGTCCGCGTAGCTGTGAACTGGGTTGGATGTGCTCGAGAGGAGGTCATTGATGTGGAGAAGAAACAAAGTAGGGGCTAAAGCTGAACCTTGAGGAACTCCTGCATTAATTGGATACAGTTTAGAGGAATGGCCATCCACAACAACAGATATGCTCCTGTTGGAGAGGAAATTTGCTGTCCACATACAGAGTTTTGGTGGTAGGCCATAGGCCGGATGTTTATTAAGTAGCGCTGCGTGCCAGACCTGGTCGAATGCTTTGGATATGTCTAGAGCAACAATCTGGGATTCACCGTGTTGTTCCATAGACTTGTTCCAAGAATGGGTGACAAAGGAAAGGAGGTCGGCAGTCGATCTGTGCTGACGGAATCCATACTGCCTGTCGTTGATTAGACTGTGTTTTTCAAGAAATTTTAGTAATTCGGTGTTTATATACTTTTCCATCACTTTAGAGACGACTGAAAGGAGAGAAATGGGCCTGTAGTTGCTGGGAAGCGCTTTGGATCTTTTCTTGGGGATGGGTTGTACTCGAGCAGTTTTCCAGTTACTAGGGAATATGCCTTTATTATAAGATATCTGAAACAGACGAGTCAGGACAGGAGCAAGCTCTGCTGCGCATTTTTTGAGAACAATTGCTGGGATCTCGTCAAGGCCAGAGGCTTTCCTGGTATTAAGAGAAGAGAGCATCATTCGTACCTTTTTGGTTTTGAAAATGATATCCGTCATTTTATGCGCGACATTGGGGACTGTTGGTGGTTGAACATTTCGAGGTGGGTTGAGAGTAGAATTGCCGGCGAACAACGAAGCAAAAAGTTCAGCCTTGCCCAGGGCGGTAGAAACAATTTCATCCCCCGAGACAAGAGGTGGGAACGTGCTTTTGCAGAAATTATTCCCAATAGATTTAGCATGAGTCCAGAAGGGTTTGCCGCCGTTGGAGCTTAAGAAGAGTTTGTTTTTGATGTGGTTATTAAACGAGTTTTTTGCCTCAGAAAGAATGCGGACATAGCGGTTACTTGCGTCGTTAAATCCTTGACGATTTTCTTGACTGGGATTGTGTAGAAGCGTTTTGTGAGCTTTGACCTTTTTAAGTTTGGCCTTGTCACAGGATTTAGAGAACCAGGGCTTTTGAGTGGCTGAAGAGGTTTTCTGTGTACGTGGGATAAATAATTCCATGCCAGCTTGGATAATTTCGGTGACGTTTTGTGAGATATCAGAGGGGTCAGGATGGGAGAAGCAGACAGACGCCTATGAAAATGAGAAAAAGTAATCCCGCATTTCGTCCCAGTTTGCGGAGTTGTACTGCCAAACGATACGTGGGTGTGATGACTGTGTGACCTCGGGTTGCATTGCGCAGGAAGCAGTGACCATGCCGTGGTCTGAGCGCCCAAGGGGGGCGGTGACTGATATCTTATAGCATTCAGGTTGTGTAGTAAGAAGGAGATCCAAGGGATTTGAGCTGTGTGTTGGGATACGAGGAATCGGTTTTTGAAGATCCTAGCCATTCCTTATTATGGACATTGAAGTCACCAAGAATAGTGACCTCGGAGGAAGGATATTCAGAAATCAGATAGTCGGTTTTTTCAGAAAGGTAGTCAAAGAGCTGGACAAAGTTGTTGTCAGAAGATGACCGGTAAATGGAACAGATGAATTTAGTTGCAGCCCTGAGAGAAAGTTTTATCCATAGTATGCCTTTTTTTCCAGCTTCTAAATTGGGGAGTCTGGTGCAGGGTAGATTGCTACGGACGTATGCGCACACGCCTCCATGCAATCTAAAGGAAGTAAGGAGCTCATATCCCGGGAAATTAAGGTGATTAGTGGCTGTTTTGGCACTGATTTGGGTTTCGGTGAGGAAGAGGAGTTGGAGCCTGTTAGCCTGGAGGAAATGGTGGACGGAGTTCAGGTTAGAATTTAGGCCACATATATTCGAAAAGGATATGTTAAATCTTGATGTTGGCGCCCCCTGTACACCCCTCTCCCGGAGATCCGAATGGAGGGGTATTTTGCCTCCGGAATATTTTGTACAAGGAGGAGCCATCATTTTTGTTTATAAGGGAAACCGACTCATACAACAGAACCGGAAACGTCCGTTGGGACTTCACCGGCCCCTTGATGTATGGGGTGGTACCTCCTCGGGCGTGAAAAAATCATTTACTATTACGTAAGGGAAAATTCCACTACCACCTGCTATGGATTGGATTGGATCAATGTCTACCCCTTTAAAAATAAGATTAATAAAGGGACTATCAATTGTCCAATAGTTATGCTCTTCGACATAGTAGGAGGATACAAAACATTATCATTTTGCATCCATGCCTACATACATGAACCAAGGAAGATGCAGTTGTTTCTCACACAGGAAATCATAGTTTTATCAAAATATCAGCAGATTTCTGCAAAAACCGGCAGGTACCAGCCAATAGCTTGCCTCCTGAGTCTATATAAGGCGATCACATTCTGCGCTGAGAAATGCATAATTGCAAGCCAACAAAAATGGTATAGCAATAGATCTATGTGATGCAAAGAAATTTATTGAAAATTCGCTATCATACGGCACTTGCTGCGCCCCGAATTATTTTTTTTACTACAAAGCACAAGATACACATGAAAATAATTATAACACTAATATACAAATCATGAGCCGTTTACCACAGATAAAGTCGCCGGGGTTATTAAAGAGCTTCATAACTGGAAGACACCTGGGCCTCTGATGGTGTCCAAAACATGTGGCTGAAGAAATTGTGGTGTACACATCATCTATTAACATTATCGAACAATGGTGTTATACATGACCCAAGGAAGATGTCGTTGTTTTTCGCACAGGAAAAACATAGTTTTTATCAAAATATCAACAGCGTTCTGCAAAAAACGGCAGGTACCAGCCAATAACTTGCCTCCTGAGTCTATATAAGGTGATCACATCCTGCGTTAAGAAACGCATAACTGCAAGCCAAAAAAAATGGTGGGGCAATAGATCTATGGGATGTAAAGAAATTCAAGGGAAATTCGCTACCATAACGCACTTGGTGTGTCCCCAATTTTCTTTTCCTACAAAGGACAAGATACACATAAAAGTAATTATAATAATATACAAATCACGAGCCCTTTACCACAGATAAAGTCGCAGCGGTTATTAAAGAGCTTCATAACTGAAAATTTCGATTCCTAGGTTTTCGGCTAAGCCCAATTAAACTAAAATATTTTTGCTCACGTGACACTTCCGGTTCTACTTCGCTATTTAAAATGCAATATGCGACTTTTTGATAGAATTTTGAATTCTACTCGTAATTTAAGGTAGACTTTCACTAGCATATGTGTCTAAAATTAACCATTTTCAAAATATTTCGTTTTTTTCGAAAATTTTTGCAGAATCTTAGTTGCACTTTATACCTGATAACTTATAGGAAAAATAAGCCAGAAGATTCATATTTTGCACACAACACGCCAGTATGTGTACCTTCACCACACGTATTACAGTTTTCCGTTGCAACATACAGGGTGATAGAAATTGACTTAGAAACAACAAAATTCAACTGATCAGAACTTGCGTTTTTCAAACGGGACATCCTGTATTTTATTAACTAAGTTAATTGGCATTTCGAATCTCTTTCGATTGACATTAGCATTCCGTATACCTAAATCTAACCGTTTTGGAGATAAATATATATTTATTATAATTTATTCGAATCAGGTTTGCAAACTTGTAACAATAGTAGTCTTTGGAATTTAATTGGTCAACGTGACGTTTGCATGCTAGAAGTTCATGCGGCCAGTGTCACATCTCGCTGCTGAGCCAAATTCGTGTCTCAGGGATTGTCAAAGAGAGTTGGGTTTATCAACAACAACCATTCACAGAATATTCAAAAAACACTACCGGAGACCCTTCTCCTATCACTTAATCCATAGTTTACAGCCCACGATAACTCCCAACGTGTTGAATTCTGTGAATTGTTCCGTTTAAAAACACAGGAAGGTGGAGCTTTCTGCGAAAAAATTATATGTTGTGATGAGGTGAAGTTCTGCAAAAATGGATGGTTCAATCGTCATAATATCCACTTTTGGCCAGATGAAAATCCTCACGTTACAAGAACCAGCTATTGTCAAGACCGTTGGTCCTTTAATGTATTTTATGCCGTAAAAATGATTCGTTTACCTCATCATCAACACTTGGCTTTGGTTTCTCTATTTTGGGGATAAAGCTCCCGTAACTTGAACAATTCTTCAATAATCTCTTTACTGTGTCCGGTCTATCTGGATACTTTTCGGCGAAAACACGAGACAAATAGTAGATGTTTGCCTCTTGTGTCGAACTATCATCGACATTGCTCCGCACATTTTGATTCATTAGCATCTACCCTGTAACGAGGTGAATAAATACACCTCGATACAATGTAATTAAATATATATGTAAATAAATTCATAAAAATTAATTAAATGCAATTTTTTTAAAAACAAACACAGGATAGCAAGAAAAAGTGGTTTCAGATAAATGAAGATATGTATTAATCAGGTGACAATGCCCTATCATCGGCTATCTACATTTTATCACTGACGGACGGATATAAAGGGAGGCTGAGAATTCAACGAAAATGATTTCATTACGAGCATTCACAGATACACCGACATAGCCAGTAAGCAGCAGTCCACGGTACAGCCGAGTGTCTTAAGCCTTAGGTGAGTTTGACCCGATATTATACTGCACTGTGGTAAATGATTTGCCGGTTATTACAACAGATCTTGGCTCCTGGATGTAATAGCATGGTACAATCTAGCTTGGTCTAAAACGCCTACCCCAGTTGTTGATTCCTGGGAGTAGGCGTCTAAATATTAAACCACACCGCCGCCCCTTTTACCTCCTTGTATTGACCGGCGCTGATTTCCGATCGTAACCCGTTGGTCTGGCCAAAAAAGCTATAGTTGTTTAGTACCTGATGCTGAATCCTGCGTGCTAAACAAGGGAAGCTAAGCCCATATATACCCCCCCCCCCCACAAAAGGCAACTGAAAGCTCATCGTCGGCTAGCTAGACTGTAACCTGATAACTCTGAAAAGAAGTCCTGCCCGAGAGAAATATCCCAGTTCCGTTTCGCAGCAGGAAGAACCAACCAGGCATTATATTTCGATTTATATCTAGTGTAAATAATGTATATACTGTAAATACTTTTATATTTTTAGGAAATTGTAAATAAATAGATCTAATAGAAAACTTTATTCACTGAGTTATCCTGGCACTGAAGAAAACAACCTTACAACCCTTATGACCTTGCAACAAAAAATCAGTTATAGTCGAAAGAAGGATGTTTTAGTGTCAAATTACCCACTCCTTGCGCAGTTCGTTACGAATCCTCGTTCCTTCCTAGGGCGTCTAAGCTTTGGAATGACCCCCCAGACAGACATATTTCCGAAGACATATAATCCCCAGCTATTGGTTAAGCGGAGTACATCAGAAATACATTTGTTCCGTCGTTATTTTCGACACCTTTTTTGCCACACGCACGTGCCGACTATGGATACCAAAACACAGTTGGTAACCCTGGGCACATCAAGCAATGATGGTCAACCTGAAGATGGCACCCTGGAGATTTACGTTTTCAAACGGCGTCTGATTGGCTGAAGAGGCCGCCTTCCCCTTCTCGACCCCGAAGCACATCGAGACTTCGCAATCAAGAACGCTGCAATTTCCCCATTTGATCGATGATCGTTCTATAGTGCACACTCATCAGTTCGAGTCCTTCGTTGTCCTCTGGGCATGGGGCGCAGACAGCCCCGTAGCAGCCACGTGACCTTCTGAAAGGTGCTGGAAATCAACGTGGACCATAAGTGCTACAAACTGCAGGTACCAGAGCAGGAGGCTGCTCCTTATTTTCCATCCGTGCAACAAGTGATTTACGCTGTGAAGAAGGAAGGTTCCCGAAACATATCGAGCTCCCATCAACGACGTCCCCGGCAAGAAAATGTATTTTGTTTATATTACACCGCTTCTAGTCTTTAACTTTGTCCATTATGCAATAAATTCATTTAATTAACCCGCGTTAATATTTTCGTTACCATGTGACCCCTGATGTACATGCAACCGTTCAATTACACGTAATCAACCGCTACAACATTATTGCGCCTTATCTAGGAGAAGTGGCCTACACGCTCAGATCTTCAGACGGCTAGAGGAATATTTCCCGAGTAAACCATTATAACATTAGTTATAACGGTTGCAGAGGGTCTTTGCTGGCAGATAAAAACTTGAATATACTTGTTTTTAATATTGCGAAGACTGCAGCTTATGCCTGAGGTGCCGCTCAGATTTTGATCAGAAATTAGGTCTTCATCCAATGGTACATTAATCCACTAAAGAAAAAAATGAAAATCTGTGCTTCTCCGAATGATAGTGCCATCGACTTTGATCCTCAGTAGTCGCTTTGTTAGTTTTTCTATTCAAGGCTTCATAAAAAAACTCGTTTTAGCGAAAGAACGCTCTTCCCTTTTGGACAAATTACACACTTGTCAAATAGTTTTTTTTTTAATTTTAATATTTGATTTCAACAACACAGCACGAGGGCTCATAGCCTAAATACTATCGTACCGTGGGTGTCGACAAGGAGGAAAGAGGCAACTTGTTAATTCTGGACTTTAAGGTTTGGATGTTCGGAGGAGGAAAAACATGTGCCGGCAAGGAATTCCACAACTTGGAAGTCCTCGGGACAAAAGAGCGGGCATAACAAGATGTTGTGTGCCTGGTGACCTGGACAGTAAAAGGGTGCATTCGCTCTGTTCCCCTGGTAGATTTGTTTGGGGCAGCAAGTGGAGGAACTATGGAAGAAAGTTCCACTGAGCAGTGCCAGTGCAGATATCTGTAAGAGAGAGAGAGAGAGAGAGAGAGAGAGAGAGAGAGAGAGAGGTCACCAACGGCACGTCAGTGGGCAAGGGATACCAGCCTTTGGGTGAGGCTAGGGTCACCGATGAGACGCATGGCTCTCTTCTGAATGGATAGCGAGTGTAGAAGCGGCAGCGGCACCCCAGATGTGGGAGCAGTATTCGAGGTTTGGCCTTATTTGTGAAGTATATAAGGTATAGAGATTTGCTGGCGAAAAGTATTTGCGAGCCCGGAAGAGGAAACCTAATTTCTTAGCAGACGCTTCTGCAATTGATGTGACATGTTGGTGTCAAATGAGATTTCGGTCCCCAGAAATTGCAACAAGTGAAAATGACTCATTACCTTGAATAACCTGGTTGTTCATTGTGATGGGTCTAGGGCTGGTGTGTCTCTTATGAGATAGAAGGCAAGAATGAGATTTGGTGGAGTTGAATTGTACAAGATTTCTACTTCCCCAGTCCAATATTTTTTTGAGATCCACAGAGGCAGAACCCTCCATGAGTCTGCGATCCTCATCTAATTGTGCTAAAGAGACAGGCTAAGAATATTGTATATTTGAGTGGAGGGTGCTGTCATCCGCGTAACTGTGAATTGGGTTGAATGTGTTAGAGAGGAGGTCATTGGTGTGGAGAGGAAACAAAGTAGGTGCTAAAGGTGAACCTTGAGGGACTCCTGCATTAATTGGATACAGTTTAGAGGAATGGCCATCCACGACAACAGAAATGTTCCGGTTGGGGAGGAAATTTGCTGTCCAGGTACAGAGTTTTGATGGTAGGCCATAGGCCGCAAGTTTATTAAACAGTGCTGCGCGCCAGACCTGGTCGAATGCTTTGGATATGTCTAGAGCGACAATCTGGGATTCACTGTATAGTTCCATAGACTTGTTCCAAGAATGGGAGACAAAGGAAATGAGGTCGGCAGTTGATCTGCGCTGACTGAGTTGTAGTTTGCTACAAATACCCGTTCCGTTCTAGAGTATTTAATAAAATGCCTTCCCGCAGACAGATTTCCGTAGACATAATCTCCGGCCATTCAAAAAGAAAATGATAATGTTATTGGATGTTAATAAAATGTTAAAAAATTGAGGAACAATAATCTGGTTGATGACGTCTTTGAGGCACATGTATAGGCTTCACCTTTCCTAGTTAGTAATTGTGAATAATTTGATACATACCTTAAAAATGTATTTGGCTGTACGGTAAAACCCAACAAAAAGAGTCCAGTTTATTAAAAAAGTCATTTTAAAGCTTTTGTTGTAGTGTACAGTGTATCACAATTTTCTTTAAGAGAACACAAGTTGAAACTTTTAACGTTAACAGTCCAAGTAAGGAAACGTACTTCCAGTAATAGCTGTAGAATTTTTAAACACGAAGGGGAAATATAACTTACCTCTAATATGTGTTCTTCCTGAGTTTCACGATCCAACCTACGTGATGTGGTAGTTATTAGACCTGGAACAAACATACACATTAAGTTTGGTATTTTATACTCTGGTAGTGATCAAATTACATTTGATGAGAACAATGCTAGAGGATGTTGCACTTTACATTAAAAAATATTCAAAGAGTTAAACTTATTAGAGATATCAGATAATTTAATCTTCCTAAACTCTCAATATCAGCCAGTTTAAAATAAAAGTCTGGATTTTCATAAAAATGTTTTTAATGCAAAATATGTCTCTTTAATGCAAGCAGGCATCAATTTGGTGACCTGTATAACCTATATAGTAGAAACAATGTACCATATTTTATCAGAATAATTTATTGCTTGAAAATGTACAAAAACTTTCCGAAAATAAATTCAGAATGTTTCCGAGAAAAGTGGTTTCGTAGCCATATTTCCATCTCCAATTATTCAACAAGCGAGTAAAGATCCATCTTGTGACACAAGAATGAAATTTGTGATGTCTTACAGACGCATACTTTTTCGCTTTCATGAATTGTTTTATAAAAAACATATCTTCATTTTTGAATTCGTCTATACCTTCTGAATGCCCCCTCGATCCTTCTATTTACCCACCTATTACCTTTAGGCATGCATATAAACGAAAAGACAAGTTGCAGTAATGAGATCACTTTGAAGTACAAAACTACAAAAAAGTCTGGACACAGCAAGTGCGTTATGAAAGTGAATTGTATATATATACATATATATATATATATATATATATATATATATATATATATATATATATATATATATATATATATATATATATATATATATATATCACATTGATAACTCAAAAAATAATGATCCGATTTTGATAAAATTTGGCATGTGCGTTCCTTTTATAAATGGCTTGGATAAGTTCGTTAGTCAGGAAAATCGGACGAGGTTTTCCGGGAACAATTTGAGTTTTCATTCGAAAAAAATTTTATCTCAAAAAAATAAAAAAGATATGATCACCAAATTTGGCATGTAGGCTTACGATATAAAAAGTAAACTACACACTAAAATTTAGGTTTCTATGTTACAAGAAAAAGAAGTTATAATAAAATATTTTGTGCCAGATCATTTCTATGAAAATTCACTGTCATAACGCACCTGCTGCGTCCAGGCTTTTTTCCTATTCTATAACAGTAATACATATTTATTTCTAACGCCTGCTACCTCTTATTTGTAATTTCTACTCAACATTTCAGGTTTTTGGGCGTTTTCAGTAAATTTATAAAAAATCGGGACACAGCAAGTGCATTGTAGTAGCGAATTTTCATAAGAATTGTACACTATTATTATACGGCATATTAGTAAAGTTAATACTTTAAACTTACACAGACCTTCAATATCGATTTTAGTAGTCCTAGTACGCGCACATTTGAATAATTCTTTCGAAAGTGTTACCATCGATATCTCTCTGTTACGAAATAAATCTTGCGTTGTAACTCCTTTTGAGAAAAATGCCCAAAACTCAATTTTCTATGAAGCTAAAGAATTAAATTTTGCTATATCTGTAGATAGTGTAAGTCTCTTTAAAAGAAACTTGTAATACAAATTCCATTAAAGTTATACAAATGATTCCCAGAAGGAAACTTGATTCATATTTAGAAAAGTAAAGTAAGTATCTGCCAAATTATAAACGTAGCAGTTATTTTTCCTTATTAATCGCCAGTATGAAATCGTTTTAGTCAACCTAATCAAACCGGTTTTTTCAATATCAACAATAACAAAATATCTGCTGAAAATTATAATTTCAGACTCAAAGGTGACAAGCTTATTCAGGCGTTTTAAACAAAAATGAGATCTTGTTCAAAACGAATGAAATCTGTGCAATATTGTTTCTCCAAATGTCAAAATAAAACATAAGAAAACATACATTCATCAAACCGGATTCGATCGCGTTACCTTCTGCTTAGGAGGTAACCTCTGCGCTATCTAGGCACGCGTCAACAAAGGTTTTATTTGGGTCATACCCCAGATCAGCTTCATGCCCGAGATATTATATTCAAAGTATACGTAATTAATTAGAGAATTAGCAAAATTACCATTGAAGCACATCCCATCACAGGTTTCGGTCTTATATGACGTCTTATGTTTAAGTTTAAAGATAAAAGGAACTATTTTAGAATTAATTTTATAGAGACTTGGTTTGATTTTGTTTACATTTCTAGTACCTATATTATACGACAGCATAATATATCTATGCTGCGCTCAAACTGTATTTGAGGCCGCTCATAAAGCTACAAATATAGTGTCTTTTAACAATTGATTGAATCCCCCAGTTAAATAACAATTACTTGGCAAATTTTTAATTTCATGTCGTGTCATTTTCCATAATTGCGGCAGAGGTTTCACGATTGTTGGTTCGGGTATTATGTATTATGCCTGGTATATATTTAGTTTGGTTAGCGTTGATGTATGGTTTATACCTGTTGTATGAATCGATCTACGCGTGGCAGTTGAC